>AP025062.1:21189499-21397767 GCA_036186865.1 Eustoma russellianum | reverse complement strand
TTGGCACACACAAATCACCCCACATTAAGGCCAAAATATGAAGATTCCAAGTTTAATTTTGTCACATGTTAATGGTACCACTTTAGACCAGACAAGTGCTGAGATTTGAAGTATATATTATATATATTATGTATAACATAATATATATAACATGTGCAAAAGTTGGAATTTAAATTAGAGAAAAATCGGATAATCGATAAACGTCGAAAATTCGGTTTTCTACGTACACAACACATGGAACGTTTTTGGCACATCATACGACATGTATCTAGAAACTTTTTACATATGTCATACATCTCAAAGTGTTCTAGAAAATTAAATTAAGGGCTGATTGGAATATACCATGTGTGTGTTATTAAATGTGCACAATTTTACAATGTTTGCAAAAATAAAATTCAGCACATGTATATACAATTATACACGCCCCTACAGCTGAGATGGAGTATATGTGGAGCCTTGTTGGCATATTGATTGGTCAAGAATCAATCATACAATAATGGTGATTTAAAGAAAGAAGCTACAAAAGGTAATGTTTCAAATTTTATCTCATTTGAAACACATACTGAAAATTTCAGCATGTGTAGTTTGAGTGGCCGATTTTTACACTTAGAAATGCCATATTTTACTATCTTGAATCATGAGGATTAATTGAGGATGTTATGGTAATGTTTTGAATTAATTATGAAATTAAAATGGTGATATTTTTAATATCACACATGCTGAAAATTTCAGCATGTGTGTAATGTATAGTGGTTGAAATTTAGTCCATATTTGCGTCTAACTTTTATTCCATACATGATGAGAATATTGCATACTAAATGATGACTGAATTGTTGGATTAAATCAATGCAAAATAGGCAATATTTTGAATAAGAGATGGATGTTACACATGCTGAAATTTCAGCATGTGCAAGACATGTCATGGCCGATTTTATTAATCTTTTTGGAGAAATATTATCTTGCTTAATTTATGTGATAATCTTGGATGTTATGGTAACTATTTTATGATGATTTTGGCACATGTTTTTAGTGGAATTTTCAGATTTTCCAAGTCATCAAATGATGACAACATTCAACCAATCATGAAGTGCCAAGTAAGCAAAAGTTAAATGATCATCCAATGAGGAGGTGCCAAGTAAGCAAGATCATGTCACAATGATACCACACATTCTCCCAAGGACTTAGAAGACAATTTTCAAGAGGGAGAGAACACCAAGGGGGGCGGCCATGATGATTAAAATGGAGAGAAGAAGAGCAAACAAAAAACAAGAACAAGAGTTGCTAATTCAAAGATCAAAAGTGTTCTAGCCTTCTTCTTCTACACTCTCTTTCTTTCTTTCTTCTAAAAGCCTGTTGTACTTACATTCATATTCTTGAATAGGCTTATCTTAGACCACCACACATTCTATATCTTTGTAAAATATTGATCAAGGTGTGATCAATTTTCAATCTTGCTAGGTGATGGTGTTCGTGCGAATTGTATTCATCGTAGAAGGTTTGTAAAAGGTTGGAGTTGGTGTGTAATTCCATCAACCCTGTGGTAAGGTGTATTGCGTGTGTGTGACTAGTGTGAACTGAGAAAGGTGTTCCTCGAAGACTGGAGTAGGTTGTTGATAACCGAACCAGTATAAAATTCTTTGTGTCATTTACTTTCAGCACTGATTTTCTGCACTGTTTACTGTTTTTAATCACGTTCGTAAAAATAGTAAACAAATTTCACAAATTACGAAAATTTCCAGAATTATAGCCACGTCCTAGGGTTAATTTGGCACAAGTTTCAACCCTTTTGGATAAGTATAAGTCAATCAAACATCCAAAGTTCTGAGACTAGTGCAGTCTGATTTTCAGTCTTGCAAAGGTTGAGACTTTGAGTGTATTTCACTAACTTACCAAAAGAATTTTTCAAAACTGTTTCAACCCATTTAAATACAACATATAAGGGGTTAGTGGTTAAAATTTCAGGGCATTTGGAGTTAAGTATAAATAGAAATAAATTTTTCAAAACAGTGTACCGTTTCTGGCAGATTCGCGCAATCTGACCACCAACGATTTTGGAAAGGGTTTAAGGTTGAATTTAAATCTGAAATTTTTAAGGGACCCTTATAACATCTGAGGCTAAGTTCTATCAAAATTTCAGAATTTTTGGAGACCTATAACCTAGTTTTAAAAACGTTTTAAAACTGGTCCTGAAAACAGAATCTGTTTTCAGAAGTTGAGTTGGTTGGTTTTAAACAAATTTTAAAAACCATACTTTCCGCACCAACTATTCAAACCCCCCTTCTAGTGGTGCCTTGCAGATCCTACAAGTGGTATCAGAGCGAGGTCACGGGTTCGATTCCCAGCAGGAGCAATTGCTGAGAGGGAGATTGTTGGGTGCATCAATTGTCCCGTGGCGTAGGCCGTGTGGGCGTAGGCCATGTGGGCCAAGTCACAGTCGAATGCCGTGGGCGCTTATGTGCTGAATGCACTATAAGGCTAGGGTATGTGCATCTCCTGTCACCAATTGGTTTTGGGAGAGATGGTAGCGCCTGAGGTCCTACAGGAGATGGTGAGGATGGGCGTACGGGCCCCAGGCGACTTTGTTGTTGAGTGCCGGAGTTGTGAGGATGGGCGTACGGGCCCCATGCGATTTTGTTGTTGCATTCATGGCACGTGCATTGCATTTGGAGTGGGCTGAGATGTACGGGTCTCAGACGCTCGAGTGGAGTGGACCATGGTGTACGGACCATGGATACTTGGTTATGGTGGATCGTGGTGTACGGGCCACGGGCATCGGTTGGGGTGGATCGTGGTGTACGGGCCACGGGCATCCGCAAGGGTGGATTGTAGTGTACGGGCTACAGGCGTCCAGTCAATCCCGGGATCATGCATTGCATATAGGTCTAGGGCATATTGCATGACATGATTCTCGTTGCGTGTGACACGTTAATTGAGCATGCATCACGTACTTGCGCATTTTTATGTGGAGTGCTTTACTTACCGCATTTACTTTATCTTATGCATGTTATCTTATCTTTATATGCTATGTGGTTTTATCTTATATTTATGTGCTATGTGGTTTTATCTTATATTCATGTGCTATGTGGTTATATCATATCTATGTGCTATGTGGCTATATCATTCCAGTATGCACGTTTTGTATTGGTTTGAGGCAGGCATCTACTGGGTGATTTTCTGTCACTCACCCTACTTCCCAAGTGAGCTGGATGAGGACTACGAGTATATCTTTTTTGAGTGCCGGACGGACATAGCTGAGTGGACTGGTTGATAGCTGCAGCTAGGATATGAGGGGAACTCTGCAGCTGATTTTTTTTCGTAGTTATCTTTTGGGGATTTTCACAGACTTCTTTATTACTTTTGTTATCAGAATTTCTATTCAGTAATGTAATGACGATTATTAGAGTATAATTTAAGTTATGATTTACGTTTCCGCGAGAAAAATTTCTACGTCATTTTTGACATGTAAGATATTGATTCGACGCTTTGTATTCTCCTTAGTGAGATACGACGGGTGCACTGTTCCCGATGTTAGGGCTCGGGAGCGGGGCGCTACACATTGTCGCCTATACGTTTCAAAACTTTGAATGGTCCATCTCCTCTAGGTAACAATTTCGACTTTCGCTTGTTGGGAAACCTTTCTTTGCGTAAATGTAACCACACCAAATCACCAGGTTCAAACACAACTCGTTTGCGATGTTTGGTAGTTTGTTTTTCCTTATCATGCTCAGATTCATTTTCATGCTCGGACTCAGACACATTCATTAGTTTCCTCAATTAACATGATTCGTTTCGCATTAGGACACTCTTTTCCTATGTGACCACGTTCTTGACATTTATAGCATTTAATGTCTCTAAACCTATTTGAAAGATCAGAATAACTTCCTATGGGAGCTTTTTGTTGGACACATTCATCTCGTTTTTGTGTTCTTTGCACACGGTTGTCCATCCTTTGTGACGCGCCTTGGTCACGTGTTTGGCCTCCTGTAGGCCGTGAACTTCCCATTCCTAAAGGCTTGCTTGAAAACCTTGATGAAGATTGATTAGTACGATAAGTGGAATTGAAATTGGAGGAACTATGTACCTTTAGTTGTTGTTCAATCTTCTAGGCCATATGGACCATGGTTGTAAGGTCAAGGTAAGGTTGAAGCTCAACCTGTTGCGCAATCTCCCTATTTAGGCCATGTAAGAAACGAGCCTTGGTGGCTTCTTCGGGTTCCTGCAAGTTAGACCTTTCCAACAAAATTTCTAACTCTTTGTAATACTCGTCTACACTTTTGGAACCTTGTCTTAAGTTTTGCAAACTTGTGAAAATAGAACTCTCAAAATTGTTTGGAATAAAACGTTGTCTCATTTCAAATTTCATTTCTTGCCAAGTGACAATTGGGGGTTGTCTTGTCTTAGTCCTATTTCTACACAAATTTGTCCACCAATTTAGTGCTAATATAGAAAAATCAATAGAAGCGTTCCTCACCTTTTGTAATTCACTGTAGTTGGTACAAGAAAAGATTAGATCCACTTTTGTTTCCCATTCCAAATATTCCTCCGTATTACTTTTACCATAAAACGTTGGAATATTTATTTTTGTTTTGAGAAAATCGTCATCTTGTGGGAAAAGGGGGTTTTGGCATCTTTGGTAACCACGAGGAGGGTGGTCATCAAAGACATAATCATCGTGCTCAAATGGAATGTAATCATCATTGTACCTTCTTGGAGCGTACCTTCTTGGTTGCGTTGGTGGAACAAACCTTCTTGGCTTGACGTGTGGTGGTCTAAGGTTGTCATCCTCAACTTTTTCTGGGGGGTGATGCCTTGGTTGTGGTAGGGGAACGGCCCTGCTCGTGCCTTGGCCATCACTCGTCTTGTAGCTCCGTTCAACATGCTCCAATCGATGTTTGATTACCTCATTATCATGCATGAGTTTCTTTAACATCTCTAGCATTTGTTGTTGCGTGTTGTCCAATGTCTCGGCTTTCTTTGACTTGTTAGAAGCGGAATGAGTGCTGCTCTCCATGTTTTACTTAAAGAGATTAAACGAAAACAAAAAGAAAAGGAAAGAACCAAATAACACAAAGACAAACAAACGTTAAGTGATTAGTAAAAATAAATATGAACACTCCTCTTTCTCTTCTTTCCACTCTCTTACCACTTTGCTTCTTGGATGACCTGAAGTTAATAAGGTTCAAAGCGATCAATAAAGAAAGTGTTTTGCCAATGCTTCTCCAAATCACAATGATCTCCACTTGTTTCTCCCTTTTGCTTTCAATTTGCACCTAATAGTATCAAAACATAATCAAGAGAGATAGATACAAACTTGAAATTTTCTACTAAGATTCAAAGAAAGTAAGCAACCAAAATTGATGTATAAGGCTGAACCAAAGATGAACTAAGAGTTGTCGTAGGAAATTTTAAGTTAAATTTGATTATATGCACTTATTATCCACAAAATGGTTCAAGTCATGCAATAATCGAGCAACCAAATATGTGATTGGTTCAAGAAGAGCAGTATAACGAGAATGAAAAGTGGGAGGACGGTTGTGTGTAGTAAAACAAAATATGGTATCCAAGGTTGTCAAATTGCACTAAAAAAATTTCAAGTAATGCACAAACTTTTTACCCTTTTTATTTTCTCTATTTGTTTTGCTGTTTCAATGCAATCAAGGTTCAGATTCCTTTTTTTACTAGGGGCGGAATTGGAATTTCATGCGTTTTGCCCTTAGAATTTTTGTTTTGGGCAGAATAGTGCAATGACTTTGAATTGTAGTTTGCAACCTTTAATTGAAATAAAATAACCTGGAAAGTGAGGGAAATTGAGGTTGGGCGGAATTGGGGTTAGGGTTAGGGTTTTCAATTTGGGGTTTTTGGTCGTTCTCGGTTCTTTGGGGAATTTGATTGTTGGGAACTGATTGGATGGTATATATGGTCTTTTTGGGTTGGTAATTAAGGATTTGTTTGGTCAATTTGGATAGTGGATGGTTGTAGGACAGAATTGAACAAAGTTCAAATTCTAGGGTTAGGGTTTTTTTGAATGAGTTGGGAGCTTTTGATTCTGATTTTGTTTGGTAAAATTGGTTTGGGCTTTTTGTTAAGAGAGTAAATAAGGTAGTTTAGAATCTGGCTGGAGGTTTTAGAGTCGGGTTTGGGTTGGTTTTTCTTGGGCCGTGGGGGTTGGGAACTTGCTTAGGGTTTTGATGGAGTTGAAAATGACTTGTGAAGACAAACACACGTATCACTAGCTAGATTTAAAGCATGAAATCAATCACTATGTGAATCACAAGATACATACAATCATAACCAACTAAAAGCTTCGGTAGCAACAAGATGATTTGAAACCTAGGTGGCTTTATAGGCTGATGGTTGTAGTGTTTAAAAGAAAGCTGAATGTGACCTAAATGCAACAAACCCTAACTTGTTCAAGTTTGAATGACAAAGATCAAATAGTGACGCTAAAGTTGAGAAGAAAAGAATAACACTTGAATGATGAATGACAAGATGCAGCAAAATGCAAAGACTCAAACCCTAGGATGTTTTTTATACGTATGGAAGACAAATGACGTGAAGAATTGGGTAGAAGAAGGACACAACTGAACTTGAAATGACTATACTCAAACGAAAAAGGAAATTATAGAAGATGGTGGAATAGAGTAACCTGCTTCTCTGATACCAATTTGATGCGTGCAAGACGTGGACTCTAACAATTCCACCTTCCAAACGTCCTTCACAAAGGGTTAGACACAAAGAAGAGAACTTCCAATTGCTTCCTTAGTGAGATAAACGTATGAATCAAACGAGCAAGAACCAACACTTCAAGATGGTCGTTGATCAGGCAAACCACAATGGCCCTCCTGGACGGCACCTTTAAGCAATGGCAACACCTTCAAAATGCTCAAATTTGAAGAAAATTTATGAGAAGGTCATTTAGAAACAAAAACAAGGGCACTACAACTAAGAGAAATAAAAACAAGTCAAATGATAAAGACGTTAAATGTTATGAATGTGGCAAACTCGAACACTTATCATATGACTGCCCCAATAAAGAAAAGCAAAATCCTAAATACCCTGACAAGGAGCGGACCAAAAATAGACTCGTCTCAGAACCCAAACAAAGGAAGCGTGCTCTAAAGGCCGCCACCTGGAGTGATTCATCAGATTCTGAAACTGAGACCGAAGAGGAGACCGCACAAGTATGCTTTGCATCCAAAGCATCTAATGAGGTATCATCAGATTCTGACTCTGACTCTGAACCTTCTTATGATGATCTTTTTAGTCAGTATCTAGAATTGCATAAATTTACTAAGACTCTCGCTAAAGAAAAGAAACGATTAATTGAAGACAAGAAACTGTTAGAATCTTCTAACGAGAATCTTGTTTATTTTTATTTTTATGATCCTTAGATGAGGTGGACTTATGTTTATAATATTTTTCTTAATCTTTTAGCCATCGTGATTAAGTCCTCATCATCGGAATCTATGTCACTATCATCTACGACGTATTCATTTGATTTAAATGCTATAGCCCTATCATTATTAGAAATAGACTCAGAATGTCTTAAGGTGAGTTTGTTTTCATATACCTTTAGTGATCCAATTAGTTCTTCCATCTTGATCGATTTAGTTTCTTTGCTTTCTTCTATTGCCGTTACTTTAGAGTCTCACTCGGATGGAAGGCTTCGCAAGACCTTTTGTACCTTTTCCTGCATAGTGAAGGCTTTGCCAAGAGACTCAAGAGAATTGTAAATGTTAGTCAAGCGTAAATCCATCTCAACAATAGACTCATTTGGCAATAATTTAAAGGACTCAAGTGTGGACATAAGCATATTAATTTTGGACTCCTTTACTTGGCTAGTCCCTTCATGTTTCATTTCAAGAATATGCCACATCTCTTGAGCACTAGAACAATTAGACACGTAACTAGCCTCACTTTTACTTAGGCCGTTTAGGAGCAATTGCATAGCCCTAGCATTCATACTAAGTTTCTTTTTATCATCACTCGTATATTCTTGTCTAGATTTAACAACTTCTAATGTGACTCCGTCTACGGTGGATAACTTAGATGGGACAAAAGGACCATCTTCTATTATCGACCAAAGATCAATATCTATAGCCATAAGAAAAAGCTTCATTCTAAGTTTCCACTGAATAAAAGACTCACCGTCGAAAATAGGAGACCTTACATTTGATATTCCTTCTCACACGGTTGTGGTTGCCATCTCACGGAATCGTTGGATTCTTTGAAGTGAGTGCTCCTGCTCTCTGATACCAATTGTAGGATCTGCAAGGCACCACTAGAAAGGGGGGGTTGAATAGGTGGTGCGGAAAGTGTGGTTTTTAAAATTTCTTTAAACTTGAACAATTCAACTTCTGAAAACAGATTCTGTTTTCAGGACCAGTTTTAAAACGTTTTTAAAACTAGGTTAGAGGTCTCCTAAAATTATGAAATTTTGAGAGAACTTAGCCTCAGATGTTATGAGAGTCCCCTAAAAATTTCAAATTAAGATTCAACCTTTAACCCCTTCAAAAACCGTTGGTACTCAGATTGCTCGAATCTGCCAGAAACGGTAGATGGTTTTGAAAAATTTATTCCTATTTGTGTGAACGTCCAAATGCTCTGAAAATTTTACCACTAACTCCTTATACACTATATTCAAGTGGGTTGAAACATTTTTGCAAAATTCGTTTGGGAAGTAGGTCAACTACAATCAAAGTCTCAACCTTTGCAAGTCTGAAAATCAGACTGCACTAGTCTCAGAACTTTTGATGTTTGATCGACTTATACTTATCCAAAAGGGTTGAAACTTGTGCCAAATTAACCCTAGAACGTGTGGATATATTTCTGGAAATTTTTGTGATTTTTGAAAACCGTTTACTATTTTTACGGAAGCGAACAAGAAGGGTAAACAGTGCAGTAACTGAAAAGTAAATGCAGAAAGTAAATGGCACCAAGAATTTTATACTGGTTCGGTTATAAACAACCTACTCCAGTCTTCAAGGAACACCTTCCTTGGTTCACACTAATCACACACACGTAGTACACCTTACCGCAGGGTTGATAGAGTTACACCTTAACTCTAACCCTTTACACACCTTGTATGACAAGTACAATTTGCACGAACACCACCACCTCGCAAGAATGAAGATTGATCACACATTGATCAATCTTTTACACAGATATATAATGAGTGGTGGTCTATGTCAAGCCTATTCAAGATTGAAGAATATGAATACAATAGGCTTACAAGAAGAGAGAAAGAAAGAGGATGTAGAAGAAGAAGAGCTAGGCTTTTTGATCACTTTGATTTGCAATGCTTGGCCTTGTTTTGTTTGCTCTCTTCTCTTTCCTTTTAACATGGTCCAGCCGTCCCCCTTGGTGTGTCTTCCCCTCTTGAAAATTATCTTTTAAGTCCTTAAGAGAGTGTAAGACATCATTGTGACAATGTCTTGCTTACTTGGCATCTTCTTATTGGATGATCATTTAAGCTTCGCTTACTTGGCACCTTCTTATTGGATGGATGTTGTCATCATTGATGACTTAGAAAAATCTGAGAATTTCACTTAAACATGTGCCAAAAATCATCACAAAATAACTTCCATAAATCATAAGATATATCACATAAATTGCAAGACATCAAATCC
The DNA here is from genome assembly GCA_036186865.1 of Eustoma russellianum. Taxonomy (NCBI): domain Eukaryota; kingdom Viridiplantae; phylum Streptophyta; class Magnoliopsida; order Gentianales; family Gentianaceae; genus Eustoma; species Eustoma russellianum. Next base: position 21,388,138 of record AP025062.1, on the reverse strand, counting down.
TTCCTTGCTAGAGAAAAAAATCGGCCATAATGTCTTATTGCCATGCTGAAAATTCAGCATGTGACACATGGGAATAAAGTTCAAATCATTACCATTTTCCTTTGATTTTTCTCATTAAAATGAATCACCAATTAATGGTAAATATTACTATCACATGAGAAATGAATATGGACATCTTTATGCTCTCAAATTCGGCCACCATGTCTTCACACATGCTGAAAAATTTTCAGCATGTGTGATATGTAAAATATCACACTTTATTAATTTAAATAATATTCAAAACCTTTCCATTTCTTCTTCCAATCAATCACACAATAAAAGATGATGGAATATATCACTTTGAAGACAAAATTTCGGCCACCTAAGGTTACCATGCTGAAATTTTCAGCATGTGATATAAGAGAGATAAATTTTGAATTCTTACCATTTGTAGCTTCTCTCTTCAATTCACCAACATTGTATGATTGATCCTTGACCAATCAATATGCCAACAAGGCTCCAAATAAGCTCCATCTCAGCTATAGGTGGCGTTGGAAGTGATTGTGTATGTGCTGAAATTTTTTTTTGCTAACTTTGTAAAATAATGCACATTTAATAGTACACACATGTTATATTCCAATCAGCCCTTAATTTAGTTTTCTAGAACACTTTAAGATGTATATCATATGTAAAAAGTGTCTAGATACGTGTCACATGATGTACCAAAAACGTTCCATGTGTTGTGTGCGTAGAAAACCGAATTTTCGATATTTATCTATTACCCGATTTTTCTCTAATTTAAATTCCAACTTTTGCACATGTTATATATATTATGTTATACATAATATATATAATATATACTTTAAATCTTAGCACTTGGCTGGTCTAAAGTGGTACCATTAGCATGTGACAAAATTAAACTTGGAATCTTCACATTTTGTCCTTAATGTGGAGTAATTTGTGTGTGCCAACATGGAAAGTATTTTTGGCTGATTTTCCAGTGATGTGCACGAAATTTACATCAAATTTTGATGTATAAGGGCTGGCCGTTTATTTATGGCAAGTACGTGACACGTTGGCGAAGTTTCGGTATTCGCCCGATACGACAATTTTCGGTTTAGAACCTCTTATCGTGTCGTATTTGATTTGTCATCACCATATCTTATATCATATGATATAAGACCTGAATATACTCATAAATATGAGTTAAGTATAGTGGTGTGACGTTAACGTACGTACGTAAAATATATAACGTGTCGGTAGTACGTTGGAATACATGTGTATGTGCCTTTTTCAAAAATTCTGAAAATATATGTAATATATATGTATATATGCGTGTGTAATTAAGGATGGGAGGAGGAGAAGACTTTCCTTCCTTAGCTTTGTTGCCTTTGTGCCTTTTCCAAATGTGGCTTCCTTTAATGAACTACTTAGTTTATTAAACTAAGTACTTCACTTAATGAACTAGTTTAGTTCATTAATGGTGGCACCTGAAAATAGTATAAACACAACAAATGTTTGCCATTTGATGTAAGCTTTAAAGCTTCATGGCTCGTAAGTACGGCAACATAATATATGAATTATATAAGGCAAGTAATATGCAATATATCATGCACATATATCTCACGCACGTTTTTGTGCACATTTAAATCATGTATTTGAAAATCACTCAAACCCTTTTTTCTCTACACTGCTACGGTATTGTTCTAGGATCATATTCCCACATCTTAATCATGTAAGAACGAGCATCTAATGCATCACATGGTATATATATTCCATAGTCTATATGACGTGAAACATTATAAATTATTGTCAAAGGCTCGGAAAAAAATTGAGGCAAGCAAGCTAAACAAGCTCTAAGTCTCCTTTCTGAATTAAAATTCTAAAGGTGGCATCACCAAAAACTGAGAAACCTGTTTCCCTCAACCATCATCTAGGAGAGTAAAGAAAAGCATGCAAAAGCTTTGGCCTCCATAACGCCACTAAGAAAACAATCAGAAACTGCAGCCTAAGAAGAAATTACTATTGAACTATGACATTGCTAAAGTTTTCAATTCTGTTTTTGTTATTATTATTATTTCCAACTCAATTTGCACGCTACCAGTACTTATTGCTAATACTTATGACACAAACAATTCATAAAGGAAATCTACCCGAGACCTAAAGGAACCTTCTTTTCTTTAATGATCCATGTTAAATATCTTCAAGCATACTGCTAAAACTAGCAACCAAGATGAAATCGCTAACCTGTGAACCCTTGGGCTAGACTGGTGCTTGTCGCCACCGCCGTTCTAGGGCTACCCGTTTTGTCTCCAGGCGGAACTTTTTTTTGTCTTGTGTGTGTTGGGGAGTTGATCCTATATTTATAGGTAATATCTCTATTAGAGTTATGTCTTACCAAGAATCCTTTTCCTATTATAACTATGTATCTATCCTTTCTTCAACTAGTAATTATTCATTCCCCAGTATTTATCATCTAACAAAGATATATATATTTTCTTCTATTATCTATTTTCTCATGGTTATCTTTTATCACTTTATCTATAATTATTATTTTATTTAAAAAAATCTTGAGTATAACACTCACCTGCAGCAACAGCAGGAGCAACAGGAGCAGTAGCAGCAGCAGCAGCAGCCGCCCCCACCACCACCACCCCTGGGACTTCGATTCTTTTATAGGGAGATGCAGCATTCCCGAGTACCGATGTTTGGGGGCACGACACGGCCAGAGGAGGCTGAGATCTGGCTCCAGAATGTGACCGAGCAGTTGAGGTTATTGCAGGTTCCTGATGACCTGAAGGTCGAGGTGGTCGTTTCATTTCTTGAGAGTGATGCAAGGGGATGGTGGCTTAGCGTGCAGCGGCGGTTGACCCCTCAATTGACTTGGACTCAGTTCCAAGAAGAGTATCAGAGGCACTACATTTTTGAGAGTGCCATACAGAGGAGGATGACTGAGTTCCAGCTACTTATTCAGGGGTCCATGACCGTGGATTAGTACACGGAGAGATTTCATGTGCTGGGGAGATATATGCCCTCCGTTATGGATAACGAGAGGGCAAAGATGTCTAAATTCAAGATTGGACTGAGCCCTCGAATTAAGTCGTTGATCATTTGTGCCAGACCGGGGACTTTTGAGGATTTACTTGAGGTATGCCGGGATATTGAGGGTGACCTCAGGAGGAGTGCAGTAGACAACCAGACGAAGCGGCCATGAGAGGAGTATCGTTCCGGGAGACCTTGGAGATGGCTGAAGGTGCCCCCCCCCCCCCCCCGCCAGCAGCCGGTGAGCTCTTTTCGACCACCGCAGCAGCAGAGACAGTTTATTCAGCCATTAGCCATCGAGGGACCGGCGTTGACGGATGCACAGTCAGTGAGGACGGTGGCACCCACTACACCATGTGTCCATTGTGGGCGTTTTCATCCGGGTCAGTGCTGGAGGACCATGGACGTTTGCTACAGATGCGGCACCCAGGGCACTTTGCCAGAGACTGCCCCGCGCATGGACAGGCACCCCCACCACAAAAGAGCCAGACACAGCAGAAGGGGAGATCGAAGACTAATGCCTGAGTACATGTCCTGACACATGCTGACGTCGAGGAGACCGGTGATATCTTAATTCAGTGTTAAAATTCTAGTTGCTTTAAATACCTTTCTTTCTTGAGGTTATGTGTTATATGTATAACTCTGCACATGTTAGGTGAGGTATTGGTTAACAAGGTCCCAGCATACGTACTTTTTGATAGTGGGGCCAGCCATTCATTCATCGCCAGGAGGTTTGTCAAAAGTCTGAATATTCCACCTGAATGGCTGGAGATTCCTTACCGGGTTCAAACTGCCGGTGATCAGGTGTTTGTATCGCACTACTAGTATAAGGATTGTTCACTGGAGATTAATGAGCTAGAATTCGCTGCAACTCTGATTCCGATCCAGATGCAAGATTTTGATGTTATTTTGGGCATGGATTTTCTGGCTAAGTATCAGGCCACGATTGATTGTCGTCAGAGGCAGGTTAGCATGCAGACGCAGAGCAACCAGGAAACCATCTTTCAGGGGGATTTCAAGTTGCATAAGGTGCCCAAAAAGATTTACATGAGTGCAGCGCAGGCGCATAGGCATTGAGAAAAGGTAATCTATGTTTTCTTGTATATGATATTGGTGTAGAAAAAGATGTACCCTCGATGGATTCGATACCAGTGGTGAATGAGTATAAGGATGTATTTCCCGATGAGCTACCGGGACTACTGCCCAGTCGGGAGGTAGAATTCGAGATTAAATTATTGTCCGGTGCTGAACCGATATCGAAGGCACCGTACAGGATGGCTCCGGCTAAACTGAAGGAGCTGAAGGAACAATTGCAGGAGTTACTAGATCGGAAGTTCATTCGACCCAGCGTCTCACCCTGGGGAGCTCCGGTTTTGTTCGTGAAGAAGAAGGACGGTAGTATGAGGCTTTGCATTGATTATCGGGAGATTAATAAGATCACCATCAAGAATAAATATCCTCTATCCCGGATCGAGGACCTCTTCGATCAGTTAAAGATACCCTTGCTAATCAATACAACCCACAATTCATATTATTAATTCTCCAATTAATTTTGCAACATTGGCATTCTTCAGGGTGCTAAAGTATTCTCCAAAATTGATCTTCGATCTGGATACCATCAATTGAGGATTAAAGCCGAGGACGTAGCAAAGACTGCCTTTCGCACTAGATATGGACACTACGAGTTTTTGGTGATGCCATTCGGTCTCACTAATGCTCCCGCACCCTTCATGGATTTGATGCTACGGTGTTCAGGGACCAGCTTGATAAGTTTGTGGTGGTCTTTATCGATGATATATTAGTCTATTCTTCGGATGAGAAGTCCCACGAAAAGCATCTGCGGGAGGTTCTGGATGTTCTCAGGAAGAAGAAGTTATATGCTAAGTTTAGTAAGTGCGAAATCTGGCTGAAGAGTGTTGCGTTCTTGGGACACGTGGTCTCAGAGGAGGGAATTTCTATAGATCCCAAGAAGATTAAGGCCATTACTAAATGGCCTAGACCAACTAATGTGACTGAAGTGAGGAGTTTTCTGGGCTTGGCCGGCTACTATCAGAAGTTCGTTGAAGGATTCTCATCGATAGCAGTGCCTTTGAGCAGATTAACTCAGAAAAAGTCAAAGTTTGTCTGGACCGCCGAATGCAAGCAGAGCTTTGCAGAACTTAAGAGACAATTGACGACGGCCCCTATTCTTGCTCAACCCTCAGGCTCAGAAGGGTTTGTCATATATAGCGATGCATCGAAGAACGGACTAGATAATGTATATGATTTCAAAGTTGAATTATACGCATTACAATTATGGCCTAACTGTTTCTTTGCAGGATGTGTCCTTATGCAAAATGGGAGGGTCATCGCGTATGCTTCAAGACAGTTGAAACCATACGAGCAGAATTATCCGGCGCATGACCTGGAGTTAGCTGCAGTAGTTTTCTCACTTGAGATTTGACGTCATTATCTTTACGGAGTGAAGTGTGAAGTATTCACGGATCATAAGAGTTTGAAGTACTTATTCACCCAGAAGGAGCTGAATATGTGTCAGAGAAGATGGCTTGAGCTTTTAAAGGATTACGATTTGACTATCAGCTACCATCCAGGGAAAGCGAACCGAGTCGCTGATGCTCTGAATAGAAAATCTAGCCATACCAGACAGACGCCGTTGGAGAGAGATATGGCAGAGTTGGACCTTGACATTGTGGACTCCACGGCTAATGTTCTAGAGGCGTTGATTATCGCTCCATCTTTGATTGAGCAGATCAAAGAGGCGCAGAAGGGAGATGTAGCACTTAGTGAGCTGCGGGAGAGGATGATGGCTAGTCAAGTTGATGGATTTCAGATCCATGACGATGGCAGTGTGTGGCTTCAGGGGAGACTGTGCGTACCCGAGGTTGAGGATCTCAGACGAATGGTATTGAAGGAGGCACATAACTCAAAGTTGTCAATTCATCTGGGTGCTACCAAGATGTATAATGACCTAAAGAAGCATTACTGGTGGAGCGGTATGAAGAGACATATAGCTGAGTTTGTTGAGAGGTGTCCAGTATGTCAGCAGGTCAAGACGGAACACCAGAGACCAGGAGGTTTGTTGATGCCGTTAGAGATCCCTGAGTGGAAATGAGAGCATGTAACTATGGATTTTGTGATGGGTCTTTCGAGGACAAGGAATGGTAGTGATATGATCTGGGTGATTGTAGATCCTTTGACTAAGCCCGCTCATTTCCTACCAGTACCGAATGATGTGACTTTGGAGAGGTTGGTTACACTCTATATCGACAACATCATAAAATTACATGGCGTTCCAGTCAGTATTGTCTCCGACCGTGACTCGAAGTTCACTTCTATGTTCTGGTCAGCATGTCAAAAGAGGATGGGGACCGAATTACGATTGAGTACCGCGTTTCACCCGCAGATAGATGGGCAGTCAGAGAGAACCATACAGACATTGGAGGATATGTTGAGAGCTTGTGTCATCGACTTCAAGGGAAAGTGGGACGGTATGATCAAGTTGATTGAGTTATCCTACAACAACTGTCATCACAGCGCCATCGGCATGGCACCATTTGAGGCGCTCTATGGGTGTAACTGTAGATCCCCTATCCTTTGGGAGAAGTTGGAGAGTGCGCTATCACTGGCCCAGAGTTGGTTGAGCAAACCAAGGAGAAGGTTAGGTTGATTCGAGAAAGGCTTAAGGTGGCACAAGATAGAAGTAAGAGCTGGGCTGACTCGAAGAGGCGTCCGTTGGAGTTTGATGTTGGAGAAAAAGTCTACTTGAGAGTATCGCATGTAAAGGGTGTTGCGAGATTGGGTCTTAAGGGTAAGCTGAGGCCTCGGTACATTGGCCCTTATGAGGTGCTCAAAAGGATTGGTTCGTTAGCTTACCGTTTGGCATTGCCTCCGGCGCTAGCTCAAGTGCAAAATGTGTTTCACGTATCCCAGCTGAGGAAGTACGTCCCGGATCCGAGTCACGTACTGGATGCACCGCCTTTAAGGATCAGACTGGACACCTCATATGAAGAGACTCCTGTTCGGATCTTAGATCGCAAGTATCAAGAACTGAGAAGAAGAGTCATCCCGTATGTCAAGGTACAGTGGAGCAATCACAAGGTAAATGAAGCGACTTGGGAGCTGGAGAACCAGATGCGCGAAAGCTATCCTAAACTCTTCGATTAAGGTACATCGAATATCTTCAGCCTCTATGATTAAGTTACATAAAGTTTCGAGGACGAAACTTTTGTAAGGTGGGTAGGATGTTACAACCCGAAGGAAAATATATATATATATATATATATATAGTTAATATATAAATTAAGAAATTAACAAGTTTGAAAAAGGAGAGATATAATAATGGTATTTAAAAAGGGATAAGGGGATAAGGATTAAAGAAATTTAAAAAGAAAAAGAAAAAGGAACGTGGATTTGTAGGGGGTGATAACCGCCCTCCCTCTTGATTTCAGCATGTCGTGAGTTAAAAAGGGGCAGGGGTTGGGGAATTAACAAAGGGAACGCACAAAAAAAAGAGATAAGAGAGGCGCGTAGGGAGGCTGAAGGCGACGGAGGAAGAAAAGAGAGAAGAGGGAAGAGAAGATAGAAGAAGGAAGGAGGAGAGACACGCAAAACAATTCCTGACCTATTCTCCTTGTTTGTTTCATCGTACTATTGCTGATACCCAGGTAGGTTCCTTTTTCCCCTCCAATTGGTACAAATTCAAGCATGCTCTAGTGATATTTTATGTGTTTTGTTTTAATTGTTGAATTACATGGCATGTCGTTCAATCTGTGAAAAGCATGAAATTTGGACTCTGTGGAATGCGTATACTGATTTGCGTGACTTGGATTTGATTTAAGGAAAAAATTTGATAATCAAAATAGTTAAACTGTTGTAAGATTAGGAATTTTCCATTTTGTTTTGGCCTTAGAATAGGTTCCCATAGACTGAAAATAGGCAAAAATGTAGGTCGGGATCGAAAAACGGCTGCCGGAGGTCGCCGGTGCGCTGCACGCGCCGCTAGAAGCGGTCGCGTGTGGCCTTCACGCGCCTCCTGAAGCTGCAGCTCAGATTATATAAAAAACAATTTAACCTTATAGGGCCGGCCTGCCAGCGCAGACCAGTCCAACCCTTAATGGGCCGCGGTCTGCTGCTGCAGGACCAGCACAAATTGCAATGGTATAAAAAGGGGGGGGGAAGGCTGGTAGCGCACCGAGCCGGATGACCAGCGGACCGGACCAGACATCAGCCGGCCTATTTACGCGAATGCATAAAAAAGGGCTGGCGCAGGCCAGTCCTCTTTCGGACCGGACCAGAAGAAACAGTGGACCAGGGCTGGCGGAATAGGGCCAGCCCAATTTGATAATATTAAATATTTTTCTGGAATTTCTGGAATTAAGTAAATGGTATTTATTTAACTTAAATTAGTAATAATTATAGGAAAATTATAAATAAATATCAGAAAATTATAAATAAATCCTGGAAATTATAAAATGCTGAAATTAGATTATTTCCATAAAATTTTTCGGTAATTGTGATAATTTATTTAATTTGGATAATTAGGTAATAAATAAAAATAAATAAGGAAAAAATGAGGAAAAATATAGGAAATGCACGATAAACGTATACAAGCCGTGGAAAAGTGGATTTGGTGCCAAACAATGTGGAGTTAGCCTTCGAGCAAATAAATGAACCTAGATTGAGTGTCGGAGGATGGTGAGGATGGGTCAGGGGCCTCAGGCGATTGTGTTGTTGCATTCATGACACGTGCATTGCATTGATGGCGGGTTGTGACGTACGGGTCACGGACGCTCAGGATGGTGTACGGTGGCGGATCCACGACACTCAGGATGGTGTGCGATGGCGCGGCCACGCACATTCAGTATGGTGACTGTGGGGTGTACGACCTGCAGCCACTCAGTAGGACCCGGGTTCATGCATTGCACGGTATGGATATCGGCATTCTGTGTGACATGACTTTATTGCGTGTGACATGCATAGTGGGACATGCATCACGATGTTGCGCACTCTTTACCTGGAGTGATTTACTTTTCCGCATTCTTTCGTATGCTTATGTGATATCATGTTCTATGTGCTATGTGTTATATCATTTTTGGATGCTTGTCTTGTACTGCTTGGAGACAGGTGCCTACTGAATGATTTCTCCGTCACTCACCCCTACTTCTCCCCCTCCAGATGAGCAGGTAGAGGCCTACGATTATATCGTTGTTGAGGACGGGGCTGACACAGTGAAGTGGGCAGACTGATGGCCGCATCTAGGACATGAGACGACCTTGCGGTCATTTGTTATTATTTTATTGAGATTTCATTAGTTACTATCCGGATTAGACCGTTGACACATTGATGTTATTGCTAGTACTGGTTCAGTATTTTATTGAGATATTATTTTTTATTCATAGAACTTAATGAATGGTATTACGTTTCCGCGCGAAAAATTTCTACGTCTTTTCGGATATGTTGGGAATTGATTCGACGCTTTGTATTCTCCTTAGTGAGATACGGCGGGCGTACTGTTCCTGATGCTAGGGTTCGGGAGCGGGGTGCTACAAATACCTAGAGTTTCTTTTTTTTTCTCCTTTCTATTTTTTTAAGAGCATAATACATAGAGTTAAATAGCCGTTAAGTAACGTCCGCCGGTGTGATGATCTATAATATAACTCTTGAAATTAAACTAGGACTTAAAAGTGAAGGCACCAATCCCCCCGCCCCCCGCCCAAAAAAAAAAAAAAACAACTACCGACACACAGTTTCTCACTGTGTTTAACGGAAACCAATTGAAATTTTTAGACAAGTATATAACAGCAAAAATTATCGATAAATGAGAGACAAACAAATAATACTTATATAAATTTAATTTTCCTTCATTTACTGTAATCACAAACCAAGGAAAATGCATATCTACTTCCATAACCAACTAATTTACATGTTAAGATACATGGGAAGAAAGGAATTTTATTGATCAATAACAAGTCCCATACAAGATGTAACATCTAATAAGAACTCTCAATCGAGCTCTAAAAAAATTTAATTCCAAATTCACCTTTTTCCTGGGGAATAAAGTGAAGGTGTCAAACAGCACAACTGCCACCAAACATTTCACATACAAATGCGAAGAAAAAAATAAATATAAATATAAAAAGAACCTCTGACAAACTTTTTATAAGGGAAAAGAAAAGGAAAACAAAAAGAAACGGAAAAAAAAGACACACACTCAAAAAGGAAATAAATTCCTTTAAAAAAAGGTCTCATTACCCAGACGACTATTTATGGCCTGTGGCGCGTAATCACCACAGAGAAAACCAGGCACATAAATCCGACGCAACACGGTTGCGCGTGTGCGCCACGCGCTCTTCCGCCACCAGCGCCGACCGGCAAAGAGGGCAGCTAAAGTTCAGCTGATCAAGCCAACCATCAAAACACTGTTTATGGAACAAATGACTACAATCTAACCTGCGCACATGGTCTCCATCACCAAACCAGTTCAAACAAACCACGCAATCCGAATTTGTCCCGTCATCTCTTCCGCCGACGAACCGATACGAAAGATTCCTATTCAATTTCAACTGCTCCGCGAGCACAAAAAGTCCGGCAAAACCGGAGCCGACCGCCTCGTAAACGGCGGAATCAATCCGGTAGGATGAAAGCTGATTGGATTGAGGAAAAGGGAACCCGATGGCTGCAAAGACGGAGCATAAGAGGGAGCGGAGATAAGCTACACAATTCACCAAGAGGGTTACCAGTAGTATTGGAAATGATTCGGAGGAGATATCGGTGAGCTGGTTTTGGAGACCCATTTTGTTTTTGGTTTATAAGATGGAAATGAAAACAGCTGGATACATTGATGTATATAAGGTAGGGGTGTGAGGTGGTTAGGCAAGAGAGCTGTTGTGGTCGGGGCGTGGTGTATTAGGTGGTTATTTTGAAGATGGAGACAAAATTTAGATTGTTTAGTCAATATTTTAGTAGTAATATTTTCCTTAGTTGAGTAGAGATGTTATCCTTTACTACATTTTGTGGCGTGCAAGTTAAAAATGAGCAAAGATGTTATACTTTATAACATTATATGTCGTGCTGCTTAAAATAACATCATACGTATTAGTCACACCTACTATACATCTTGTCTTTAAAATATTATTGTATTTGAATTTTCAACATAATGTAATAGTTAACTATGATAATATTTTTTTAAGATTGAAGAAATATTACCCGAATACAAACAAAAATGAGACATGTGTTAGAACCACAAATCTAAACATGTTTAAGTTTGAAATCATGAAAGATGTTACTTAATAACTTATTAGTCAGTTAAAATGATACTCATAATAGATAGATTTTACTGTTGATGAATTATCAACCTACGTTATTCTGATCATTCCAAATGGTTGTATTAAAGTCAATAAAATTACTTCATCTGTTTTTTTTTTGATCCGACTTCATCTGTTTTAAGATATTGTTTTCTTATTGTTTTAGTGAATTTTTCAATGCATTTCGTATATCCTTTATTGAAAGTCATTTTTTCCTTTTTAAAATGTTCCAAAAAGATGTTTATATTTCATTCTAATTTTTTAAATGATTATGTATCTTCCAAATTATCCTTCTCGACAATAAAATGAGATACTAGGTAAATGTCAACCAGTAATACAACAAAGTATGAAAGTGAAAATGTATGGTAGTCATAATGATTAGATATGAAAGTAAATGATGTTTCTGTAAAATATTGGAGGTTTCAAAATTGACACCTTACTTGAGATGAATTGAGTATTATGTTGAAAAGTGATAATATTATTAGGATTGAAAGGGTAAAAGAAATGGAGTAATTAAGCTATATCTTATAAATTTTGAAAAAATAGTTTTTTAGTAAGAAGTTTTTTATTTAAGTAAAGATTGAACTGAAAAATTGAATTCAAGGCATTTCAGGTTTTATGACTTCAACTGTTTAAATAAACATTTATTACTTTTCGATCTGCTTTTTGTTGGAAATAATTCATACAAATTGACTTCTGTACAGTAATGGCCGACCTGCCACTGTCAGGGCTGACCTGAACCGAGATCTGGGTAGATTGGATGTTCTACTAAGTCAAGACAGTTTAGATAGCGCAATTGTATTTACATTCTGGGCTGATCAGTGACCTATCGATCTCGGCACCTCAGCACAACAATCGAGAGTTATGCTTTCAGCCGCTTCAGCCAAGCAGAGCCCAGCACGGCCGAGCTGCAGAACAACGAATGTCCTCAGCCGATCAACAGAGCTCGGCACAAAGCAGAGCTCGGCAAGACGATGCTTCAGAACGACTGTTCTCAGCACAACAGCAGAGCTCAGCACGGGATATGATCTCCTCACTCTAAATCCCCTCACCCCACTCATGACCATGCGACATGTGGCAGTAGGGTGGGGTGGGGTGGTGAGGCTAGATACGGGTGACCCTCATCTAGTCTCACCATTTCCTCTTGCTGCCACGTGTCGTGCGGTGACGCGTGGGGTGAGGGAAAATGGGTGAGGGAATCCTATCCCGCTCAGCACACAGCAGAACTTGGCTCGGAAACACTATATCAGTGCTGCGTTCTTCCTACAGTTAGCTGAGCTTGGCACTAACCTTCTCAGCTCAGCGGGACAGAGATCCGAGGTGAGTCCAAGACTCTGTCCCTAAGACATAATTGCTCCGGTACACTGTGCCCAACCAGAGGAGCAACCGTCTCCCAGAATACAATGGAGACCAGTTCAGCCGTGTGGCACTACAGCGCTGAACTCCACGAACCTCTTCTCAATATACTGGAATGCAGAATGTTTGGGAAGAATGAAGATGCAGAGAGAGATTGCAGGGAATAGAAGAACTCGTGAATTCTGAGTGTTTTCAATGTGATCAGCTTTGGCCATTATTTATAGGAAAATTTTGAGGTTAGCTGTTACAGTGGCTCCAATCTTGGCCGTAGGATTAGATACCGGCTCGGCCTGAACCGTAGGATCAGAACCGCACCGGGTCTGCCTCTCAGCCGTCACATCAACTAACTGTTCACTCTGAGCCGTCGGATCATAACCACTTCAAGTCAGCTCGGCCGACTAAATCTGAACAACCTTTTCAAACTTAACTGTCATCCTATCTCAACAACCTAGCGAATTTGAAAATAACAACCTCCACCCGGGCTGACGAGATCCGACATAGTACTATAGGACTCGACCTGCAGTCTGTAGCCCGCAGTCTGGCCTGTAGCCCAGTCCATAACCTGAGCCTTTCAGGTCGGCAGCTCAATCCCTACCTAGGCCCATGCCCAGGTCCGGGCCGAGCTGAGCTGACTTTCCCATTTACTTTGAGTATTAATTTCTCATTCACCCGGTATCAGAATCAAGTGATTCAAAGGCCTACATCGTGTAGAAAATCAAGGACTCATTAGTTTCCACTTAGCACTAGTGAAACTAATCGTAATAATAGCTCAAAGTGCGTTGCCAACCACAATTTGCAACTTGACCCAATTACAGTATACTTCCATTTCCTCGAACAATCCCCCACATGAATGGGAATTAATGCAGAGTGTTTATGCAGACTCTACTGAGAAGTTAGACAAGAAAATGTTGCATCAGACAAGGTAGCTTTTGGCCTTGAACCTTTCTTAGTGAAATACTATCGGATACACTTGGCTAATTAGTGAACTTAATGTCTTGAACTAACCGGCCTTTAGTGTGAACCTAGACAACAGTACTCACACAACATTTTCTGTAACACCCTTTTGGTTCTCATGATTGCGTTCATTTTGGCCATGAACCGCTTGGATTCAGAAAGTGTGCTAGAGAACCTTGGCCTTACAAAGTTCCAAAGGAAGCGGTCTCACTTCACACTTACATAAATGTTTAGTATCAAGAGTATTCTGTCATACTCCACTTGAACACATCAAGATATAGGAGCCATTAAAAGCCTTAGCTTACCCTCATTCCTCTGCAGACAACACTTTTATTTGACAGAATGAGTAAGTGCACACTGATCTTCATAACTTAGTTGTCCCATTGAACCAAGATTCTGGGATCTCCAGTCAACAAGGTTGGGTTACCGTTACAAAGAATCATGCATTATAGGTTTTAGTCCCATTCCGTTTGTCAAAATTGACATCTAATCTCTAGGCAAGCCTTTTGTAAGCGGATCCGTAAGATTCTCCTTTGATTTTATATAATCAATGAAAAGCACGCTATTAGAGATCAACTGCTTAATTGTATTGTGTCCCCGACGCATGTGTCGAGACTTACCATTATAGATGTTGCTTTGTGCTCGTCCTATAGCCGACTGGCTATCAGAATGCATGCTAATGGGAGCGATTGCCTTAGGCCAGTAGGGCACATCTTCCAGGAAATTCCGAAGCAGTCAACTTCTTTCCCAGCTTTATCAAGTGCTATAAACTTCGCTTCCATCGTGGAACGAGCTATGCACATTTGCTTCGTGGATTTCCACGACACAACATCACCACCAACAGTGAATAAATATCCACTCGTAGATTTAGAATCCTTATTGTCAGATATCCAATTGGCATCACGATAGCCTTCCAAAACTGCTGGATATCTCGAGTAATGTGACCCAAGATTCATTGTATACTTTAAGTATCTCAATACTCTATTCAGAGCATTCCAATGTTCCTCAATAGTATTACTGGTAAACCTACTCAATTTGTTTACCGAACACGCCAAGTCTGGTCTAGTACAATTTGTTATGTACATCAGACTTCCGATCACTTGTGAATACTCCAATTGAGCCACTGACTCACCTCGGTTCTTCCTTAAGTGAGTACTTAAGTCAAGTGGAGTCTTCAGTGGTTTCACGTCAACCATATTGAAACATTTTAGAACAGATTCAATATAGTGAATTTGTGACAACACCAGTCCTTCTGTTATCCTAGAAATTTTGATTCCTAGAATAACGTTATCAATTCCCATATCCTTCATGTCAAAGTTTCTCATCAACATCTTCTTTGTATTTAAGATGATGTCTCGAGTACTTCCCATGATTAGCATGTCATCCACATAGAGACATACTATTACATATGCATTTTGTGTGTTCTTAATGTAGACACACTTGTCACACTCATTGATCTTGAAACCATTAGCTAACATTGCTTGATTAAATTTTAAGTGCCATTGTTTGGGCTCTTGCTTAAGTCCATACAGGGACTTAACGAGTCTACAGACTTTAGACTGTTGTCCAGGAACCAGAAAACCTTCCGGTTGTTCCATATAAATTTCTTCATCTAACTCACCATTCAGAAAGACAGTCTTCACATCCATCTGGTGGATTTCTAGATTATAGACTGCAGCAATAGCAACTAGAATTCTTATAGATGTGATTTTAGTTACTGGTGAGTAGGTGTCAAAAAAGTCAAAGCCTTCCTTTTGTCGATAGCCTTTTGCTACCAACCTGGCTTTGTACTTTTCGATAGACCCATCCTCTTTCAATTTCTTCTTAAAAATCCACTTGCACCCAAGTGGTTTACTTCCTGGTGGAAGATCAACCAACTCCCAAGTGTGATTCTGAAGAATCGAGTCTATCTCACAGTTTATTGCCTCTTTCCAAAATGGAGCTTCTGGAGTTGACATTGCCTCGGAAAAATTCCTTGGCTCATTTTCTACCATGCAGGTTAGAAAATCAGGACCAAACGAAGTTGGTATTTTGGCACGCTTGCTTTGACGAATTTCCTCAACACCTTGAGGAGTCGCCTCACACACTCGCTTACCAGCTCTCATTTCTTCTGTTTGTTTCTTGTCTTTCCTCGGAGAGACATCCTCGAAGAACACTGCGTTCCTTGACTCTATGATCATGTTTTCATGTATCTCAGGAACATCTAATTTGTGCACCAAGAACCGATATACACTACTGTTCGTTGCATGTCCGATGAATATGCAATCAACCGTTTTAGGCCCAATTTTAACTTATCTTGGTTTAGGAACAACAACCTTAGCCAGACACCCTCACACTTTCAAGTATATGTAGCTAGGCTTGTAACCTTTCATAGCTCATAAGGGGTTTTACCCATTTGCTTGGATGGAATCCTATTCAAAATGACGTTAGCTGGGAGTATGGCTTCCCCCCACAAGTTTTGGGGTAAGCCCGAACTTATCAACATAGCATTCATCATCTCTTTCAGAGTTTGGTTTTTGTGTTCCACAATACCATTCGATTGAGGTGTATATGGTGCAGTCGTTTGATGAATATGCCTTGTTCTGAACAGAATTCATTAAACGGTGCATCATATTCGCCACCTCTATCACTACGAATTGCTTTAATTCGTTTGCTTTGTTGATTCTCAACTTCAATTTTATAGTCCTTGAAAGCATTAAGGGCCTTGTCTTTGCTACTTAGTAAGTAGACATAACAGTATCGTGTGCAGTCGTCGATAAAAGTTACGAAATACTTTCTACCGCCGCTCGTTTGTACAATCTTTAAGTCACATACGTTATTGTGAATTAAATCCAAAGGTTCAGTGTTCCTTTCTATTGAATGAAATGGCGCTTTTGCCAACTTTGCTTCAACATATATTTGGCATTTTTCATTATCAAATTTTAATTTGGCAATAAGTCAATATTAACCATACGTTGTAATGACTTATAATCACATGTCCCAAACAAAAATGCCATTAACAAGAAGATTCAAGCATGTAAACAGAAGAGGAAGCATTCTCATTAGCATCCGAGGGCAAATCTTTTCCCGATATAATAGTGATGACATTTAATTTGAACATCTTATTTGTCAAGTATCCCTTCCCCAAATACATGGCATTTTTCGAAAAAATAACCTTATTGGAATCTAACACTAGTCTAAAGCCATCCATGACTAGAAGAGACCCAGATACCAAATTCTTCTGAATATCGGGGACGTGCAGCACATTCTGCAGGGTCAGATGCTTCCTCGAGGTCAGCTTCAGAACAACTTTGCCCTCGCCTTTAATCTTCGAAGAGGCCGAGTTCCCCATGTAAAGCTGTTCATTGTTGAACATCTCTCTGCTGGAGCAAACATGTGTAGTGGCGCCTGTTTCCAGCCACCATTCGCGTATGTTCCCCACAACATTGCATTCTAGGACCACCGCACAGAGGTTGAGGTCATCCATGGCATCGGCGATGTTGGCCTTTGTCTTGATCTGCTTCTTCTTAGGCTTTCTACACTCATTGATGACATGCCCCTATATGCCACAGTTGTAGCATTTTTCGGTGAACTTCTTGGCTATCTGCTTGCCTTTCTTGTTCACTCCGAGCTGGCCCTTCTTTTTCTTGGCCTCTGCGACATGGGCCTTTGCCTGACCAGTTTCGTTCAGATCTGCGATTGTCATCCTCTATGCGGAGTCGGAAAATCAGATCTTACAACGATATCTCCTTTTGCTTGTGTTTGAGGTGGCTTCTGAATTCCCTCCACAAATGAGGTAGCTTCTCAACCACCGCAGCCACAACGAAAGATTCACTGAGCAGCATGCCCTCTTCTTCCATCTCAGTTACCAAAGTCTGAAGTTCCTCAACTTGAGAAACAACAGTGCGAGAGTCAGACATCTTGAAATCCAGGAATTTGCTGACAATAAACTTTTTAGTTTCGGCATCTTCCCTACGACATTTCTTTTCCAATGCCTGCCACAGAGCACGTACAAAACCGTATAAGGAGTTGTCCAAGAACCCCGAAATATGGCTCAAACAAACATAATTATTGAAGTTCCAAGGCTCAACAGAGAGTTTGTAGTCCATAGATTGGGTCTGGTCCTCCTCAGAACCCCCCACAGGCAGGTCCTTGGTCAGGAACGAAGCCAGTCCCACGGCAGTCAGAAAGAACAGCATCTTCTGCTGCCAATGTTTGAAGAAGCTCCCACTGAACTTCTCTGGTTTCTCCACTTGGGCCACAGCAGGACCCTGTGCAGGAACGTTCTTTGGCACCCAGCATTTGATGCCATAGGAGCAGAGCTATGCACGTCTGCGCCTTGAACAGAGTTTGAACTTGCGTTCTCCATTTAGTCTCTGCCGATGAGAAACAATCAAAATCAGTACAGGATCAAACAAGATAACATCTTAAGAATTGTTGGAAATAAATCAGACAAATTGACTTTTGTACAGTAACGGCTGACCTGCCACAGTCAGGGCTGACCTGAACCAATATCTGGGTAGACTGGATGGTTCTACTAAGTCAAGACAGTTCAGATAGTGCAATTGTATTTGCGTTCTAGGATGATCACTGACCTATTGAACTCGGTATCTTAGCACAACAATCGAGAGTTATGCTTTCAGCCGCTTCAGTTGAGTAGAGCTCAGCACGGCCGAGCTACATAACAACGAATGTCCTCAGCCGATTAGTAGAGCTCGGCACAAAGCAGAGCTCGGCAAGACGATGCTTCTAAATAAATGTTCTCAGCAAAATAGCAGAGCTCAGCACATAGCAGAGCTCGGCTCGGCAACACTATAACAGTACTGCGTTCTTCCTACAGATAGCTGAGCTCAGCACACAACAGAGCTCGGGTAGGCACTAATCTTCTCAGCTCAGCAGAGCAAAAATCCGAGGTGAGTTCAGGACTCTGTCCTTAAGAGGTTATTGCTCCGTACATTGTGCCTAACCAGAGGAACAACCGTCTCTCAAGATACAACGGAGACCAGTTCAGACATACGACACTGCAGCGTTCAACTCCACGAACCTTTAAGAGTGTCCTCACCTTTTCAATATACAGGAATGTAGAATGTTTGGGAAGAATGAAGATGCAGAGAGAGATTGCAGAGAATAGAAGAACTCGTGAATTCTGAGTGTTTTCAATGTGATCATCTTTGGCCACTATTTATAGGAAAATTTTGAGGTCAGCTGTTACAGTCGCTCCAATCTCGGCCGTAGGATCAGATACCGGCTCGGCCAGAACTATTGGATCAGAACCGCACCGGGTCTGCCTCTTAGCCGTCAGATCAACTAACTGTTCAATCTGAGCCGTCAGATCATAACCACTTCAGGTCATCTCGGCTGACTAAATCTGAACAACCTTTTCAAACTTAACCGCCATCCTATCTTAACAACCTGGCGAGTTTGAAAATAACAACCTCCACCTGCGCTGACGAGATCCGACATGGTGCTATAGGACTCGACCTGCAGTCTGCAGCCTGTAGTCCGGCCTGTAGCTCAGTCCATAACCTGAGCCTTTTAGGTTGGCAACTCAATCCGCTACCTACGCCCACGCCCAGGTCTGGGCCGAGCTGACTTTTCCTTTTACTTTGAGCATTAATTTCTCATTCACCCGGTATCGGAATCGAGTGATTTAAAAGCCTACAATTATCTACTCATTGTGTAGAAAATCAAGGACTCATTAATTTCCACTTAGCACTAGTGGAGCTAATCGTAACAATAGCTCAAAGTGCGTTGCTAACCACAGTTTGCAACTTGACCCAATTACAATATGCTTCCATTTCCTCCAGCACTTTTGACAATAAAGCACCACTGTTTATAATGGAAATTTGTTGATCTTATATATTTTAAGGTTTATTGCCAGGTTTTAGCCATACTAAAACATTGATCGAGTACCTCACAACATTGTAGATGGACAATCAGGAAGGAATACACAACTATTCGATTTGGTGAAGAAACTTTTAACTACACCCAATTGTTGAATAAAGTCATTTCCTCCGTGTATAGATAGTGTTCCGTGATGAATGGTAAGAATTTTGTAACAACCATTCCTCATTTAGTTCACTTGGCCTATTCCCCTCTCCTACAGACAAAGCGATTGCGGCTTATACGGTGGGAGTTGCCTCCATCGGGGAAGATGAAACTCAATGTTGATGCGACAGTAGGCCGGTGCCAGGCTGCGGGAGATGCTGTCTTACGGAATGATCAGGGTAAATTTGTTTTGGCAGTTTGCTTTGCGTTGCCTCTAGTTAGTTCGTTGTGCGCAGAAATATTAACATTGACATTTGCACTGCTTCTTTATGCGCAAGACCAATAACATATTATTGTTGAAACAGATTGTAAATCCATTATTTCTATGATGCCGGTGGCTCACACTATCAAGTGTCCCTTGACTGGGGATTTCGCTAGGACAGTCATGTTCCTCACTATAAATCAAGCGACAATTCAGTATTGTCTACGGGAGGCGAATACGGCATCTCATACGCTTGCTCGACATGGGTATCACGCTGCAGGACATCAAAAATTTCATACTCTCCAAAGACTTCCTTGTGAGGTGAGGGGCATAATTCTCATGGATGTGCAGCTGCCTACTTTCTGACATTGAACATAGTCTCACTATGTGTTTGCGAAATAAGCAAATGGTTGTATGTGTTCTCAAACAACACAAGCAACACTGGTGCGAACAACACATGCAACATTGATGCGATCTTCTACTTATTTGTCTTGACATCTTTAGTGTATCTGTTATGATCTTATGTGTTTGCTTACATAACTTTCTCTGGTGCAAATTCTTCCTCTATATGGCTGCTATGACATTGCTGAACTGCCTCCTTCTTCGCAACACAGGATGGAGACACACGCGTGCGGACCAATCGCTAAATCATATGGGAGAAAGACAACACTTGGATGGAATGCCTTGGTTCACAATGAATCAAGGAAACATGGGTATGTGCTATCTCCTACTACATACTGTTACATTCTTTGCCAACATGCCGCTTACATCTATCCTTTATTTGTCGAGGTGCATTTGATTAACCAACTCGGAGTCGTTCTAGGATTGCATTCACGTTGTTGTGCCGCGATGACTGCCCCACGCTTTTTGAGGATTCCACATCGCCAGCTGCGTTTCATTATTGGTTGTACTATATTGGCTAAACACACCAAGCACATAAATATTTACGCTTTTTTCCTTCGCCAAGATTTTATCCACAAGGGTGGTTTTACTTGGTAAGGTTTTAATGCGGCATATCATGCAAAACCCCAAACCTCTTATTCTTCATAAAGTTTGATAAAAAGATGTAAATGATGATGACTTAGTGTCTTGTTAGGTGAAAGACTCAAACGAATGGTACTTATAAGATATACACTGCAAACTAGACCAATATTTACACTATATTAGATTGGAGCATATGACTTAGACAGTAATAAGACAACTATAACATAAGAATCAAACTAATAAAATCAGACACCCTACTGAGCAAGGCCCCCCACCCCCTGAGGGCTACAATTGGAGATCTCTGGAAGGAGTAGGCAGCATCCGTATTGGAGCCAATGAATAAAACACAATAAAAATGTATTTTATTTATTATAACAGTTGAATACGACCAGCTACTGGTTTTCTGTGTTCTTCCAGTGTCACTGTCTGCCGGATTCATCAGCGCTATTAAATACTCTTAGAATCACTTAGAAAATCAATATTGAGAATTTATGTTACGTCTCGAAAATTTTTTCGTTGAATGGTAACATTTTCGCTTCGTAGATTTAATTTCGTCGCTGTACATTTTTTTAAACTTTGCGATAGGTCAAAATCCTAATGAATTCGATAACGAATGTTATCGAGCATATGGAAAAACTTAATTAAAATTTGTCGTAACGACTCACATATTAGGATAAATTAAATCGAACGAAAATACATAACACTATAAATTCCACAACACAACAAAACCCTACACACTTTTACCCTAATTATCACACTTTATCCTACATGGCATAAAAGACAAAAACTCCCCCTTTTCAACCCAAGGAGGCCGGCCACCCTAGTCAACAAAGGAGACAAGACATCTCCTTTTTGTTTATCATCTTACACATTCCTTCAATTCCATCATTTGCCTACAACCTACTACACCAACCCACATATTTTTTTTCTTTCTTCCCTTCCTCCCCCTCAACCATCAGACGAAATTAGCCATAAGAAAGGTAACCCTCTTCTCTTTCTTCATTCTACACACACTACACTCCATCTTCCAACAAGTTCCCTCTTTTTCCCCTCCAAAAACACTAAGTTCTCCAAACCTCCTCTTTTCTTCTTCCCTTGCTCGAGACTTCCAACAAAAAAGAGGGAAGAACTTTTCTTCATTCCATTACACACAACATCACAAGTTCTATGAATCTTCCATCATTCAAGTAAGGATTCAAGAAGGTATAGGACATTGAGTCAAGGAAGAACAAGGTAAGAAACTCTATGTATCTTAAGCTAAATTCTTCTATTACTTGGCTTCATAAGTTGTTCATTGGCCTTACCATTTCTTTGCCAAAAGGGTGGACCCAAACGAGGAAGAAGAAGGAATTTTTCCGCACAACCAAGTGAAGAAACATCATTTTTAGGGTAAGAAAAGTGAACCAAGGCAAGTATTCTTCCAAGATCCTTCATGGATTTTCAAAGACAGTATTTATGTTTGTACCAGGGTTTGGATCATCATGTAGTATTTTCAAGTTTTTGGCATAAGAACATGGAAGATCAGTGTTTCTAAGTTATATATATATATATATATATATATATATATATATATATATATGGACACACACACACACATACATACATACATACATACATATATACATACATATATATATATATATGTATGTATATATATACATATATATATATATATACATACATACATACATATATATATATATATATATATATATATATATATATATATATATATATATATATATATATATATTAGATGAAGGACGGGCGGCATCGTCCAGGTTTTTTATTAATATATAACCTTGGTTACAATAATGTCCTATCTACGGAGGGACACTCTCCCAAACCAAACAAAAAAGAATAGAAAAGATATACATAAAACGCAAAATACTAGTTAATAATAATGTGTAATTTGAGATACTAAATATATTACACTGTAATGTAATGGAATTGAGAGCTTCGCCACTCGTATTCTCGAAAGATCTCTGTTTCATCTTCAATAATGGATGACATTGCCAAAAGATGAACATATCTAGGCATAGCGAATCGGCAGTGCCCCGTCGGGTCATTTGTGTATTCCATCGATGCTCCAGTAGGTGCCGTTTGACACACAAAAATGAAATGGTCAATATAGTATAAGCCGGATATAATGAAAAGAGAGAAGTGTAGGCTCTGTACATTCCGTCATTGCTAGTATTCAACAAGAACACATGCAACTGTGAGGATACAAATTCCAGTGTGCTTTCGCAACAGAGCTTGAATGAACCATAGGAGTGCAGCAGGCAATGTTTATGTTCCTCAGAAATATCACAGAAAATGGATGTGTGATCCATATAGTAAATGCATGTGAGTGAAGTAGAGAAAAGGAAAAGAAGTGGAAAGAGAACATACCAACATTGCTTATGCCAAGAAATGACATAGGCAACTACTTCAATAGCACGCCTATAGAGCCCCGGCCCGATACTGGACATCGGTACCAGTGCACCCGCCGTAGCCTACTACGAGAACTACGAAGCGTCAAAGCAGATCAAGCACACATCATTCATGAAGTAAGATAAATCAGCGGAAACGTCGTAGAATTAAAAACTTCAATAACAATAGTATCCCAAATGAAACACATCGGAAATAAAACGTGTTAGAGAGAGTGTCTAAAGTATCCTTCAATACAAAGTTTTAACAGTAAATCCCTAGACTAAAGGATAAGGACTGTAAGCCTGTCCATTTTAGTGACTATCGTCCCAATGAGCCCACTCGCCGATATCTTCTACAAAAATCATCTCGTACCCTGACTCACCTGAAAAGCAGATAGAGTAATTGTTCTTAGCGAAAACATCGCTAGCAAGTAACCCGTCTAAACACCTTACGGGACCACACACAACGAGTCACCAGTATATAAATAAATGCCCAAAATAAGGTGCTCGGGTTGGCAAATAACATCTTTATAACGATTCATCAAATCCAAATAAGGCACATAATTGACACACAAAATGAAACCAACACATATAGAGCCAAACATACTACATAAACAGAATATATGCTAGTAACATTTCTTGCATGTCAAATCTTATGCTTCGTGTATCATGATGCATGTACTTCTTCAAAACCACACACAACACCTATGCATATGTCTTCTTTCGTAAACATGTCATGCGTGTCATTTCACAAAACTTTTCATAATTCTTCTTATCATATTCTTCGCGTAGCAGAACTTTATACCCTGTGGGTGATCAGTCCACAGCAAACAGAACCTTATACCCCGTGCTGAAAGGTCCACGGTCCCATAACATATAACTTTATACCCTGTGCTGAAAGGTCCACAGCCCCATAACATATAACTTTATACCCCGTGCTGATAGGTCCATGGCCCCATAACATATATCTTTATATCCGTGTTGATAGGTCCACGGCCCCATAAAATAACTTTATTTTCTGTGCTGATAGGTCCACGGCCCCATAAAATACTTTATACCCTGCTGTTGATTCACAGATCACGCTTTTATACCCTGCTTTCGCAGACGTGACTTTTATACCCTACGATCAACAAGCAGCCATAGTTTCTTTTCGAAAACTTTAATCTTCTTTTCAAACTCGTATTCTTTTCGCAAAACAAAAATCATGTCGAAATGCAAAGTGTTCATGTCATGATGCAGAATGCTCATGTAACATCATATCAAATGTGTAAACATGCACACACACTTTACATATCAAGTACAAAGTCTTGAACCTCTATCACACCCTGCTCGTACCATTTCATGTCCTTTCGTATTACAAAAATCATCTCGAGTTCACACTTAACTTTGCACATTCATACTTCCTTAAACACACCTCATTCGTACCATTTTATGCCCTTTTATATTGTTAACTCACTTCGAATTCATACCTAATCCTACTCATTCACACTTAATGTTTACAACTCAAGTACACCTCATTTATATCACTTCATGCCCTTTCGTGTCGCAAATTCACTTCGAATTCATACTTAACCCTACTCATTCACACTTAATCTTTAAAACTCAAGCACACTTCAAAAACTCTTGTATTTTATGAGCAATGGAAGAGAATAAAGGTATCTCACACATATGGAGCGCTCAATGGGCCAAAAGGAACTTCTAGTACACTTGGAACGCCTTTCGGAGGCGCCTAAAGTGACTTGGAGCGCCTATTCTAGGCGTTTGAAGTGTTCAGGAATGTGCTGTATACATTGAACGCCTACATTAAGCGCCTTATGTTGACATGAAGCACCTAATGTGGCGTTCGAAGTGTACGGAGATGCACTGGGACACACTGAACGCCTACTTTAGGCACCTAATGTGACTTGAAGCGCCTAAAGTAGGTGTTCGAAGTGTTCTGACGGTTCCAGAACTGCAATTTCTGCAGTAACTTCCTCCTATCACCTTCCTCCTTCAACCCTTTCATGTTTACACTTCAAGATCCATCTTAGCACCTAGATTCATCATGCTTAACATGCAACTACCATGAGTTTAATCCCTACATCTATCGGTTTGTATCAACCTTAAACCTTCTATTGTTCATATCTCTAAAGGAATCATCAATCTTTTAACCCACACTCTATTTGCAGCAAGATACCTTCTACACCCTCAAACCTTTCTCCATTCATCCTAAATCATCTAAGACAATAGTTGAAAAACGCAATAACCTATCATAAAGCAATATTTACACCAAAGATCACAGTTTAAGGGCATGTTTGTAAAGAAAGATCACAACATAATCATTCTCAGAATTTGGCCCAAAGAACATGATTTACTCCATCAACAACAACAATTACACATAATAAAGCATTTAACATACACAAATCAAAGTTACTAATGTGTGATCCGAATTTTCTCTTTATAAGAACATAGGGCCTATAGAATTAAAATTTGCGTAAAGCGCATAGAAAGATTACTTGCCTTTGTTTCTAGTTAGTCTTACGAGTGTACTGCAGGATTTTGGAAAAGGTTGAACCTAGATTGGCCGCTCTTTCTTCCTTCTCTTCTTCTCTTCTTCTTCTTTCTCTTTTCTCCTCCTTTCCCCTCCTGCTCTCAGCCATTCCTTCTCTTCCTCTTTTTTTCTTGTAACTGGCTCCCAACTCCTCTCTCTCATGGAGAGTTATACGAAATGTTGTAACTCCCCATCATTTAAGGGGTGAGGGTATTTTTGGTATTTTAGCCTACTTTTCTTGATTTCAGCTTTTTGATTATTTTATCAACTATATTTTATCTAACTAATACTCATTAATATATACAATTAATAACATCGTATTCTAAGTTTCTCTTAATTATTTAGCGTCGGATGCGGAAAAATACGGGGTATGACATTCCACCCCCTTACAAAAAGTTTTGTCCTCGAAACTTGCGTATCTTAATTGAAGAGTTGAGGATACTTCTCCTGCATCCGCTCTTCACGTTTTCAAGTAGCTTCCCGTTTCATGTGATTGCTCCACTAGACCTTCACATAAGGGATCACCCGTTTCCTCAACACTTGGTCCTTTCGTTCTACGATCCTTACGGGTATCTCTTCGTATGTAACATCGCTGTTGAGTTCCAAATGTTGGACTTCGAGCACATGGCTTGGATCCGTCACGTACATCCTTAATTGTGACACATGGAATACGTTGTGGACTTGTGCCAATACCGAAGGTAATGCCAACCTATATGCCAAAGCTCCTACTCTCTCAAGTATCTTGTAGGGACCAATAAAACGGGGACTTAACTTGCCTTTTACTCCAAACCTCATAATGCCCTTTGTAGGTGATACCCTCAAGTAAACCTTTTCCCCAATGTTAAACTCTAATGGTCGCCGCTTGGAATCCGCCCAACTTTTGTTGCGGTCTTGAGCCGTTTTAAGTCTATCTCGTATGATTTTCCCTTTTCCTAGCGTCTTTTCGAGTAACTCAGGTCCGGTGATGGTTCTCACATCAACTTCATCCCAATAAACCAGGGACCTACACTTCCTTCCATACAAAGCTTCAAAAAGAAGCCATATCGACTGTACTGTGGTGACTGTTATTATAATAGAACGACATTAATTTCACCATTCCATCCCAACTCCTTTTGAAATCTAGGACACCAGCTCTTAACATGTCTTCTAGGGTATGCGTAGTCCGCTCAGACTGTCCATCTGTCTCAGGATGATAGGATGTACTCATCCTTAACTCCGTCCCCATGGCTCTCTAAAATACTGCCCAGAGCTTGGAAGTAAACCGTTGATCTCGGTCAGACACTATGCTCAGGGGAACACCGTGCAGACTAACAATATTGTCAAGGTATAGATTTACAAACTTATCGAGAGATGATTCGTTCGAGATGGGTAGAAAATGAGTAAATTAGGTTAATCGATCCACAATGACTAAAATCATGTTATATCCACTTCTTGTTCTCGATAAACCAACCACAAAGTCCATCGTGCTACGTTTTTGTCTCTACTCTAGAATCTCCGACGGCATCGATAATCCACCAGGTCATTGGTGTTCAGCCCCAGCTTGCTGGCACACCAGGCATCTTTCAATGAACTCCACAATATGCCTCTTCATCTTACACCACCAATAGTATTGTCAGAGATCCATGTACATTCTGGTGCTACCATGATTTATCGATAACCTTGAGCTGTGAGCTCCTTGCAAAATTTTCTTTCCTTAGCTCATCTAAATCAGGTACACCCCTTTTTCTTTCTTCTTTTTTTTCCTCTAAACATAAGCTCCCGTTCTCATTGGTTTGAAATCCATCAACCTGACTATACCTCAAGTTCCCATCAATATCACCCACAGTCTTATTCTTCTTTTGAGCTTCTTTCACCCAATCCATCAAACTCGGGGTGACGGTCACTGATGCGAAAACATTAACTATAGAGTCAACCAAATCCAAGCTAAATTCTTCTATTTCTCTCTCAAGTGGTGACTATCGCGCATGGTTAAATTTTATGCTTAATACATCGACCACTTCATTAGCTTTTCCCAGAATGGTAATCAATGGTCAAGTCGTAGTCCTTTTGTAGTTCCAACCATCTTCGCTGCCTCATGTTTTGTTGTCTCGAGGCATACGCGATAACTTGTTCGTGTTGCATCAAAACACAACCTATAAGTGAAGTATCAAACTAAACTCGATTTGGATGGAAAATCATAACTTACTGTACAGTTTACGTACCTGGACCGTTTTTTGACGCATCACTACATATCACAAACCAATCAGTACCAGAAGGTTGAGCCAATACTGGAGCTGTGGTTAACCTCCTCTTAAGCTCCGTGAAGCTTTTCTCGCACTCCGCCGTTCACTCAAACTTGGACTTCTTTTGAGTAAGGCGATTGAGGGGCACTGCTATTGTTGAGAATCTCTCGGCAAACTGCTTGTAATGACTAGCTAGATCCAAGAACTCCACACTTCAGTGACACTCGTGGGTCTAGACCATTTGCTGACAACTTCAACTATTCTAGTCAACCGCAAAGGCGCTTAGTGAATCCCTTTGCCATGAAAAAGTGGTTCACGCCGCTATAGAAAAGTACATTGGCAAATATCTTATTCACTAAAATTGTCCATCATACTACGTCGGTGGCTTCCTAAATATCTGTGTCAGTCATGACATGGACGCGAGCATTCGTCCTCGGCTGCTGAGCCGCTTCTCCCAGAGCATTCTTCCTCATCTCTGGTCAATCTCTAATGAGATAACCCACCTGTCTGTATTGGTAGCATAGTCCTGCCAACTTTCCACATTCGCCGTCAGATCAAGCACACGTCATTCATGACGTAAGATAAATCAGCGGAAACGTCGTAGAATTAAAAACTTCAATAACAATAGTATCCCAAATGAAACACAGCGGAAATAAAACGTGCCAGAGAGAGTGTCTAAAGTATCCTTCAATACAAAGTTTTAACAGTAAATCCCTCGACTAAAGGATAAGGACTGTAAGCCTGTCCATTTTAGTGACTATCGTCCCAATAAGCCCGCTCGCCGATATCTTCTACAAAAATCATCTCGTACCCTGACTCACCTGAAAAGCAGATAGAGTAATTATTCTTAGCGAAAACAT
This sequence comes from Eustoma russellianum, assembly GCA_036186865.1. Lineage (NCBI taxonomy): Eukaryota > Viridiplantae > Streptophyta > Magnoliopsida > Gentianales > Gentianaceae > Eustoma > Eustoma russellianum. The sequence continues at coordinate 21,359,268 of AP025062.1, read as the reverse complement.
CGCTAGCAAGTAACCCGTCTAAACACCTTACAAGACCACACACGACAAGTCACCAGTATATAAATAAATGCCCAAAATAAGGTGCTCGGGTTGGCAAATAACATCTTTATAACGATTCATCAAATCCAAATAAGGCACATAACTGACACACAAAATGAAACCAACACATATAGAGCCAAACATACTACATAAACAGAATATATGCTAGTAACATTTCTTGCATGTCAAATCCTATGCTTCGTGTATCATGATGCATGTACTTCTTCAAAACCACACACAACACCTATGCATATGTCTTCTTTCATAAACATGTCATGTGTGTCATTTCACAAAACTTTTCATAATTCTTCTTATCATATTCTTCACGTAGCAGAACTTTATACCCTGTGGGTGATCAGTCCACAGCAAACAGAACTTTATACCCCGTGCTGAAAGGTCCACGATCCCATAACATATAACTTTATACCCCGTGCTGAAAGGTCCACGGCCCCATAATGTGCTGTATACATTGAACGCCTACATGAAGCGCCTTATGTTGACATGAAGCACCTAATGTGGCGTTCGAAGTGTACGGAGATGCACTGGGACACATTGAACGACTACTTTAGGCACCTAATGTGTCTTGAAGCGCCTAAAGTAGGTGTTCGAAGTGTTCTGACGGTTCCAGAACTGTAATTTTCTGCAATAACTTCCTCCCATCACCTTCCTCCTTCAACCCTTCCATGTTTACACTTCAAGATCCATCTTAGCACCTAGATTCATCATGCTTAACATGCAACTACCATGAGTTTAATCCCTACATCTATCGGTTTGCATCAACCTTAAACCTTCTATTGTTCATATCTCTAAAGGAATCATCAATCTTCTAACCCACACTCTATTTGCAGCAAGACACCTTCTACACCCTCAAACCTTTCTCCATTCATCCTAAATCATCTAAGACAATAGTTGAAAAACGCAATAACTTATCATAAAGCAATATTTACACCAAAGATCACAGTTTAAAGGCATGTTTGTCAAGAAAGATCACAACATAATCATTCTCAGAATTTGGCCCAAAGAACATGATTTACTCTATCAACAACAATAATTACACATAGTAAAACATTTAACATACACAAATCAAAGTTACTAATGTGTGATCTGAATTTTCTCTTTATAAGAACATAGGGCCTATATAATCAAAATTTGCGTAAAGCGCATAGAGAGATTACTTGCCTTTGTTTCTAGATAGTCTTACGAGTGTACTGCAGGATTTTAGGAAAGGTTGAACCTAGATTGTCCGCTCTTTCTTCCTTCTCTTCTTCTCTTCTTCTTCTTTCTGTTTTCTCTTCCTTTCTCCTCCTCCTCTCAGCCGTTCCTTCTCTTCCTCTTTTTTTCTTGTAATTGGCGCCCAACCCCTCTCTCTCATGGGGAGTTATACTAAATGTTGTAACTCCCCATCATTTAAGGAGTGAGGGTATTTTTGGTATTTTAGCCTACTTTTCTTGATTTCAGCTTTTTGATTATTTTATCAACTATATTTTATCTAACTAATACTCATTAATATATACAATTAATAACATCGTATTCTAAGGTTCTCTTAATTATTTAGCGTCGGATACGGAAAAATACGGGGTATGACAGCGCCAACCCATTGGGATACATCAAGGTCAGAAGCGCAGGTGGGGTACCGTGGTATCCAAAATTATTGCTCCTCGAACTCCACATGGCAAGGCTGCTAAAGATGTGAAAGTAGAGACCACTGCCGAACGTAAACCGTGTCGTGATAGTGTATGTGCTGTGGTGTTTGCCTCTCTTGGAAAATAAGTTAGGGATGAAGCATTTAATCTCAGAAACTATATGGTATGCCTCAAGTCAGAAGCATAAGCTCCCATAAACCGATCTGGGGCAGATATATGATTTAGTCAAACTCTACAGTCTGTTTCAATGATCAGCTGGTCATGAACCCCGGAGTAAAATATGAGTGCGTATTGGAGCGCCATGAGTTCAGCTCTCAATGGCATCATAGCAGGCATATAAAAACAAATAGCAGAAATCAATTCCCCTTGATAATTATGTAAAACTGCTCCTGCAGCTGCATTAGATTGTCTCACTGTTGCATCAACGTTCTACTTTAATTTACCTGTAGGAGGCTGCTCCCAGCGAACAATTATTGGTCTACGCAAACGAATGGTTGGAGAAAATGAACGGGCTGACAAGTGCGGTATGTGCTGAGAATATTTCCAGCCCTGTGTTGTGGCACACCAAGTATATACATGATCTCTGACCCTCTCAAACAATCTTCTAAAGGAAAAGCTGCTGTCTCCAAATCGTATGTGTGTATATTCTTTCCAAATGATCCATACTACTAGTGATGGCACTACAGCTCTTAACTGACCAATCATTGTATGTAAAGAAGATGTTCTCCACCATCGTAGCAAATACACTCGAATTGTTGATTGATGAGGCATTGGGCAAGAAAATAAGATTGATATTTCCCGCCATAACGGCTTTATTGATGGACAATGAAGAAAGATGTGATCTAGATGATCCGAATGTAGCTTCCAAAAAACGCATTTTGTAGGAAATATAGTCTGCCAAGAACGAAGATTGTCTGCAAGGGGGAGTGACCGCATCCATAAATTCCAAAGAAATAACCGTCCTCCCAACAGCATACTCGGCCACCAAATGTATCTTAAATATGGGTACTGAGATGGTGTAGCCGAGAGAAGCTTATACACCGACTTCAATGAGAATCGTCCAGAATTTTTAGCAGTCTAAGAGAGGCCATCTAGAGTAATCTGCACTAGAGGAGTCATGTAATCATTAATCTGACAGATACGCTTCCAAGTAGATGAATCATAAATATGAGCATATAAAGATGTCCTTTGACACTATAGAGAACATCATGGAATTATACTCATTTACAATCTTATAATCTTGCAACCTCAGGTGCAACCAATCATATCGAGCCTTTGGGAGGATAGCACTGTTCTGATGATCATATCTTTCCTCTAAATGTTTCCATAATGCATATGGATCTTTCAATCCAAGATACTCGATTTTCAGTTCGTCATGGAGGTGATGGTGAATGAATATCATGGCCTTTGCCTTATGTTGCTCTCTTGCCTCAACTACGTCCTTGATAGTATGTCCAAGATTCCTAGCTGTCAAATGAATCTTGGCATCAAAAACCCATGCCATATACTTTGTTCTAGAAATGTCAAGGGCAACGATTTCCAGGCTTGTGATGCTTGCCATGAATCTGAGTATGCACAAACAATACCTTAGAAAATTATATAATATCAAAAACTATAAGTTTGAGTTTAAATTATGTGCTTCTGCCATGTCATGCTTTATGCTTTAGGCATGTCAACTATTCATGTTTCGGATATTTCGGCCTTTTATGCTTTGGGCATATCAACTATTTATACTTAGGGGTTCAAGCCACCTATTATTCTTTTCTAGCTTCAAAACAAATCTAGACTTCAGGCTAGATTATTTATTTTATGAGTATTTCTGATATAAGATAGATGTAACAATAGAATGCAAAAGATGAACAAAACACAAATCTGAAACATTTTCTGGTAGGGAAAATTGTTTTGGAAATGCCTAGAGATTGCAAACACACATATTCACCGTTCAAAAGGTACCTCTATGTGTTAATAACAATCTATCAAAATCCGATGATAATCCAACAGTAGAAGACTTGGAAAATGCAAATATCTCGGACCTGCACATAACTGTCCAGCTCCTCAGAGTATTGTTCTCCTTCTTTTGCTTGTGTCTGTAACACTTTTCTTGCTTTCTTGTATTTTTTTCTTAGAACAATCGTGTTGATAATGTGTTATAAATTGAAGTAATGAATTATATAGGAAATATGGAATAAAGGATATGGTAAGAAGCAGAGAATAAAATGTGTTCTTTTCTTATTCAAAGGTGTGTATAATATGTCCAACATAGTGTCAAATTCATAGGGCTTCGGAGATGAGGATACATTGAATTGGGTACCCCTTTGTTGTTCTCTAGGACATATTTGGATTGGTATAACCCTTGTGTTGAGCAAAAGTGTTTGAATGATTTACAAATGCATGATTAAAGTACGAGTTTACGAAATGCATGACAAAATTATTATTCGACACGTTTATGTGACATACATGCTTTATATGCTTATATATATTGTTGCCATACTAACAAGACATGAAGCGTTAAAGCTTACATCATATGGCAAACATTGTTGTCTTTGTACTATTTTTAGGTTCCACAATTAATGAACTAAACTAGTTCATTAAGTGAAATGCTTAAGTTAATGAACTAACTAGTTCATTAAATAAAGACATATTTGGAGAAAGCTTTATGACAAAAAATTGGAAGTGGAAAGTCTCCTCCCTACTTATATCACACGCCTACATATATATATATATATATATATTATACATATATTCATATTTTTATTAAAAAGGCACAATACACATATATTCCGACGTACTACCGGCATATTACATATATTACAAACGTACGTCGACGTCACACCACTATATACACCTTATATTTATGAGTATATTCAGGTCTTATTCATATGATATAAGTCATGGTGATGACAAAATTATAACGACAGGTTACAAAGTCATAAACCGAAAATTATCGTATCAGGTAACTACCGAAACTTCACTGACGTGCACGTACTTGCCATATGAAGATGACCAGCCTGTATACATCAAAAATAGCCAACAATTTCGTTGCTCACATGTTCAAATCATCCACTAAAGCATTACATGTTGGCACACACAAATCACCCACAATTTAGGCCAAATTTCTGGAGATTTCAAATTCAATTCTTTTAAGCACATGGGGCGCCTATACCATTAGACATTAGAGCTGAATATACAATTTATCTTATGATTATCATGTGTGACATAACATATATGACATGTCCAAGAAGTTTGAATTTAATCGGAGAAAAATCGCGTAATCGACGAAAGTCGAAAATTCAGTTTTCTACGAACACAACACATGGAACTTTTTTTGGCATGAGATGCAACATGTATCTAGATACTTTTTACACATTCAAGACATGTTAAAATGTTCTAGAAAATTCAAATTAGGGCTGATTACAATTTACCATATATGTGTAATTATTGTGCATTATTTGACAAAGCTTACTAAAGTGAAATTTCGACACATGGACAAGTTATTCCACACGCCATTTGCAGCCATGATGGAACCAAGGTGGAGTTTATTTAGCATCTTGATTGGTGGAGAATATGCCACATAAGGTTAGCGACATAAAGGAGGGCACTACATATGGAAGGAATTCAAAACTACAACACATGCTGAAAATTTTTTAGCACATGCCATAGTAGGTGATTTTATGGACTTAATGGTGCTTAATTTTCATCCCAAAATTGAAAGGATTGAATGGTGATTGTTTGTTAATATTTTGACTACTTTTTGGCACATGTATTTGAGTTGTTTTCAGATTTTACAGCTCATTAAAGGATGTCAAGTTGGACTAATCATCAAGTGACAAGTAAGCAAGGTCAAGTCATCCTTCCAATCATAGTGTGCCAAGTAATCAAGATGGTGTCATTTCTACACAAGGAAATCTTCCAAGGACATTAAAGAGAATTTTCAAGAATTGAAGATGCCCTAAGGGGGCGGCCATGATGTGCATAAAAGAAGAGAAGTAGTGCAAACAGGGCTAAGACAACTCTCACATTTCTCTCAAGTGCAAAAGGATCTACCACTCTCTTCTTCTACCTTTCTTTCTTCTTCTTCTTCTCTCAAGCCTATTGTTCATATATTCAAAATACTGTACAGGCTTTGAATATACCACTCACACTCATTCATTTTTGTAAAACTTTGATCCAGGTGTGATCAAACCTTCAATCAATAGGTGGTGGTGTCCGTGATTCATTTGCTCGATTGCATTGTTTGTAAAAGGGTAGAATTATTGTTTAAATCCAGTCACCCTTGTGGTAAGGTGTATTTGGGGTTTAGTGATTACCGAGAGAGGTGTCCTCGAAGACTGGAGTAGGTTGTGTTAACCGAACCTGTATAAAATTCTTGGTGTTCTTACTTTTCAACACTTTACTTTCAGTTTTCAGCATTCTACATCGATTTCGTTGTAACAGAAAAAATAGTAAACGATTTTCAAAAATCACCAAATTTTTCAGAAACATAGGTGCACATCCTAGATTTTATTTGGCACAAGTTTTACCTCATTTGGATAAGTATAAGTCAGTCAAACGTTAATAGTTCTGAGACTAGTGCAATCTGATTTTCAGATCTCCAAAGGTTGAGAACATCAATGTGGTTGGCATACTTTCCAAAAGAACGTTGAAAAAATGTTTTAACCATTTCAAGTAAATATCCTAAGGGTCATTCCATAAAACTTTCAGATCATTTGGAGTTGTAAATTAATCGGAATAAATTTTTCAAGTCGGAGTACAGTTTCTGGCAGATTTGCGCAATCTGACCAAAAATGTATTTTCAAGGAGTTAGGAGTGGAATTTTAATTAGAAAGTTTTACGAGATACTCAGAACATTTTAGAGTAGATTCTTATCAAATTTCATAATTTTTGGAAGTCTGTAACTAGGTATTTTAATTATTTCAAATCTGGATATGAAAACAGAAACTGTTTTGAGAAGCGAGATTTTTGGTTCAAAAGTTTGTAAAAACTGAATTTTCTGCATCCACTATTCAACCCCCCTTCTAGTAGTGCTATACAGGTCCTACAAGCTGTCCTTAAGAATACATTGGACATCCACAATTGTTATAATATTCCTAACACATTATAAATATTGGAAATAATTCAAGTCAGACTAATTGACTTCTGTATAGTAATGGCCGACCTTCCGAACTCAGGGTAGGCTAGACCGATCTACAAAGTCAAGACATAGCGCAATTGAGTTTGCATTCTGGATAGTCAGCTGACCTGGAGACCTAAACTGCACAGCACTTTTGAACAAAGGTTTTGTGCTATCAGCCTTTAGTCGAGCTAAACTAAAGTCAGACTGATCATACAGATTAGATCAGTTCAATCAACACGATTGTATTTGCACTCTGGGCTGATCATCGACCTGTCGACCTCGGCACATCAGCACAACAAACGAGAGTTGTGCTCTTAGCCACTTCAGCCGAGCAAAGCTCAGCACGGTAGAGCTGCAGAACAACGAATATCCTCAGCCAAATAGCAGAGCTCAGCAAAAAGCAGAGCTCAGTAAGACAACGCTTCAGAACAACGAATGTTCTAAGCACAATAGCAGAGCTCAGCACAAAGCAAAGCTCAGCTCGGTAATAACCTCAACAGCTCAGCTGAGCAGAGATTAGAGGTGAGTCCAGGATTCTGTCCTTAAGACGTTATTGCTCCGGTATATTGTGCCCAACCAGAGGAGAAACTGTCTCCCAAGATACAATGGAGATCAGTTCAAACGAGTGGCACTACAGCGTTGAACTCTACGAACCTGTTTGATGTCCTAAACTTCTCGGTATACTAAAATGCAGACGTTGTATGAGGAGAGAATGAATATACAACGAGGGAGATTGTAGAGAAATAGAAGAACTTTTTAATTGTTCAGAGTGTGTGTCCACAGAGGTCACTTTCGACCACTATTTATAGGGAAATTTTGAGGTCAGGAGGTTAGTCTGTTACAGTCAGTCCAATCTCAGCCGTAGGATCAGATACAAGCTCGGAATGAACCATTGGATTAGATAATCGTGCCAGGTCTGCCCTCAGCCGTCAGATCAACTATCTGTTCAAACTGAGTCGTCATATCAACTATCTGTTCAAACTGAGCCGTCAGATCAAAACAAATTTCAGGTTTTTTCATCCGGTTAAATCTGAACAAAACTTAACCTTATCTTATCTTAACAACCTGGAGAGTTTGAACTGAAACAAACTCCTCTTCGACTGACAAGATCCGACCCGGTACTATAGGACCCGACCTGCAGTCTGGAGCCCGCAGCCTAGCCTGTAGCCCAATCCGTTACCTGAGACCATCAGGTACTCTTTGCGCAGATAATTAAGGACTCATTAGTTTGCACCTATCACTGGTGAAACTAACCATAACACTAGCTCAAAGTACATTGCTAACCATAGTTTACAACTTGGCCTACTTTCAATTTCTTTTCATTTTCTCTAACAATCCCCCACATGAATGGGAATTAATGCAGAGTATTTATGCAGACTCTACCGAGAAGTTAGACAAGAAAATGTTGCATAGGATAAGATAGCTTTCGGCCTTGAACATTTCGAGTGAAATACTATCGGGTCCACTCGGCTAATTAGTGAGCTTAATGTCTTGAACTAGCCGACCTTTAGTGTGAACCAAGACAACAATACTCACACAACATTTCCTTTAACATCTTTTTGGTTCTCATGATTGTGTTCATTTTGGCCATTAACCACCCGGTTTCAGAAAGTCTATTAAAGAACTTTGGCCTTACAAAATCCTCACAGAAGCGGCCACACTTCAAACTTACATATGTGTTTCCCATTAAGAGCATTCTGCCATACCCACTTGATATATCAAGATATATGAACCGTTAAAAGCCTCAGCTCACCCTCATTCCTCTGCAGACAACACTTTTCTTTAACTGAATGACTAAGTGCTTACTGATCTCCATAACTCAGTTGTCCCATTGAACGAAGATTCTGGGATCTCTAGTCAACAAGGTTGGGTTACCGTTACAAAGAATCATGCATTACAGGTTTTAGTCCCATTCCGTTTGTCAAAATTGACATTCGATCTCTAGCAAGCCTTTTGTAAGCGGATTAGCAAGATTCTCCTTTGATTTTACATAATTAATGGAAATCACGCCATTTGAGATCAACTGCTTAATGGTATTGTGTCTTCGACACATGTGTCGAGACTTACCATCATAGTTGCTGCTTTCTGCTCGTCCTATAGCCGACTGACTATCAAAGTGTATGCTGATAGGAGCGATTGGCTTAGGCTAGTAGAGCACATCTTCCAGGAAATTCCAAAGCCATTCAGCTTCTTCCCCGGTCTTATCAAGTGCTGTAAACTCTGCTTCCATCATAGAACGAGCTATGCACGTTTGCTCCGTGGACTTCCATGACACAACACCTCCACCAATGGTGAATAAATATCCACTAGTGGATTTGGAATCCTTAATGTCAGCTATCCAATTGACATCAAAATAGCCTTACAGTACTTCTGGATACCTCGAGTAATGCAATCTAAGATTCATTGTATACTTTAATTATCTCACTCTATTCAGAGCATTCCAATGTTCATCACTTGGGTTACTGGTAAACCTACTCAATTTGTTTACCGAACACGCTATGTCTGGTCTTGTATAATTTGTTATGTACATCAGACTTCCGATAATTTGTGAGTACTCCAGTTGAGCCACTGGCTCACCTCGGTTCTTCCTTAAGTGAGTACTTAAGTCAAGTGAAGTCTTCACTGGTTTCACATCAAGCATTTTGAAACGTTTTAGAACACATTCAATATAGTGAATTTGTGACAACACAAGTCCTTTGGTTATTCTAGAAATTTAATTCCTATAATAATGTTAGCAACTCCCGTATCCTTCATGTCAAAGTTCCTCGTCGACATTTTTTTTGTATTTAAGATGACATCCCCAGTACTTTCTATGGTTAGCATGTTATCTACATAGAGGCATACTATCACATATGCATTTTGTGTGTTCTTAACGTAGACACACATTTCACACTCATTGATCTTGAAACCATTAGCTAACATAGCTTGACCAAATTTCAAGTGCCACTGTTTGGCCGCTTGCTTAAGTCCATACAAGGACTTAACTACAGACTTTAGACTCTTGTCTTGGAATCACAAACCCTTCCAGTTGTTGCATATAGATTTCTTCATCCAACTCACCATTCAAGAAAGCAGTCTTCACATCCATCTGGTGGATTTCCATATTATAGACTGCGGCAATAACAACTAGTACTCTTGTAGAGGTGATCCTAGTTACTTGTGAGTAGGTGTCAAAAAAGTCAAAGCCTTCCTTTTGTCGATAGCCTTTAGCTACCAACCTGGTCTTGTGCTTTTCGATAGACCCATCCTATTTCAACTTCTTCTTAAAAATCCACTTGCATCCTAGTGGTTTACTTCCTGGTGGAATATCAACCAACTCCCAAGCGTGATTCTGAAGAATCGAGTCTATTTCACTGTTAATTGTCTCTTTCCAGAATGGTGCTTCTGGAGTTGACATTGCCTTGGAAAAGTTCCTTGGCTTATTTTCTACTATATAGGTTAGAAAATCAGGAGCAAACGATGTTGGTATTCTCGCACGCTTGCTCTGACGAATTTCCTCATCACCTTAAGGAGTCGCCTCACACATTCGCTTACCAGTTCTTATTTCTTCTTCTTGTTTCTTGTCTTTCTTCGGAAAGGCATCCTCGAAGAGCACTGTATTCCTTGACTCCATGACAACTTTTTCATGTATGTCAGGAACATCTGATTTGTACACCAAGAAACAATATGCACTACTATTCGTTGCATATCCAATGAATATGCAATCAACCATTTTATGCCCAATTTTAACTTGTCTTGGTTTAGGTACGGCAACCTTAGCCAGACACCCCCATACTTTCAAGTATTTGTAGCTAGGCTTGTAGGCTTTCCAAAGCTCATACGGGGTTTCATCCATCTGCTTGGATAGAATTCTATTCAAAATGACGTTAGTTGAGAGAACAGCTTCCCCCTACAAGTTTTGAGGTAAGCCTGAACTTATCAACATAGCATTCATAATCTTTTTTAGAGTTTGGTTTTTGCGTTCACTAATACCATTGGATTGAGGTGTATATGGTGCAGTCATTTGATGAATACGTGTTCTAATTAAATGGTGCATCATATTCGCCACCTGTATCACTACGAATTGCTTTAATTTGTTTGTTAAGTTGATTCTCAACTTCATTTTTATAGTCCTTGAAAGCATCAAGGGCCTCGTCTTTGCTACTTAGCAAATAGACGTAACAGTATCATGGGCAATCGTCGATAAAAGTTACGAAATACTTTTTACCACCTCTCATTTGCATGGACTTTGAATCACACACATCGGTATGAATTAAATCCAAATGTTCAATGTTCCTTTCTATTGAATGAAATGGCGCCTTTGCCATTTTCGCTTCAACACATATTTGGCATTTCTTATTATCAAAATTTAATTTGGGCAACAAGTCAAGATTAACCATACGTTGTAATGAATTATAATTCACATGTCCCAAACGAAAATGCCATAAAAAAGAAGATTCAAGCATGTAAACAGAAGAGGAAGCAATATCATTAACCCCTGCGGGCAAATCTTCTTTGGTATAATAGTGCTGACATTTAATTTGAACATCCCATTTGTCAAGTACCCCTTCTCCAAATACATGCCATGTTTCGAAAGAACAACCTTATTGGGTTTTAACACTAGTTTAAACCCATGTATGACTAGAAGAGATCCAGATACTAAGTTCTTCCGATTGTCGGGGACGTGCAGCACATTCTGCAGAGTCAGATGCTTCCTCGAGGTCAGCTTCAGAACAACTTTGCCCTCGTCTTCCATCTTCGAAGAGGCCAAGTTCCCCATGTAAAGCTGTTCGCTGTTCCCGGGCTCGTACTTCGTGAACATTTCTCTGTTGGAGCAGACATGTCTAATGGCGCCAGTATCAATCCACCATTCATGCATGTTCCCCACAGCATTGCACTCTGAGACCACCACACAGAGGTTCATATCATCCATGGCATCGACTATGTTGTCCTTTGCCTTGGTTTTCTTCTTCTTGGGCTTTCTGCACTCATTGCTGACATGCCCCTGAATACCACAGTTGTAGCATTTCTCGGTGAACTTCTTAGCGATCTGCTTGCCTTTGTTGTTCACCCTGAGTCGGCCCTTCTTTTACTTGGCCTCAGCGACATGGGACTTGGCCTGATCAACATTCGTTTGTGGCTTCCGTTAAGATCTGCGATTGTCTTTCTCTATGCGGAGTTGGAAAATCAGATCTTTCAATCTCATTCCATTTCGCTTATGTTTGAGATAGCTTATGAATTCCCTCCAGGAAAGATGTAGTTTCTCAATCACTGCAACCACCACGAAAGATTCACTGAGCATCATGCCCTCATCTTCCATCTCGGCTATCAACGTCTGAAGTTCCTCAACTTGAGAAACAATAGAGCGAGAGTTAGACAATTTGAAATCCAAAAATTTACCGACAATAAACTTCTTAGTGCTGGCATCTTCCGTACAATATTTCTTTTCCAACGCCTGCCACAAAGACTTTGCGGTTTTGTACGTGCAGTACAAACCGTACAAGGAGTTGCCCAAGCACCCCAGAATATGGCTAAGACAAACATAATTGTTGAAGTTCCATACCTTAACAAAGAGTTTGTGCTCCATATTTTGGGTCTGGTCCTCCTCAGAACCCCCCACAGATAGGTCCTCGGTCAGGAAAGAAGCCAACCCTATGGCAGTCAAGAAGAACATCATCTTCTGCTGCCAACACTTGAAGAAGCTCCCACTAACTTCTCAGGTTTCTCCACTTGGGCCACGACAGGACCCTGTGCAGGAACACTCTTACGCACCCCAGCATTTGGTGCCATTGGAGCAGAGCTGTGCATGTCTGCACCTTGAACAGAGCTTGAACTCACGTTCTCCATTTAGTCTCTGTTAGAGAAACTCACTGGAATCAGTACAGAATCAAAACCAATAACGTCTTAACAATTGTTAGAAATAATTCAAGTCAGACTAATTGACTTCTATACAGTAATGACCGACCTTCCAAGCTCATGGTAGGCTAGACCGATCTGCAAAGTCTAGACAGTTCAGGTAGCGCCAATTGAGTTTGGGTTCTGGACAGTCAGCACAATTGTATTTATTTTCTGGGCTGATCACTGACCTTCTGACCTCGGCACCGCAGCACAACAAACGAGAGTTGTGCTCTCAGCCACTTTAGCCGAGCAGAGCTGAGCACGGCAGAGCTGTAGAACAATGAATGTCCTCAGCCAAACAGCAAAGCTTAGCACAAAGCAGAGCTCAGCAAGACAACACTTCCGAACAACGAATGTTCTAAACACAACAGCAGAGCTTAGCACAAAATAGAGCTCAGCTCGGCAATAACCTCAACAGCTCAGCTGACCAAAGATCCAAGGTGAGTCCAGAACTCTGTCCTTGAGACGTTATTGCTCCCGTATACTGTGCCCAAGCAGAGGAGTAACCGTCTTCCAGGATACAACAGAGATCAGTTTAGACGAACGACACTGCAGCGTTGAACTCTATAAACCTGTTAGATGTCCTGAACTTCTCGGTATACTGAAATGCAGAGGTTGCATGAGGAGAGAATGAATATGCAGCGAGGAAGATTGCAGAGAAAGAGAAGAACTTTTTAATTGTTCAGAGTGTCTGTCCGCAGAGGTCACCTTCGGCCACTATTTATAGGAAAATTCTGAGGTCAGTCAGTTACAGTGAGTCCAATCTCAGCCGTAGGATCAGATACCAGCTTGGCCTGAACCATGGGATCAGATAACCACGCCAGGTCTGTCCTCAGCCGTCAGATCAAGTAACTGTTCAATCTGAGCCGTCAGATCAAAACAAATTTTAGGTCTGCTCGGCCAGTTAAATCTGAACAAAACTTAACCTTACTTGTCTTAACAACTTGGGGAGTTTGAACTGAAACAAACTCCTCCTCGGCTGACAAGATCCGACCCAATGTTACAGGACTCGGCCAGCAGTTTGTAGCCTGGCCTATAGCCCTATCCTTTACCTGAGCCCATCAGGTACGCAGCTCAGTCCGCTACCTGAGCCCACACCCAGGTACAGCTGAGCTAAGCTGACTTTCCTTTTCCTTTGAGCATTAATTTCTCAATAATCCGATATCGGAATTGAGTGATTCAAATACCTACAATTATTTACTCTTCGCGTAGATAATTAAGGACTCATTAGTTTTCGTCTATCACTGGTAAAACTAACTGTTAGGTGCAGCAATTGTCTCGTGGCATAGGCCGGTGGGCGTTGGCCGTGTGGGCCAAGTCACAGTCGAATACCGTGAGTGTTTGTGTGTGTTGAATGCACTATAAAGCTAGGGTATGCGCATCTCCTATCACCAATTGGTTTTGGGAGAGATGGTAGAGCCTGAGGTCCTACAAGTGGTATCAGAGCGAGGTCAAGGGTTCGATTCCCAGCAGGAGCAATTGCTGAGGGGGAGATTGTTAGGTGCAGCAATTGTCCCGTGGCGTAGACCGGTGGGCGTTGGCCGTGTGGGCCAAGTCACAGTCGAGTACCGTGGGCGCTTGTGTATGTTGAATGCACTATAAGGCTAGGATATGCGCATCTCCTATCACCAATTGGTTTTGGGAGAGATGGTAACGCCTGAGGTCCTACACTAACCATAACATTAGCTCAAAGTACGTTGCTAACCACAGTTTGTAACTTGGCCTACTTTCAATTTCTTCCTATTTTCTCCAACAACAAATACTTGTGCCGTATAGATCTGTATCTTGAGTTATTATGCCGTTAAAATGCTATGTGGTCAGATTATCTTTTACCCCGGAAAGAGAAATCATATACGTTAAGTAAAACACTATTGCCTTCACTCTTTTTTAATGACAAAACATCAATTTTAATAGAAAAATTTACTGTTTATCTATGTTGCTTCATTAAAACTCTACCAGAAGAAACTTGAGAAAACTCTTTTTGAAAGGTTAAGACCATAAGTCCTCAAAGTATAGCATGATCTTGATATTCGTCTAAAATTTTAACTTCTCAAAGTCTTTGTCAGGCCAAGTGAGGATGCACAAAGTTATAAACTGCAATAAACTAATAAGGGTGTATACATCAGATCGCAAAGTAATCCGACACTTTTCTGAATCATGTACAAACGCGGGAGCCTAGTACACTGAGAACGTCCAAATTATTATTTGACTTCAAGAATTTTGGTCCCATTTCACTTACACGAGTGTTAGTTTGTTAAATACCGAACTGTGGTTTTTCTTTTCAATTTTTTGAGGTTGATGGAAGGAGCTTTCTAATGTGAGTGATCAGCCCAGTAAAGGGTCTAAACACCTTCATACTATAAAGATTTCTAACACTTCCAAGTTGGATGTCAATTTCATCTCTTTAATTCAAAGTAGATGATAATCATGTCAATTGTCTCCTATCACTTGTTTCATGGCACACGCCATGTCTAGGCGAGTATACGTCATTTTATATTAACGACTTTGATTAGCTAAATGGGATTGAATCGAAGCTTCTCCTCTAAAAGCAACATCAATCTTTTCTTTCTGAATCTTTCTTTTTGACTTAAGTGATGATATACAGAGATGTCAAGAAAATATCAAACCGTTCTTTCACGCATATCCGAAACAGAGATGTCAAAAAAACATCAAACAATTTTGATGTATATACAAAACGACTTCATAATATATATGTGTTGGAGACAATCAATCTTGTACCACGAGGCAATCGTTCAGTGTGTGCGTATGAAAACAGTAAACCAAACCCGGGGCAAGTCGAGGACTCTGTCCTTAAGACGTATTGCTCCGGTATACTGTGCCCAACCGGCGTTAGCAATCATATCCTAGGATACAACGGGTACCTGTTCAGTTGAGCGTCACTGCTGAACTTGAACTGCAGCGAACCTTCGAGCGTCCTGACTTCTCTTGGACCTGACACAGAAATATGAAGAAGAAAACGATACCAGAAGATGCGTGTGTGTTTAGATCGCACACCCATTCTCTGTTTATATAGAGGGATCGGATGGAAATTGGTTTTCGCAGATTAACTCGTGACCGTCAGATTACAACCGTAGATTAATTAGAGCCGTCGGATGAAAACCACTCGGCGGTTTTGGAAGGTTTAAATTACAACCGTCAGATGAAAAACCGAAATACAAGATTAATCATGGAGAGTGAGATGAAAACCACATTTGGTTGGGCGGTTAGGTTAGTTTGAATTTCAGCCATTGGATCAAAGCTGCCTTTTCTGCCATCGTTAGATCAAAAGCGTTTGATCTTTACAGATTAGGAGACCGTTTGTTTTAAATAATAAAAACCGAACATTTGATTTTAATAATCAAAACTGAACGATTTAAATTATTTAATCGAAATCGTTTGATGTAAACAACCGATCGGCGGTTTTGATACTGGACCAGACCGCTCATAGTAGAGCATTTGGACCGCTGCACAACTAGGCCCAAAGCCTTTAACTATTTACAAAAAATAATTAATCCAAAAGCCGAAATAAATTTTCTCCAAAAAGTTAGAAACCGGCCCAGCTCCCGGTCCACGAGCCCACAAGCCACGAGCCGAGCCGGCCAGACGGGCGGCGGCGGCGGCGCGCGTGTGTGTGGCACTTTCTAGGTCTTCTCTTCGGTCAAAAACTTCGCATGCCCCAAGGGCGCATCTAAAGTGTACATTCTAGCCATTTACAAGGTGGCTAAATTAGTTCAATTGTCTAATGTGGTATTCCTCCATAAGGGTGATGTGGCCTCCTAAGAATAGGACACATCACCCTCTAACTCATGTTTTCCATCTACTTTGAGCATTAATTTTCATTCACCCGGTATCATAATTGAGTGATTCCAAAGCCTAAAATTAAATACTCGTTATGTAGATAATTAAGGATCCATTAGTTTTCGATTTTCATTAACAGAAACTAATCATAATTAAGCTCAAATTATGTTGCTAAACCAAGTTTTGCAACTTTCCTTAATGGGCCAAAGCCCAAACTTCCAATTCCTCAAACAATCCCCCACATGAATGAAAATTAATGCAAATGCAGATGCAGACTCTAAGGAGAAGTCATACAAGAAATTGTTGCATCAAAAGAGGTTGCTTCTGGCTTTGAACTTTTCATAGTGATGTACCATCGGATTCACTCGGCTAATTAGTGACTTGATGTCTTGAACCAGTCAGCCTTTGCTGTGAACCTAGACAACGATACTCACACAACATTTCCTTAACAGCCTTTTGATTCCCATGGTTGAGTTTGTTTTGGCCATGAACAACTTGGTTTCAGAAAGTGTTTTAGAGAAATCTTGCCTCACAGAGTTCTCATAGAAGCGACCCCACTTCACACTTACGTAGGTGATTCCTATCTGGAGCATTCTGCCATACCCCACTTGATGTATCAAGATATAAGACATCGTTGAAATCTTTAGCTTACCTTAAATATTCTCTGCAGACAGCACTCTTATGTAACAGAATGAGTAAGTGCTAAACTGAAACTTCATAACTTAGTTGTCCCATTGAACCAAGATTCTGGGATCTCCAATCAACAAGGTTGGGTTACCATTATAAAGATTCTTGCATTATAGGCTTTAGTCCCATTCCGTTTGTCAATTTTGACATCTGATCTCTAGGCGAGCCTTTTGTAAGCAGATCCGCAAGATTCTCCATTGATTTTATGGAATCAATGGAAATCACGACATTAGATATCAACTGTTTAATAGTGTTATGTCTCCGACGTATGTGTCGTGACTTACCATTGTAGATGTTGCTTTATGCACGTTCTATAGCTGACTGACTATCACAGTGTACGCTAATAGGAGCGATTGGCTTAGGCCAGCATAAAACATCTTGTAGGAAATTTCGAAGCTATTCAGCCTCTTCCCCAGCTTTGTCCAGTGCTATAAAATCAGCTTCCATAGTGGACCGAGCTATGCATGTTTGTTTTATGGATTTCCACGACACAGCAGCACTACCAACAGTGAATTAGTATCCACTGGTGGACTTCGAGTCCTTACTGTCTGATATCCAATTTACATCGCAATATCCTTCTAATACTGCTGGATATCTCGTGTAATGTAGTCCAAGGTTCATTGTGTATTTCAGGTACCTCATCACGCTATTTAGAGCTTTTCAATGATCATCACTTGGATTACTGGTAAACCTGCTCAATTTGTTTACTAAAAAAGCTAATTCTGGTCGTGTACAATTTGTTATGTACATCAGACTCTCGATTACCTGCGAGTATTTTAATTGAGCTACAGGTTCGCCTCAGTTTTTCCTTATACTTTAGTCAAGTGGGGTCTTTATTGGTTTTGTTTCAAGCATATTGAATCGTTTGAGAACAGATTCAATATAGTGAGTTTGTGACATAACAAGACCATCAGCCATCCGAGAAATTTTAATTCCTAGAATAACATTGGCAACCTCCATGTCCTTCATATTGAAATTCCATGTTAACTTCTTCTTTGTATTCAAGACGATGTCATGAGTACTGCCCAAGATTAGCATGTCATCTACATAGAGACATACTATCACATAGGCGTTTGGTGTGGTCTTGAGGTATACACACTTGTCACACTCGTTGATCTTGAAGCCGTTTGACATTATTACCTGATCAAACATTAAATGCCATTGATTGGGTGCTTGTTTAAATCTGTACAGAGACTTAACAAGTCTATACACTTTCTTTTCTTGTCCTGGGACGACGAACCCTTCGGGTTGTTCCATATAAATTTCTTCCTCTAACTCACCATTCAGAAAGGCAATCTTCACATCCATTTGATGGATTTCTAAGTCGGAGACTGCAGCAATAGCCACTAGCATCCTGATTGAAGTGATCCTAGTCACTGGTGAGTAGGTGTCAAAGAAGTCAAAGCCTTCTTTCTGTATGTGGCCCTTGGCTATCAACTTGGCCTTGTACTTGTCAATAGATCCATCTTCTTTCAATTTTTTTCCTAAAAATCCACTTACATCCGAGTGGTTTACTTCCTGGAGGAAGATCCACCACATCCCAAGTGTGATTTTGAAGAATATAATCTATCTCACTATTTACTGCCTCTTTCCAGAAAGGAGCTTCTGGAGTTGTCATTGCCTCAGAGAAAGATCTTGGCTCGTTTTCTACTATGTAGGTTAGAAAATCTGGTCTAAAAGATGTCGATATTTGGCTCGTTTGCTTTGACAAGGTTCCTCAGTTTCTTGAGGAGTCGTCTCACGCACTCGCTTACTAGTGCTACTGTTTTTGTCGTTCTTCGGAAAGACATTTTCAAAGAACACTGCATTCCTTGACTCTATGACAACGTTTTCATGTATCTCGGAAATGTCCGATTTGTGCACTAAGAAACGATATGCACTACTGTTCGTTGCATAACCGATGAATATGCAATCAATTGTTTTAGTCTCGACTCTCTCTTGTCTTGGTTTAGGTACAACAACCTTCGCCAGACTCCCCCACACTTTCAAGTATTTGTAACTAGGCTTATCGCCTTTCCAAAGTTCATATGGGGGTTTATCCATCTTTTTAGACGGAATTCTATTTAAAATGACGTTGGCAGAGAGAATTGCTTCCTCCACAAGTTCTGAGGTAAACCCAAACTTATCAACATAGCATTCATCATTTCCTTTAGAGTACAGTTTTTGCGTTCTGCAATACCATTAGATTGAGGTGAATATGGTGCAGTCGTTTGATGAAAATGCCATGTTGTGAACAGATTTCATTAAAAGATGCGTCATATTCCTCGCCTCTATCACTTCAAATTGTTTTAACTCGTTTGCTAAGTTAATTTTCAACTTCATTCTTATAATCTTTAAAAGCATCAATGGCCTCATCTTTGCTACTTAGCAAATAAACATAATAGTATCTAGTGCAATCATCGATAAAAATTACAAAATACTTACCTCCTCTTGTTTTCACAAACTTTAAATCACACAAGTCTGTATGAATTAAATCCAAGGGTTCAGTGTTCCGTTCCGTTGAAGGAAACGGTGCTTTTGCCATTTTTGCTTCAACACATATTTGGCATTTTTCATTATTATTAAAGTCCAGTTAGGGTAATAAGTCAAGGTTAATCATTCGTTGTATTGACTTGTAATTAACATGTCCCAAACGAAAATGCCATAAACAAGAAGACTCAAGCATGTAAGCAGAAGAGGAAATAATTTTATTAGCCTCAGTGGACACAACTTTCTTGGATACAATGGTCATAACATTTAATTTAAACATGTTATCAGTAAGGTACAAGCCATTCTTTGAAAGAGTAAATTTGTTTGCCTCAAAAACTAGTCTGAAACCATGACTGACTAGTAGAGAACCAGATACCAAGTTCTTACGGATGTCAGGAACATGCAACACATTTTGCAGGGTCAGCTCTCTTCCCGAGGTCAGTTTTAGAACCAACTTGCCTGATCCTTCAATCTTCGAGCTGTCGGAGTTTCCCATGAAGAGTTGTTCATTGTTTGTTGTGGGTACATAGTCATTGAATATTGCCCTGTTGGCTCATACATGTCGAGTGGCCCCTGTGTCCACGCACTATTCACGTGGATTCCCTACTGTGTTGCACTCAGTCACCACTGTGCAGAGATTCAGATCTTCCATTGCACCGACCTGATTTGCCTTTGCTTTGGTTTGACCTTGATTCTTTTTGGGCTTACAGCAGTCACTGCTACGGTGCGTCGGTTTTCCACAGTTATAACACTTACCCGTGAACTTCTTTGCAATCTCCTTGCCTTTGACGTTCACGCCCAAAGTGTTGTTTTTCTTTTTGTTTCTTGCCTCAGCAACATGAGCCTTGGCTTGACCAGACTGAGTGGTTGGCTTTCTATCAGCACGACGATTGTCCTCCTCTATCCGAAGCCGGACAATCAAATCTTCCATCTTCATTTCCTTTCGTTTGTGTTTGAGATAGCTCTTAAATTCCCTCCACGAAAGAGGTAGCTTCTCAATCACAACCGCAACTTGGAAAGATTCACTGAGCGTCATGCCCTCCTCTTCCATTTCAGATACCAACATCTGTATTTCTTCAACCTGCGAAATGACAGTTTTGGAATCTAGCATTTTGTGGTCGAGAAATTTACCATCTATTGAGTTTTTCGTACCAGCATCTTCTATGCGATACTTTTTATCTAAAGACAACCATAATGCTTTTGCAGTTTTATAAGTACAAAACACGCCATAGATAGTATTATCCAGGCAACTCAGAATGAGATTCAAACAACAGAAATTAGTGTATGCCCATGCTTCAGCACCCAAGGCATTCTGCATGTTTTGATTTTGATCCTCCACAGGTTCTACCACTGGTGGATCTTCTCACAGCATCTTGGCCAAGCCCAGTGCTATGAGATAGAACAACATCTTTTGCTGCCATCTCTTGAAGAAACTAATAGCAAATTTTTCCGACTACTCCACATGTGCAATTGTGGCAGTAGGATTCATCTGAGGCTCTCCGTTAGGTGCCAGAGGAACTGTGTTGAACAGCACACCGGCAGAAACGTTATTGGTCCCGTCAGGTGCAGACACGGAGTGTGCATCGTTAAAGCCTTGAACAGCGTTCAAGCTTTCGTTTTCCATTCCTATTCAGTTCGATCAAAACGTATATAACAGTGTCGGATATAAGAAATGGGTAGGAACAGACTGCAAATTAGTATGAACACTGCTTTGCGTAAAAACAGTACATAAATTAATTGGATGTGAATACGTCTTAAGATTGTTGGAGACAATCAATCCTGTACCAAGACGCAATCGTTCAGTGTGTGCGTATGAAAACAGTAAACCAAACCCGAGGCTAGTCGAGGACTCTGTCCTTAAGACGTATTGCTCCGGTATACTGTGCCCAACAGGCACTAGCAAACGTCTCCCAGGACACAACGGGTACATGTTCAGTTGAGCGGCACTACTGAACTTGAACTGCAGCGAACCTTCGAGTGTCCTGACTTCTTTTGGACGTGATGTAGAAATATGAAGAAGAAAACGATATCAGAAGATGAGTATGTGTTTAGATTTCACACCCATCCTCTATTTATATAAAGGGATCGGATGGAAATCGGTTTTCGCCGATTGACTCGTGACCGTCGGATTACAACCGTAGATCAATTAGAGCCGTCAGATGAAAACCACCTGGCGGTTTTGGAAGGTTTAAATTACAGCCATTAGATGAAAAACCAAAATACAGGATTAATCCTAGAGCGTTAAATGAAAACCACATTCGGTTGGGCGGTTAGGTTAGTTTGAATTTCAGCCGTTGAATCAAAGCTTCCTTTCCGCCACCGTTAGATCAAAACCGTTTGATCTTTACAGATTAGGAGACCGTTTGAGTTAAATAATCAAAACCGAACGTTTGATTTTGATAATCAAAACTGAACGATTTAAATTATTTAATCGAAATCGTTTGATTTAAACAACCGATCGGTTGATTTGATACTGGACCAGAGCACACATAATAGAGCATTTGAGCCGCTCCGCAGCTAGGCCCGAAGCCTTTAACTATTTAAAAAAAATAATTAATCTAAAACCCCCAGCTCGAGCCCGAGACGGACGGGCGGCGACGGCGCACGCGCACGTGTGACACTTTCTAGGTCTTTCCTCCGTTCAAAAACTTCTCATGCCCCAATGGCACATCTAAAGTGTCCATTCTAGCCATTTATAAGGTGACTAAATTAGTTCAATTGTCCAATGTGGTATTCCTCCATAAGGGTGATGTGGTCTCCTAAGAATAGGACACATCACCCTCTAACTCATGTTTTCCATCTACTTTGAGCATTAATTTCTTATTCACCCTGTATCGTAATTGAGTGATTCCAAAGTCTAAAATTAACTACTTGTTACGTAGATAATTAAGGACCCATTAGTTTTCGATTTTCATTAACAGAAACTAATCATAATTAAGCTCAAAGTATGTTGCTAAAACAAGTTTTGCAACTTTCCTTAATGGGCCAAAGCCCAAACTTCCAATTCCTCCAACAATATGTATAGACTCAGAATATCTAACCATCACTTTGAGGAGGGTGCCATTATAAAGATTAACTGACAAAAGAACTGATTTACTTAAATAAGTGTTAAGCATGCATCTATAGTACAGACTGTTCTTCGTGGTAGAAGATCTTTTATCATTGTTTCAAAACTACACCTTTTGGTAAACATGGTCAAGACCCACTCAAGAAGATTAGAGGCCAAATTATTTTTCTTTTTTATTTTGAATGCAATTTTTGTGTGTGTGTGTACTTAAGAAATAGAGAAACGAAAAAAGAAAGGGAAAAAAGTGCCTACGAGATGTAAAAGTCTGGTTTGTTTTAATTTGTTGGTTCCTCGTGCAAGGTTGTATCTATTTCTTTATTTCTGGTGGGAAAGAAGAGCTATGCAGTATCGGTCCACGCAGGAATCAACGAATTATTGTATTGTTATTTTAGAAGCGGTTTCTGTTGGATTTATTAAGAGAAATCGATTATTTTCAGAAGAAAAGATAGAGGGGGAACATTCTTGGGTTATTTCTCACTCTTGACGTGTGGTAAAATGGATTAAAAAAGGGGTAAAATTTGTATGCCACTTTACTACATCTAATTTGGTTTTTATGATATATTAGTTTGATCATGTCGTAAATTCTTCGTATTAAAAGAAGTTCAAAAAGTGAAGTCTCATTCTTCTATCACCTCTGTTGATTTGTTAAATAATTGAAAAATAATTATATTTATTAAGTCAAAAGCAAAATTGTCACGATCAGGGCCCAAGTCAACTGAATATGACTTATTTTATAAAACAAAGAGTAAGTGAAGTCCTCATATCATGTCTAAACGCACGGATACTAAAAATCATCAAATAATAATAAACCATTGTTATAATAAAACCCCAAATCATCACATAATTTGTTATAACCCATACAACAAACCATGTGTCTATCAGAAACAATTTAACTAGAAAGAAAGAGGCTTCAGCAGCCAACAACCATGCATCATAGACGAAAGCCATAAACTTTGTTTATGTCAAGTCAACACATGCTTAATCATATGAAAGGATGAAAAATACAATGAAATGAGTTCCTGGATGCTCAGTTACAATAATCGTCATATATCACATAGACTTTATTCCCACCTTCCTTCCAGTAGCATGGGCCATTGTACTAAGAAGGGTTTGTAGAGTCATATGCTTAGAAATATATAGATATCATCCCAAGTAAAATCTGTATCTTTCCTTATAATGCACATCTATCAAATACTCTATGATCATGCTGCCACTACGTGTCACATCATGCCATTAAATCATTTTTATATTATTGGTGCATTTTAGAGTCATTCAATCATCATGACTTGTTACTAATGGTAGTGTATCATCACTTGACATGTAGCACATAAGACATAATGGTCGTTTTTCAGCCGACCGTTATCAATTATCACATGTCAAGAGTCATAAGGATCATAGATCAGGAATCATAGAATCGTGTATCATGGGTTTTCTTCACAAGTCATGTATGTCGTGATTATACAAGCATAAAATTATGAAAGACAAACAATCACAAAAAGTAAGCATCCTAACCCCCTAGCCCCTTACCTATTTATACTCTGTATGGAGGTCCTTGGCCAAGAAATACAGGCCCAGGTTAATGCTGGTAAGTGGAAACCCGTTAAGTTTTCTCGCAAAGGTCCGGGAATTGCGTACCTCATGTTCGCCGATGATCTTGTCCTCTTTGGGGAGGCCAGTGAACACCAAGCACAAATTATGCAGTCAACATTGGAAACCTTTTGCCATTGGTCTGGCCAAAAGGTGAACACACACAAATCCAAAGTCATCTTCTCTCCTAATACCCCTAGAAGCACGCGTCTTACTCTCAGCCAGCGTTTCAACATCCCCCCATCAGACACGTTTGGCAACTATCTCGGCTACCCTATTGTGCATAAAAGACTTACCAGGAACACTTTCCAAATGGTTGTGGACAAAATGAAGGCTAAGCTAAGCTCATGGAAAATGAAAATCATGTCACGTGCCACCAGGCTTACTCTCATTCAATCAGTGACATCCGCCATACCCAACTATTACATGCAATTAGCCAAACTACCGGAAACAACAATCAAACAAATGGAGAGAATTAACAGGAGGTTCCTATGGGGTGATCTATCGGGGACTAACAAACTTCACCCAATCGCTTGGAAGGAGATCTACAGACCCAAAAATACGGGGGGTCTTGGCATCAAAAATCTGAGGCAAATGAATTTGGCCCTCCTAACGAAACTGGCTTGGAGAACGCTTGTGGAAAAGGAGCAGCTTTGGGGCAAGGTGCTCTGGACTAAATACGGTAGCCCAATGGAGAGCAGACATAAAAAGAGAAATGCCTCCTATATCTGGAGGAGCATTTTGCAGGCCGCCCCCATTCTCAAGCATGTTCTCAGCCTTAGAGGGGAACATGCAAATGACATCTATGAACCTCTTACGGTGAAGCAAGCATACACAATTCAAGACGATAGACACGGACTCCATCCCTCCAGAGACTGGAGGAGGCTTTGGAGTATGAAAGGCCCCCAAAGTGGCAATATGATCCTTTGGCAAATTAAGCATAATAAATTGCTGACCGCAACCTTCCTCTTTCAAAGAGGGATCATGGATTGCCCATTGTGCAATGTTTGTGGGAGAGAGCAAGACACTAACCTGCATGCAGTCCGAGATTGCCTCTGGATCTCCAATGTCTGGAAGAACCTCATCCAGCAATCGGATCTGCGAAGCTTTTTCCAAATTCAGTCACCTAATGACTGGATTGACTGGAACCTGAAGGAGGACAGGGACATCGGAAACACGAAATCAAATTTAGACTGGAAATACACCTTCAGAGAGGTTATTAAATCTGCCATTTACTGGAGGAATCACATCATTTACGGTGATGCTGAATGCCCACCTGACACGCTCACGGCCGTTGCTAGGATTGAGAAGGAGGTGCAACTGATGGGTGATGCTTTCTCCAGATGGACCGATGAAGATGATGAAACTGTTAATCCTCTGCACCTTGCTAGGATTCGGGAAGGTGGGGTGGTGGCTTTGCACCGAACCAGCTATTCCCACCCCCTCACCTACCCGACTGACCATAGCATTTAGTTGCCTTTTCTTTGAGTGTTAATGCTTTCCTTTTGGTCCTTGCCACTGCATTGGCATTTATTTTGCGGGCCTGCTTTCCCAGTTCCTTCGGGATATGTGTTGTAAATTTTCACCAGTTTCTAATGAATATCAGTTCCGTTTTTTTTTTTAAAAAAAAGCATCCTATCCCCCTTAACATATCATGTAACTTCTAGGTACTAAAGACCTAATCATACATCATTTATCTTATTTGCACATTTATATATGATTTTGACCTCCATCGGGACCTACTATACTTTGCTTATAGAAGAAAAGTTGGAGATCTCAGAATGAGATTTTGAACACATCTTGGATCACCTCAATCCGAAATCTGGATCTTAATGTATGATCAAAACAAGATCAGTGGTTTGCAATGAGAAAGGGACTAAATGCTTAGACTATGAGTTTGTTCTGACATCGAACATTTAGAGTATGAGTTTGGTCTCACTTCTGGACCTTTCTGGTAATCTACATTGAACGCTACAATTTAGGCTCGGTCTAGTGGGTTGTCGAACATTTGGACGGTCCTATTTATGATAAGGTGAAAGATTTGAATCTGGAAAATTTTTTTATCAGGTAATATAGGAAATAAGGTCCTTATCTTCAATTGAAATTGGATAACCCGTCCTCTTAATCCCTATTTCACGGCCATATATGTTTCCGACTAAGAAATAGGAAATCCTTCTCTAGTTACATGAATCTATTTTTCATTTCATCAAAGATAAGCCATCTTTTTCTCAGCAATGTCTTTCTCATTTGATCCAATAGCATTCTGTTACATATGAACAAATTGGATAAATAATAATAACTCTTGGATAGAGTATTCGACTGGAAAGATTGATTATATATTGAACTTTTAGTTCTAAGCCATCTTTGACGATTAATCAACAATTCGAAGTGTTTTCCTTGCATATTCTTGATAAACCAGCTTTTATAAACAGATGTAAGAGGATTTGTTTGAGAAGTAAGAAGCACCTTTGACATCTCTCCATAAGCAAATAACTCTTGATGTGAAAACACAGAGCCGGGGGTTGGATTTTTGAATAGGAAAAAAAGTGGATCTGTAGGGTACCAGAATCGGCTTACTCGAAAAAGGCCTTATTCTTTACAAGATCTAGTTCTTTTCTGGTACTACATGGTTTCATTTTATACGAACCCTATATCATTCTCTTGAAGGACTTTTCAATACAATCAAATACAAAGGCCGAAGGACGCCATATTCTAAGAGCAAAACCAAACCAAGATCACCATTCTAGTTGGTTTGCAAAATACAAATTATTTAGAGAATTTACAAGAAGATCAAAAAAACAAGAATGTTCCGATTGTCATTTTTAGAGTTCGGTCTCCCTGCGTCATAAGCTCAATTTTGTGATTTCTTACCCCAACTAAGCTAAGCCAGAATAATGTTTTAGATGAATTACACATGTTTAAATACCATTCACACTCATCCAATCATCAAAACACATCCCAACAACCACATAAAAATGAATTTGGGACCATGAACCCTAATTAAGAACTACTCATAATAGATAACCAAATTTTACAAACTTACTGTTAATGAAACCTTTAAAACGTTGGTCTTTAAATAGTAAGTTTCCTATCTCTATGATTTACTACGAATTTTCGAAGATGTCGTTGACGAAAAGAAGAAACTAATGGACTTTCCCCTCTTACAAACCATTAACCTATTAATGCTAAAAGACCAATTTGTCCCTCCAAATAAAAATAATTTCTTTGGTCCTGACGAAAATATGACCCGATTCATGAGCTACCACATGTGTTCCATAATTGTGGGACAAAGCCTTTAATTGATGGAATAATACCAACATTAATTTTTAATTAAGACTTCGTTTTCTGGAAAGCTGGTTGCATTATTCGTGGTAATCATGTTGACGCGTTTGCGAAATGGGTGGAAAGACACGTTTAGTATTTTTAAATTAGATCTAAAATAGTGATGGGATAGTACTTATTCTAGAAAGTATGGGAAATTTGTTATACCTGCAGAAACAGTAACTATTTTATTATGTTCATTGAGGTACATGATGAATGAAGTCTCGTGACATCGTTGTTGTCTCAACTGGGGTTGTTGGGGATTTGGCTTAATAATAATTTCACTTTGTTTGTTGACTTACATTTATTACACGACTCGAATTATAGACCTGATGCAAATATTTTAAAAGTGCAAAGTGATAGAAAACGATCGCCTAGGTTTTAAAGACATTACAGATTTGAAAAATTGTTTCTCTTGAGCGGAAATTACACTATTCAAAAACCATTTTTAAAACTCAATTCAAATCTGATTCTGTAAACCTCATAATCAAAGTCTGTCTTTGAAAAATTGTTTTTCTTTATGTGCAAGTCTAAAACGTTTGAAACTTGCCAGAAACAAACTTTAAGATGTGCTATAACTCCTGTAAAAATTTGAGAGAAGTCCAAAGTCGTTTGAGCGAAGCCATGATAGAGAAGCTGGTGACAATGTATATAGATAATATCGTGAGCTTACATGGAGTACCAGTCAGCATCGTGTCGGACCTAGATCTAAGATTCACATCTCGATTTTGGACAGCATATCAGAGAGTCATGGGGACCGAGCTGAGAATGAGTACTGCTTTCCATCCCCTGACTGATGGACAATCAGAGAGGACGATTTAGATTCTTGAGGATATGCCAAGAGCTTTCTCGATGGATTTCAAGGAAAATTGGGACAATATGGTGAAGCTGATGGAGTTTTCTTATAATAATAGTGCTATAGCGCGATTAGCATGGCGCCATTTGAAGCTCTGTACGGAAGGAAGTGTAGATCTCTATTATATTGGAATAAATTTAGGGAAAAGACTACCACTGGACCTGAGTTAGTTGAGCAGACATTGGAAAAAGTGAAGATTATTTGAGAAAGGCTCAAGATAGCACAGGATCGTAGTAAAAGTTAGTTGGAATTCGCAGTGGGCGAAAAAGTGTGTTTGAAGGTCTCTCCAACTAAAGGAGTTATGAGATTTGGAGAGAAGAGCAAGCTAATCCCAAAATATGTTGGGCCCTATAAGGTGCTTGAAAGGATTGGGACATTGGCATATCGATTAGCGCTACCTCCAGCGTTATCGTAAGTGCACAATGTCTTCCACGTATCACAACTATGGCGATATGTACCTGATCCAAGTCATGTGTTAGAAGCTCGACCACTGAAAGTGGGGAGTAATGCGACCTACGAGGAGACTCTGATACGCATCGTGGATTGCAAGGACAAGGTTTTGAGGAGGAGAGTGATCCCGTATGTGAAGGTTCAGTTGACAAATCATACCGAAAGAGAGGCAACTTGGGATGTTACGACCCACATTTCCAGGTCGGTAGAAAAAGAAATAAGAAAATAGAAAATAAAACTAAAGTGCGATGTCGATAAAATTTTGATAGAATTAAAATTTTGGATATGGATTCAGTAGGGCATCGGTAGTATATATCGGGGTTAGAAACGCTCGAAAAAAATAACCAAACGATAAGGTAACCGATATATCGATATACGACAAAATTAGGTAATGAAAAATTTCCAACATACGATAGGATTGAAATAAATTAGTCGGTAACAACGCAAGTCATTAGATTAAATTAAATAAAAAGACATGAAGTAAGAAATTAGAACCACCTAAATAAAAGAAAAAGGAAGTAGGACATAATACATAACATGGAAACACACACATAGTGGTGACAATTAGGGTAAGAGAAGGAAGAAGAAATTGTGGTTAGAAAAATACTCCAACAAAATACCAAGTGTACAAAATTGTGTAGAAACCCAATGATAGTATTTTGTTCTATCCTAACCACTCCCACTCACCCTAAAATTCGGTCACTACACCATTAGAATAGAAGACAATCTTTGTCTTCTTCAACCAATAATACATCACTTTCTTATACCCAAAATCTTACACCATCTTACATACTTCTCACACCTCTTTTTACAAACCCAACAAATCACCAACTACTCCTTCCCCACCCCATTATACCCGGCCACCATACCAAGGAGGAAGATAATTCCTCTTTTGTTTTCAACCCACAAGAAACTATTGTCCATACCACCAAAAGTGTACCAATTTTTTACATCTTTCTTTACACTCTCTTACACATTTCAACCACCCAAACTAATCCCTCTTTTCCTCGACTTGGCCGGCACTACAAGCCAAAAGAGGGGAGATATTTTCTTCCTTTTTTCTCTCTTTCTTCACTCCATAATCTTACAAGAGAATAACTATTCCACCTTCTCCTATCACTTCCCCAACTTCATAATTTCTTTCTTCCATTTCCCTTCCCTCTCCTAAAACCGTCCACTCCACCCCCTTTCCTTCTAATTTTTATTCTTCAATTTATTCCATCTTCCACACTCCATCTTCTTACACCTTCAATCACCATCATTTCTTCACCCAACTTCTTATACCTTTTTTTACACTATTCTTACATCTTCCAATCAACTAAAACCAAACCCTCCCACTCCCCTCCAACCGGTCACATGTGCCAACAAATGGGGAAAGGTTTTGTGTCTTGCACTCCACCTTTTCGTTGCATTTTAAACCAAGAAATCATCACATCTTCTTCCAACGCTCTCCAACCTTCATGATATCTTCTTCCGACTTCCATTTACCCTAAAAACCGTTCCCTCTTCTATAGGAAAAGAGAAGACTCTCTTTTCTTCATATGTCAACACATCCTTCCGAAAAACACTCTCTTTCCTCTTCCAAAGCAAGAAACAAGTCTCCAAGCCCCATTTTCTTTGTGTCGTTCGAGAATGCCTAGCAAGAACGAGGAGTTTTTTCTTCTCTCTATCTCTTACACACTCTCTCTTCTTCATCCAAACGAAGAACAAGTTGTCCAAACTCCTTCTTCTTCCACATTGGCCGAAAATTCCAAGAGGAATAAAGCTAAAAAACTTTCTTCTTCTTCTTCTTCTAATTACATACCTAGCTTATCTTCATCTTTGAGAATATTTCTATTTCCTTGCCAAGAAAGAAAAACAATGTTTTCTAAACTCTTTTTCCCTATATGGACGAAAGTTTTCCAAGCAAGAACAAGGAAGAAAATGTCTTCTTTTTATCTCATACACACATTCAAAAAAATAACTACAATGTCCTCTTTCATTTCAAGCATCATGGCCGAATTTCAAGGGGTTGAAAACCAAGGTGTAGCAAGGTAAGAACATCATCTAAGATAGGTTTATATTTCTCCATTTATCCATTTTCATAAGTTGCTCACTAACCCTCCATTTTTATTATTTCAACAGTGGGTTCATGGAGCTTAAAAGGAGAAGATTTCTTCAAGCCAAGTGAAGAAATCTTCACTTCCATACTAATTCCTAGATCCTTCATGGATTTTCAAAGATCGATGTATATATGTTCATATAAAGTTGGATCATTCATGATATATGTTCAAGGATTTTGTATCAAGAATATGTAAATGTTATGTTCATAAGTGATGAAAATATGATGATGTATGAATACCTATGTATACACGGCCAAGTTAGGAAATGGGAATAAATGTATAAATGAAATGAAATGAACACCCTTATGTGATATATATCTTCATAAGTTAAGGAAAGAAAATGAAGACTTATGACATATTAAGAAAAGTGTACTAAGGGGACATTTTTATGCATGTGTTCATATGTTTTTCATGAAGAGCATCACTTATGTGTTTATTATGATTTTGGTTTTCATGAACTTTTGTGTCCTTGATTTAGCATGTACGAGGCAATCATATTCATGTCTAAGGTTTTAGTTCACAAAAGATGTTTTCATGATGATCTTCATGTTTTTTATGCATATTTTTCTGGTAAGGATGGGCGATACAGTCCGGGATTTTATTAGTAGATAGTGTCCTCACTTGTGGTAGAGGAATACCGTGGTTATATCTGTGGTGAGAGACTCTCTCACAATTATTTTAAAGGAAAGCAATAGATGATGAATACAAATATCTTGCGAATGCAAAATGAACAATAAAAGAATGCCTATATAAGAAAAGTGAAAAACAGAAGCTACAATAACTACCAACTCTAAAAGTTTTCCATCGGACTATCTCTTCCTGGGAGCCTCTGCACGTCGGAAACTAATATGCATATAGTTGGAATAAATATCAAAACAAGATATAAGTAAAAGGTGTGACAAAGAAAAGATTTATGTGACATATACACCTATAGGTGCATTAGGCCATAAGGCCCCAAAATGAGAGAGAATAAACTTTGTTACATGTTATAGATATGGAAATGCATGTTATATATAAAGATATGGTTATAAGATTAAAATATGGAATAAAGAAGTGTGTTATATGAAAAGAGCAATATAGATATGTATATATACTTGTATTCGGCCATAAGGCCCAAAAGATGAAAAATAAGCGTTCTTACATGTTATAAATATAGATATGGATGTTATATAAAGATTTGAATACAAGTCTAAAAATATAGAATAAAGAAGTATGTTAAAAGAATAGAAAATGCAAATATACATATACATACATAAAAATTGTTGCATTCAGCAGACAGTTATTTATGAGGATTTACCATTATATTGTTCTCGTTGCTCGAGGCTAGGACATAAATTGGATGCATGTGGTGTTGATGATGCTCTGCAGGATGCTACAGTCGTAGAAACTCAGACAACATCCAAACTAATTGCGCAGAAAAAGACATTGCCCCAAAGATGGACTCCTAAGAAACTGACCTTGTCTGATCATATTGCACAAGAGCCTGTTCTTGTTGCCGGTGAGCCACAGGTGGCAGAATTAGTACCTGACCCTGAACGTCAAAATTTTTTATCTCCTGATTTGTTAGCCAATATTTCAATTTAAGAAACACAAGATATCAGTAGATTAAGAGGCATTGATGATGTTATAATCAATGAATTACCTGTTAATCCACAAGTTGCTTCAGCGGATGCTATGGATGAACAAAAATGCTCATCGTCGGGACTCTTTCAGACGAATTATTTAAGGCACAAATTGCAAATCTTATGCAATCGATGATGATTGATGTTGGCTATAGAGATATGCAGAGTTTATCAGAGTCACAGCCGTCATCACCAATGGTTTCGCATCCAGAACATGATTATCAAGTCCCACCAAGACTATTACGACGTCAAAATAGAGCAATTGATCCTTTATCGCCTCCTCTTACTCGTTCATGCGTTGCTCTCTCTAACTCCTTTGATGCTTTATCTGAACAATGAAGATGCTTATTTGGAATGTTCGAGGTATTCGTACCTCGATATCTAGGCTGCTTACGTTAAATCGTCAATATAATTTGCATGTTTTAGTTATTATTGAGCCTAAGGTAAGATCGACGACATTAACTTTGTATAGAGTACAACTTGGATTTCCTAATGCGTTGTCGGTTAGTGGTGATAATATTTGGATTTTTTGGCGACACTCATTTCTGCAATTAGAAGATCAACGTCCAGGGATACAAAATCATCCTTTGAGATTTCGATGGTTGGCAACTGAAGATTAATTTTGGTGTACGTTGGTGTATGCATTACACACGGTTTCCGCTCGGAGACTGCTGTGGCATGATCTGATTTCTTTTCATACAGATATGGATGTGCCTTGGATTATTAGAGGGGATTTTAATACGTTCTTATCGCTGGATGAACATCGTGGCCGTTCTACTCTATCTTTGAGAAGCTTGCAGGATTTTAATGACTTTGTTTCATCTTGTTCTCTGCAGTCTATTAATTTCCAAGGATCGCCTTATATATGGAGTGATGGTAGGGGATTAGGCAGAGTATGTCGTAGATTGGATAGATATCTATGCTCTTCACAATTTTTTGATTTATTTGGGGCTATTCAGTATCAACATCTAAATCGTACTACATCGGATCATTCTCCTATCTTTCTGGAATGTTCGGCCTCTTCTCTTTCGGCATCAGCAGTGTTTCGGTATCTTGATGTATGGTCTACACATTTGATTTTCATAATTTTGTGACTCAGCACTGGAAATCTTTTCCCACTATTGGCGGCATGAGGGGTTTTTTTTATAATAAACTGTACCAATTAAAGCGACACCATGTGACATGGAATAAGGATGTATTTGGGAATATTTTTGATGCTGTGGCACATACGAAAGCGGAGGTTACCAGAAGTGAACGGGCTTATGATTCTTCTCCAACGGATGCTGCTCGTACGGAATATCATTTAGCTATGGCAAATCTGAGGAAGGCACAATCGCGTGCCATGTTATTTTAGAAACAAAAAGCCAACATAAAGTGGATGCGTGAAGGTGATACAAACTCACGTTTTTTCATCAAACAGTAAAAGAAAGAAGACGTCATCAGTATATTCGGAGAATTGTACGTGATGATGGAGTTGAAATAGATTCACAGCAGGATATTGAGACCGAGGTTGTTCGTTATTATCAAGCTTTATTCACTGGTGAATCAACTGAAAATCAGGATGACATATTAAAATATATACCATGTATGATCTCTCCAGATGACAATGCACAACTTCTTTCTTTGCCAACAATAGAGGAGGTTAAGAAGGCGGTGTGGGATTTGAGTCCAATGAGTGCAGCAGGGCCGAATGGTTTTCCAGGTTCATTTTATAGGCTTTTCTGGTCAGTGATATCAGAAGATGTTTATAAAGCGGCCCAAAAACTTTTCATAGGCGTGCGTCCGCCAGCAAAGATGGATGCTTCGCTCATACGTTGATTCCTAAAGTCCAAAATCTATCGCTTTTTTCAGAGTTTCGGCCCATTTGTTTGACTAACTTCCTGGCTAAGATCATCACGCACATAGTGGATAGCAGGCTTTCCTCTTTCTTTCCAAGGATAATATCACCAGAGCAGGGGGGTTTATGAAGGGGCGTGACATTACGAAGCAGATTTTATTGGCGCAGGAAATGGTACACATGTTGGATAAGCCTGTCAGAGGAGGACATGTCATAATCAAGTTGGATATGGCAAAAGCTTTTGATAGAGTGAGTTGGTCTTATTTAATTAGCATGTTATCTAAAATGGGATTCCACTCGCGATTAGTACGCATACTTCTTAACAATTTGGAAGCTACGCACTGCTCTATTTTAGTGAATGGTAAGCCGGATGGATTTTTTCCAATTTCACGTGGTATTAAACAGGGTGATCCTCTTTCTCCCCTATTATTCATTTTGGCCTCACAAGACTTTTCCAGAGGGCTTAATGCGCTTATGGACGATGGTGCTATATGCAGATTTCAGGCAGGACGAGTCCAAAGAGTTACACACATAGGATTTGCTGATGATCTAGTCATCTTTTTGAATAGAGCTATCCGAAATTTGTAGCGTTTTAGACGATTTTTGGATACCTATCAGCACGCGTCGGGGTAGTTGGTAAATCTTCACAAGAGCCAGGTTGTGGTTGGTGCTACAGTATTTGGTAGCCATGTCTCCCACACTTTAGGTATGAATCTATCGATGTTGCCTATAAAGTATTTAGGTTCTTACTTGTATAAAGGAATTAACCGTGCTTCATACTGTACATCGTTGATTGACCACTTTGATGCGGTGTTAAATTCCTGGTCATCAAAATTATTTTCAATGGCTGGCCGTGTTATATTATTGTGAAATGTGTTGAGTACTATGCAAATACATATCATAGCGAGTTCAAGGTTGCAGAAAAGTGTGCTAAATGTTCTAAGCAGGAAAATGTCAAATTTCTTATGGAATGGTCGACATCATTGGCAGTCTTGGGATAGTATCTGTCGACCAAAATAATTTGGAGGCTTGGATATTCGAAATCTATCTCTATTGCAGCAGGCTTATGATTGCAGATGGTGGTGGGCTTATAATCATTCATCATCGTTATGGGCACAATTTTGCCCAGAAAGTATGGAAGATGGACAATTATGCAAGCACATATCTATAACTCGTTGGCTTGGAAGCGTATTGCAGGATTAATGTGTTGATGCTACAGTACGTACAAGTCACACTAGATGGTTTATATTGGACGCCTGATCAGTCGGGCCAATTCCCCCTTAAATCGATATACGCAGTCATCTCTACAGCTTCATTATGTCCTTACTCAAAATATATTTGGTGGTCAACCATGCCCCTGGGTGGGAGGCTATTTCTCTGGAAATTGTGGCATCAGGCACATCCCGTTGCGGACAATCTCTGTCGTTGGCAGCTCATTTTTCCAATGCAATGTGCTTTTTGCAAGCAAGATTCTGAGCAGTTACATCATATATTTCTCTATTGTGATGCTATAAAGCCCCTTTGGCAGGCTATCTCTATCATTTTTTCTGCTCCAATGCCCTCCCAATCTACGATTTGGGCATATTTGTTGCGTTTGTAGAAATCATCCTCTCCAACAACAATGTTAGGATAGCTGCATGCTATGGTTCCATCATTTGTGGTTTGGGTTATTTGGAAAAAATATGTCCGTATTCGGTTTGGTGAGGATAACTTTTCTTATAGACGATTGTTTGAGCGTGTTCGAGACCATGTCTATACTTGGTGTGCAGCTACACAAGACCGGAAATTCTCTCAGCATATTCCTTCCTTGGTTTCTATCTCTTTCTCTCTGACTATTCGCCGACGTATGCCACGGGTTATTCGCTGGGTTAATCCACCTACGGGCAAGCTAAAGTTAAATGTGGATGCCACAGTGAAGCGCTCTTCAGCGGCAGCAGGAGCAATCTTACGTAATCATAATGGGGAACTCGTTTCAGCGATATGTTTCTCCTTGCCTGCCATGATTCCATTACGTGTTGAGCTTATGGCTCTCCAATTTTCCCTCTTATTTTATTCTCAGATTTATGATCAGCTGATTGTTGAAATGGATTGCAGCGTTCTTCTACAGCACATAGCAGCAACATACACTTTTACGGGGGCTTATGCTTCGGAGTTGCAGCGACTAGCACTTTTTTTGAGGATTAATGCATCAACTATTCAATATTGTCCTCGTCAAGCAAACATGGTGGCATATACACTAGCGCCGCATGGGTTACATTCGGTGGGAGTTACACATTATCATACTTTCGCGGCTTTGCCTTGTGAAGTTAAAGGAGCATTATCTTTGGATACATATGTTCCCAACTTAAGATTATAATAACAACGTCTCCCAATGGGTTGGCATCCGATGGAAATTGTTTCCTATGTCTATCAATGGCATAGGCAACGTTGGTATGTTTTCCTGAAATACTTTTATTTCATAGCTATTTCTCTCATATGCGTTTATGATATGAGTCACGCATTGGTTTTATACTGTTTTGCCGAGGCATGTGATTCACTCGTACGGATTTGGGCTGGACTGCACGCGAATCAACATATAAAAGAGCATGTTTTGATTCTGCGATTGCCTGTGTTCATGATGAATACAGGCAATGTCGGTATGTATGGAGATTATGTCATTTGTATTATAATGTTGTTGGTTTATACTATTTTAATCCAATTGCTTTTGTCGATTGCAGTACATGTATTTCATTGGCTTTCATGCGCAATGCAATGGAGATCATTTGCTCATTCATGCATGCAAAGGCGCATCGCACACGCGTTATTCTTCGGCCATGGATGTCGTTTGCCAGCTACGGATGACGAAAGGCCTACATCATTTCAACTGCCAGTAACTCGCTGTAATTTATTGGGTGGGTTTAGTAAACTATATATTTATGTTTTCTAATTTCTTGCGTTTTATGTATATATTTATGCTTTTACTCTTTTTAGTTTGGGATAGTCTCCCACCTTAGCTTCGTTGGCATTTTGTAACCACGGTATTCCTTCGCCACAAGTGAGGGTTTGATATATTAATAAAACAACTGGACGATACCGCCCGTCTTTCATAAAAAATATAAATTTGGCACCTAATCATGGACATAAATATGAATAGAATAAAGTATGATACATAATATGATTACTTTATGAATGTTTTGCGAAATATGAAAGTATAAAGAAATGAATAGTAAATTAGGGTTTTTGGGCCTTTTTATTATGTATATTTTAAAAATATGTTGAATGGATTAGAAATGAAGGCATTTGTATACATGTTTGCATTTCATGAAAAGTAAAAGTTTTCATACGTAACAAAATGGGGGAACCCTTTCAAGCAAATGTACATTCTCCTCTTTTTTTGGACAGAATCAAAAACTACAACTACACTGAGGAGACGATTGATTTTGTCGACACATGGTTACATGATATGATATGTTTGGAGGTCGTAATGACACCGACCGACGATGGTGGTAGTTATGGGAATATATTATGTTATCGATGACCGGAGGCCGGCATGACACCGGAACCTAGGAGAGGTTGGTGTCATGGGCATTAGTATCCTACAGTTACAGTTACAGCTACAGTTTGGCCGACTGTAACACCTTGTATAGGACAAAGGATCTCCGTCCTACCGACGTCACCATTAGATGTCATGTACATATGATGTAACACTATTTGGACTCATCGAGATTCATATTTGTACATGATGACTATATGGAGAATCATTCGGTATGTCATACGGTATCGTTGTTACGTATGATAAGTGATATAGCCATCATATGACATGACATGTTTTATAGATGTTTTATGGAAATGATATGCACAGACACATTACAGAAGTATGACATGATGTTTTGTCGTACTGTGTGAGGACAGTTTTATGACATCGGTTTTAATCTATCGTTCATCGTTATGATATACATGATGGTGGCGTTTACTAGAGATATGATCGGTATAGAATGTTTACTTGATAGAGATATACATGTTACATGTTATTTAACTTCATGTTATGCACTTTATTTAAATTGGAGACGCGATTCGTTACGTTCTTATTTATGCAGTATTATTTTCTTACCCGTCTCCACATGCATGATCTACAGACGTATCTAGTCGGACTACTTGCTGGGTGATTACGTTTATCGCTCATACTTGCTTTATCACTATTTGCAGAGAACATGAATCATTTTACAGGTTCATCAAGAATGATTCTAGATAGATTATCGATATAGACAAAGTATGTCGAGAGATTATCTTTGAAGATATGATTCATTTGATTATCATGTGTTCAGAGGATTTCAGAGTTTAGTATAGCATGATTTTATACAGAATTGTAATGTAAAGTAATGCATGTCGATTGTATTTTGTTTATGTTATGTGTCTTCCGCTTATCGATTCATTATTCATGTCGACATGCGCATGTATAGTATCGACGCCTTGTACTTCTTGTAGCATAGTACGGTGGGGGCAACTGGCCGAAACCCTAGTTTCAGGCGGGGCGCCACATGGGAGTTTGAAGAGAAGGTGAGGAAGAAGTATCTCCATCAATTTGATTAAGGTACGTAAGTTTCAAGGGCAAAACTTTTTGTAAGAAGGGAGGAATGTTACGTCCGATACCTTTTTATTATATATATATATACATAATATATATATATATATGTGTGTGTGAATATATATATGTATATATATATATATATGTTTGTGTGTGTGTAGTCGGAAAAAAGAACAAAAAAAAGAAAAAAAAATATAAATAATGATAATATGATAGAATTTATCCTAAACTAATTGGATTGAAATAGGAAATAAAAGATAGACTTGGAATTAAAAGACTTACCCTAATGAGTATATCTCATATTCCTATTATGAAACTTAAATATCTATCTATATGTATAACCCTAAGCCAAAAGTTTAACCCTACTACCATAAGATAGACAACCGGCCACCCCTATGTTATATTGAGAAATTTCGGCCAGCCACCCCGCCCAAAATAACCATTTGGCTGAGCCTCTCTTTGAAGAAGGAGAAGTTTTCAATCCAACCAAGTATCCTAGTTCAATATACGGTATAATATATATGAATCAAGGCAAGTATCATATCTTTGTATGCTATGAATTTTTGAAATATATATAATTATATTTTTAGTAGCAACTCATGGATCATGCACGTATATGTTTGTTACCATAACTGGACGTATTTATATATGTGTGTGTAGACAATTATACATATATATGTGTATACATGTGAATTGAGATTTTTATGATATCATAACTGAAATTTACTTAGGGGCAGTGGCTGAGTTTTTCAATAGATATAAATTGAGATGTGAATTTTATATGAATATAAACACACACACACACACACACACACACACACACACATATATATATATATATATGTGTGTGTGTGTGTGTGATACCGTGTATATGTGTGTGTGTGCGTGTGTGTAAATATATATATATATATATATATATATATATATATATATATATATATATATATTTTGAAACCGAAAAATTTTATTATTATAAGCCCTCACTTATGGCGGAGGAATACCTTATTACAACAAAAAGCAGATGGTAAGATTGAAATATGCGATTATCAACATCCATATAATATATGATATGCCGCATTAAAACCTTGCCAAGTAAAACCACCCTTGTGGATAAAACCCTGGCGAAGGAAAAAGCGTACATATTTATATATATGGAGTGTTGATATACATCATCGAAACCATCAAATAATCCTAAAACAGAACAATCCTATGTGTTGCACCAATTCACTAGAATGAGTCTCTGGCCGAGTAATGTCGCTCCGAAATGATCCGGTGCATTCGCAGCGCGCATGTAAGCGGGTGATATATCCATGCCGAGCCAATATTGCAGCCACGCAGATAAGAAAATAAATGCTGAGTGAAGTAATGATAGTGTATGTAAAGGATTGCTGAAAAAGAAACGGTTGAAGATCATACCCCGCCTGCCAGCACAAATGAATGTGCCGGCAGCGATGACAAGCATAGCCAAACCCTTCCTTAAAGGTACAACAGTAGATAAGTGTGTGGGGAAATAAGCCATGCCATTGGAAACAGCCATCATTGGAATGCTCCAGCTCCAAAGGAACTCCACATTGTGTTGTCCGGAAACATACGCCAAATAAGCATGAAAGTTAAAAGGGGAACTAACAATGTATGCCACAAGCCAATAGTGTAAGAGATTGTAATGCATACCGAGTCTGCCTGTACTCAATGGAGGACAGGCAGAGGGGACTGTAAAGTGCCAAGTCTGCTGGGAACTATGCGCCGAGCAAACATTGCGGGAGCACCTCAGCGGAGTGGAATGGATCCGCCAAACACCAAATGTGGAGGAAAAGAAAATAATGTAAGTGCTGAAAATGAAGAGTAAATGACAGTACAACGATGGTGCAGAAATCATACCACACCTGCCCGTACCTCTAGTGGTACGGGCAGAACAAACCGAGACATGCCAATCCATTAGGAAGACTTGATGATCATCCTATGCGCAGATTTGCTGATGTGAGATCAAGAAGTAATGAGGCACGCACCAAGGGTGGCAAATTATGACTGCCGAAGTATCCTGTCTCCGGGCAAAGCATTGCGTGCTGAGCTAAGTAGTGAGCTGTCATATTGGATTCTCGATACACATGTGTGATCGCTATCCCATGTGA
This sequence comes from Eustoma russellianum, assembly GCA_036186865.1. Taxonomy (NCBI): domain Eukaryota; kingdom Viridiplantae; phylum Streptophyta; class Magnoliopsida; order Gentianales; family Gentianaceae; genus Eustoma; species Eustoma russellianum. The sequence continues at coordinate 21,318,107 of AP025062.1, read as the reverse complement.
CTGAAGTATCGAGCGTAGAAGGGACAGATGATAATTGCCAAAAATTTGCTGTGTGGTTTGCAGTCGCGACACCAAGTGCTCACAGTCGGATTCTAGCATAATTGATCGGTAGAGGGGAAGAAAATATAAGATACCAAATAAAGTTGCATGGATTTCTGCCATCAAAGGCGTGCATGGTGGCAGACAGAAGGAGATGGCCCGTACACATTCTCCATGATGAGTGCGCAAGATTGCTCCTCCTGCAGCATATCGAGCACCTACTGCGGCGTCCACATTCAGCTTATGTCTACCAGATGGCGGGCTTTTCCATCGAACAATCTTGAGGCGAGGGGATCGAATGCGCGGGATCCAGGAAAGAGAAATAAATGTTCCTGCTGTAAGTTTGGTTCTCTGTATCTTGTGAATCCACATATTAATGTCAAAATGTATAGCATTTCGTAGCATGGCGGTCGAGAAGGATGTTGAATCCCCATATGTGAGCTATGCATAGAGTTTCCAGATGTTTGAGACTGTGAGTGCTGGGACAACAATTTTTAAAACTCCAGAGAGGGAAGATGCTGTTGAACGGTACCACCATGATAATAAATATTGCCGAAGAGTGGACACTGTCGGGGGCAAACCCTGAAGTTCTGAAGAAAAAAACGCCCAGATTGGAGAAATGCGATCGCAGTGCATAAAGACGTGAGCAACTGAGGCAGAAGCTTGCCTACAAAAAGGGCACTGCGTAGGGCACATTACTGTGTAGCGGCCAATGTAATCCTCAAAAGGTAATGCACAATTAAAGATGCGCCATAACAACAGCTTCGTGGATGGAGAGTGATGCTTGAACCAAATAAACTTTGATGATAATTGCGTGGGAACTGCTGTCCAACAAACATTGTAAGCTGATTTAAGTGTGAACTCACCAGTAGATGACGGAGTCCACGAAAGGAATTGTCCTGAACCTGTCGTATGAGAGATACACGTAGAATGTATGCGACAGATTAATTTCCATATCGGCGAGTCTGGAAGTTGTGGTGCAAAATCACCTCTCCTGCCATACTTCATATGCATATAATTGCTCCACAAAGTGTCATGTTTATGATATGCCCACCATATTCTCCAGTGATATGCCTGTTGTAGCTGAAGGAGGTCTCGGAGAGCCAGACCACCCTCATCATATGGTCATGTGATTTTAGACCATGATACCCAATAATGGCGGTTGCCCCAGAAGAAAGAAGCCATTTTTCTATGGATAATACGGATTACTGATTTAGGTAAACCACCTGCTGCTAAAGTGTGTAAAGGGAGAGCAGCAATCACTGAATGTAGCAGGACTAATCGACCAGCGTGGGAAAGGAGGCGTGTGTGCCACCCATTCAAACGAGCCTCCATGTGTTGCAACAAAGAGGTGCAGTACATTACTCTAGTAATACCTTTGTGTAGATAGGAACCTAGATACCGAAAGGGAAGAGAAGAGAGGCGCATACCAAGAATTTCCTTAAAGATTCGTTGCTGATGCGAGGCCACAGTTGACGAAGGGATGATATTACTCTTGTGATAATTAACCTTTTGTCCAGAGGCTGTTTCATACTGAGTTAAGAATCTTCGAAAGTGACGCAGGTTACGCTGTGTGCCTCGTAGAAAATGAGCAAGTCATCAGCATATGCCAAGTGCGTGATAGCTAATGGAACACGTCCCAACCGAAAAGATTGAATGTGTCCTGTTGCCGAAAGTGACTTCAAACCCCTGCTGAATCCTTCAGAGGATAATATAAATAACAATGGAGATAGTGGATCACCCTGCTTTACACCACGAAATGGGCGAAACTGGGAAGATGGTTGGCCATTAATTAACACTGATAACCGTGTGGCACTAAGGTGATTAATAACCATGCGAACGAAGAAATCCGAAAATCCAAATTTACGCAATAAAAGCTCCAGATATTCCCAGCTGACCTTGTCAAACGCCTTCATCATATCTAATTTCAAACATAGTTGAGATACTCCTTTATCCATCATGTGTATCATCTCCTGTGCTAACAATATTTGTGTCGAGATATCATTTCCCGGTAAAAATCCTGTTTGCTCCGGGGATATTAATCGCGGCAAGAGCATACCCAGGCATGTGGCAAGTATACGAGTACAAACCTTACTCAAAAAATTCGTCAGACAAATGGGGCGAAAGTCACTAAATGTTTGCGGAGATTGTATCTTCGGAATCGACGTAATCAATGCACCGGCCATGACTGCTGGCTGCGGAATTCCCAGAAAAAACTCCTATACTACTTTTAGAACATCCGAATGTATAATCGTCCAGCAGAAGCGGTAAAAAGTACCGTGAAAACCATCTGGTCCTACAGCACTTTGAGGATCCAAGCTCCACACAGCTGTCTTCACCTCTACCTCAGACGGAAGTTGAGTGAGCATAAGATTGTCTTGCTCAGATAGTAAACATGGAATGTGCGAAAGAATCTCTGAATGATCGTACGTTGCCTCCCGTACAAATAATGTAGTATAGAACTCCACCGCAGAAGCCATGATATCGTCCGGAGTAGAAAGGAGAATGCCCTCAGAGTTTTGGATTTGCTGTATACTAAGATGCACGCGTCTTCCTTTAACAAGAGAGTGAAAATATTTAGTATTAGCATCTCCTTCTTTTAACCATTTAACCCTTGCCTTCTGCTTCCAGAACTGCATTTCATAGTTTGAGGCAAGCAAATAATCCTCTTTGGCCTTATAATATGCTTGCCGCATATCCTCCGTGGGTGTGGCCTCCCATCGACTTTCAGCAGTATTCAGTAGCTCTTCTGCATGCTTCAGAGTGCTGAAAATATTTCCAAAGACATCTTTATTCCATCGTTGTATATCCTTCTTTAGGGCAAATAATTTTCGATAAAAACCATGCATGCCACCCGTGGTTGGATAAGATTGTCACGCGTGTTGTACATAGGATTGAAAATCTGAATGATGCAGCCATGCATCCAAATATCGAAAGGAGCGACGGGATAGTGAAGAAGTCATTTTGCATTTCACAAGGAGCGGGGTATGATCTGATGTTGTCCGAGGCAAGTGAGTTAACTGCAGGCTGTCAAACCAATCTTGGAACATAGAGTTAACAAAAATCCAGTCTAATCGTCTCCGAACTCGGCCAAGACCCCTGCCATCCGCCCATGTAAAATGGGTACCATGATATGGGGGGGCCATAAGAGAACAGTTTTCGATACACTCATTAAAATCTTGCAATGATGCCAGTGCTGGAGTGGATCTGCCACTGTGATCTTCCAGAGAACGGAAAGTATTGAAAGTCTCATCTCCAAATCTACATGCCGTATATATCTTCCATATCTCCCAAGTTACTAAAGAAGGAACTACTACTCGAAGCTGACCCATCATTGTTGATTTCGAAGAACTTCTCCACCAACGTAAAAGATGTGCTTTGATTGTACTTGATCGTGGTAGTGGCCCCAAAAATATTATCGACATATCTATCCATAAAGACCGAATAGTTGAACAATGCAGAAAGACATGATCGTGATGATCATGTTGTTGGCGACAAAAAATACATTGGGAAGGCAGTGCGGTAAGCCATCGGCGCAAGTGATTTGCCATCGGCAGGGAGCTGTTCCATAATCGCCATATGAATATTTTTTGGCCAGGAGGTGAAGATTTCCACCAGATGTAATTATATTCCTCTTTGCGCGGTTCGTGGGCAGCGATATGTACATAGGCTGAACGTATAGAAAACTGGCCATTTGAATCCGGGATCCAATGGAGCATGCCATGCGACCTAGCAGTGTGTAGCTCCATATACGCATTGATTCTACAAATACGCTTCCATGTAGACGAGTCATAAATATGAGAACAGACTGAGGAGCGTTGGCCGTATTTGGCCCTGATAAAATCAGACCATAGCGTGTTTGATTGGAAGTATTTCCACCAAAGTTGGCAGTCATATGATTTTTGCACATGTGCAAGACTTCGAATTCCAAGACTGCCTACTTCCATATCTCGAGATACTGAGGGCCAATATTGCCAATGATGTCTACCGTTCCAGAGAAAGACTGCCATTTTTCGACTCAAGATATTTATCACCCCTTTCGGGAGCTTGGAACTGGCTATAAGATGAGTAGGGATGGTGTTGAGCACATATTTAATAAGTACTAGACGACCCGCCATTGAAAGCAACTTTGTTGACCAAGAAGATAGCTTAGCATCAAAGTGATTAATCAAAGAGATACAGTACCTGGCTTTATTGATGCCCTTGTACAAATAAGAGCCTAGATATTTAATGGGTAAGGATGTGGATCGCATACCCATGACCTGCAGCGAGTTATGAGTTGTGGCTCCGTGGCCTAGAATAAGTTGACTTTTGCTGTAATTTACTAGTTGGCCGGACGCTTGTTAGTATGCCTCTAGAAAGCTTCGGAAACGGTCTATATTTTGCATGGACCCATTTAAGAATATAAGGAGATCATCGGCAAACCCCAAATGTGATACACCTGGCACACGGCCTGTATTGAATCCCATGATATATCCCGTTTGAACATGATGTTTTAGACCTTGAGAGAATCCTTCTGAAGATAGGATAAACAACAACGGCGATAAAGGATCACCTTGTTTGACTCCTCGGCCAAGAGAGAAAGAATCAGTCAACCCACCATTTAGAAGAATAGAGCAAGTGGTCATACTTAAATTGTTGATGATGCTCCGGACAAGGCGAGCGTGCATGCCCATTTTACATAATAGCAACTGCAAATATTTCCAACTCACTCGGTCAAAAGCCTTACCTATATCTAGCTTAACAAGAATGTGCCCTCCTCTTGTGCGTTTATCAAGAGCATGTACCATTTCCTGCGCAAGCAGGACCTGTTCTGTGATGCCCCGACCTTTCATAAATCCTGCCTGTTCCAGTGAAATTAATTTCGGTAGAATGATGGCCAGGCGGGATGCAAGCAGACGGGTAATCACTTTGGAAATGAAGTTGGTGAGACATATGGGACGAAAATCCGCAAAAGTTTGAGGATTAGCAACCTTCGGAATAAGTACTATTGTGGCCGCTGCTATTGGTTTTGGCATTCGAACACCCAGATAAAATTCCTGAACCGCTTTGTGAACATCATGCTGAATAATATGCCAGAATTTTCGATAAAAGGATCTCAGATAGCCATCAGGCCCTGCTGCACTTGAGGGACTTAGATTCCAAACCGTTGTCTTGACTTCGGTTAGTGTTGGAATCTCTTGTAACATAAGATTATCATTTGAGTCAATCAATGTAGGTATATATTGCAGTATGTTTTCAAAATTTGCAATGGGCTCCTCTGCAAACAGTTTTGAAAAATACCGAATTGCCTCAGCCGTAATATCGTTTGACTGCGTGTATTCTATCCCTTCAGGCGACAAAATGCTGCGTATATGCTGTCTGCAACGTTTATCTTTGACAGTTTGATGGAAAAAGGATGTGTTTGCATCACCTTCTTTTAGCCACTTAACATTTGCCTTTTGCTTCCAAAAAACAAAGGCACGGTGTTGAGCCAATTTGAGTTCCACTATTCGTTGGTGATATAGGGTTCACGTGAGCTCCGTAGGTGTCTCATCATGCTGAATTTCTGCAGTTTTCGCCAACGATTCCGCATAGGATACGACATCAAAGATATTACCAAAAGTATCTTTATTCCACTGTCTTAGGTCCCGCTGCAAGAGTGACAATTTCCTGTGTAGTCCCCACATACCCCCAATCGTTGGGTATGTTTGCCATCTGTGTGCGACAAAGTCATAGAAATCTGCATGTGTTTCCCAAGCATCGAGGTAGCGAAAGGCAGCAAAAGTTCTGGGACCTTCATTGTCACATGACAAAAGTAACGGAGCACGATCAGAAGTTGCCCTTGATAAGTGTTGGACTTGCATAATTGGAAATAAGTCCAAGAAAGATAATGAAGTGAGGAAACGATTAAGGCGTCGGCACACACGGCCTAAACCGCGTCCATCAGACCAAGTAAAATTCGATCCTTGATAAGGAACCTCCAGCAAATGACAACATTGGATAAAATTATTGAAGTCCTGGAGAGTCCGTAGTGAAGGCTGAGATCTTCCACGATGTTCTTCCAAAGTTCTAAAAGTATTAAAGTCCACGCCTATTAACCGAGGTATAGTATTCACCGCATGAAACTGTTCCAGTTGTTCCCATAATATCCGGCGCTCTAGAATAGAGTGGCGCCCATATACCGCTGTCAGCCAAAAATATTCACCAGAGGCAAGCCACCGAAATTTTATGGAGTGGTGTTGATGTCCAGGAATCTCCGCATCCCAAGTCAAGATAGATTCCTTCCAAAAAAACCAAATTTGCTCATTACAAATAGATAACGATTTAGTGAAACCCAGTTGCTGTTGATACGAAATTAAAGAAGTGGCCCGTAGTTTTGGCTCAATAACTACTAAAGCATGTAAGCTATATTTTCATGTTAGTGATAATAAACGAGTGAAAGATGTATGAATGCCACGAACGTTCCATAATAATATCTTCATTGTGATAATGCATCAAAAGAATTTGAGAGGTGGGCAGCACGTAACCTTGTTATTCTTGGAGATTTGGGATTTTCATGAGGTCTCCGTAATATTTTTGGCCCCTGGGACGATGGAGGGTCAGGTGGTGGGATCGTTATTTGGTCATCCATTTGAGTATCAACATGAGTAGCTTCCACGATATGAGCAATATGATCTGCGCAGCTCTGATCAAGATCATCCAATTGATTATCCTGCTGGGGTGGGTCTACTTCACTGTCCAAGTAAAATCCAGTTACAAATTTGTCCAGAATATCTCCTACTATACAATCATCAACCTCTTTAAGTCTTGATATGTCTTGAGCGTCAGAAATGCCTGGGGGTGCAGCCATATCCGGTGACGGCGGAATCAGTATTTCTGGGACTACTGAGATGGTCTGAGACAGAGGCAATGTCGGCATTAGATTTTGTGCAGCAATTTCAGTGTCGTGTGGTTCCGTTGATGGCCCCAATTTTTTGGGCGTCCAACGTTGACTTTTATTTTTGTCTACTGGCTGTTTATGGTTTGCTGTATACTTAGACGTTGGCTTATCTCCTAAGGTGATCGATTGTTTCGTTTGGTCGCCGCAGTCTGCAGCAATATGGCCCAGTCGAAAACAGTGGTCACAATATTTTGGCAAATCCTCGTACTCCACTGTCTGTATGATAACCCGAGATGACGTTTGGATAAATACTCGATGAGGAAGCTCTTTGGAAACGTCCAGTTCAACGCACACTCACTGCAACCGACGGGTGGTTCATTATAGCAGTGGCGGAATCTAACTTCAATGGTTCTCCTAACATTTTCGCCACTTGAAAAAGAGCATCTTTACGATGCATGTGTATTGAGAGTCCTGGGATAGACACCCAGATTGGAACGATTGGCATCTCAACTGCGGGATCATAGTCCGGGGTCCATTTTGTGATTCTCATGTGTTTACCCGAGATGATCCAACCTCTTCTGGCGAAGCAGCGGATGTAGTCCTGTTCAAGATCGAAATGGAGTATGATATGTGTTGCGTCTAAAAGGCCAACCTTTACTGCTCCTGTGAAACCTATTCGGTCAATGGCGGCCCGTATTGTTGCTAATGGTGGCCGTCCATACCAAAAAGTGCCCACCAATGTGAATCTATATGGCGCAGGTAGTGAGCGAATCTCTTCATCGGTGAATGTGATCATGGGACTGCCCTTATATTTTTGGACATCCTTCGGTTTGATGGGCTCTGATGTGGGTCTGAATAATGATACAAAGGATCGGATGGGTGGAGGATGTGGTGCAGCGATCGTGGCAGATGGCAGTGGGTCTGGTGGCTTTGCGGCGGGCTGTGCGGATGTAGAAGCCGCCATAGGATGATGATGGTTATATATATATATATATATATATATATATATATATATATATATATATATATATATATATATATGTTGTAACTATACAAAGAAAGAAAAAAAGAATTAAGAATTAATAAGTAATTAAATTTAGAATTTAAATTGATGATATCCTAATAACCAACTCTCAATCCCCTCCCCATCACCCTCTTAAATTCTGCCCCCTACCCAAATTAAATCCCAACCAAATTTCCCCTCTCCAACCATTTTTTTGGCAATCTCATTGAGAAAGGAAAAAAAGAAAAGGGAGAGCAAGAGGGCAGGCAACGGAAGCAGAGAGGAAGAGAGCAAGGAAAAAAGAGGAGGAAGAAAAGAGAGGAGAGAAGAAAAAAGGGGGGAAAGAGAGAAAAGAAAAGGAAAAGGGGAGCTGTCATGTCACCACCAACTCCAACTCAATTCCATTTGGTTGTTTCTTGTTAATCTTCAATTGAGGTAGGTTGCTTATTCTGCCTCGTTTGGTACAGGTCAAGCATGCTTTGATGGTATAATTATGTGTTTTCTTTTCTATTGTTGAATTTATATTCTTGTTTCAAGATATGTGTTGATGATAAATCATTGATGGAATTAATATGAGTATATGCATTAAATCGATCAAGGATGAAAACGGAGCGAAGTCGGATCAAAAAGTTAGAGTTTTGCATGGTAGAATTGCCAAAAAAAAATTGCGTTTTGGCCTTAGAATAGGTTCATCTAGACCGGAATAGGTTGGGATTGGATTGGAAATCGAAAAAATAGGTCTGACGTGCGCGTTTATGCGGCCCCTGATGGCGCCTCCGTGCATGCGCTGACGTGTCCAGTTCCAAAAGATGGGTCGCATTATAAGGAGTCCAATGCAACTAGTTTGAGGTAAATCAGAGTTAAAACGAAGATTTTATTGAGGTTAAAAAAAATAAAATTGAATAAAAAAATAAAAAAACCAGTTCAACCAGTGTTGGCATGGCTGACCCGGACCAGTGGGTTGAGCTGCATGGGGGGCTGGACAAACCAAATCAGGCTGGGCTGATTTTGGGCCGGGCTGACCTGGAATTTAAGTAAAAAAATAAATAAAATATAATAAAATGGATTGAGCTGAGGTGGAATAAATAAAGGGCTTAGCTTAAGTAAATAAAACGCCGAGCTGAGATCAGAAATTGGCCAAGCTAAGCTGCAGTTTAAAAATAAAAAAAATATATTTTAATTAATTTTTGGAATTAAATAAGTAGAAAATAAATAGTAGAAAATGATTTTAAATTCTAGAAAATTATAAATAAATTTTGAAAAATTCCTAGAAAGTTCCATAAAATATAAAATACTAGAATAAACTATTTTTCACCTAATTTCATGAAATTAAATTATTTTAACTAATTAAAATAATTAGAGAATAATCCAAAAAAATAGGAAAAAAGTAGAAAATGCTAAAAAAATTTATACAAGCCGTGAAAATATAAATGAAGGTAAATAATAACTTTTCACCTTTTCACTAATTAAAGCACCATAAAACGCATGTCAGTGAACGTCAAGAAGTGGGAATTGAACTCCGGAAAAATACCAAAAGCAGGATTCGCATTGCATTCATGATGGGAGCATTGCATTGGTAGGTAGCCTGTGGCTAAAAGTTACAAAAAAGAGAAAAAGAAAAGGAAAATGTGGTAGGTAGACTGCGACTAAGAGTTGCAGAATGTGCGGACGATAGACTGTGGTCAAGAGCTACAGATACTCAAATGGACTGTGGGTAAGACCCACATACACAACCCGGGAGCATGCATAGCACGAAAATGATACGGATATATTTCATGACATGACTTTTGTTGTGTGTGACACATGGAGGAAGGCATGCATCATGAAGTTGCGCATTACTACTTGGAGTGACTTACTTTCTGCAGTTATTATTCCATGTCTATACTATAACTCAAATTATGTGATTATGTGCGTATATCATTGTTGTATGCTCGTTTGTATTGGATCGAGGCAGGCACCTACTGGGTGATGTCACATCACTTACCCCCTACTTCCGCTCCCTTCAGGTAAGCATGAGGACGAGTATGACTACATCATTGTTGAGGATGGGGCTGACTTGGCTGAGTGGGTGGAGTGACGTTCGTGCATAGGAGCTAGAGAGACCATGCGACCGGTTATTTTATGTTTTAGGGATTCGCACCGACTTTCCATTTTACATTTGGTTGTAGACTGTTGACTTAAGATTATAACGTGTCAGGTTTCGTTAACCCAAGTACTTATTTTTTTTCTTCATCAGCATGGTCTATGGATGGAATTTTAAATTGAGCATTTATTTTATCGTTTCTGCAAAAAACATTTCTACGTCTTTTTTCACGTGTAAGGAGTTAATTCGATGCCTTGTACTTCTCTTGGCAGACTACGGCGGATGCACTGTTCCTGATGCTAGGGCATGGGAGCCATGCGCTACATATATGAATATGATTTGTGATGTGGCATGTGTATGGATGAGGCATATATTTTGATTGGGAGGAGGTATATATTTCGACCAGAGTAAATCATTGGGCATAGGTGATGCATAAATTGTTAAGTTTAAGAATTACAAGTGGTAATATTTGTATGATTTTATGTGGGTTGAATTGGTGTATGAAGATCGATTTTGAAAATTGAATATGCTATAAATTGGGATTTGGTGTAATTTGATGATGAAATAAGGTTGAAAATAGAAAAAGATGAATTATGGCGGACAGTGGCGGCGTATGAAGCACACGCGTCGGCCAAGTGGCGGTGCGTGCGTGGGTGCTGAGTGATAGGGATGGACTGTGCTTGCTGCCTGAGGTGTTAGATGTGAGAAAATATGAGTGGTATGGATTTTGGAAGGAGGCGAGGGTTAGGGAGGGAGGTTGAGTGGAATTAGGATTTTACAGAATGGGGACGGGGTCAGCCGAGGGACTGGTGGTCAGGCTCGGGTGAGGGCGTCAGTGACGGTACTGAGGGTGATGGGCGTGGGGTGAGGTAAGTTAGGTAGTGGATTGGAGGAAAATTAGACCGAGGGAGGTACGGGTATGTATATACGTGTATATGCACATGTATGGGCGTGGGCATGTATATGTATATACACACAGGTGGTAGGAGCCGTTTTGGTATATTTGAATTATTTGGTATATTTTTGTTTGGTGTTTGGTATGTTTGATATTTTGTTTTGGAAAATATTTGGACATTGGAAAATTGGAAAAGTTTGACTTTGGAAATATTTTAAAAAAATTGCATTGCATATTTCAAAATTCACCATTACAAAGGGAAATATATATGATCCCAAACAAATGGAGCGTCCGAGCATATTGGCTATTTCAATAGAGCGCTCGAACATATTGGCTGCCATTAGGGCGCCCAGACATATTGTCTATTTCGATAGAGCACCTGAGCATATTGACTATTGGGGTGACCAATTCGTTAGTCTTGCGTTATAAGTCACTTGTAAGAAAAGTGTTATAGCCATTGCATTGAAATTGGATTTGGAATTTGGATTTGGTACCGAGTTTGACTGGGATTTGGATATTTGGTTTTGGACAGGTTTGGAACTGAATTTAGAATTGGAATTTGATTTTCATGATTATCTGATATAAGGATATTTTGGTAATTTTTTTTACGAATGGGAAACTTGCTATTTTCTTTATTATTATTTATTTAATAACATTTGTTTCTCCGTATATGATTCCATAGTAAGTACAATGATTCTACTTACTGAGCAATGTTTTGTCGCTCATACTATACCTCAATGTTTTTTTGCAGAGAGACAGGATTACGACCTAGTGTACGTAGAGGATGATTAGAAGTGAATTCTGATTACTGAGGCATTTCATGAGAAAACTTTCTGATGATTTAGTTCAGATGAGTTTCATGGATTCGACTTTATGCATTTTGGAGGCTTAGTATTTCTTATCTACGTTTGACATTTGTATTAATTTGAATTTGCCTAGACATTATAGTTTATTTATTAATGATTATTTCGAGAGTTTTTATTTTATGACTTCCGCTGATATTAGTTTACGTCACTTTGCTGACGTGTAATTAATTTGTATCGACGCATTGTATTTCTCTAAGCAGAATACAACGGGTGAACCGTTTTGAGAACTAGGGCTCGGAAAGAGTCGCTACATACTCTGACTTTGCTTATAAAAGGAAAGTTGGAGATCTCAGAATGCGATTTTTAGCACAAGTTGAATCACATCAATTCGAGATCTGGATCTTCATATATGATCGAAATAGGATCAGTGGTTTGCAATCAAAAAGAGACTGAACGCTTGGACTATGACTTTAGTCTAACACTGGCCATTCAATGTATGAGTTCGGTCTCACTTCTGGACCTTTTTGGTCATCTACACTGAACGCTACAATTTGAATTCGTTCTAGTGGGTCTTTGAACATTCGGACTGGCCAATTTAGGGTAGGGTGAAAGATTTGAATCTGGAAAAGTTTTCTATCAGTGTATGTAGGGAACAAGGTCTTTATCTTCAATTGAAACTGGATAACCCATCCACTTAATCCCTCTTTCGTGGCGACATATTTTTCTGGCTAAGAAATATGAAATCCTTCTCTCGTTACATGAATCTATTTTTCATTTCATCTAGGAAACACCATCTTTTTCTTAGTATTGTCTTTCTAGTTTGATCCAATAACATTCTGTTAGATAGGAACAAATTGGATAAATTACGAGAACTCTCGGACAAAGTATTCGAATTGAAGGGTGATTAGATATTGAACTTTTAGTTCTAAGCCATCTCTGCCGATTAATCAACGATTTGAAGTGCTTTTCTTGTATATTCTTGATAAACCAGCCTTTATAAATAGATGTAAGAGGATCTGTTTGGGATGTAAGAAGCTCCTTCGACGTCTCTCCATATGCAAATAACTCTTGATATGAAAACACAGAGCCTGGAGCTCGATCTTTGAATAGGAAAAAGAGTGGATCTGCAGGATCCCAAATGAATTGGCTTATTCGAAAAAGGTTAACAAGATAAGGTTCTTGTCTCGTAGTAGATGATTCCATTCTATAAGAACCCTAAATCGTTCTTTTCAAGGGCTTTTCAATACAATCAAATAGAAAGGCTGAAAGACGCCATATTCTAAGAGACAAACCAAACCAAAATCACCATTATATTGGTTTTGTACCATACAAATTATTTAGAGAATTTATAAGATCAAAAAATAAGAACGCTCGGATTGTCAATTTTAGAGTTCGGCCTCGCTGCATCATAAGCTCAATTTTGTGATTTCTTATGCCAATTAAGCTAAAATATGTTAAGTTATAAATTGTTTTGATGATGAAAAGATGTTTCATATAAGTTAAATTTATGCTTGAGACTTGATGCAAGATGAGAAAATTACACTATGTCAAAAATGGTTGAGATTGGAACTCACTGACCAACATCGATCTCTCAGGCAGGGAACATCGATCGACCGATGTACTTCAGCCTCTGGCTTTGATCGATCGATGTCAGTCAGTAAGCTTTCTGTCCAACATCGATCTCTCAACCCAGGGACATTGATCGATCGATGTCACTTCAGTCTCTCCTCAGGGAGACTTCCATCGATCGATGTCAGGCAGAATACTTTCTGTCCAACATCGATCTCTCAGTCCAGGGGACATCGATTGGTCGAAGTGACATCAGTCTCTTCCAGGGGGACTTCGATCAATTGATGTCAGCAGTTTCAAAAACTGCAAAGTTTCTGGAGTACATCGATCTCTCACCCCAGGCACTTCGATCGATCGATGTCTCCCAGAATTCAAATTTTTGAACGGAACAAAATCCAAGGGAGATTCATGGTATTTTCTCTATCCAATCTTGCTCAAATTTCTTGTAAACTTTAACCCTACATATTACATGCTTCCTTGACTATTGTATCCATGTCTAAGCAATCCTAGATTAGCTGTTGAGGAACAAATCACTCCATAGGATGGCTAAAGACTATTTGGGCATTATTTTGACATTTGGTGTAGTTGAAGACATGGTGGAGAGCTCAGAAACGTGGTGAACTTCATCTATAAAAGGAAGAGGCTTGGATGAGGCAATTACACACTTTCACCATCATCTAGCTTCATTATTCATTGTTGTATCGTTCTCTCACATTTGTAAAATTGCTTAAAGCTTGTCAAGCTTTTCTTTGCTCTTCATTGTTGTATATTGAGAGATAGAGAGTCTAGCACAAGAGGAACCATAAATAGTTGATCTCTTGCTTGTGCTTAGACTTGTGAGAAAGTGTGAACCTTACTATTTCCTTCAACCTATTGTGAGAAAGTTCTTGAGGGAACTTTGTTGAAGTTATGAGGTAGCAAGAAGTTGTTCTTGCTAAAGCTGTAGTGCTGTAGTTGTACAAGTGTGTTTTGTGCAAGAAGTTGCTGTTGTTGTTGCTTACACTAAGGTGTTAGTGTAAGTTTTGTTGTTGTTGTTCTTATTGTCTCTAATAAGAAGAGTAGTTGTTGAAAATCCACTTTGGCAACAAAGTGGTAGTGGAGTAGAATCATTTACGATTCGAACCACTCTATATCAGGTGTACACATTCATTGCTTCTCATCTCCCATTCTTGCTTTGATATTGATTTTCTTTTCAGTTGAGCCAAACAAGAAAATTACGCAAAAGTGTCAAACACTCTATTCACCCCCCCCTCTCTAGAGTGTGTTTCGGACCTAACAACTGGTATCAGAGCCTAACCTTGATTGATAGGCTTATCTTTGCAAGTAGCAAGGTTAAAGATCATGGCAATGACAACCTCAACCTCTTCATCTCACACTTCATCTCCCAAGCCTACTGCACTATTTTCAGGATCAAACACTAAAGCACCTATGTTTGATGCCCAAAATTATTCTTTGTGGAAATTTCGAATGACCAATCATTTGAAAGGCTGTGGATTTGATATATGGAGAGCCGTTGTCAAAGGAATTGAAGTTCCTATGATTACCAACTCAAAAGGAGAATCAATGTTCAAAGATGAGGATGACTACACCGACAAAGAGAAGATAAAATTTGCCATCAATGGCAAAGCATTTGATATTCTCTCAAGTGCTCTTACCACCACCGAGCTCATAAGACTTCAAGGTCTTGAAACAGCTCATGAGGCATGGAAAAGGCTTGAGATGATACACAAAGGAATTGAGCAAGTGAGAATGGCCAAAAGACTCACTCTCATGAAGGACCATGAGATGTTCGGAATGAAGACCGGTGAGAAGATTGAGGAGACAATCGACCGATTCACACGAATAGTGAATCAACTTTCCATTGTGGACAAGAAAATCTCAAATGAAGACCTTGTCTCAAAACTCCTCAACTCTTTACCAAGAGAATGGACACCTAATGTCACCGCCATCACCGAATCAAAGAATCTCAAGACTCTTACTCTTGATGAGCTATCCGGTAATCTTCTTACTCATGAAATTCTTATTGATGAACAAAATAAAATGAATCCTATCAAGCCCACACAAACATCACACAAAGGATTGGTGGGTAGAGTCCGATGAATCGGATGAGGAAGTTGCTCTTCCAGTAAGAAAATTTAGAAGAATGGCAACAAGAAATAATGCTCAAGCAAGAAAGTTCTTCAAAAGACCACCCAAAGAAAAAGAAGCAAGTGAAAATTGCTATAGATGTGGTCGACCCGGTCACTTCATTGCCGATTGCCATGTCAAGGAGCTGCAAAAACAAGAAAAGAAGGTCTTTCCTCAAAAGAAGAAAGCTCTCAATGCGGAGGTAACCTTGTGGGATGATCTCCCTTCCGAATCGGAAGGAGAAGAGAGTGAAGATCAAGGTGTTGGACTTGTTGCAATAGTTGACAATCCAAAGATTCAACATACTTGTCTCATGGCAATTGAAGATGATCTTGAGGTAAATTCTAATCCTTCTAATTTGCAAGATTAAATAGGAGATTTGCAAGATGATTTTGAGAAACTGAATTTAAAATATAAGCATTTGAAGAAAGAGTTCAAGAAGTGCATCTTAGAAAATAAGAGCTTGCATGATAAGAATATTTTGATATTTCAAGAGCATGACATCATACTCACCATGCATAAAGCCGTAGCTCTTGAAAATGTAGAAATTAGGAAAGAATGTGAGAAACTAAGGTTAGATTTACAAAGACTAACAAATGGTAAAAACAATTTAGACAAACTAATTCGAAATCAAAGAATTGGAAATGATAAATCCGGTTTAGAATTTAATTCATCACATTCTTCCATTAAGCCTAAGAAAAAGGCAAACAAGAGAAAAACACAACATAACTCATCATATTCAAAACCAAGACATGTACCCACTTGTTTTCATTGCAATAAAGTAGGACATGTGAAGAGTGCATGTAGAGCTAGATTTGGAAGCATGTATGTTTGGAAGCCTAAGGGTCAACAAACTAACCTTAAAGGACCCAACCATCAAAGGGTACCAATGCATAAATCTCTTGGTTTTGTAGGCTCTCAAGATAAATGGAGTAGACAAAGAAGAAGGAACCAAATGGCTTATGGACAGCGGATGTTCAACACACATGACTGGAGACAAAACGTTATTCACCAAGCTCAAGCTCCAAGATGGTGGAACGGTGCATTTTGGCAATGGGAGAGCCAAAATCCTTGGACATGGAGAAATTGGTAACTGTTCTTTTACTATTAATAATGTACTATTGTAGGATCTGCAAGGCACCACTAGAAGGGGGAGGTTGAATAGGTGGTGCGGAAAGTGTGGTTTTTAAAATTTGTTTAAAACTAAACAACTCAACTTCTGAAAACAGATTCTGTTTTCAGGACCAGTTTTTAAAACCAGGTTATAGGTCTCCAAAAATTCTGAAATTTTGAGAGAACTTAGCATCAGATGTTATGAGGGTCCCCTAAAAATTTCAAATTAAAATTCAACCTTTAACCCCTTCAAAAACCGTTGATGATCAGATTGTGCAAATCTGCCAGAAACGGTAGACGGTTTTCAAAAATTTATTCCTATTTGTGTGTAAGTCCAAATGCTCTGCAAATTTAACCACTAACTCATTATATACTATATTTAAGTGGGTTGAAACAGTTTTGCAAAATTCTTTTGGAAAGTAAGTCAATTACAATCAAAGTCTCAACCTTTGCAAGTCTAAACATCAAACTGCACTAGTCTAAGAACTTTTGATGTTTGATCGACTTATACTTATCCAAAAGAGCTGAAACTTATGCCAAATTAACCCTAGAACGTGTGACTATGTTTCTGGAAATTTTTGTAATTTTTGAAAGTCGTTTACTATTTTTACGAACGCCAACAAAAAGAGTAAACTGTGCAGTAACAGAAAGTAAATGCTGAAAGTAAATGGCACCAAGAATTTTATACTGGTTCGGTTATAAACAACCTACTCCAGTCTTCAAGGAACACCTTCCTTGGTTCACACTAGTCACACACACGCAATACACCTTACCACAGGGTTGATGGAGTTACACACCAACTCCAACCCTTTACAAACCTTGTACGTTGAATACAATATGCACGAACACCACCACCTCGCAAGAATGAAGATTGATCACACCTTGATCAACCTTTTACAAAGATATAGAATATGTGGTGGTCTATATCAAGCCTATTCAAGATTCAGAAATATGAATACAATAGGCTTTCAAGAAGAAAGAAAGAAAGAGAATGTAGAAGAAGAAGAGCTAGGCGTTTTTCACTTTGATTTTGTAATGCTTGTGCTTGTCTTGTTTTTGCTCAACTTCTTTCCTTTTAAGCTTGAGTGGCCGTCCCCTATGGTGCTATCCCCCTCTTGAAAATTATCTTCTAAGTCCTTGGGAGAATGTAAGACATCATTGTGACATGGTCTTGCTTACTTGTCACCTTCTCATTGGATGATCATTTAAGCTTTGCTTACCTGACACTTCATGATTGGTTGGATGTTGTCATCATTGATGACTTGGAAAAATCTGAGAATAACACTTAAAACCTGTGCCAATATCAATCACAAAATAATTTCCATAAAGCTCAAGATTGTCACATAAATGTTGCAAGACAAAATTCCTTCCCAACCAAGCAAGAAATCACCCATTATGAACATATACCATGCTGAATTTTCAGCATGTGATTCATGGAGATAAAGTTCAAAACATTACCATTTCTCTTTGATTTTTCTTTTTAAAATAAATCATAAATTGATAGTACTTATCTTGATCAATTTGGAAATGAAATTTGGTCTCTCACTTGGCCTCATTTTTGGCCATTGTACATACTACACATGCTGAAAAATTTCAGCATGTGTGGTATTGCAGATATCACTATTTTTGGCTTTGAAAAATATTTAGAATACTTCCATTTCTTCTTCCAATCAATCACATAAATTAAGATGATAAAATATGTCACATTTGCATGAAAAAATCGGCCAGCCAAGCTTACACATGCTGAAATTTTCAGCATGTGTTATAAGTGAGACAAAGTTTGAAATCTTACCATTTGTAGCTTCTCTCTTTAATTCACCAACATTGTATGATTGATTCTTGACCAATTAATATGCCAAAAAGGCTCCAAATAAGCTCCATCTCAGCTGTAGAGGCGTTAGACAATGTATGTGCATGTGCTGAAATTTATTTTTGCTAACTTTGTAAAATAGTACACATTTAATAATACACACATGTTATATTCCAATCAGCCCTTAATTTAATTTCTAGAACACTTTAAGATGTATAACATAAGTAAAAAGTGTCTAGATACGTGTCATATGATGTACCAAAAACGTTCCATGTGTTGTGTGCGTAGAAAACCGAATTTTCGATATTTATCGATTACCCGATTTTTCTTTAATTATATTCCAACTTTTTGCACATGTTATATATATTATGTTATATATAATATATACTTTAAATCTCAGCATTTGGCTGGTCTAAAATGGCGCCTGGACATGTGACAAAAATAAAATTGGAATCTTCACATTTTGGCCTTAATGTGGGGTGATTTGTGTGTGCCAACATGGAAAGTATTTATGGCTGAACTATCATGTAGGACACGAAATTTATGATGGTTTTTGAAGTATAGGGGCTGGACATTTATTTATGGCAGGTACGTGGCACGTTGGCAAAGTTTCGGTATTCGCCCGATACGACAATTTTTGGTTTAGAACCTTTTAACGTGTCGTTTTAATTTGTCATTACCATGTCTTATATCATATGATATAAAACCTGAATATACTCATAAATATGAGTTAAGTATAGTGGTGTGACGTTAACATACGTACGTAAAATATATAACGTGTCAGTAGTACGTTGGAATACATGTGTATGTGGCTTTTTCAAAAAATCTGAAAATATATGTATTTTATATGTATATGGCGTGTGCATATTTAAGAGGAGAGGAGGAGAAAACTTTCCTTCCTTAGCCTTGTTGCCTTTGTGCCTTTTTCAAATGTGGCTTCCTTTAATGAACTACTTAGTTTAACAAACTAAGTAATTCACTTAATGAACTAGTTTAGTTCATTAATGGTGGCATCTGAAAATAGTATAAACACAACAAATGTTTGCCATATGTTGTAAGCTTTAACGCTTCATGGCTCGTTAGTCCGGCAACATTATATATAAGCTAAATAAGGCAAGTAATAGCAATGTATCATGCATACATGTATGTATCATGCACGTTTGTGTATATATCATGCATTTAAGTCACTTATTTTGAAATCACTCAAACCCCCTTTTCTCTACGATCTCCCCCTTTTGATGATTTTCAAAATAACTTATGCACATGATTTAAATGCCATCGCTCCCCCTTCAAACATGCACAAATTTGAAATTTGATTTTCAAATTTCAAATCCGGCTCCCCCTTGATTTGTGCAATCAGTATCAATTTTGCCTCTCTCTCCCCCTTAAATCATGCTTTCTTTCCCCCTTTATTTTGGAATGTAAATCAAAAGATTCCTATAAATAAGTAAAGAAAATCAAATCACGTCAAATCAAATCATATCAACTGGAATCATGCCTAATTTAGAGGGAAGAGATTCAAATGTGGCTTGATTTAAGGCTTTTGTAAAAATGCCCGCTACTTGTGCTTCTGTGCATACGTGCTCTATGACGATATCACCATTGTTTATGTGATCACGAAGAAAGTGATAGCGTACTTCTATATGCTTAGCTTTAGAGTGCAACACGGGGTTCTTAGACAAATTAATGGCACTCATACTATCACAATATATAGGAATTCTATTTACGGCAATTCCAAAGTCCGAGAGTTGTTGTTTTATCCACAACAACTGTGTGCAACAAAAGCTAAGTGCCATGTACTCAGCCTCAGTAGTGGACAAAGCAACGCTTGCTTGCTTTTTGGAAAACCATGAAATGAGTGAGTTTCCTATAAATTGGCAAGTCCCACTCGTGCTTTTTCTATCTATTTTACAGCCACCATAATCTGCATCAGTATAAGCATGTAAGTCAAATGTGGAATCCTTATCATACCAAATTCCTAAGGTGGGCGTGTGCTTAATATAACGGAATATTCTTTTTACCGCATTATAGTGAGACACCTTAGGTTGACTCTGAAATCGTGCACACATGCATATACTGAACATGATATCAGGCCTACTAGCAGTCAAATATAGCAAAGAACCTATCATAGATCGATACAAGCCATTATCAAAATCTTTACCATGTTCATCTTTGTCCAATTTAGTAGTGACACTCATAGGGGTGGGGGATGGTTTTAAATTTTCAAAGTTAAACTTTTTAATCATGTCATTGACATATTTTGCTTGACTTATGTGAATCCCCTTACTCGTTTGCTTAATCTGCAAGCCAAGAAAATAATTAAGTTCACCAACCATAGACATTTGAAATTCAGATTTCATGCAATTTTCAAAATCTTCAACGAGTCTATGTGATGTAGAACCGAAAATAATGTCATCAACATAGATTTGGATAATAAGTAAATCCGATTTATCTTGTTTCAAAAATAGTGTACTATCTATAGTACCTCGTTTAAAATCATTGTCTAAAAGGAAAGTAGCAAAACGATCATACCATGCTCTCGGTGCTTGCTTTAGTCTGTATAGTGCCTTCTTTAGTTTGTACACGTGATCTGGATGTTTCAAATCTTCAAAACCGGGTGGTTGCTTCATGTATACTTCTTCTTGTATAAATCCGTTTAGGAATGCACTTTTTACGTCCATTTGATATAATTTAAAATCTTTCATGCAAGCAATAACAAGTAATAGTCGTATAGCTTCTAAACGTGCTACGGGTGCAAATGTTATATCGTAGTCAATTCCTTCTTCTTGATTATATCCTTGTGCTACAAGTCTCGCTTTATTTCTAACAGCATTTCCTTCTTCATTCATTTTATTCCTAAACACCCACTTTGTGCCTATTATAGTCTTATCTTGTGGTCGTGGCACTAAATCCAATACATCGTTTCTAACAAATTGATTAAGTTCATCATGCATGGCATCAATCCAAGAAGAATCACTCAAAGCATCATGCACATTTTTGGACTCAATTTCAGAAATCATAGCATGAAATTCATTTATTTCATCCGAAGTAGTTCTTCTACGTGGTCGCACACCATGAGTGAGGTCGCCTATGATGAGATCATGTGGGTGATCTCTATGCCATCTTGGTTGATTATTTTCTATGTTATCGTGCATTTCTATGTGATCATGCATTTCTAGTGTGTCATTCATATCATGCATATCAAATGTACCATCATCTTCATTCAACACGGGTTTCAATTCAAAGTCATCGTCATATTCTTTATCTTTATCAATCTCACCAAATTCATTGAATTTCACATGAATAGATTCCATGATTTGTCTAGTGAGAGGATCATAACATCTATATGCCTTTGAATTTATGGAATATACAACAAAAATGCACTCAATTGATTTGGATTCAAATTTGTCTAAATTATCTTTTGTATTTAAGACAAAACATTTGCATCCAAACACACGAAAATAGTCAATCTTAGGCATGCGATCATTCAAAATCTCATAAGGCGTCTTGTTTATTTTCTTTCTTATAGATAGGCGATTTACAATATAGCATGCACAATTTACGGCTTCCGTCCACAGAAATCTAGGCAATTTATTTTCGCATAACATAGTCCTAGCGATTTCTTGTAATGTACGATTCTTTCTTTCTACTACTCCATTTAATTGTGGAGTTCTAGGTGGTGAAAACTCATGCTTGATTCCTTTTTCTTCGCAAAATGAAATCATTTCTTTGTTTTGAACTCACCGCCTCTATCGCTTCTTATCCTTTTCACATTTACACCGTATTGATTTTCAATCTGTTTGATTAATTTCGCAATCTCAATGCCACTATCATCCTTATGTGCAAGAAATAAAGTCCAAGTATAACGAGAAAAATCATCAACAATCACGCATGCATAGTGGCACCCACCAAGGCTTGTAGTGCGACTAGGACCAAACAAATCAATATGCAATAGTTCTAAGATTCTAGTCGTGCTTATTTCATTTTTAGGCTTAAGTGACTCAAGTGTTTGTTTGCCTTTTATGCAAGATTCACACAACTGAAAGTTGTCTAAATCAAGCGTAGGCAATCCTCGTACTAGGTTCTTTTGTTGAAGTTTTTCTAGTGTGGAAATGCCAATGTGTCCTAAACGTCTATGCGATAAATTCACATTGGGTTCATTTGACATAAAGCACTTAACTTTAGCATCTACCACATCATCCATAGAAAGCGTAAAAATATTACCTTCTCGTTTTCCTTTTAAAACGGTTTCTCCATTTTTATTTATTATATTGTAATAAGGGTGAGTAAAACACACATTAAAACCATTGTCAACAAATTGAGAAATGCTAAGAAGATTGTAGGATAAGTTGCTTACCAAAAAGATGTTGGACATTTGGAGAGTGCTTGGATTTCCAATCGTACCTTTTCCGATGATCTTGTCTTCGTTGTTGTCTCCAAAGGTCACGGATCCGCCTTTTGTGACCTTTAATTTTGTGAACAAGCTCGGGTCACCCGTCATGTTCCTCGAGCATCCACTGTCAAGGAACCACTTAATAGTTGTATCTTTCGATGTGTGGGCTACCTGCAATGTGCAAAGATGATTTAGGTACCCTTTTAACTTTGGGTCCCTTCGAGTTAGTTGATCACCTCTTGGTAAAAGTACCTTTCGGTACCCATACTTGGGTGATCCTTCTCGGTCTATCAAATGGCAAGAATGTGGATGAAGGTGCGTTATAGTAGACATGTGGTGCATGCACTTTGGGTCTTTGCCCAAGGACTCCTTTATACTCATTAAATGAAGGACGTTTTTGATATGTCCTTGTGTGTGTGTGCGTAGTACGTGGATGATATGGATGTCATGTATGCATCACTCTTTTCTTTTCATATCTATATGGTACAAGGTTATATTTCACATGATATGAAGAAGAAGTGGGGCGTGATGAGGAAAGGGGCGGCTTTTGCGTCATCTTAGACGCCACTTGAGGCTTAGGGGTGTCTACTTTCTTAGACACCACAAACTTAGTTGGTTTGGTTGATACTTTATTTGTATCAACGTATCCCAAACCCGTTTTGTCGCTGTCATGCTTTTGTGATAATATAATGTGATGCAGCATGTTGGACCCCGTATCAAACTGTTTCATCATTTTCTCTAAGTCGGTATTCCTTGATTTCAAACTTGAAATCTCGGATTTCATTTCATTATTTTGAGTGGTCAATGATGAAATCTCTGTCTTTAATGCAGTGATGACACATGATGACTCTTTCTTTGAATCGCTTAATTGAGCGACAAGATTCTCGTTAGAAGATTCTAACAGTTTCTTGTCTTCAATTAATCGCTTCTTTTCCTTAGCGAGAGTCTTAGTGAATTTATGCAATTCTAAATACTGACTAAAAAGATCTTCATAAGAGGGTTCAGAGTCAGAGTCAGAATCAGATGATACCTCATTAGATGCTTTGAATGCAAATCATACTTGTGCAGTCTCCTCTTCGGTCTCAGTTTCAGAATCCGATGAATCACTCCAGGTGGAGGCCTTTAGAGCATGTTTCCTTTGTTTGGGTTCTGAGACGACTCTATTTTTGTTCCGCTCCTTGTCAAGGTATTTATTTGTTTGTTTTTCTTTATTGGGGCAGTCATATGATAAGTGTCCGAGTTTGCCACATTCATAACATTTAACGTCTTTATCATTTGACTTGTTCTTATTTATCTTGGATGTAGTACCCTTATTTTTGTTTCTAAATGACCTTCTCATAAATTTTCTTAAGCCTTTAGCCAATAGAATTAGGTCATCGTTATCCGATTTAGAGTCACTATCATCTACATGTTCGGAGGGAGGGGATACGTATTCATTTGATTTAAAAGCAATAGCTTTACCTTGTTTAGATGACTCCGATTTCCGTATGGTGAGTTTATTCTCATAAACTTTAAGTGATCCGATTAATTCTTCCATCTTTATTGACTTAGTTTCCTTGCTTTCTTCTATTGCGGTCACTTTAGGATCCCATTCGGATGGAAGGCTTCGTAGGACTTTCTGTACCTTTTCCTGCGTGGTAAAAGCTTTACCAAGAGACTCAAGAGAATTGTAGATGTTAGTCAAACGAAGATCCATATCAACAATAGACTCATTAGGCAATAATTTAATCGACTCAAGTGTGGACATAAGCATGTTTATTTTTGACTCTTTTACTTGACTCGTGCCTTCGTGTTTCATTTCTAGTATCCTCCATATTTCTTGTGCACTCGAACAGTTTGAAACATAACTAGACTCACTTTTACTTAATCCGTTTTGGAGCAATTGCATAGCCCTAGCATTCATACTAAGTTTCTTTTTATCGTCACTCGTATATTCTTGTCTCGGTTTAACAACTTCTAATGTGACTCCGTCTACGGTAGATAACTTAGATGGGACAAAAGGATCATCTTCAATGATTTACCAAAGATCTATATCTATAGCCATAAGAAAAAGTTTCATTCTAAGTTTCCATTGAATAAACGACTCACCGACAAAAAGTGGAGGCCTTTGGCTCGACATACCTTCTTGCTCGGTTTTGAGATTTGTGGTTGCCATCTCATTGAATCGTTGGATTCCTTGAAGTGAGTGTTCCTGCTCTCTGATACCACTTGTAGGATCTGCAAGGCACCACTAGAAGGGGGGGGTTGAATAGGTGGTGCGGAAAGTGTGGTTTTTAAAATTTGTTTAAAACTAAACAACTCAACTTCTAAAAACAGATTCTGTTTTCAGGACCAGTTTTAAAACGTTTTTAAAATCAGGTTATAGGTCTCCAAAAATTCTGAAATTTTGAGAGAACTTATCCTCAGATGTTATGAGGGTCTCCTAAAAATTTCAAATTAAAATTCAACCTTTAACCACTTCAAAAACCGTTGATGATCAGATTGCGCAAATCTGCCAGAAACAGTAGACGGTTTTCAAAAATTTATTCCTATTTGTGTGTAAGTCCAAATGCTCTGAAAATTTAACCACTAAATCTTTATATACTATATTTAAGTGGTTTGAAACAGTTTTACAAAATTCTTTTGGAAAGTACGTCAATTACAATCAAAGTCTTAACCTTTGCAAGTTTGAAAATCAGACTGCACTAGTCTCAGAACTTTTGATGTTATCGACTTATACTTATCCAAAAGGGTTGAAAGTTGCGCCAAATTAACCCTAGAACGTGTTACTATGTTTCTGAAAATGTTTGTAATTTTTGAAAGTCGTTTACTATTTTTACGAACGCCAACAAAAAGAGTAAACTGTGCAGTAACAGAAAGTAAATGCTGAAAGTAAATGGCACCAAGAATTTTATACTGGTTCGGTTATAAACAACCTACTCCAGTCTTCAAGGAACACCTTCCTTGGTTCACACTAGTCAAACACACGCAATACACCTTACCACAGGGTTGATGGAGTTACACACCAACTCTAACCCTTTACAAACCTTGTACGTTGAATACAATATGCACGAACACCACCACCTTGCAAGAATGAAGATTGATCACACCTTGATCAACCTTTTACAAAGATATGGAATATGTGGTGGTCTATATCAAGCCTATTCAAGATTGAGAAATATGAATACAATAGGCTTTCAAGAAGAAAGAAAGAAAGAGAATGTAGAAGAAGAAGAGCTAGGCGTTTTTCACTTTGATTTTGCAATGCTTGTGCTTGTCTTGTTTTTGCTCAACTTCTTTCCTTTTAAGCTTGAGTGGCCGTCCCCTATGGTGCTATCCCCCTCTTGAAAATTATCTTCTAAGTCTTTGGGAGAATGTAAGACATCATTGTGACATGGTCTTGCTTACTTGTCACATTCTCATTGGATGATCATTTGAGCTTTGCTTACTTGGCACTTCATGATTGGTTGGATGTTGTCATCATTGATGACTTGGAAAAATCTGAGAATAACACTTAAAACCTGTACCAATATCAATCACAAAATAATTTCCATAAAGCTCAAGATTGTCACATAAATGTTGCAAGACAAAATTCCTTCCCAACCAAGCAAGAAATCGCCCATTATGAACATATACCATGATGAATTTTCAGCATGTGATTCATGGAGATAAAGTTCAAAACATTACCATTTCTGTTTTATTTTTCTTTTTAAAATAAATCATAAATTGATAGTAATTATCTTGATCAATTTGGAAATGAAATTTGGTCTCTCACTTGGCCTCATTTTCGGCCATTGTACATGCTACACATGCTGAAAAATTTCAACATGTGTGATATTGAAGATATCACTATTTTTGTCTTTGAAAAATATTTAAAATACTTCCATTTCTTCTTTCAATCAATCACATAAATTAAGATGATAAAATATGTCACATTTGCATGAAAAAATCGGCCAGCCAAGCTTACACATGCTGAAATTTTCAGCATGTGTTATAAGTGAGACAAAGTTTGAAATCTTACCATTTGTAGCTTCTCTCTTTAATTCACCAACATTTTATGATTGATTCTTGACAAATCAATATGCCAACAAGGCTCCATATAAGCGTCATCTCAGCTGTAGAGGCGTTAGACAATGTATGTGCATGTGTTAAAATTTATTTTTGCTAACTTTGTAAAATAGTGCACATTTAATAATACACACATGTTATATTCCAATCAGCCCTTAATTTAATTTTCTAGAACACTTTAAGATGTATAACATAAGTAAAAAGTGTCTAGATACGTGTCATATGATGTACCAAAAATGTTCCATGTGTTGTGTGCGTAGAAAACTGAATTTTCGATATTTATCGATTACCCGATTTTTCTCTAATTATATTCTAACTTTTTACACATGTTAAATATATTATGTTATATATAATATATACTTTAAATCTCAGCATTTGGCTGGTCTAAAATGGCGCCTGGACATGTGACAAAAATAAAATTGGAATCTTCACATTTTGGCCTTAATGTGGGGTTATTTGTGTGTGCCAACATGGAAAGTATTTTTGGCTGAACTATCATGTAAGAAACGAAATTTATGATGGTTTTTGAAGTATAGGGGCTGGCCATCTATTTATGGCAGGTATGTGACACGTTGGCGAAGTTTCGGTATTCGCCCGATACGACAATTTTTGGTTTAGAACCTTTTAACGTGTCGTATTTAATTTGTCATCACCATGTCTTATATCATATGATATAAAACATGAATATACTCATAAATATGAGTTAAGTATAGTGGTGTGACGTTAACATACGTACGTAAAATATATAACGTGTCAGTAGTACGTTGGAATACATGTGTATGTGGATTTTTCAAAAAATCTGAAAATATATGTATTTTATATGTATATGGTGTGTGCATATTTAAGAGGAGAGGAGGAGAAAACTTTCCTTCCTTAGCCTTGTTGCCTTTGTGCCTTTTCCAAATGTGGCTTCCTTTAATGAACTACTTAGTTTAACAAACTAAGTAATTCACTTAATGAACTAGTTTAGTTCATTAATGGTGGCACCTGAAAATAGTATAAACACAACAAATGTTTGCCATATGTTGTAAGCTTTAACGCTTCATGGCTCGTTAGTCCGGCAACATTATATATAAGCTAAATAAGGCAAGTAATAGCAATGTATCATGCATACATATATATATCATGCACATTTGTGTATATATCATGCATTTAAGTCACTTATTTTGAAATCACTCAAACCCCCTTTTCTCTACAACTATATGTAGAAGGGTTTAAATATAATTTGATAAGTGTTAGCCAACTATGTGATGCTAATTTTCAAGTTGAATTTGTGAAAAGAAAATGCATTGTGAAAAAGAATGATAAGATTGTTTTTGAGGCTATAAGGAAAAATGATGTTTACAAATTTAGCACACATGATTTGATATCACAAAATGTTTCTTTCCTAGTTGCCAAAAATAATTTGACTCAGCTATGGCATAGACGACTTGGACATATTAGTTTTAAAAATTTCAAAGAAATTTGCAAAAATGAAAAAGTCCAAGGTATTCCAAAATTGAATTTCGAAAACCATGGCTTATGCGACACTTGTCAAAAGGCAAAGCTTGTTAAAACAAGCTTCAAGCCCAAAAGTGAAATCTCCACCACCAAACCCCTACAATTACTTCATATGGATTTGTATGGGGATATTGGTACGACAAGTCTAAGTGGAAAACATTACACCTTTGTGGTGGTAGATGTCTTCTCTAGGTACACTTGGGTAATGTTCTTAGCTAAAAAGAATGATGCATGCCAAGAATTTATAAAGCTTTGTAGGAGACTAGAAAATCAAAGAGAAGACACAATTAAGGAAATTAGAAGTGATAGAGGTGGTGAGTTTGATGGAAAGTTTCAAGAATTTTGTGTATCCAAAGGGTACGGACACAATTTCTCGTTCCAAGAACTCCTCAACAAAATGGTGTTGCAGAAAGGAAAAATAGAACACTTCAAGAAATGAGTAGAGCCATGCTAAATGAATTTGAGTTACCCAAGTATTTTTGGGCCAAAGCGGCAAACACCGCTTGCCATGTGATAAATAGAGTTTATTTGAGACCATCTCCCAAAAAGACTCCTTATGAGCTTTGGAAAGGTAGAGTACCAAATATTGGTTATTTCAAGGTTTTTGGTTGTAAGTGCTTTATACTTAACACCAAAGATAACCTGGATAAACTCGATTTCAAAGCGGATTAAGGAATCTTCATGGGTTATGCTCAAAACAGCAAGGCATTTAGAGTATATAATAAAAAGAGCATGAAAGTTGAAGAATCAATTCATGTTAAGTTTAGTGAACTGATTGAGGATGAACCAAATACTAATGATGATGATGATGATGAAATAATTGAAGTAAGTCATATAAAGAAATTTGAGAATCCAAAAGGTAATATTGTCAATGACCTTATGATTGCTCCCCTTGAACCTAAGGTTGAAGATGAAGAAGTAGGAGGAGATACCTCAAATTTACCGGATTCATATAAGTATAGGAAAGATCACCCTAAAGAGTTAATATTATGTGAAACTAGCCAAGACATAATGACTAGAAGGAAATTCAATGAAAATGCCTTTATTTCACAAGTTGAGTCTAAAAATATAAAGCAGGCAATAAATGATGAAGATTGGGTATTAGACATGCAAGAAGAACTAAATCAATTTGAAAGGAGTGATGTTTGGGAATTAGTTGCTAAACCTAGTGATCATCCCATAATTGACACTAAATGGGTATTTAGAAACAAAATGGATGATAAAGGAAACATCACTAGAAACAAAGCTAGGTTAGTAGCTCAAGGATATAGGCAAGAGGAAGGCATAGACTATGATGAGACCTTTGCCCCGGTAGCTATGTTAGAAGCTATTAGGATGCTATTGGCATATGCATGTTATAAGGATTTCAAAATATAACAAATGGATGTGAAATCCGCATTCTTGAATGGAATAATTCAAGAAGAAGTGTATGTAGCTCAACCTCCGGGGTTCGAAAATCATGATTATCCAAATCATGTATTTAAACTCAAAAAGGCCCTTTATGGACTTAAACAAGCTCCTAGGGCTTGGTATGATAGGTTAAGTAACTTCCTATTTGAAAATGAGTTTTCAAGAGGAAAAGTCGACATTAGTCTTTTTATTAAAGAACAAGGAAACCATCAATTGCTTGTTCAAATTTATGTGGATGATATTATATTTGGTGCTACTAATGATTCTCTTTGTGAGCATTTTGTTAAATTAATGGAAGGAGAATTTGAGATGAGCATAATGGGTGAACTCAACTACTTTCTTGGTCTTCAAATCAAGCAAACTCAAGATGGAGTGTACATATCTCAAACAAAGTATACAAAGGATTTACTCAAGAAGTACAAGTTTGAGGATGTAAGAAGTGTAAGCACACCAATGAGCACAAGTACAAAGCTTGACAAAGATGAAAAAGGAAAGCCGGTTGAGGTAACCAAATATAGGGGTATGATTGGTAGTTTACTTTATTTGACCGCTAGTAGACCGGATATTTTGTATGATGTGTGTTTATGTGCTAGATTTCAAAGTATGCCTAAGGAATCATATCTAGTTGCCATTAAACATATCTTTAGGTATTTGAAAGGAACTTTGAACTTTGGATTATTTTATCCCAAAAATGGTTGTTTTGATTTAAGAGGATATAGTGACTCCGAC
The DNA here is from genome assembly GCA_036186865.1 of Eustoma russellianum. Taxonomy (NCBI): domain Eukaryota; kingdom Viridiplantae; phylum Streptophyta; class Magnoliopsida; order Gentianales; family Gentianaceae; genus Eustoma; species Eustoma russellianum. The sequence continues at coordinate 21,287,721 of AP025062.1, read as the reverse complement.
TATGCCGAAAATCTTGTTGATAGGAAAAGAACCTCCGGGACATGCCAATTCATTGGAGATTTCTTAGTCTCTTGGTTCTCCAAAAAACAAAATAGCGTGTCACTTTCAACGGCAGAATCCGAATATGTATCAACCGCTTCGTGTTGTGCACAACTACTTTGGATGATCAACACCTTAGATGATTACAATGTTAAGTTTGATAAAGTTCTCATCCTATGTGACAACACATCAGCCATAAGTATAGCGCAAAACCGGTACACCATAGTAGGACCAAACATATAGAAGTGAGGCACCACTTCATAAGGGATTGTATTCAGAAAGGATTGGTATGTGTTGAATTTGTTCCCACCAATAACCAACTAGCGGATATTTTTACTAAATTCCTTCCTACTGAGACATTTGAATCAATTAGAACAAGATTAAGGATGATAAACAACATTTAGGGGCTCAAAGCTGTCAAAAAGACAAATTCTAGAACACATCGATCGATCCATGTGGCAATCTCAGAGACTGATGTAGAAACAGACATCGATCGATCTATGTCTAGGACATCGATGGATCGAAGTCCCAGACATCGATCGATCAATGTCAGCGGGACAAGTTTATTAAAATCTGCAACTCCTTTCCTCTTCTTCACTTTACTCCTTCTCCAAACGAAATCCCTAACTCCTCTCTCTCAAATTCGAAAATCCCATCTCTCTAAACTCCAAACTCTTGGATAAATCCTCATTTCTTCTTCAAATCAGTCTCTCTTTGCACAAATCTTCTCATTCCAGTCACTATTCTCTAAAAAAATCCGAACCCTAATCTTCAATGGCACCACGAATGAAAAATCCAGCAAAAAGGCAAAGAACCTCTGAGGAAGAAGCAAGTGAGCCACAACAATCCCATCCTCAAGTGCCTACGGGATCTAGGATGCATGGGTTGAGGAAGAAGGCAACTTCCTCTCATGAAGCAATGTTGAGTGAGACAAGGGGGAGGCTCACTCTAAACAATTTTCCACGGCTCAAATCCGGAGAATACTCAAATGCCTTGAAGGAGCCTACAAGCACAGATAAATTTGCCTACATTTCCCTTAGAGCCCAATTACTGTTTATTGGATGGGAGCAAAAGAAGAGGTCTACCATTCCATTAAAATTGCTCAAAATTGAGGACATTTTGAGCAATGAGGAATTAAAACCAATCATTGATTGATTTGATGTTCAAAAGTAGAGACCTGTTTGGGAGGTCTCACAAATGACCAATATGTCTACCCGATACACTAGAACGTTCTATGCCAATATGTGGGTAGATTACAGAAATGGGGTGCCTTACGCTTTGAATACAATAGTAGAAGGTCAGTTGATGATGTTTACGTCTAAGACCTTTAATGAGTTACTTGAAGTTCCTGATGAAGGTTGGGAAGACTTTGACCCCTGGAGGTGGGATACTTATAAGTAACAAATCTCTGAAGATGAGGTAAAAACATTTCTTGGATTTCACCCCACCAAGAATACAAATGACATGCCTTTGGTTTATAGAGTCTTATTAGCCATTGTCACTTTCTGTATAAATGGAAAGTCTGCTAAGATCCCGAGCAATCTAGATTTCTACATTGCTTACCTTATTGCTATGAAGGAGAGTGTAAATTTTGGGGAGATTGTGTTTGCAAATATGATGGAAGCCGTCACAAAGAAATCCAAAGCGCTTCCATACAGCAATCTCATATATAGATTGCTTAAAAATGCTAATGTGGAGTTGAACGTCGAATACACAGATCAGATAACCAACAAGGACTACTATACAAAGGCAAATATCCAACAAATCCACAAGTCCTGGAAAGAGGCACAAAAGCGGGGTGGACACCAAAAACAAGAAGAGGACGAACCTGAAGATCTCATTCCTCCACCATCTCTCACTGAAACTCCCACGGAACCCTCTTCTCACCCTTCACCGCAACCACCCCCACAACCAAGCTCCACTTTCTAAAAGGACAAAGGAAAAGCCCTAATGGAAGAAACTAGTGACTCAGAAGAAGAATTCAATGCAGAGGCTGAAATGGACGACATTCGTTATAAACTTGGTCAATGGGGGGAGGACTTGACTACGGAAGCAGTACGCATTGATGATCTCCAAAAAAAATATAATAACCTTCAAGGCCATGCCAAAACGATAGAAACGAAGATTGACACTCAAGTCATGGCGTTGCAAACGGAGCTGAACGTTCAAAAGACGAAATATCAAAAGTTGAAGACCAAGCTCAAGGCGGCTCTCTCCGGTTTATGCTTCTCTTCCGATGACGAGCAGTTCCTCTATTTTTTCCCTATTACCCTCGCAGCTATGAGATTAGCTTAGAAGTTTGAGTTTACTTATGTATCTCAAAACTTGTTATTTCTTAATGATATTTTATCCTTTATTTTCATGTCTTTTATTTTTTGATGTTTTCAAAAAGGGAGAGAAGTTGGTGTTGGTGGTATATGTCTTGATATATTTGTCTTGGTATGATGGTATATGTCTTGATATATTTGTATTGGTATGTTAGTATAGGTGTTGATGGTATATGTCTTGATATGTTGGTGTTGATGGTATGTCTTGATATATTTGTCTTGGTATGTTAGTATAGGTGTTGATGGTATATGTCTTGATATGTTGGTGTTGATGGTATGTCTTGATATATTTGTCTTGGTATGTTAGTATAGTTTTGGTTGGGCAGCGACATGATATAGTGTTGACATGGCATGTTTGGGTATGGTTGTTGTCTTAAGTTGGTGGTGTGCATAACATAGCTTGGTTTGATAAGTTGGATTTGGCATGACATGGCATGAAGTCTCTTGATATGCATGTGTAAAATGATTGATACTCTTTGTTACCTTGGTATGCTATCTTACATATTGAAAAGATGAAAAGATGAAATTTGGTGCATGGGTTGAGGGAGAGCATTGACATCATATTTATTGATTTTGGATAGATTACATGTTAAGGGGGAGTTTTTGATGTGTTCATGTGATGAGGGAGCATGAACTAAGGGAGAGTTGTAAAATATCAAGTTTAGATGTAAATGTATCAAGTGAAAACATCTTTTTAATCATGGTTTTGAAATCATCAAAAAGGGGGAGATTGTTAAGTTATAAATTGTTTTGATGATGAAAAGATGTTTCATATAAGTTAAATTTATGCTTAAGACTTGATGCAAGATGAGAAAATTACAATATGTCAAAAATAGTTGAGATTGAAACTCACTGACCAACATCGATCTCTCAGGCAGAGGACATCAATCGATCGATGTACTTCAGCCTCTGGCCTCGATCGATCGATATCAGTCAGTAAGCTTTCTGTCCAACATCGATCTCTCAACCCAGGGACATCGATCGATCGATGTCACTTCAATCTCTCCTCAGGAAGACTTCGATCGATCGATGTCAGACAGAATACTTTCTGTCCCACATCGATCTCTCAGTCCAGGGGACATCGATCAATTGAAGTGACATCAGTCTCTCCCAGGGAGACTTCAATCGATCGATGTCAGCAGTTTCAAAAACTGCAAAGTTTCTGGAGGACATCGATCTCTCACCCCAGGCACTTTGATCGATCGATGTCCCCCAGAATTCAAATTTTTTGAACGTTGGAACAAAATCCAAGAGAGATTCGTGGTATTTTCTCTATCCAATCTTGCTCAAATTTCTTGTAGACTTTAACCCAACATATTAAATACTTCCTTGACTATTGTATCCATGTCTAAGCAATCCTAGGTTAGCTATTGAGGATCAAATCACTCCATAGGCTGGCTAAAGACTATTTGGGCATTATCTTGTCATTTGGTGTAGTTGAAGACATGTGGAGAGCTCAAAAACATGGTGAACTTCATCTATAAAAGGAAGACGCTTGGATGAGACAATTATACACTTTCACCATCATCTAGCTTTATTATTCATTGTTGTATAGTTCTCTCACATTTGTAAAATTGCTTAAAGCTTGTTAAGCTTTTCTTTGATCTTCATTGTCGTATACTGAGAGATAGAGAGTCTAGCACAAGAGGAACCATAAATAGATGATCTCTTGTTTGTGCTTAGACTTGTGAGAAAGTGTGAACCTTACTATTTCCTACAACCCACTGTGAGAAAGTTCTTGAGTGAACTTTGTTGAAGCTGTGAGGTAGCAAGAAGTTGTTTTTGCTAAAGCTGTAGTTGATGTAGTTGCACAAGTGTATTTTGTGCAAGAAGTTGATGTTGTTGTTGCTTACACTAAGGTGTTAGTGTAAGTATTGCTGTGGTTGTTCTTATTGTCTCTAATAAGAAGAGTAGTTATTGAAAATCCATTTTGGCAACAAAGTGGTAGTGGAGTAGAATCATTTACGATTCAAACCACTCTATATCAGGTGTACACATTCATTGCTTCTCATCTCCCATTCTTTCTTTGATTTTGAATTTCTTTTGAGTTGAGCCAAACAAGAAAATTCCGCAAAAGTGTTAAACACTCTATGCACCCTCCCTCTATAGTGTGTTTCGGACCTAACAAAATAATGTTCGTAGATGAATTACACATGTTCAAATACCATTTACAATCATCCAATTCATCAAAACACATCCCAATAACATCATAAAAATGAAATCCAAGCCATATACTATAAAAACCCCTACCTTTGTTTTTGAATAGTAAAATCATCAACAAGGTCACCAAAAGTCCGAGCCTCTCCATCAAAATTTAATACCTAGAGATCAAGGAGAGTCCTTAACATTCAATTTAATTTAACAATCAATCCATCCCCTAAATTCCTAATCCGTCTTCAAATTGTAAGTTTGCTTTCTCTATGATTTATTGTAAATTTTTGAAGTTGAAGGAATTTTATGCCTTTTCCCTAACTTTCTTGGTGTCGTTGACCAAATGAAGAAGCTAATGCTCTTTCCCCCCCTTAAAAATCCTTAACCTCTTAAATAAGATGCTAAAAGACCAAATTGTCCCTCCAAATAAAAATGATTTCTTTTGTCCTGACTAAAATATGACCCGACTCATGAGCTACCACGTGTTCCATAATTGTGGGACAAAGCCTTTAAATGATGGAATAATACCAACATTAATTTTTAATTAAGACTTCGTTTTCTGGAAAGCTGGTTGCATTATTTGTGGTAATCATGTTGACGCGTTTGCGAAATGGGTGGAAAGACACGTTTATTATTTTTAAATTAGAACTAAAATAGTGATGGGATAGTACTTATTCTAGAAAGTATGGGAAATTTGTTATACCTGCAGAAACAGTAATTATTTTATTATGTTCATTGAGGTACATGATGAATGCAAGTCTTGTGACATCGTTGTTGTCTCAACTGGGGTTGTTGGGACTTGGCATAATAATAATTTCAGTTTGTTTCTTGATTTAAATTTATTACACGACTCTAATCATAGACCTGATGCAAATATTTTAAAAGTGCAAAGTGATACAAAAGGATCGCCTATGTTTTAAAGACATTCTTATTGATAAACTAAGTAAAAGTTGGGGTTTTCGCTGCACTCGGTTTTAGCATTTGCACAGAGGTCGGATCACTTCGTGATTTGTATACGCAGTTTTATCTTACACTTTGTGCAAAAGGCTGTTTTCACGGTTCGAATTCGTACCCTCAAAGTCACAAAGCAACAACCTGACCAGTTTTTTTAAGATCCGTTTTTGTAAAAAATAAAGGCAAAACTAAAACATATAACGCATAATGCTAGTAGACTCGGGGTGATAATATCGCATCCAGTTGTTCAGATGTTAAAATGTTTAATGTCATTGTTTCTTTAACTGTGTCCTAACCTACACAGAACATTTGACACTATTAATCTTCTCAAAATAAATGTCTTTCTCCTTCAGACTTTCTTTAACCCAAATTAGTCCAGCGGATTTTAGGCTTAGACATTTGTTCACAGTCGTATCGTCACTATCGACAAGAATTACTGAATGACAATTAAATTGGGTATTCATACTCCATAGTCCAAAAAGAATTAATCTTTATTGATATTAGGACTACTTGTATATCATTTCACCGTCATCTTTATTTTTAATGCGGCATCTTTATATCTTTATATTCTTAGTCGTATTTTATAAAATGTATAACGATTTATTTATTATCTATAGTAAACCTATTAAATCATGTCTGCTTCTAAAATAGTCTTTAAAAGAACTACAAATATTTCTAAAAAAAAAGAACTACTAATAAGCACAATTCGCAAGAATGACAAAAAGAAAAATCAGAAATACTCTTCATTATATTAGATGGTATCTTCAAAATATTGTAGAGTTTCTAAATTGAATTATCAAATATTACCTTAAAGTCTCCTTTCTATGGCGGTGTATAGGAGGTTGGATGTATTCAATCATACATATGTGTTAGAAACACACAGAGTGTCTATGGCGGTGTATAGGAGGTTGGATGTATTCAATCATACACATGTGTTAGAAACACACAGAGTTTCCCAATGGCTGATAATAAAAATTGCATCAAACTATGTCGATCAGCTGCTACTTCACAATATAAGAAGGGTAGCTAATTTAATGAGTCATTTTGTTGTTGTATTATATATATTTCTGATTTTATTATAGACATTAGTTTTTTTGCTATTTAAGCAAAAATTAATAAATTATCTCATATTCTTATACCTTTTATATACTGATCTATTAGGAACTTAGGACATCTTAAAATCAAATTCTGAAGGAAAAAAAGATAGAATTCTAGAAAAATAAAACGATCTTATAAAATATGACCGAGAGAATACTTTATCTTGTATTGTTTAAAACAAGTTGGGGAAAAAGATTCAATATTATCAAAAGTGCAACAAGGATGGAAGAAAGTGGGTGCAATATAATTACCTAAAACCGCGTTAGGGCGGTGGAGGATGTGGCCATTTGGACCATAAGCACTGATTTTCCAAGATATTCTCCATGCTCCAAGGCTGAAAATTATTCATTTAATAATCCATATTAATACTGATATATGTAGGATAAGGATGGAAGAAGACTTTAAAGAGTTAATCCAAAATCTCAGTCGTCCATCCAAGATTCGCATATCCACCGATTACGCTGTTTCCCAATCTTGATAGTGAATTAGAGTTGCCAAGTTGACCAATTTATAATGCAAATAATTTCCTGCCAATTGACAAATAGTATTAGTTAATAGCACTCCACTTGGGGAATATATTCACAAGATGTATTTCTTTTGTGATATATACATTCCTTTTTTTGTTCTTAGCAACTTATATTCCTAAAAAATATCTTAGCTTTTCTGGATCCTTCATTTCAAACTGTTTTGATAGTTTTGTCTTAATGCTCTCTATCTATGATTATCATTCTCTGTTATTATTATATCGTCTGCATATACTATTAGAATAGTAAGATCCTCTTAGGTGATACCTTAGAGAACAGTGTATAATCACTATGGTTTTGAGTAAACTTAAGGTTTTTCACAATTTTAGTGAATGTTTTAAACCACGCTCTTGGTGATTGTTTTAGTCCATATAGAGATTTCTTTAGCCTACAGACCTTATTCTAATTGGTTATATCACTGAATCCTGTTAGTATGCATATGTAACCCTCTTCTACTAAATCTCCATTCGGGAATGCATTGTTAAAATCTAACGGATATAATTCTCAGTCGAGGTTAACTGATGTAGAGAAAATAATCCTAATGGCATTAAGTTTGGCAACTGGGGCAGAGTGTCTAAATAATCAATTTCATATGTTTAGATGAATCCATTTGCAACCAAACTTTCTTTGTACTTATTCACAGTTCTCTCATTGTTGCATTAATTGTGAACACTCATCTACATCCAACAGGTTTCATAGTTACCGAGCTGGGTATTAATTTCCAAGTTTGGTTCTTCTCTAAGACATTCGTTTCTTCATGCACAACATTCTTCTATTCAAGCCGGCTTAGAGCTTTTTGTATATTTTTAGGTGTGACTTTATCATCAAGTGAACATATAAATGTTGCAAAGTTATGATTCAACTTATTATAAGATGCAAAGTCTTCTATAGGGTATTTAGTACAGAAATGACTTTTAGTGCATTCTCTTGTTCCTTTCCTTAAAGCTATTGGTCTATCATCTGTCTGCACTCCAGTTTGTATTCAGTCTGAGTTTCCTTTAATGTACCTACTTCTCCCGACATGGGTTGTGTGTTATGATTAATGTATTCAGGTGTACTAGATGGTCTATCACATCCAAAGGTTTCCTGGTCGTCAGAGGTCTTAGGACTATTAGTTTTGAACTGAGAATCTGTCATGCCGTGCTGCGGTATCAAGTTGCCGAGCTGCGGTGTTGAGCTGCTGAGTTGTTGAGCTCGGCTGAACTTGCAGCACTGAGCTCGAACGAGTTTCACCTACAATGTCTATTATATTCTAATATTCAGTATGTTTTAAGTTTTCTATTTTTGCTAAAAAATTGTAGAAGGCATGTTGTCCGTCAGATGTAACATCAAGTGTGATAAACATCTACCTATTTCTTGGGCAATAACACTAAGGTGAACTTAACTAAACTAGGATCAAAATTTTCCCTTAGGCTGGGTTGGATGTGTACATGTGCTAAACATCCGAACATTTTGAACGGTGATTCTAAAAGTAGTTTAGTGAATGGAAAGTAGCTGAGAAGCATTTCTCTTGGAGTTTTAAACGATAATGTTCTAATGGTATTCCATTTATTAAGTATGTAGCTATTAGCAAGTCTTCTCTCCAGTAGTATTTAGGTACATTCATTGTGACCATAATAGTTCTAGTTACATTAAGTAGGTTTCCATTTTCTCTCTCAGCACATCATTCTGCGGTGGACCGTAGGTACAGGAAGTTTGATGGTATATATCATTTTCATACATAAATTTTTGGACCATACTATCTAAGTATTCTGCCCTATTATCTGATCTTAAAATTTTAATAGTGCAACTAAACTGATTTTAAATAAGTGTACAGTAGGGGTGAGCAAAAAGCTAGGAACAGTAAAACCGGACCGAAACGGAACCGAAAATATGGGTTTTAAACCGAACTGGAACTGTATAACTTTAACGGTTCGGTTCTTGAACCGGATTTCTGGTTCACGGTTCCAATTCGGTTCCTAATGTCTATAAACTGCTAGAAATGAAATCGAACCGTATAAATAATAATTTTTACTTTTTTATATAAATAATAATTAATAGTTTTTTAAAAAAACTAATTAAAAGTTTAAAACCTACTGGAGTAAATAATAATTAATAGCTTTTTATATAATTAATAATTAATAGTTTTATATAAATAATAATTAATAGTGTTTTATATAATAATAATTAATAGTTTAAAACCCTACTGAAGTAAATAATAATTAAAACTTTTCTATATAAATAATAATTAATAGCTTTTTTATATAAATAAAAATTAATAGTTTAAATAATAATCTATCTTTTTCTTTGGCGGTTCTGCGGTTCTGAACCGAAACCGAATCGTATTAAATGGTTTTACAGTTCTGCAGTTTCATAGTTCCAGTTCGGTTCCAAAAATGTAATGCTAAATGGTTTCCAGTTCCAACAGTTCTAGAAACGTCAAAACCAGAACCAGACCATTGCTCGCCCCTAGTGTACAGTATCTCGTAAATATTTGTCCGACATTAATTTTACTTTTAACCAGGTAGGCCCAAGTTACCATAGTATAATCATCCACAAAGGTTATAAACCATGTTGCGCCACTGACTTTAGTTATTCTAGATGGACCCCAAATATCAAAGTGAACAAGACCAAAAAATGGAGATGACCTATATATTTTAGTAGGGTAACTTTGTATTGTGTGTTTAGCTAACTGAAAAGTTTCATGTGTCATACTATTAATGTAAATAGAGCTAAATAATTTTGGAATTAGTCGTTTAAGGTATACAAAATTTGGATGGTCTAGTCTATTATGCCATACCAAAATATCATATATACTACACATTCTGGGGTACATTGTACTAATAATATCCGGCTGCTCTATGTCGCTCATTAAGGCTTTGTTTTTAAATTCTAGTAGGAACAGACTCGTTATGTTCTTAGCACTGCCAATCATCCCCTTCGTTTTATTTTCTTGGAAACAAAATTCCAAGGATGAGAAACACGCTATACAATTATTTGTAGGACCTGTATAGCACCACTAGAAGGGGGGGTTGAATATTGAGTGCGGAAAAATTGGTTTTTTAAAACTTTTTGTTACCAATTACTCATTTCTGAAAACAGATTCTGTTTTCAAACCCGGTTTTTGAATAACTGAATGATCAGGTTATAGACTTCCAAAAATTGTAAAATTTGGTTACAAAGTACTTTCAGATGTTATGTACGTGTCATAAAAAATTCAAATCAAAATTCAAAGTATAAGGCCTTAAAAATGTTTTTATTCAGATTGTGTAAATCTGCCAAAACTATTTCTCAAAATGAAAAGTTTATTCATATTAATTGACAACTCCAAATGATTTGAAAATTTTATGGTATGACCCTTAAGATGTGTACTTTAAAGGGTTGAAACAGTTTTTCAAAATTTCTTTGGCAAGTAAGTCAAACACATTAATGTTCTCAACCTTTGCAGATCTAAAAATCAGATTGCACTAGTCTCAGAACTATAAACATTTGAATGATTTATACTTATCCAAATTCGATGAAACTTGTTTCAAATAAAATCTAAGACCTTTGGCTATGTTTCTGAAAATTTCAGTGATTTTTGAAAAACTTTTGCTATTTTTACCGTTTCAATGAAAACAATGTAGAAAACAAGAACTGAAAGTAAAAGTGCTGAAAAGTAAGAACACCTAGATTTTTATACTGGTTCGTTAAATCAACCTACTCCAGTCTTCGAGAACACCTTCTTCGTATTCACTAATCACCAAAAACACCTTGAAACAAGGGTGGCTGGAGTTATACACCAACTCCACCCTTTTACAATCAAACAGACAAACGCAATAACACGAACACCACTACCGATCGAATGAAGGTTTGGTCACACCTTGATCAACCTTTAACATGAGATGAACGTATGTGGGTGGTTTACACAAAGCCTATAAAGTATATGGAAGATATGTATGATAGGCTTGAGACTAAGAGCAAGAGAAAAGAATGGGAGAAGAAGAGAATAGTCTTTCTTTAATCTTGTAAGAATATGAACTTATGCTTAGCCTTGCTTGAATCATCTTGCCCCCATTTATAGTTGGTTGATCGTCCGCCTAGGGTTTTAGTCTTCCTTGAAAATTGTCTTGAATACCCTTGGAATATTACTTCGTATAAATGATGGCACAACCTTGCTTATTTGGCGCAATACGATTGGACGAATGACTTGTCTTTGCCTAGTTGTCATTTCTTGATAGGTCATTGCTTATCCCCCTTGCCACTCCATAAATGAGCTAGAAATTCCATCAAAAAATCTGAAACACATGCTTAAAATCAAGGTGGTTAATTTCCAATTAATCATGGTATGATTCCTCCACTATTTTGGAAGAAAATTTGTGCAAGAACAAGGTAAAAAATCGGCAACTTTTTGTCCATGTGCTGAAAATTTCAGCATGTGTTTATTTGAAATATTTACTTGTGTGTTGCCCTCTTCAATGTCACCAATCATGTGTGACATATCCTCCATCAATTAAAGTTCCAAATAAGCTCCACCTAGGCTCCAAAAATGCTGAACTAGGCGTGTACATTCAGCTGCACATGTGCTGAATTCTTGTTATGTAAACTTTGTCAAATAATGCATAATCTTCACATATGTGGTAAATTTCAATCAGCCCTAATTTGATTTTTTTAGAACACTATAACATGTCTTGAATGTGTAAAAAGTGTCTAGATACATATTACACTCATGGAGAAAACATCCCATGTGTGTAAGATTGTAGAAAACCGAATTTTTGACTTCCGTCGATGACACAATTTTTCTCCAATTAAAATCAAACTTCTTAGATATGTAATATAATTTCACACATAATATACATAAAATGAGGTGTATATTCAGCTCCAATGGCTGAGTGGAAAATGCCCCATGTGACAAAATAACCTTCAATTTGAATTCTCCACAAATTTAGGCTAAACTGTGGGTAATTTGTGTGTGGTAACATGGTATGACCTTTTGGCTGATTATGACATGTGAATCACGAAATGTTGGAGTATTTTTAGTGTGTATAGGCTGACCATCTTTATATGTCAAGTACGTGACATATCGGTAAAGTTTCGGTAGTCACCCGATACGACAATTTTCAGTTTATGACCTTGTGACATGTCATTATAATTTTGATGGCAACATGACTTGTAACATATGATAAGAGACATGTATATACTCATAAATATGAGGTGCATATAGTAGTATGACGTCGACATACGTTTATGATATATATGACGTGTCGGTGGTACGTCAGAATATAAGTATTTAGTTTGTCGTAAAAAGAATATGGATATATAATATGTATATGTATGTGGCGTGTGTGAGGGTGTGAGATGGGAAGACTTTCCATTTTCAAATTTGTTGCCATATAGCTCTCTCCAAATATATCTCCTTGAGTACTTTATTTAATGAACTAGTAAGTTCATCTCCTTAAGCACTTCATTAAATGAACTAGTTTAGTTCATTTATCATGGCACCTGAAAATAGTATAAAGACAACAAATGTTTGTCATATTATGTAAGCTTTAATGCTTCATGGTATGTTAGTATGACAACAATATATATAAGCATGTAAAGCATATTTATCACATAAGCATGTCAAGTAAAATTTATTCATGAATTTCGCAAACACGTAACATTTAAATCATGTATTTTCAAATCACTAAAACTCCGATTTCTCAACATTATTGTTTCTAGTTAGTTTTCCTACTAATAAGAGATTGAAGCTTAAGTTAAGGACATGCAGAACAACCTTTAGCAAGATTTTATCGTTTAACAGAACAGAGCCTATTCCACCAGGGAAATACCAGTTGTTTGCTCATAAATTTGATCACTATTGTAATCTGATCCTTACTAGTAATCTCAGTTTCAGCTATCTGAGCTGAACCGATCTCCGTTGTGCTTTGTTGACCTGCGCTGATTTGCATTGTATTGTCGACTTGATGTGCAACACTTTGTCCAGTAGCAAAAGGTTTTGAATGTGATCTCCAAGAGACACTGCTCGGCTTACATTGTGGTTCACCTTTCTGTACTAGTTTGGCTTGAAGTTTCCAACAGTCATCGACTGTATGCCCTTCCTTTTTACAATAGTTGCACACTTTACTTCCTGCAGAAGTAAAGTTTTGTTTAACATGTAGGCCAGATGCTTCTGCTGGTTGTTCACTAAGTAACGCAGAGGTTTCTGTATTTGTGTTTCCTCTCATCATGACCTTGCAACTTTCTTCATGTTCGATCTCGGCAAATACAGCCTTTAAACTCGAAAGTGGTTTGATGCTGAGGATTCTACTTCGTGCACTATCAAATTCTTGATTTAATCTAGTAAAGAAGCAAAATACCTATTTCTGCTTAGTAATTTCCTTAAGACTCGAACCAGTGATACAAGACCACTGATGTGTCTCGAAGGAATCTATCTACTGCATGCTTTGGTCAATAATGTAGCGACCGTCCCGAGCCCCAGTACTCGAAACGACTCACCCGCCGTATTTCGCTAAGGAAAATGCAAGGCAAAACGTATGCACGTCAGCGGAAGCCAAAATAAAAATCCTTGAAATCATCAATATCATACATGAATATCAAAAGTCTAGGTCAAATCTAATAGAATGTCTGAAATGAAAATAAATAACTAACTACATCTCCAAAATATCTAAAATGAAAAAGCCACAAGTCTCTAATACTCAGAGTCCTCAATAGTCACGATCAATCAAATCTGTTGATCCGGGTCATCCTCTACGTAAACCCACTCGAATTCCTAATCATCTAAAAAATAGAGAGGGAGTGGTATAAGCGACAAGTCACCCAGTAAGTAGCCTCACTGTACTTACCATGAGATCATACACGGAGAAACAAGTGTGATAAAATAAGTGACAATATAGAATAATAACATGCTTCTCTTTGCAAGTAAATTTATCATTCTGCCCCTAACATCCAAAATCAAATAGAGCAAGTAACCAACCGAAGTACGCAACAAAGTCCAATCAGAGTTAGTCCAAACAAAAATCGATGCTGTAATTTTCCAAATATGCAATGTCAAAATGTCCAAAGTCAAAAGCCCAAAATTCCAATTTCAAAATGATCCAAGTCCAAAAGTCCAAAGTTCCAAAGTCGATTTTGCCGATGCAATGTCCAAAATCTGAATCCGAGTACAACTCGATCGAAATCTAAATATCCAAATCCGGCTTAACCAGTCCAAAATTCAAATATCCAAAATATTCAAAACCTAGCTAAAACGATCCAAAATAATGAAATGGCTATAACACTTTCCCTACAAATGACTTATACCGTAAGACTTACGAATTGGTCCTCCAATAGTCAATATGCTCCGACGCTCTATATCACAATCGCCAATATGTCGGAGCGTCCTAATGGCGGCCAATATGTCTGGGCGCAATGGCTATAACACTTTCCCTACAAATGACTTATACCGTAAGACTTATGAATTGGTCCTCCAATAGTCAATATGCTCCGATGCTCTATATCACAATCGCCAATATGTCGGAGCGTCCTAATGGCGGCCAATATGTCTGGGCGCTCTATATCTAAAATAGCCAATATGCCCGGACGCTCAGTTTGTTTGGAACCAACCCGGCTTAACAATATATTTCAAGTGTAGGGGTGAATTTCCAAAATATGCAAATGCAACTTTTCAAAACCATTTTCCAAGTGTCATAATTAGTCCAAATTACCAAAATAGGCCAAAATATCAAATTTGTCAAAATTACCAAAATATCCCCAAATACCAAATAATTCTAAACAAATATACCAAATAGTCTAACAATTCCAAAATACCAAAAGCAACCCTCTCAGCCATGTATGTATACACGTACATATGCTCATGTCCATGCATATACATATACACGTATATACGTACACGTAGCTCTCTCAGCCCACTTCTTCTCCAAATCCATTATAAATTCTTGGTCACTAACACACAACAATTACGAACCATAAACATATATACATTTACATACATATGCTCATGTCCATGCATATACATATACACGTATATACGTACACGTAGCTCTCTCAGCCTACTTCTTCTCCAAATCCATTATAAATTCTTGGTCACTAACACACAACAATTACGAACCATAAACATATATACATTTACATACATGATATAAAACAATTCCAAATATAATCTCAAGAGTGGCCAGTGCCTATGTAGCGCCCCGGCCTGATACTAGACATCGGTACCAGTGCACCCACCGTAGCCTACTACGAGAACTACGAAGCGTCAAAGCAGATCAAGCACACGTCATTCATGACGTAAGATAACTCAGTGGAAACGACGTAGAATTAAAAACTTCAATAACAATAATATCCCAAATGAAACACAGCGGAAATAAAACGTGTCAGGGAGAGTGTCTAAACTATCCTTCAATACAAAGTTTTAACAGTGAATCCCTCAACTAAAGGATAAGGACTGTAAGCCTGTCCATTTTAGAGACTATCGTCCCAATGAGCCCACTCACCGATATCTTCTACAAAAATCATCTCGTACTTTGACTCACCTGAAAAGCAGATAGAGTAATTGTTCTTAGCGAAAACATCGCTAGCAAGTAACCCGTCTATACACCTTACGGGACCACACATGACGAGTCACCAGTATATAAAACAATGCCCAAAATAAGGTGCTCGGGTTAGCAAATATCATCTTTATAATGATTTATCAAATCCAAATAAGCCACATAATTGACAAACAAAATGAAACCAACATATAGAGCAAAACATACCACATAAACAGAACATATTCTAGTAACATTTCTTGCATATCAAATCTTATGATTCGTGTATCATGATGCATGTACTTCTTTAAAACCACACACAAAACCCATGCATATGTCTTCCTTCGTAAACATGTCATGTGTGTCATTTCACAAAACTTTTCATAATTCTTCTTCTCATATTCTTCGTGTGGCAGAATTTTATACCCTGTGGGTGATCAGTCCACAGCAAACAGAACTTTATACCCCATGCTAAAAGGTCCACGGCCCCATAACATATAACTTTATATCCCATGATGAAAGATCCACGGCCCCATAACATATATCTTTATATCCGTGCTGATAGGTCCACGGCCCCATAAAATACTTTATACCCTGCTGTTGATTCACAGGTCACGCTTTTATACCCTGCTTTCACAGGCGTGACTTTTATACCCTGCGATCAACCAGCAGCCATAGTTGCTTTTCGAAAACTTAAATCTCTTTTTCAAACTCGTATGCTTTTCGCAAAACAAATCTCATGTCGAAATGCAAAGTGTTCATGTCATCATGCAGAATGCTCATGTAACATCATATCAAACGTGTAAACATGCACACACACTTTACATATCAAGTACAAAGTCCTGAACCCCTTTCACACCCTGCTCGTACCATTTCATGTCCTTTGGTATTATAAAAATCATCTCGAGTTCATACTTAACCTTGCTCATTCATACTTCCTCAAACACACCTTATTCGTACCATTTTATGCCCTTCCATATTGTTAACACACTTCGAATTCATACCTAACTTTATTCATTCACACTTAATGTTTACAACTCAAGTACACCTCATTCATACCACTTCATGCCCTTTCGTATCGCAAATTCACTTTGAATTCATACTTAACCCTACTCATCCATACTTAATGTTTACAACTCAAGCACACTTCAAAAACACCTGTATTTTATGAGCAATGGAAGAGAATAAAGGTACCTCACACACATGGAGCGTTTAATGGGTCAAAAGGACTTCCAGTACACTTGGAACGCTACTTGAGGCACCTAAAGTGACATGAGGCGCCTATACTAGGCGTTCGAAGTGTTCGGGGATGTGGTGGTATACATCGAATGCCTACATGAAGTGCCTTATGTGACATCGAACGCCTTTGGAGGTGTTCGAAGCGTTCTAGAATGTGCTGTGACATATCGAACACCTGCATAAAGCGCCTTATGTGACATCGAACGCCTTTGAAGGTGTTCGAAGTGTTCTGGAATGTGTTGTGACACATCGAACGCCTATATGAAGCGTCTTATGTGTCATGAAGCGCCTAATGTAGGTGTTCGAAGTGTACGGAGTTGCAGTGAGACACATTGAACGCCTACTTTAGGCGCCTAATGTGACTTGAAGCGCCAAAAGTAGGTGTTCGAAGTGTTCTGACGGTTCCAGAACTGCAATTTTCTGTAGTAACTTCCCTCCTTCATCTTCCTCAATCACTTCTTTCATCTTAACACCTCAAATTCAACCTTACATTCTGATCTCCATCATGCACAACAAACTACAAACGCAGTTTGATTCTTACCTCTAGCAGTTTGCATCAACCTTAAGCCTTCTATTATTTCTATCTCCGGATGTATCATCAATCTTCTACTCCATGTTCAACTTACATTACATCTCCTCTATCTCTTCAAATCTCATTCTACTCATCCCAAATCATCTGAAGCAACCTTTGGAAACATAACAAGTACCATCAACAATATTTACAACAAAGATGACACTTTAAGGGCATATTCATCAACAATGAAGCACAACATGGATACTTTCACATTTAGGCCCAAATAACATGACTTTAATCAAGCAAACAACAAGAAGTACATATAGTAGAGCATGTAAAATACACAAATCAAGATTACTAATGTGTGATCCAAATTTTCTCTTTATAAGAACATAGGGCCTGTTGTATCAAAATTTGCGTAAAGCGTATAGAAAGATTACTTGCCTTTGCTTCTAAGTAGTCTTACAAATGTTTGGTAGAATCGCAGGAAGGATTGAACCTATATTGGCCACTCTTTCTTCTTCTTCTTCTTCTTCCTTTCTTCTTTCTCTCTCTCTTTTCCTCTCCTTCTCTCTCCACCCGTTTCTTCCTCTCTTTTTTTTTTGTGTTGCAACTGACGGCCCCCTCTCCCTTTTTGGGGAGTTATACTCAATTGTGTAACTCCCCCATCATTTAAGTGGGGAGGGGTATTTTGGGCATTTCAGCCTAATTTCTTAATTTCACCCTTTTGCTTATTTTCTCACCTATATTTTATCTAATTAAGCCTCGTAAACCTATACATTTACTGAAATTATATTTAAAGTTGACTTCTAACTGTTGAAAGTCGTACTTAAAAGGTACGGGGTATGACATTCCACCCCTTACAAAAAGTTTCGTCCTTGAAACTTACGTACCATAGTTGAAGAGTTGAGGATACTTCTCTTGCATCTGCTCTTCAAGTTCCCAAGTGGCTTCCCGCTCTGTGTGATTGCTCCATTGAACCTCCACATAAGGAATCACCGGTTTCCTCAGCACTTGTTCCTTCTGGTCCACTATTCTCACCGGCACCTCTTCATAGGTAACATCACCATTACGTTCCAAAGACTGTGCTTCGAGTACATGGCTCGGATCCGTCACGTACTTCCTTAACTTTGATACGTGAAAGACGTTATGAACTTGTGCCGATACCGGAGGTACTGCCAATCTATATGTCAAGCCTCCTACTTTCTCCAGTATTTCAAACGGACCAATAAAAAAAAGGACTTAACTTGCCCTTCACTCCAAACCTCATAATGCCCTTTGTAGGTAATACTCTCAAATAAAACCTTTCACCTACATTAAGCTCCGAAGGCCATAGCTTGAAATCCGCCCAACTTTTATTATGATCCTGAGCCGTCTTGAGTCTTTCCGATATGATCTTCACCTTTTCTAGTGTCTTCTCAAGTAACTCAGGTCCAGTAATGATCCTCACGCCGACTTCAACTCAATAAACTGGAGACCTATACTTCCTTCCATACAACGCTTCGAAAGGAGCTATATCACTTGCACTATGGTGACTATTATTATACGAGAACTCCATTAATTTAACCATTCCGTCCCAACTTTCTTTGAAGTCTAGGATACAAGCCCCTAGCATGTCTTCTAAGGTCTGAATAGTCCGCTCAGATTGTCCATCAGTTCGGGGATGATATGCTGTGCTTAACCTTAATTCTGTGCCTATGGTTTTCTGAAATGTTGTCTAGAACTTGGAAGTAAACCGTGGATCTCAGTCAGACACTATGCTCATGGGAACACCGTGCAAGCTGACAATGTTGTCCATATCCAAATTTACCAACTTATCGAGAGATACTTCCCTCGAGACCGATAGAAAATGTGCAGCCTTGGTTGACCGATCCACAATCACCAAAATCATGTTATATCCACTTCTTGTTTTCGGTAAACCCACCACAAAGTCCCTCGTAATAAGTTCCTATCTCTACTCTGGAAGCTCCAATAGCATCACTAATCCACCAGGTTGTTGGTGTTCAGTCTCAACTTGCTGACACACCAGACTTCGCTCAATGAACTCTACAATATGCCTCTTCATCTTACACCATTAATAATATTGTCAGAGATCTCTGGACCTCTTGGTGCTACCGAGATGTATCAATAACATTCGAACTATGAGCCTCCTACAAAATTTCTATCTGAATTCATCCACCTCAGGAACACATAGTCACCCACTGAACCATAGGCTCCCGTCATCATTAGCCTGAAATCCATCAACCTAACTATACCTCAGTTTCTCAGCAATAACACCCAAAGTCTTATCATTCTTCTGAGCTTCTTCCGCCCGATCAATCAGACTTGATGTGATGGTCAATGCTATCAAAATATTCACCTTAGAGTCAATCGAATCTAGACCAATTATTCCATTTCTCTCTCCAATGGTGATTGTCGCGCATGGTTAGACTTCCTGTTTAGTGCATCAGCCACTTCATTAGCTTTTTCAGGATGGTAATTAATGGTCAAGTCATAGTCCTTTTGTAGTTTCTAACCACCTTCGCTGCCTCATGTTTAGCTGTCTCGAGGCATACGCGATAACTTGATCGTGTTGCATCAAAACACAACCTACAAGTGAAATATCATACTAAACTCGATTTGGGTGGAAAATCATAACTTATGCTACAGTTTACGTACTTAGACCGTTTTTGACGCATCACTATATATCACAAACCCATAAGTACCAGTGGGTTGAGCCAATACTGGAGCTGTGGTTAACCTCCTCTTAAGCTCCGTGAAGCTTTTCTCGCATTCTGCCGTTCACTCAAACTTGGACTTCTTTTTGAGTAAGGCAATTGAGGGCATCACCATTGTCGAGAATCGTTTGAAAAACTTCCTGTAGTAAGTAGTTAGACCCAAGAAACCCGCACTTCGGTGACATTCGTGGGTCTAGATCACTCAGTGTTAACTTCAACTTCCTGCGAATCAACGGCAATCCCCTTGGAAGGTTATATCTTCCATCTCCGAATTCCTAACTGTCACTTATTTTAATCGATAGTCAATATTGGTGTGACATCATAATTTGATCTCAGATGCTTGGACGGAGTATGTAGTCTCCAACTATTCTGGTGAACCACAAAGGCGCTTAACCAATCCCTTTGCCACAAAAGAGGGGTTCACGCCGCTATCAAAAGTACATCGGTGAATATCTTGTTCACTAAAATTGTACCTCATACCACATCGGCAACTTCCCAAATATCCATGGCGGTCATGACATTGACACGTACGTTCGTCTTAGGCTGCTGAGCCGCTTCCCTAAGAGCATTCTTTCTCATCTCTGAGCAATCTCTAATGAGATGACCCTCCTATCCGCATCGGTAACATACTCCTGCCAACTTCTCACATTCACCATCATGACTATTATTGCAATGCGGCTAATTCCTACGGCGTGCTGTACAACTAGATTTTGTGGTGGGGGTCTATGAAATTTTCCCGACCATACCTCTCTTCTAAATCTTGATCCAACGTCCTGGCCTGCCACCAACTCAAACCTCTTCTCTTAACCTCTTACCTTTGTCAGAGTATCCTGCATCGGCCTCTCTTGCCACCACTCTGCGGAAATCACTCTCGACGCAAAAGCATGCATCCATCCTATCCTCGTAGGTTCTCATCCATGTGCTTAGAATTGCTGACTGAATTCTTGAGTCCAAACCTCGCTCGAACTTTGTCATCATTAAGCGATTATCAGACATAATCGCAGGAGCAAACTTACCCAAAGCATGGACATGGTCGGCATACTCCGACATTGTCATCCGACGCCGTTTTAGCCCATTGAACGCTCTTATCTTGCCTAAGCTTGCTGTCTCAGGCTCGTAATACTTCAGAAAGGCATCACAGAATTGTGTCCAAGAGATCGGTGGGGTCAGAAATTTAAATTATTATAGAAATTTAAATGATATACGCGCTCGCACACACCCAACCCAGATCATACTTAGACTCAAGAAAATCATTACTTATACCTAAGGGTGAAACTTAAGGGAAAATCACATCTTAATTTGCTATAAGATCATGAACCTAAGTTTCCGAGATAGATCTCAAGCCTAGTCTCTGATACCACCTGTAGCGCCCTGGCCCGATACTATACATCCGTACCAGTACACCCGCCGTAGCCTACTACGAGAACTACGAAGCGTCAAAGCAAATCAAGCACACATCATTCATGACGTAAGATAAATCAGCGGAAACGACGTAGAATTAAAAACTTCAATAACAATAATATCCCAAATCAAACACAGAAATAAAACGTGTCAGGGAGGGTGTCTAAAGTATCCTTCAATACAAAGTTTTAACAGTGAATCCCTTAACTAAAGGATAAGGACTGTAAGCCTGTCCATTTTAGAGACTATCGTCCCAATGAGCCCACTCGCTGATATCTTCTACAAAAATCATCTCGTACTTTGACTCACCTGAAAAGCAGATAGAGTAATTGTTCTTAGCGAAAACATCGCTAGCAAGTAACCCGTCTATACACCTTACGGGACCACACATGACGAGTCACCAGTATATAAAACAATGCCCAAAGTAAGGTGCTCGGGTTAGCAAATATCATCTTTATAATGATTCATCAAATCCAAATAAGCCACATAATTGACACACAAAATGAAACCAACATATAGAGCCAAACATACCACATAAACAGAACATATGCTAGTAACATTTCTTGCATGTCAAATCTTATGATTCGTGTATCATGATGCATGTACTTCTTCAAAACCACACACAAAACACATGCATATGTCTTCCTTCGTAAACATGTCATGCGTGTCATTTCACAAAACTTTTCATAATTCTTCTTCTCATATTCTTCGCGTGGCAGAACTTTATACCCTTTGGGTGATCAGTCCACAACAAACAAACTTTATACCCCGTGCTGAAAGGTCCACGGCCCCATAACATATAACTTTATACCAAGGTCCACGGCCCCATAACATATAACTTTATACCCCGTGCTGAAAGGTCCACGGCCCCATAACATATATCTTTATATCTGTGCTGATAGGTCCACGGCCCCATAAAATACTTTATTTTCCGTTCTGATAGGTCCACGGCCCCATAAAATACTTTATTTTCTGTGCTGATAGGTCCATGGCCCCATAAAATACTTTATTTTCCATGCTGATAGGTCCACGACCCCATAAAATACTTTATTTTCCGTGCTGATTGGTCTACGGCCCCATAAAATACTTTATACCCTGCTGTTGATTCACAGGTCACGCTTTTATACCCTGCTTTCACAGGCGTGACTTTTATACTCTACGATCAACCAGCAGTCGTAGTTGCTTTTCGAAAACTTAAATCTCTTTTTCAAACTCGTATGCTTTTCGCAAAACAAAACTCATGTCGAAATGCAAAGTGTTCATGTCATCATGCAGAATGCTCATGTAACATCATATCAAATGTGTAAACATGCACACACACTTTACATATCAAGTACAAAGTCCTGAACCCCTTTCACACCCTGCTCCTGCCATTTCATGTCCTTTCATATTACAAAAATCATCTCGAGTTCATACTTAACCTTGCTCATTCATACTTCCTCAAACACACTTTGTTCGTACCATTTTATGCCCTTCCATATTGTTAACTCACTTCGAATTCATACCTAACTTTATTCATTCACACTTAATGTTTACAACTCAAGTACACCTCATTCATACCACTTCATGCCCTTTCGTATCGCAAATTCACTTCGAATTCATACTTAACCCAACTCATCCACACTTAATGTTTACAACTCAAGCACACTTCAAAAACACCTGTATTTTATGAGCAATGGAAGAAAATAAAGGTATCTCACACACATGGAGCATTCAATGGGTCAAAAGGACTTCCAATACACTTGGAACGCTACTTGAGGCACCTAAAGTGACATGAGGCGCCTATACTAGGCGTTCGAAGTGTTTGGGAATGTGCTGGTATACATCGAACGCCTACATGAAGCGCCTTATGTGACATCGAACGCCTTTGGAGGTGTTCGAAGCGTTCTGGAATGTGCTGTGACACATCGAACGTCTACATGAAGCGCCTTATGTGACATCGAACGCCTTTGAAGGTGTTCGAAGTGTTCTGGAATGTGCTGTGACACATCGAACGCATGCATGAAGCGCCTTATGTGACATGAAGCGCCTAATGTAGGTGTTCGAAGTGTACGGAGTTGCACTGGGACACATTGAACGCCTACTTTAGGCGCCTAATGTGACTTGAAGCGCCTAAAGTAGGTGTTCAAAGTGTTCTGACGGTTCCGGAACTGCAATTTTCTGCAGTAACTTCCCTCTTTCATCTTCCTTAATCACTTCTTTCATCTTAACACCTCAAATTCAACCTTACATTCTGATCTCCATCATGCACAACAAACCACAAACGTAGTTTCATTCTTACCTCTAGCAGTTTGCATCAACCTTAAGCCTTCTATATGGAAAAAACACGGATGTACAGCTCTGGCGAAAAAGCTCACCGACGGCGCTAGCCGCCGCCTTTTGCCGGCTCTATCTTTCCTTCTTTGTTTCTTGTTATTTGTCTTCTATATCGACTTCTCCATCCCCGACTTGATCTTCTTGTATCAAAAGTTCTCTATTACACCAAAAACAGTTTCACGTTATAAGGGAATCCCCATGATTTCTTTCCTTGACGCTGAGATTGATGCACTTGCTGCGCCCTTCAGGTATTCCTTAGTTGGCACTTTCTGGTATGGCCGGCCACCTTTGAAAATTATACGGGAGGTCTTTGAGAAAATTGGATTTCATCATGATTTGCGTATTACACTGATTGATCAAACGCATATACTTTTAAATTTCCATAATGAAGCGGATTATTTGAGATGCTTTTATGGCTGTTCTTGGCATATCTCTGGGTGTCATATGAGAATTACGAAGTGGACGGTAGATTTTGATCCCTCTGCCAACGTCCCTATTGTCCCGGTTTGGGTTGCTCTGCCAGCATTGCCGATCCACCTACACCACCGTGCAGCACTCTTAGAAGTTGTTTGGCCAATTGGCACGCCACTGAATTTAGATGTTGCGACAACTGATGGCCTAAGGCCGTCTGTGGCTCGTGTCTGTGTTGAGGTCGATCTTTCTCAGGAATTACCTCAGAAGATATATTTGCAGGCTAAGGGTAGGATGATCTTACAGTCGGTGGTCTATGAAGACCTACCTTTATTCTGCACTTCATGCCGACGACTGGGTCATGAAACCACTGCATGCCCTCCCAAAGAAAAACAAAATGTGCCTCCACTGCCGCCTCCCCTGCCGCCACCTTATTCAACAAAGCAACGTTGGATCCTGGTCAAAAAGAAAGTGACTGTACCGCCTCCAGCAGACCAGGGGCTGTTTGTGGAAAATACTGCCACTGATGACCAACCGGATATGGAGCCACTACATCCTTCCAATTCAACCATCAACCATGAGCTGGTAGACCATCTTGTCGAGGAATTCTGTGATGCCGCAGACCATCATATACCAAACGACTTCAATCCTGTCGAAACGGGTCACTCTTCAGATACGGATTTGCCAGTTGACAATCATATTGACGATACACCTAATGTACCGGAGGAAGTCGCGCATCGAATGCAACTAATACCGCCATCGCCGGATGAAGAAGTATTAATATCGCATTTGGAAGAGCATGTGGAGGAGGCTGAATTCATACCAGTTGTCCCACGTCGTAAGCGCCGGGCCCGCAAAGATTTACCCCCTTCCCGCCATCCACGATCTTGACGCGCAGCGCGTCGCACATCATACAGGGAAGTAACTCCTCTCTTTCTCAATAAATACATTAATATGGAACATCCGAGGCATGCGTGCCTCGCTACCTAGATTGCATCATATGATTCAAGAACATCGATTACATTTACTTGCTTTGATTGAACCCAAGCATGCACCTTCACAAATAAATGGGTTTGGCTTACGTCTTGGTTTTCCACAGTCTTATGCCTCTCAATCAGAACGTATCTGGTTTTTCTGGCGTGATACTGAATTTCGTTTGATTGCAATACAGGATCAAGATCAGGTGGTACATTTCACTTTGCAGTCATTTTCATTGCAGTGGACCTTTGTTTTATCCGTTGTATATGCGAAACACACCTCTCTTCAGCATCATCCACTATGGAAATCATTATGCGACTTTGCTGAATTATCTCAAATGCCCTGGGTAGTGGGCGGTGATTTTAATACTTTTCGATCCATTGAGGATCACAGTGGTCGTTCTACTCCGTCTTTAGCAGTATTACAAGATTTTAATGAGTGTATTGAAAGATGCTCCTTAATGGCGCCACCGTATCAAGGCTCCAGATTTACTTGGGCAGATGGCAGGGGACTTGGACGAGTACATCGTAGATTGGACTGGGTTTTTGTAAATTCTGCATTCCAGGATGTGTTTGAAGATTTGAAGCTAACACATCTGCTGAGGGTCACTTCGGATCACATGCCGTTATTACTATTGTGTCGACTCGGTGCCTCAGTTGGCAGACGCTCTTCTGGTTTTTAGACACCTAGCTACATCACTCCGACTTTCACTCCTATATGAAGCAGACACGGTTATCATATCCCACTATAGGAGGCATGCACGGTTTTTATAAGAAATTGTTTTCTTTCAAGAGAGATATCCAGGGCTGGAATAAGGAAATATTTGAGAATATTTTCAGTAATCTGAACTATGCAGAGACTCAGCTTAATCGTGCAGAGGCAGCGTGGGATACGCAGCCTACAGCGGAAACAAGAGAAGAGTATCATAGGACAAAGGCAGAATATCTCCGAGCATCCACTTATGAATTGGAATTCTGGAAACAAAAGGCCAAGATAAAATGGCTTAAGGAAGGCGATGCTAACACACAGTTTTTCCATTCCATCGTCAAAGGAAAGAGGACGCAACTACGAATCCAGCAAATTTGCAATGCGTCGGGAACGATACTGACTAATCCGACTGATATTATGTCTGCCGCAGTCTCCTTCTATACCGATTTATTTGCTCAGGATCTAACACAAAATCATTCTTCTATATTATCACACATTCCTCGCCTGATAACAGAATAAGACAATCTTATGCTTACACAGCTTCCCATGGAAGCCGAAGTAAAGGAGGCAGTTTGGCACTTAAACCCTGAGAGCGCTGCAGGTCCGGATGGGTTCCACGGTAAGATCTATCGCTCATGCTGGCATATCATACACTTCGATGTTGTTAAAGCAGTGCAGGAGTTTTTTCTTGGTGTCCCACAGCCAGCTGTCATGGCTAGTGCGTTAATTACATTGATCCCAAAAACGCAATCCCCTCAAACATTCAGTGATTTTCGGCCTATCTGTCTGACAAACTTTCTAAGCAAAGTTTGTACTCGTATCATTGCCACGCATTTGGGTATGCTTCTACCGAAGCTAATATCTCAAGAGCAAACAGGATTCCTTCCTGGACATGATATTTCAACGCAAGTTTTATTAGCGTGAGAAATGGTTCACGTGCTGGATAAAGGTGGGTCTCAGTTATGCTTGAAGTTGGATATGATGAAATCATTTGATCAGGTCAGTTGGGATTATCTTGAACGGCAACTACGTCAGTTTGGTTTCTCGGATTTTTTCATTCGAAATATCATAAATCATCTCCGTGCCACTACGCTATCGGTTTTGATAAATGGTGAGCCGTCACCTTCCTTCCATCCATATAGAAATGTCAAGCAGGGCGATCCATTGTCTCCATTGTTATTCATTTTGACATCCGAGGGTTTCAGCAGAGGATTAAATGCATTAGTTGCCGCCGGCCATATTCATGCATTTCGTCTCGGACGCATTCCTTTTACAATTACTCACTTAGTGTATGCGGATGATCTACTTATTTTTCTGTAGGGAACGTAGCGCAATTTAAGGGGGTTTCACTCTTTCTTAACTATGTATGAAACTGCTTCTGGTCAAAAGGTAAACTTTCAAAAAAGTAGTCTCATCCCTTCGGCAAATATTCCGCCACATAGGTGTCGGTCCTTTCAAGAAATACTGGGAATGCGGCTCACTTCTCTACCTTTTAGATATCTTGGTTCTTATCTCCATAGAGGAATTAATCGGTCCAGATTTTGTTCTACTCTGCTACATCATATTGAAGATCGATTACATGGTTGGCATTCCCGCCTTCTCTCTTTGGCAGGTCATTTAGTATTGCTGCGCTCAGTAATCTCTGCTCTTCCGCTGCATATTCTTGCGTCTGGGTGATTACCAAAGTCTGTCATCAAAATTATCAACAGAAAGATGGCAACATTTTATTGGGGCAATCGCCATCACTGGGTTGCATGGTCGACAATCACGTTGCCTATTGAGGAAGAAGGCTTGGGACTTCGAGATCTTAACATATTACAAAAAGCATACCACTGCCGAATGTGGTGGTCATATCAGAAGCAAGACACTCTATGGAGTCGATATATGCATGTCAAATATGGACGGAGAGGGGATTATCGCCCACGACTGCCAGATTCCCCAGTTTGGAAACTAATATGTCGCGTACATGCCACTTGCATTTCATAGACGGTAGGCTCCGGTTCTCACCTTACATGGAAACCAACACCCTCGGGCGAATTCACCCTAAAATCGGCCTATGATATTTGTCGTGTCTCCAAGCCAACGCTACTTTCCACTAAATTTATTTGGTTCAAGCAACATTCTCCAACAACAAAAATCCTGCTTTGGCGTTTATTTCACTCCGCATTACCATTTGAGGACTTTATTGGCCATTACTCTGCAGCACGCCCCACGCGATGCCCTTTTTGCAAGCAGCATTCGGCAACAGTTGATCATGTATTCCTATATTGCCCTCAAATTCGGTTTTTATGGACTTTCTTTGAATCAGAGTTGAATGGAGTATCCCCTACTACTCTAAATCTGCGCCAATACCTATTATCATGGTGGTACCGCTCCTCATCTTCCTCTATACTCGGGGTTTTAAAAATTGTCATTCCGGCTATTCTAGTGCATAACACCTGGCGCAGTTATGCTCATTTAGTGTATGGGGACTCTGCATCTTTTTCGATATCTGTGCTTCGGGCCTCTATACATTTTGATATTGGCATATGGACTCGCACATTACACGGCTCAAAACTTGCAGCAGGGCCTTCTATCTCTCTCTCGTGGATTCCATATATTCGACCCCGCGTCTCAAAGTGATAAGATGGCATACTCCTCCGTCAGGACGATTCAAACTTAATGTTGATGCAGCTGTTGGCCGCCACTTTGCTTCTGGCAGTGTAATCATGCGCGATCACTCTGGTGCATGTGTGCGCGCCCTTTCCTTTCGACTACCTCCAAGCTCACCTTTGATGGCCGAGATTCAGGCTACAGTATTTGGCTTACTATACTTTCTCCCTTTATATTGATCACTCATCATCGAGACCGACTGTGCACAAATGTTGCTGCGCCAACGTCAACCGCAAGCTATCTTTGGTAACTATCATCTCAGGTTATTACAAACGTTGATTAACCTCTATCGTTTAGAAATGACGCATATATATAGAGAGGCCAACATGACAGCTCACTATCTTGCCCAATATGCAATGACATCGCCGAGAACATGCTCCTATACTAACAGCAGTCTACCGCCTTTGGTACGCGCTTCAGTAACTTTGGACTTAACATCATCAAACTTGCGTATGCATTAAGCTTCTGGTCTTCCATATGGATTAGCGTCCTTTAGTATGCTCTGCCTGTACTCAAGTGGGTACAGGCAGACTCGGTATGTTTAGCATTACCTTGATCATCTACAGTATCTTATGTCGTCTATGCATCAATGACACATTGTTTATTTTCTACTGTGCATGGACAACCCCTACCTCTGGCTTGGCGTTCACCACTTCCACGGGCAAGTGTCCGTACAATCAAGTCTTCCATACGGATTGTCATTCTCTCGACTTCTCTGCCTGTACTCTGCCAGATACAGGCAGACTTGAGGCAGACTCGGTATCATTTACATTCACTTGGTCTGCTACATTTTCTTATATCTCAGCTTCATGTTTAACGCGCTCCCATGTTTTGTTCGTGCATGGACGAAATCACATCTACAACTTGCTTCTCATGCTGAGGCGGCTGATTTTCGCTACGTGGTTGGTCTACAACATCACGCTAGGGGGCTCCTACGGCTTCAACATTTTTCGCTCCAAATGTGTCATATGTGGATTTTTGTAATTCTCCTTTTACATTGTAACGTCTATCAACACTCCAAACATATAAATATGTACGCTTTTTCCTTCGTCAAGGTTTTATCAACAATGGTGGTTTTACTTGGCAAGGTTTTAATGCGGCATATCATATACGTTTTGGATGTTGATAATCTTCATTCTATTTGTCCGTTATACTTTTGTTGGTGTAATAAGGTTTTCCTCCACCATAAGTGAGGCTTTATTTTAATAAAATAACTTTGTTCAAAAAAATATATATCATTGGAGATATATATATATATATATATATATATATATATATATATAATTTTTTTTATATAAAGCAAATTTATTATTGAAATTCCTCGCTTATGGCGGAGGGAAACCATATTACATCATAGTTAATGTCATCATACGAAAATAACGAATGTAGCATAACTAGTATGTGAATCCGCCAATCATATATGATATGCCGCATTAAAACCTTGTCAAGTAAAACCACCCTTGTGGATAAAACCTTGACGAAGGAAAAAGCGTACATATTTATATGATTAAGTGGTAGCCTCTTGGGTATAAGTTGTTGTATTCAGGGTCAGATGGGACCAAGAATAGGGTAGGATTCCTAGTAAAGATAGAATTACACACGAACATGATTGACGTGATTAGATATAATGATAGAATTATGGTGTTGAAGTTAGTACTAAATAAGGAGGTAATGGCAGTGATTTGCGCCTATGCACCCCAAGTGGGACTAGGAGAACAGGAGAAGAAAAGGTTTTGGGATTGCTTAGATGGAGTGTTAAAGGCAATACCCAGGGAGGAACGAATTTGTATCAGGGGTGATTTTAATGGACATATTGGAAAAAATAGTGATGGTTTTCAGGCGGTACATGGCGGGTTTGGTTATGGAGATAGAAACGAACAGGGGAGAGATTTGCTAGACCTAGCAGTAGCCCATGACCTAGGCATTATAAACTCATTTTTTAAGAAAAAAGAATCACATTTGATCACATTTAACAGCGGAGGACGTCACACGCAAATAGACTATTTTCTGATGAGGCGTGAAGACCGACGATTATGGAGGGACTGCAAGGTTATACCAGGAGAGACAGCGGTGATGCAACACCGTTTATTAGTGGTAGTTATAACATTGAGCCAAAAGCTGAGTAAGGGGGTTGGAAAATTCCCACCCAGTATTCGATGGGGAAGTTTGAAGGACGAAAAAATTAATATATTCAGAGACAAGGTCATCTCTGAGAAACTAGATCGTCTAGGCGATGACACAAATCAGATGTGGGAAGCTATATCGACTACTATTACTCAAGCGGCGAGAGAAACGCTCGGGGTAACAACAGGAAAGAAGTCCATACATAAAGAGACGTGGTGGTGGAACGAGGATGTGCAACAAAAAATAAAAGACAAACAAAAGATTTTTAGAGAGCTGTTAAGATGCACCAATGGGGAAGAAAAAGTGCGATTGAAGGATAATTACAAAATCGCCAGGAAGGAGGCGAAGAAGGCAGTGACAGAGGCAAAGACTGCAGCTTATAAAAGGATGTATGAGAGACTAGAAACAAAAGAAGGAGAACATGATATGTTCAAGATTGCCAAAGCTAGGGATCAAAAGAGGCAGGACCTAGGAAGCGAGAAGTTCATAATAGGAGAAGATGGACATGTGTTAGTCAAAGCACAAGACATCAAGTTGAAATGGCAAACATACTTTCACAATCTTTTCAACGGCAGTAGTGCCGACTACGAAGAACAAGAAAGCACCACTAACCAACAACGACAACATAATAACTCCGACTGTCAGAACATCACACAAGGAGAGGTGATGAGAGCACTGAAGAAGATGGGAAGAGCTAAAGCGGTCGGCCTAGATAACATACCCATTGAGGCGTGGAAGTATTTAGGAGAGGAAGGGGTCCAATGGCTAACTACTCTGTTCAACCGTATTTACAAAACAGGGAATATGCCAGATGAGTGGAGAAAGAGTGTCGTGGTCCCCCTATATAAGAACAAAGGAGACACACAATGTTGTGGGAACTATAGAGGGATTAAGTTGCTAAGCCATACCATGAAGTTATGGGAGAGAATAATCGACACTCGGATTAGGAGAGAAACTCAGGTTACGGTGAACCAATTTGGTTTTATGCCAGGAAGGTCAACTACGGAAGCAATACACATTCTCAGGAGATTAATAGAGAAGTATAGGGAGAAGAAGCGCGATTTACATATGATTTTTATCGATCTTGAACAAGCGTATGATAGTGTGTCACGTAGCCTGATATGGGATAGCCTGAATGCAAGAGGGATCCCTATGAAGTATATAGACATAATTAGAGATATGTATGCTAGGACAAAAACAACCGTTCGTACAGCTGTGAGGAATACAGACTTCTTTCCGGTGGAGGTCGGTCTACATCAAGGGTCTGCGTTGAGCCCATTTCTTTTTGCAGTTGTCCTTGACAAGTTGTTAAAACCGATACAGGAGGCAGTTCCGTGGTGTATGCTTTTTGCTGACGATATTGTATTAGTCGCAGAAAGTAGACATACCCTGAGTATGAGAGTAGAGCAGTGGAGAGATGCTTTAGAGAGAAAAGGCTTAAAGATTAGCCGTTCTAAGACCGAGTATCTGCACTGCGACTTCAGCGGTGTAGCAGACAGTGAGGATAGCCAGCTCACCATCGATGGTCAAGTGGTACCACAGGTAAGTAAGTTTAAGTACCTAGGATCATTTGTGCAGCAGAATGGCGACATAGATAATGATGTAGCACATCGAGTTCAAGCAGGCTGGTGCAAATGGAGGGCGGCCTCAGGGGTGCTGTGTGACAAGAATTTCCCAACTAAATTAAAGGGAAAATTTTATAGGGTGGCAGTGCGACCGGCAGTGCTATATGGGACAGACTCCTGGGCCATCAAGAGGTCACAACTACAGAAGATGGAAGTGACAGAGATGAAAATGTTAAGATGGATGTGTGGGCATACAAGGCTAGACCGGATCAGAAACGAGGTGTTTCGAGAAAGGTTAGGCGTGGCTAGTATAGCCGATAAGATAAGGGAGGGAAGATTGAGATGGTTTGGGCATGTCAAACAGAGACAGACAACGGCGTCAGTCAGAGCAATTGAAAGCCTCATTGTAGAGGGAAACATGAGTAAAGGCAGGCCCAAACTAACTTGGGATGAGCAGATAAGGCACGACTTACTAGATTTGCACCTCTCTGAGGACATGGTCCAGGATAGGAGTTCATGGAGACATAAGATTAAGGTTAACGAGGTATAGGTCATATATAGAGACACTTTAGAGTATATTTAGGGACATAGATAGGCGTAGACACTATCTACGCTTTAGGTTGACTTTCCACTTGGTGGTGTATGTTTTACTGTTGTTTTACATTACATGTACATATATACGTGATGTGTATTTTAATATCGAAAGACCTTTATTTGTATTTCTGAATTTACTCACTAACACACTAGCACAACATATCCCTATTATCATGCCATTTATGCAGGTAGAGCCGGGGGTCTCACTGGAAGCAGACTCTCTATCCCTTTGGATAGAGGTATTGTCTGCCTACCACTTACCCTCCCCAGACCCTAACGATAGCTTTTGCTGTCGTTGGGATATACTGGGTCCGGATGATGATGATGATGATTTATATGATTAGTCGGGGAAAAACAAAAAATGTACAAATATGTAGAAATATATGATGGTAAGCTATTCCGAATTTGACCAAAGATGCGTGTGTTGTTGAAGCAGCTTGGCTGGAGAAGTATTAAATTTGCTGATGGCCAACGACAGAGATCAAGACCTCATGCAACATGCAAAAAACCTGCGTAAGGATAGCTCCAAGAAAATACCATAACCATAACATAAGGAAGGAAGGAAAGCCATACCCGCGTTGCCCGTAGCCAGATAACCACGGGCAACCACCAAATACGAATGCCATATCGTCCATGCCCACGCAATCCCCATGGTCGCGGATGTGAGACATCAATCAGCACATAGAAGCAGGGAACGTCATCCAGAACTAATATATAAGAATCTGTCATATGTATAAAACAACAAAAGTAGTATAGAGCAACAAAGACATACCAAGGCTGCCTATGCCAAGTTAGGACATAGGCAACCCGCAATAGTGATGGCGTAATCATTGAAGTATCATAGTCGAAAAGCTGGAAGAGTAGCGTCCATGCTAATGACTCCACGCACCTCACGTGGCAGAGCAGAGGTTGATATGTATGTCTTCATTCCTGATATATGGAGACCATAGCGTGCTAACAAGTGTGCTGCAGAATTTGCCTCATGCGGACAATAGCAGACAGTAGATGAATTAATACAAAGTAGGTCAATGGCTCTCTGCACATCACTCATACAAGAGCCCTGATATTGTAAAGGGTTAGCAAGCATATGAAGTAACATGCGGCAATCCGTTTCAACATGCAATGCATCATATGTGACTGCATAATATAGAAGAGAG
Source organism: Eustoma russellianum (assembly GCA_036186865.1). Taxonomy (NCBI): domain Eukaryota; kingdom Viridiplantae; phylum Streptophyta; class Magnoliopsida; order Gentianales; family Gentianaceae; genus Eustoma; species Eustoma russellianum. Next base: position 21,253,766 of record AP025062.1, on the reverse strand, counting down.
AAAAGCAAGGCCTGCAATTCAACCCTCACAGGAGTAACATGTGGAAGGGCGAAACAAATGGCGGAGACAAATCGTCCAGTATCATCCTGGAGTACTGCACCTGCTGCCGCACCATGGCGACCTACCGTAGCATCCAAATTGACTTTCATTCGTCCAAAAGGGGGTAATTTCCATTTAATCAATCTGTGCCGATATACCCTTAAACGAGGAGAGAAACCGCAAGAAATAAGGTTAGGAATAGACTCCACAAATTTACGATCTTGTACTGAAGCACACCAAGTATATATATGTGCATGGACACGATCAAATAAATGATTATATGAGAAAGTATTGTCTCCAAAGCAGATAGACGTATACTCCTTCCAAATCACCTAGAGAACCAATGCTGGAACCACAGCTCGAAGATGTCCCCGCATGGAAGATGTTGAAGCTTGCCGCCACCAACAGATCAAGTAGGCAGTAATGGTTGATTGTTGTGGTAAAGGAGCCAAAAAAATGACTGCAATCTCATTCCATAATGATTTAATTTCCTTGCATTGTAAAAACATGTGATCCTTAGTGTCGGAATGACTCAAACAGAAGACACACTGGGAGGGGTAGATAGTCTGCATATCCGAAGGTTATTCGAGATAGGCGATGATCCCGACCAAAGACGCCATAAAAACACTTTTGCTCCTATCGGAGAAGAGACCCACCATATAAACTTAGAAAATTGCAAAATAGGATTATCATCATGGTGCAGTAAATAAGCTGTTTTGATAGTATATGTGCCAGTTGCATTCGAATCCCAGCTGATGCCATCAAAAGATTGAGTGACATGTGTATTCATGTATTCATGAACATGGCAAAGCCTTTTCCATGCCGCTGAATCATAGATATGTGCAGACACAGTCAGCCGCTGTCCATATTTTGCACGGCAATATGTGGCCCATAAGGAGTTCAATATTTTGGTGTGATATTTCCACCAAAGCTGTCCATCATACGCTTGTTGAAGGTAGTCCAAATTTCGGATACCAATGCCACCATTAACAGTTGGACGGCAAACCAGGTGCCAAGAGGTCCAATGATGGCGACCATTCCATAAAAAAATTGCCATATTCCTATTCAGTGCGTTGATTACACTTTTAGGCAACCGAAAACTTGCAATGAGAAGAATTGGGATCGATGATAAGACATGTTTGACTAATGTTAATCTGCCTGCCATTGATAATAATTTGGATGACCAAGCATTGAGACGGATGTCAAAGTGGGTTAGTAAAGAAGTGCAGTAGGAAGCACGATTAACACCTTTATACAAATAGGACCCAAGATATTTTATGGGAAGCACAACCAATTGCATGCCAAGCAATCGAGCTAACTGCGGCCCAGCCATAGATTTTCCCACAATCAGCTGACTCTTGTTAAAATTAATTAATTGACCCGTGGCTGCTTGATATGTATCTAGAAACTGTTGAAAACGACGTATATTGGAAAGCTTGCCATTAAGGAAAACAAGCAAATCATCCGCAAAACCCAAATGCGATACTTGGGGAGCCCGGCCCACATTAAAGCCAAGTAATTCACCGGAGGCTATTAATGAGTTAAGACCACGAGAAAATCCTTCAGAAGCCAAAATAAACAATAAAGGCGATAGAGGATCACCTTGTTTTACCCCTCGTGTAATAGGGAAGAAGCCCACTGGTTTCACATTGATAAGTATGGAGCACCTTATAGCCGCCAAATTATTTAATATAATCCTGACTATCTTTGCGTCAAATCCAAACTTATGGAGGAGCTGCCGAAGATAACCCCAATCAACACAATCAAACGCCTTTGCCATGTCAAGTTTTATCATAACTTGGCCTCCATGCACACGTTTGTCAATCAAATGAACCATTTCTTGGGCCAGTAAAATCTGATCAGTGATATCACGGCCCTTTAAAAAACCGGCATGCTCCTTCGAAATCAGCTTTGGCAATATGTCAGAGAGTCTAGAAGCTAACAGTCGTGTAATAATCTTGGCAATAAAGTTAGTTAAACATATTGGCCTGAAATCAGAGAACGTTTGTGGATTCGCAACTTTAGGGATAAGTGTGATAAGGGACGCCGCCAATTGACTTGGAGGTGGAATACCTAGGAAGAATTCCTGGACATCGTTATGCGCATCAAACTTAATTACATGCCAAAATTTACGATAGAAGGAACCTGAAAAACCATCCGGGCCAGCCGCACTTGTTGGACTTAGTGCCCATACTGCTTGCTGTACTTCTTGCATGTTTGGAATGGCCAAAAGCGACACATTATATATATATATATATATACATATATATATATATATATCATACAACATTATAATTTCATATTCATATGTGATTAGAGGTTGACAATTATTCGTTCACTGCACTCGCTATTTTCTTACGATGACTCTATTATGTAATATGGTTTTCCTCTGCCACAAGTGAGACTTTCTTTTAATAAAATCTTTTCCGTTAATATATAGATATATATATATATATATATATATATATATCATACAAAATTACAGATTCATACTCATATAAATGAATACAGGGCATATATATTTAACATTATAAAAATCTCATATGTTAAACTACACCACGAGTAAATTGCGGCTGTGTGTGAGTGCACCTAATATTTTTCAATAGCTTTCGGCCCTTTTCCTAATTTAATTTATTCAACTGAGCATACATATTCATATACCGCCACATACGGTTATACATATATACATATATATAATCATCCATACATATAATCATCCATCTATATAATCATATATACTTATGCATGATCCATATTTTGATACGAAAATAATGATATAAATTTAACAAATTCATAATAAGTACATGGAGGATACTTACCTTAATTGTTTATACTATACCGAAATTATTGCGCTAGGCCTTGTTTGGCAAAGTTTCACATTTTCTTCAATCATATGAGGGCCGCCCGAATCTTAATGGTATAAGGAGGGTGGCCGGTTATTGCTATATAGTGGTGTAGGGTTTAGGGTGTTTATATATATATATATATATATATATATATATATATATTAGAAGAAAATTTTGTTTTATTGATTTATGGCCTCACTTGTGGTGGAGGAAAACCTTATTACATAATAATGTCATTGTAAGAAAAAAGCGAATGCAAGGAAATAATGATTATCAGCCTCCAATCATATATGATATGCCACATTAAAACCTTGCCAAGTAAAACCACCCTTGTGAATAAAACCTTGGCGAAGGAAAAAGCGTACATATTTATATAATTGGAGCGGTGATATACGTTACAATACAGTGGAATAGAAATTATAAGCCAAATGGACCAAAAAGAAAGACATGAAGTGGGCGGCCATAGGGTATCCAGCGCAGGTTGATGCACGGTCGTCACGTCATAGAGTATTTCATCCGCGCCAAAGGTGAGTGTTATCATGATATATGTCCCCGTCCATGCACATGTAAAATAAAATGCTAGGTTAAACAGGTATACAAGGCATAGCAAAAAGTAGAAAGCCAAGAGAATGCAAAGCATACCGAGTCTGCCTGCACCCCTCAGAGTACAGGCAGAGATATTAAAATCATGCCAATCCATATGGAAGACCGGGAAACCTCAAGGAAAACGAAGATTTGAAGATGAGAGATCCAATGCCATGGAGCCACGAACCAATTATTGAAGAGTATGAGGCGAGAAGTATTGTGTCTGAGGGAAGTGCATTGCATGCTGAGCAAGGTAATGAGCAGCCATGTTTGCCTCTCGATAAACATGATTAAATTCCAGCCGATGGAGGTGAAGCAGTGTATGTAGTAGGCGCAGATGATAGTTTCCAAAAACTGATTGTGGTTGCTTGAGCCGAGACAGCATTTGATTACAATCCGATTCTAAGATAATGGAACGATAAAGCGGAAGGAAATACAACAAACCAAACATCGCCGCCTGTGTCTCTGCATTAAGTGGTGTACATGGAGGTAAGCGAAATGAAATCGCTCCCACACAGTTACCCGAATGATCACACAAAATTGCCCCCTAACGCATAATGTCTGCCAACCGCCGCATCGATATTTAATTTTAGCCTACCAGAAGGAGGTGTTCGCCAACGAACTACCTGCGGGCAAGGAGACCGAATAGCAGGGATCCATAAGAGCTGAGGTGTCGGTCCTACCGCAAGTTTGGAGCCCTGAATTGTTTTAATCCACATCCCAATGTCATAATGGATGGCAGCCCGAACAGAGGACGGAGCAAATGAGGTTGACTCACCATACACAAGTGACGCATAGGTACGCCATATTTTGAACACAACAATCGCTGCAACAACTATTTTTAAAACCCCAAAGAGAGACGATAATGTAGAGCGATGCCACCAAGATAGCAGATATTGACGAAGATGTAATGACATGGGGAATAAACCATGTAACTCAGAGGCAAAAAAAATCCCAAATGGGACGAATGGTTGTGCAGTATAGAAAGACATGATCCACTGTGGCCGAAGCTTGCTTACAAAAAGGACACTGCGTTGGACGAGCTGTAGAGTACTTACCAATATAATCCTCAAATGGCATAGCTGAATGGAAAAGGCCATAATAATAACTTAGTGGCCTGAGAATGATGCTTGAACCAAATGAATCTAGCAGATAGCAACGTCGGCCGTGGTATCCTGCAAATGTCATAAGCCGATCGTAATGTACATTCTCCCGATGCCGATGGTGCCCAGGTGAGATGTGAACTATGGCCGTCAGACTGAGCAAGGCAGGTATCATGAATGCGACAGATAAGTCTCCAGACTGGGGAATCTGGTAATCTAGACAGAGTTTATATATATATATATATATATATATATATATATATATATATATATATATATATATATATATATATATTTTCTGTTGAAAATAAAAGCATTATAAAGTAAACTTGTCTCTTCATTCAGCTAACAGTCTTAGGAGTATAGAACAACATTTTTCCTCCCCAAGTACGGAACACATGTATACTAGATTTGGTACGGAAACAGCTAATAAAATGACCAAAAGAGAACCCCCTTTCAAACAAACTTGGAAAACATCACTAAGAAGAAGACAGCAAAACTACCCTCCAGGCGATCACGGTAAAATCGCTGATGTCAACCATATCTTGAACCCAGACCGAGGACAAACTAATTTTTGAACATGCAGAACCCCGGCAATTGCTATATGAGCTTCCTGGTCCTTTAGCATGTTGTCGGCTGCATGAACTGCTCCTCAAGCATAAGGTTGTTTGTGAGACCAACAAGGGAAGAAATGGAATTAGACATGTTACTTTTGGATTCTTCTTCCACTCTATCAACTCCATTAACAAGTTTAGGAAAGCCAGTTGTCTCGGAAACAGGTTTGCTGTGCCTCTTGGCCTTTAAGGACTTCTCACGATTTTCGTAAAAATTGAAGTCATCTAACAAAGATGTCTCCCAAATACAAAGCAAAAGAGTTGAAAGTAAACCGAAATATTTGACCAAACATTATGAAACATACTAAAAAATATATAGTTAGAATGTGGGAAAATCAAAGCATGTAATATCAAAGCTCTTCTATGTCTTTTGTCTTGAATCTCATGTAGCTCATGTTTCTGCTAGCAAATGGACAAGAAATAGTAAGTATCAACAAATCTGCATTGAATAAGTTTAAAGAAAACAAACAAAGGGTCGCCTGTATTCCATAGAAAAACAAGCGAAAAAAATATAGCATTACATAGTTGAAAAACATGCACCATAAGTGAGACACCATAAGTGAGACGACTGCAAAAGCTCAGCAACGTGCAAAACAAATGGAAACGATAAGTATGAAAACGAAAGAACAGCCAGGGCATTGCAACAGTGAGAAGGTTATATCATACCGCCGTTGCATGTACCAAAATGATACATGCAACATCCAAATCAATATGTATTGTCCTCCATCTTGTAATTGCATATCCAAATCAAATACTATAAACGCAAATATGCTGTGGATGCATCCGTCATGAAAAAACCTCTCGTTGTAGGTGGTAACGAAGCTAGCGTGGAAAATATCATTGTGGCAGGAAACATGCGCCCATGTTGTGTCAGATGATACACTACCATGTTAGCTTCTCTTGGAACGTGATGAATCGAGCTACCTGTAAGATTCAGAAATAGCTGCAAATGATTATAGTAATATGAATGAGCACGATGTATATCCGGTGGAGGCTGAAGTATTGTCAAGCAGCCAGTTTCTATCAACAGACTGCGATATGAAAATCCAAAGTAGATGAGACTGTAGATCATAGCTTGAATTTCCGCCATATATGGTAATAGTCAAGGTAAGGTATATGATAAAGCGCCAATTGAAGTGCCTAAGAAGTCTCACAATATAGCCCCTGCCGAAGCCGTGTATTTTCCAGCCGATGCGTCAATATTTAGTTTAAATTTTCCCAAGGAGGAAGCAGCCATTTAACAATCGTAACCTTCTGTATTCGCAGATGTGGAGAGAATCTAGCATGAATGAGGATTTGAACATTTGCAGCGTGCTTTTTCCCTGTAATAGTTGAGGCCCAAGTATAGCACAATTGTCTAGTCATAGTATAAATAGTACCTGTTAAGAGATCAGCATCCCCATACACTACATTTGTGTAAACTCTCCAAATAGACCAGCATATGAAAGAAGAGGCAACAATACGGTATTGTCCTAAAAGAGATGTAGACGAAGATGATAACCACCATCTCATTAAATAGGATCGCATAGAAGATGTCCCAGGTAGTGGACCGTTTAGAAGTAAAGCAATTCGTGTCCAATGTTGTTTGACAAGGGTGCATTGTAAAAAAATGTGAGTTAATGTAGCTGAATAATTCTTACAGAATGGGCATATAGTAGGACAGATCTGGAGAAAACGGACCAGATGATCTTCTATTGGCAGTGCTCCCTGAAGCAGACGCCACATGAAGATACTTTTGGATTTTGATAAATTGCGCCACCATATGAATTTTATGCGTTTGCCGTGTGGAGAAATGCTCTCGACAATCATCATAAGCTTGCTTCAACGTAAATTCACCTGAGCTAGTAGATGTCCACGTTGAGCCAGGGTTGGGTGTGGTACATGTCAAACAGAAAGGGTGGATGGAACAAATGCGTTTCCAGCTTGGGGAATCATAAATGCGTGGCATGTAATCCTCACGAGCTCTGTATCTCAGCCGCATATATATCGCCCCAGAAAGAAGTGCTGTGGTGATAATTCCACCACAGTTTACATCATATGCTTGTTGAAGTGTAAACAAATTTTGTATTCCCAAACCTCCCTCCTATATGGGACGACATATTCGTGACCAAGAGACTCAATGATGTCGGTCCCCCCCAAAAAATAAAAGACATCTTTTGATTGAGGTCCTAACCAACAACGACAACATAATAACTCCAACTGTCAGAACATCACACAAGGAGAGGTGATGAGAGCACTGAAGAGGATGGGAAGAGCTAAAGCGGTCGACCTAGATAACATACCCATTGAGGCGTGGAAGTATTTAGGAGAGGAAGGGGTACAATGGCTAACTACTCTGTTCAACCGTATTTACAAAACAGGAAAGATGCCAGATGAGTGGAGAAAGAGTGTCGTGGTCCCTCTATATAAGAGCAAAGGAGATGCACAATGTTGTGGGAACTATAAAGGGATTAAGTTGCTAAGCCATGCCATGAAGTCATGGGAGAGAGTAATCGACACTCGAATTAGGAGAGAAACTCAGGTTACGGTGAACCAATTTGGTTTTATGCCAGGAAGGTCAACTACGGAAGCAATACACATTCTCAGGGGATTAACGGAGAAGTACAGGGAGAAGAAGCGCGATTTACATATGATAATTTTTCGATCTTGAACAAGCGTATGATAGTGTGTCACGTAGCCTGATATGGGATAGCCTGAATGCAAGAGGGATCCCTATGAAGTATATAGACATAATTAGAGATATGTATACTAGGACAAAAACAACCGCTCGTACACCTGTGGGGAATACAGACTTCTTTCCGGTGGAGGTCGGTCTCCATCAAGGGTCTGCATTGAGCCCATTTCTTTTTGCAGTTGTCCTTGATGAGTTGTCAAAGCCGATAGGTAGTTCCGTGGTGTATGCTTTTTGCTGACGATATTGTATTAGTTGCAGAAAGTAAACATACCCTGAGTATGAGAATAGAGCAGTCGAGAGGTTTTTTATAGAGAAAAGGCTTAAAGATTAGCCATTTGAAGACAGAGTATCTGCACTACGACTTCAGTGGCGTAGCAGACAGTGAGGATAGCCGGCTCACCATCAATGGTCAAGTGGTGCCACAGGTAAGTAAGTTTAAGTACCTAGGATCATTTGTGCAGCAGAATGGTGACATAGATAATGATGTAGCACATCGAGTTCAAGCAGGCCGGTGTAGATGGAGGGCGGCCTCAGGGGTGCTGTGTGACAAAAATTTCCAACTAAATTAAAGGAAAAATTTTATAGGGTGGCAGTGCGACCAGCAATGCTATATGGGACAGACTGCTGGGCCATCAAGAGGTCACAATTATAGAAGATGGAAGTGGTAGAGATGAATATGTTAAGATGGATGTGTGGGCATACAAGGCTAGATCGGATAAGAAAAAAGGTGTTTCGAGAAAGGTTAGGCGTGGCTAGTATAGCAGATAAGATAAGGGAGGGCAGAATGAGATGGTTTGGGCATGTCAAGTGGAGACAGACAACGACGGTGGTCAGAGCAATTGAAAGCCTCATTGTAGAGTGGAACAGGAGTAAAGGCAGACCCAAACTGACTTGGGATGAGCAGATAAGGCACGACCTACTAGATTTGCATCTCTCTGAGGACATGGTCCAGGATAGGAGTTCATGGAGACATAAGATTAAGGTTAACGAGGTAGGTCATATATAGGGACACATTAGAGTATATTTTGGGACATACATAGGCGTAGACACTATCTACGCTCTAGGTTGATCTATGCTATAGGTTGACTTTTCACTTGGTTGCATATGTTATACCGTTGTTTTACATTACATGTACATATACACGTGATGTGTATTTTAATATCGAAAGTTCTTTTTATGTATTTCTTGAATTTTCTCACTAACACACTAGCACAACATATCTCTATTATCATGTCATTTATGCAGGTTCATATAGAGTCGGGGGTCTCACTGGAAGCAGACTCTTTATCCCTTGGGATAGAGGTATTGTATGCCTACCACTTACCCTTCCCAGACCCTAACGATAGCTTCTGCTGTCGTTGGGATATACTGGGTTCGGATGATGATGATGATGAGGATTTGATTGAGGGCATGGATGACACTCTTTGGAAGCCTAGCAGCAGCCATAATATGTAGAGGAAGTGATGTCAAGACTTACTATATAAGCACCAATCTACCACCAGGTGAGAGTAGCTGACCAGCCCAACCTGCTAATTTAGCATCAAAATGATTCAATAGTGTCTGACAATATTGTGCTCTATTTACCCCTTGGTATAAGTAGGATCCAAGATATTTAATAGGAAAAGACGTAGAGCGCATGCCTAATATGGCACCCATTGCCGATCTCTGTTGTGTAGATATATAAGAGCTAACTACAAGTTGCCCTGTAGCTTGTTGATAGAAATATAAAAAGGATTGAAAGCATCTCAGATTCCGGTTAGAACCATTAAGAAAGATAAGAAGATCAACTGCATAGGCCAAATGGGTAACTCCTGGAATGCGGCCCATGTTGAAACCCCTCAGTAGACCGACATCGGAAAGATGGTTAATGCCCCTGCTGAATCCTTCTGAGCATAGAATGAAAAGTAAAGGGGATAATGGATCACCTTGTTTTACACCTCGTGATGGCGAGAAAAAACCAAAAAGTTGGCCATTGAGGGAGATCATAGTTTAGAATATGTCATGGTATTCATAATAAGACGAACAAACAAATCGGAGAAGCCAAATTTTCGAGGCACTCCTTCCATATAGCGCCAACTCACCCTGTCAAATGCCTTAGCCATATCAAGTTTTAATATTACCTGCCCACCTCGTGTAGCCGTGTTCAAATAATGAACCATTTCATTTGCCATTAGGACCTGTTCACTTAATTCATGCCTTTTAAGAAAGCAAGTTGTTCCGAAGAAATAAGATGTGGCAAGAAAATATATAAGCAGGTAGCCAGAATGCGAGTGACCAATTTGCTCACAAAATTGGATAGACATATTGGACGGAAGTTAGCAAAAGTTTGAGGCTGCGAGATCTTAGGTATCAGTGTAATAACAGACGAGAGCATAGACTCAGAGCTGGGATACCTAAGAAAAATTACTGTACTTCTTGAAGAACATCCATTTTTATAAAATCCCAACATGATCGGAAGAAAAAGCCATAATACCCATCGGGCCCAGCAATGCTGTACGGATTTAAACTCCAGACGGCCTATTTTGTCTCTTCTAAAGTCGACAGACATAACAATCTATTATTATCCTCTTGCGAGAGAATCGTAGGTATATGCTCTAGTAATGGTGCTGGATCATGTATGTCTTTGTCTGTAAATAAGTTTTGATAATAGGCAACCGCAAGATTACCTATGGCTTGTTGATCCGTATATGTGACTCCCGCCGCATCTTATATTTTTCTTATTCGCTGTCTACGATATCGATCTTTAACTATTGCATGAAAGTCGGATGTATTTGATTCTCCCTCGAGCGTCCATCGAAGACTGGATTTTTGTGCCCAGAATTTTGTTTGCTCTGAATTGGAGCACATTAAATTCGCCTGAGCCAAAGAAAAAGCAACCTGATTTTCTGTTGTGGGGGACGCTTCAAAATCAGATTCCTTTTGAATAAAATTCTGGTCCGCCTCTAATGATCATTGAAATATGTTGCCATATACATCTTTATTCCATCGACGAAGATCTTGTTTGAGCAGGCGGAGTTTATTATATAGCCCTCGCATTCCTCCCGTTGTTAGATATTCGTTCCAAGTGGCAGCAACAAATGCATGAAAGTCTAGGTGACCAACCCATGCATTGAGAAAAAGAAGTGGTGCATGCGGGCGTTCAATGCTAAGAGTGCATGTTAACAAAAGCGGACAATGGTCAAATAATACACGTGGGAGATGATGGGCTACAACATCAGCAAAGAGATCAACAAATGTTGTATTACTGAGTAAGAGATCCAATCTACGTTGAATTCGGTTTGCACCACTCCCTCTAGACCAAGTGAATAACCTATCCACGAAGGGAAGTTCTTGCAAATGACATTGATGGACACACTCATTAAAATCAAATAAAGGGCAAAGAGCTGGTGATGTCCGACCTCGGTGTTCCTCTAAGTGCAAGAATGCATTAAAATCGCATCCTATAATCCATGGATCCATAAACTGCTGAGAATGAGCTACGAAGGTATCCCATAGGGTCTTACGATCAGAAATAGTATGTTTGCCATAAACTACAGACCATGAAATATCCTGCTGAAGAGGAAGCCATGTGAACCGAAATAAAGAAGCCTGCAAGGAATGATCAATACTAATAAATCGAATACTTGAAGCGTGCCAAAAGATCCAGATATTATTTCCGCAAGTAGATAGCGCATGACGAAATCCTAGTTTCAGTCGATAAAATGAAATCTTAGCTTCACGCTGTTTTGGTTCAATCAAAATCAAAAGATCAAGTCGATGCTCATGCAGTGTAGTGATTAACCGACTTAGAGAAGTCCGAAGTCCACCAACATTCCAGGTAAGCACTTTCATTGAGAAACTGTATCAGAGTCAATCTGCGAGTGAAAAGAACGATTATGTGTGGCTCTAAGAGTTTTTATGGATGATGATGACCGAGGAGGAAGGTCTTTCTGAGCACAGCGACGCCGCCTGGGCGGAGCAGGGATGAATCCTTCATGATTTTCATTAGGTTGAGCTGATAACGATGCTAATATATTCGCATCATCAAAGGATGTTGGACATGAGAATAAACGTTCACCTATCACCTCAGAATCTGCCTTCATTTTTGAGATAAAAGACGCATGAGATTCCTTCCCTCGAGTGAATATCAGTATGTCCCAACTCAGAATCTGAATATTGACAATAATCAAAGTCAACTTGATTTTGCTGTTGCAGGAGGATCACATCTTCTTTTTCTTCGTTCAACTGTTGAATATCTTGCAAATTAGAAATCTGGAGATGTGGCTGTAGATCAGAGGAGGATGGCTCAGGCTGCAAATGTTCATAAAATGTCTTTTTGTTTGACACCTCATGAGCCAAAAGGGTGAAAGGCACTGCAGCTGCATTTCTGTCATCTTTGTGCAAAGTAGGCTTTTTTGGTGTCCAGCGTGTGGCAGGCTTTAATTTGCGTTCAGCAGGCTGGGAAGGATGACCATCACAATGCCATATTGCATGACCCAACCACCGATAGGTTGAACAAAATGCAGGCATGTCTTCATAAACAAGATGTTGTAATAGTATTCGCTGCTTTGCCTATAAATAGATTTTCTGAGGTAGTTCTTGCAAAACATCCACTTGGACGCATACTCGGGCAATAGATGGTCGCAAACCATCCGCAGTAGCGACATCCAGTTTGATTGGATTACCTATCGGACGAACTATCTCACATAGCGCAGATTTATGATGAAAGTGTACTGGTAACCCTGGAAGCGCCACCCATATAGGAACGATAGGGACATCAGAAGAGGGATCAAAATCTACAGTCCATTTTGTAACGCGCATATGACAGCCAGATATACTCCACGATCGACGATAAAAATAACGAACATAATCAGGTTCATGCCGAAAATTTAAAAGTATATGATTTTGATCAATTAAGGTAATCCGCAGGTCATTGCAAAAACCAATTCTTTCAAAAACGTCTCGTATTACCTTTAGCGGAGGACGCCCATACCAAAAAGTACCCACTAAGGAAAATCAAAAAAGAGCAGCAAGAGCATCAATTTCATCATCAGTGAATGTGATCATAGGCAAAACTTTATGGCGCACGATTGGCTTGGGTGAAATAGTAACGGCATTCTGAGAACCAGAAACAATCGCTACAAAAGATAACTGCTGCGGTGGCGTCGGTTCCATTATACGATCGCAACCAAATAGCATTGTTGAAAAAGAATAAACAGATGGAAAAAACAGGGACGCAGTAATCACATGAACAAGAAAGGAGGAGGGTGATGGCGGCGGCAGCTACGCACGCTGCCATTCATCGCCAGAGAGCATTGTCGCCATCTTTTTACCATAAAATACATATATATATAAACATATATCTTTTTTTATAAAAGAGACGTAGGTCTCTACATTTTATTTAGAATATAACCCTCACTTATGGCGGAAGAATACCATTTTTACATAGAAAGTCATTACATAATTGAATGAAGGAACTCAAGGAGCGATACATATTTTGCCAAATACTATCTATAGGGGGAGGTGTGTTTTCAAAAGTGGTATGATATGTCTCATTAAAACCTTGGCAAGCAAAACCACCCTTGTGGATAAAATCTTGCATGAAAGTAAAAGAGTGCATATTTACCACCTTTGAAAACTGACATGTAAACCTCCACTACCCATCGCTAATATGACCCCGCATAATGAATGATCAACTGCAGACAATGTCAGAAAAAGGTCAGCATCGCTCGGTCTAGTCCATGCACATGTAAAGAGAAGGCCAAAGTTAGATGATGATAAAAGACATAGTGAAAAAATAAAAGCCATAAGAAACCAAAGCATACCAAGTCTGCCTGCATCCCGCATGATACAGGCAGAAAAAGTCAGTGATAGCCAATCCATTCGGAAGACGTGGTGAATCTCAAGAGACGCGTAAAGTATAGAAGAGGAATCCAAACGAACCGTTCTCGGACTAATGATGGAAGAGTGTTATAATCATAACTTTGAGTCCGAGGGTCCAGCATTCCGTTTTTGGCAAGGTAATGAGCATCCATGTTTGCTTCTCTATAAACATGATTAAATTCAAGCCTATGCTGATTCTTCAACGAGTGCAACAAACGTAAATGATAATTTCCGAAAACTGCTTGCGGGCATGCCAAGGCTGTATAAATCTGAGAGCAATCCGATTCAAGAATAATCTCACAATACATTAACAAAAAATACAGCAATCCGAATACAGCAGCTTGAATCTCTGCCATCAACGGAGTACTTTGAGGCAAGCAAAATGAAATAGCGCCCACATAGAAACCAACATGATCCTGTAAAATAGATCCTTCTGCAGCATAATGCCTTCCAACCACCGCATCCACATTTAACTTTAATCTACTCGAAGGGGAGATAACCAGCGAACCAATTGCGGACGTGGCAGACGAATTTGCGGCAAAGAAAGAAGATGTTGTGACAAACCAATCCCAGCCGCCAGCTTTGTGCCATCCATCGTTTTACCCCACATAAAGATGTCATAATGTATTGAAGCCCTAAGGGATGCCGAAGAAAAATCAACCATATCGCCATAGACTAATGATGCGTAAGTGCGCCATATATTGTAAACGATAATTTCCAGAACCACAATTTTGAGCACCCTAAATATAGAGGATAACATAGAGCGATGCCACCAAGATAAGAGATACTGCCAAAGATTCATAGATGTTGGAGAAACACAATGCAACTCCGACGCATAAAACTCCCATACATTGCGAATACACGCACAATACAGAAAAACATGATCCACCGTTGCTGAGGCATGTTTGCAAAAAGGGCATTGCGTAGGTCGAGCAGTATTATAATTACCAATGTAGTCCTCAAAAGGTAGAGCAGAATGATAACTACGCCACAAAAACTGTTTGATGGCAGGCGAATGATGTTTATTCCAAATAAACTGTGCTGAAAGCAGTGTAGGCCTCTGCGTGCGACAAAGATCATATGCAGTGCGTAATGAAAACTCTCTAGCAGCGGTAGGTGTCCAACTAATACCCGTCCCTTGCCCTACGGTTTGACTAATACATACATCATTGATCCTATAACTGATTTTCCAAACAGGTGAATCAGGCAGTCTAGGTCGATAATCACCAAAGTTTCTGTATTTAGCATGCATATATTGACTCTAGAGTGTGTTATTTTGCTGATAAGACCACCAAATGCGACAGTAGTAAGCCTCTTGTAACAGACGAAGATCACGAATGCCCATACCTCCTTCTTCACAAGGCATAGTGATAGTGGACCATGCAATCCAATGAGGTTGATGTCCCCATAAAATGTAGCCATTTTCCATTCTATAATTTTAATCATCGATTTTTGCAATCCGCCTGCAGCAATAACATGCAATGGGAGGGCCGAAATAACTGTACGAAGTAAAATAAGTCTACCTGCCGAAGAAAGCAGTCGAGTATGCCATTCATTTAGACGAGCATCAATATGCTCTAGTAAAGAAACACAGTATCTGGAGCGACTTATGCCTTTGTGTAGAAAAGAACCAAGATATCGAAAAGGCAAGGTAGAAGATCGCATATGCAGGATATCCTCAAAACATCGTCGTTGGTGTAGTGATGTGGTTGCAGATGGGATGAAGCTACTCTTATAGAAATTTACCTTTTGACCAGAAGCTGTTTCATATGATGCTAAGAATGACTGAAATTGCCGCAAATTCTGGTTTGAGCCTCTTAAAAACACTAAGAGGTCATCCGCATATGCCAAGTGTGTAATATGGAAAGGAATCCGCCCTAAACTTAGTGGCTGCAGGACTGCAGAGGCCACTAAGGCGTTTAAACCTCTGCTGAACCCTTCTGAGGACAGAATAAAAAGCAAAGGGGATAAAGGGTCACCTTGTTCGACACCCTTGTATGGCCGAAAAGTATGAGAAGGCTGACCATTAATCAATACTGCTAAGGTCGTAAAGCTTAAATGATTCAGTATAATCCGAATGAAAAAGTCTGAAAAGCCAAAACGGCGTAGCAATAACTCCAGGTACTCCCAACTGACTCTGTCAAAGGCTTTCATCATATCAAACTTCAGACATAATTGAGATCCTCCCTTATCAAGCATATGAACCATCTCCCTCGCTAATAATACATGCGTAGAGATATCATGGCCCTGCATAAAGCCTGTCTGCTCCGGCGAAATTAGCTTAGAAAGCAACATATTTAAAAGGGTGGCAATTATTCTCGTACAAACTTTACTCAAAAAATTTGTAAGACAAATAGGGCGGAAATTGTTGAATGTACTCGGAGATGCAGTCTTGGGTATCAATGTGATTAAGGCACTAGCCATCACCGATGGCTGGGGTACTCCAAGAAAAACTTCCTGCACTGGTATAACAACATCTGTGTGAATAACTGGCCAACAGGAACGGAAAAAGTTACCACTAAATCCAACTGGTCCTGCAGCACTATGAGGGTCTAAATGCCAAACCGCCTCCTTAACCTCATTCGCCTGTGGTAACTGCATAAGCATGACATTTTCATCAGCCGTGATCAACGTAGGTATATGTTGAAGGATCTCATCATAATTGCTTGTAGATTCCTTGGCAAATAATGAGGTGTAGAAAGAAACTGCATCATCCATTATGGATGTGAGAGAGGTACATAGATCACCAGTGGATGTGCGAATTTGCTGTATCCATAGATGCGCTCGCCGAACTTTAACAATAGCGTTGAAATAGCGCGTGTTAGTATCACCTTCCTGCAACCATCTAACGCATTCCAGAACTGCAGTTTGTATTTAGAGGCGCGAACATACTCCGCCTTGGCTTTATGATATACTGCATAATTTGTCTCAGAAGGGTCTGCATCCCATATTCCTTCTGCTCTGCGTATGGAAGCCTCAGCTTGCGATAAGTTGAAAAAATGTTGCCAAACATTTCCTTATTCCAACGTTGAATATCTTTCTTAAAACAAGATAATTTCGAATAAAACTCATACATACCGCCAGTGGTTGGGTAAGAACTCCAAGTGTCCTTCATATAACTATGAAAATCTGGATGCAATAACCATGCATCAAGAAACCGAAAGGTACGAGTGCCACCTGGGCTGTTTATGCGACATATGAATAGCAAAGGTGTGTGATCTGAAGAAACCCGTGGTAAGTGAGTAAGTTGCATGTCTTCAAAAGCATCATGAAAGGATGAGTTAGTGAATAACCAATCTAATCGTCGGTGAACCCTCCCGAGGCCCTCCCTTCTATCCATGTAAATCTGGAACCATGAAATGGGGGGGCCATCAAAGAACAAGATTCGACACAGTCATTAAAGTCTTGTAACACCGTAAGAGAAGGATGTGAACGTCCACTGTGATCCTCTAGAGAAGGAAAAGTATTTAAATCACCTCCTATCATCCATGGCAAGTTCGAAGTTCGCGAAAAGTCACGTAATGACTGCCACAGTGGACGACGCAACACCGGAGTGTGCTTAGCATAGACGACCAAGAAAGCAAAAGCCAGTTGCAGCGGAACAAATACCAAATTGAGATGAACAACCTGATCCTCATCCTGCGCTGCTACTAACCAAAAAATCAAATCACGCCAAAAAAACCCATATGCGTCGGATTGAGAAGAGTAAGAATGTGAGAATCCCAGATCCAAACCAAGCCTAGCAAGACGAGATGGAGAATGTTTGGGTTCAATAATAGTAAGTAAATTTAACTGATGTTCACGTATCAAATGATGTAACCTAGGTAAAGAGGCACTCATGCCTCTTATATTCCAAATTAAAACATTCATTGAGAAAGGGTAGTGTCACTTTCCTGAGAGACCCGTGAGGCACTACGTTTTAAGATTGTGGAGGGTGGCAACAGTGGCAAATCCTTTCTCGCATGGCGTCTCCTGCGTGGAGCTACTGGTATAAAACCAGCATCTGTGGATGACTCCTCCAAACGCGATATGAGAATATCCTCCGCGGGGATGGAGGAATCAACTGCATCTTTCAGACAACTTCATCCGGAACAGCAGGAAAATCTGTTTGCTGATCGTCTGCATCTAACTCCGTATCTGAGGAATGACCAAGGTGACAGTGATCTGTAGTATCCTGCTGAGGAGGGAACTCAGCATCTGCGCCTAATCTATCAATGTTTTGCTCCCTTCTAGGTTCAGGCGGATCCACCGCAGGTGGCTCTTCATCTGAAGGATCCTGCTGATCATGTTGAGCATCAGATAAAACTGCAAGCGGTTTCTTTATAGGAGTCTACCTCTTTGCCGGTGGAGGAGGGGGTGGCAGGGGCGGCACAGAAGACTTAGCTTTAGTAGGACATAACCCCGTTGCATGGCCTAGTCGATGACAGGATGCACAAAATAAAGGTAAATCCTCGTAAACCACTGATTGCAGAATGATTCTACTCTTAGCTTGCAAATATATGCACAAATATATATACATACATATTTTTTTTAAGGAGAATTTTTATTATTATAAATATCGCTCACTTCTGGCGGAGGAAAACCTTATTACAAATTGAAAAACATGACAAAAGTAGCAGTGTATGATTATCAACATCCAAATATATATGATATGCCGCATTAAAACCTTGCCAAGAAAAACCACCCTTGTGGATAAAACCTTGGCGAAGGAAAAAGCGTACATATTTATATAGATGGAATGTTGATAGGCGCTACAGTAAAAAATGAAATAATTTTCAAGCCAAAATGAGTACAAGAGTCGCAAAATGAAAGGAAGCCATGTAGAGGTCCGTAGTTGATGTGCCCTCTTTCCGTCAGAGAGAGCAGAGCCGCCAGCGACAAAGCAGGCCAAGAAGAATCGTTGCGTCCATGCGCAAAAGAAATACGTGGCTGAGTGAAAGCAATATAGATGACACGCTGAAAAGATCCAGGCAAAAAGAGTGGGGAACATACCAAGTCTGCCGGTACACAATGAGGTACCGGCAGATGTAATATGGAAATGCCAATCCATATGGAAGACTTACAAAATTACGGAACCACGTGCTTGCATGTAGAAGTACCTCATCCCAGCAGGCAGATACACATCATCAACTCGGTCGTCAAATAATGGTCGCAAGACATACCATGCAGAGAAGAGAATATGCGCTGAAAATGGCATAATGCGTGTCTCATCAAGGTGAGGTCCAATGCAGCTAACCAGCGTGGGGACAGCGTCTCAGCCGGGGGCCACACAAGTGCGATAAAACAATGTCCAAGCCATACATAAAGACATAATGAAGCAACGTTATTAGCAATCAACCAACTGTGAGAAATAATGAAAGCCAATGGGTAACAAATCATACCAAACCTGCCCGAACCCTGAAGGGCACAGGCAGGAAAATTCAGATGACGCCAATCCATGTGGAAGACTTAGATAGATCAAGGCACTCTCAAATGTACTGAAGAAAGATCCAATGAGATGGAACTACGAACTAATGGCGGAAGAGAGCGAGAATTGTAGATTTGGGTGCAGGGGTTGAGCATAGCATTCTGCGCAAGATAGTGTGCCGCCATGTTTGCCTCTCCGTAAATGTGATGATAGTCAAATCGATGTAGCCGCACTAACGTGTGGAGTAATTGAAGATAATAGTTGTCGTACACCATCTGAGGGCGGGATAATCGTGATACAAGCATCGCACAATCTGATTCTAGAATAATCGACCGATATAAAGGCAGAAAAAACAATAGTCCAAATAACGCCGCCTGTATCTCTACATGAATAGGAGAACTTGGTGGTAATCTAAATGATACTGCGCCTACACAAACTCCAGCATGGTCTCTCAAAATAGCACCACCTGCACTATAGTGCCTTCCAACTGCAGCATCCGTATTTAATTTAAACCGACCAGATGGTGGTAGCCTCCATCGCACCAAAATTGGACGCGGGTTGCGAAGTGGAGGAAGCCAAGCGAAGGGATGGCGCGGACCAGTCAGCAATTTGGATCCCGCGATTGACTTACACCACATTGAAATATCATACTGTATGGTGAACTTTAATGATGTAAGTGAGAAAATGCGTGGCTCACCATATACTAGAGATGCATAGGCCCACCATACCGAATAAACGATGATTGCTGGGATGATGACTCGCAAAACACCGAGGAAAGATGAAAAATTCGAACGATACCACCAGGAGAGTAAATATTGGCGGAGCCTCAAGGATGTTGGGATAGGGCAGTATAACTCGCTGGCAAAATAACTCCATATCGATCGAATGCCCAGACAGTATAAGAATATATGATCCACCGTAGCAGACTCCTGCTTGTAAAATGGGCATTGGGTTGGGCGTGCGACAAAAAACTTACAAGTATATTCTTCAAAAGGTATCGCCGAATGAAAAATTCGCCATAGGAATATCTGAGTGGTAGGTGAATGATGTTTAAACCAAATAAATTTTGTCGAGAGGAGTGATGGACCAGAGGTTCGACATATGTCATATGCACTACGCAATGAGAATTCCCCAGTTAGTGTTGGAGTCCATGTAAGATGTGCCGCCTGTCCTTCGGTTTGTGCTAAACAGATAGGGTGAATCCTGCAAATAAGTTTCCACACCGGGGAGTCTGGTAGTCGAGGCAGGTAATCGCCGCGATGACCATATTTAGCATATATATAGTTACTCCAAAGTGTTTTTTGTTGTTGATTTGACCACCAAATTCGACACTGATACGCTTTTTGTAACACGCATAAATTCCGAATTCCCAATCCGCCCTCCTCCTGGGGCGTTGAAATAGTTGCCCAGGATACCCAATGATGTCTACTGCCCCCAATAAAATGTCACCATTTTGCGATGTATGATGTGAATTACCAATTTGGGTAGTCCTCCTGCTGCGAGAATATGTAAAGGCGGAGAAGATACAACTGAGCGCAACAATACTAGTCGGCCAGCAGCAAATAATAATTTTGAGTGCCAACCATGTAGACGATCATCTATGTGCTGCAATAATGAAAGACAATAGCTGGATCTGTTAATGCCCTTATGTAAATAGGAACCAAGATATCGAAATGGTGGATGTGAACCCCTCATGCCCACGATAGACTTGTAGGTATGTCGCTGTTGTGGCGTAATTGCAGCAGATGGAATGAAGCTACTTTTTTGGAAATTTATCTTTTGACCAGAGGCATTTTCATACTATGCTAAGAAGGAATGAAAGCGGCGAAGATTACGCTGAGTCCCCCTTAAAAAAACCAAAAGATCATCTGCATAGGCTAAGTGGGTGATAGTGAAAGGAACACTACCTAGACGGAAAGGTTGTATAGCACCCGATGCTACTAATGATTTTAACCCCCTGCTAAAACCTTCAGACGAAAGAATAAAAAGCAGAGGGGATAAAGGATCCCCTTGCTTAACTCCCCTGCATGGCCGAAATGATGTTGTAGGCTGGCCATTAACTAGAACTGATAATGTGGTGGCACTCAAATGATTCAAAACGAGGCGAATGAAAAACTCAGAGAATCCAAAAGTACGGAGTAACCTCTCAAGATATTCCCAGCTTACGCGGTCAAAAGCCTTCATCATGTCTAACTTCAAGCATAGCTGAGGACCTCCTTTATCCAACATATGTATCATCTCTCTGGCCATCAGTACTTGCGTGGAAATATCAAAGCCTGGAAGAAAGCCTGTTTGCTCTGGCGAAATTAGTCGTGGGAGCAAGGTATTAAGTCTGGTAGCAATGATTCTCGTGCAGACTTTACTCAGGAAATTAGTGAGACAGATTGGCCGAAAGTCGCTAAATGTGTCTGGTGACGGCTTTTTATGGATTAATGTGATAAGAGCACTTGCCATAACAGTAGGCTGAGGGATTCCAAGGAAAAACTCCTGGACTGCCTTAACCACATCAGAACAAATAATTGACCAGCATGAACGATAAAAGTTACCATTGAATCCATCAGGGCCTGCTGCACTGTGGGGGTCTAAATGCCAGACTGATGTCTTGACTTCCTCTTCAGTAGGCATCTTTGTAAGCATCAAATTGTCCTCCGCTGTAACTATGGATGGTATGTTGCTAAGCACTGACTCATAAGAGTGCGTGTGTTCCCGCGTAAATAAGGAGGTGTAAAAAGATACTGCTTCATCCTTAATAGATGTAATATCAGAGCATAATCTGCCGTCAGATGTACGGATTTGCTGTATACGCAGCTGAGTACGCCGACCTTTTACGATAGAGTGGAAATAGCGGGTATTGGAATCCCCATCTTGTAACCATTGAACCCGTGCCTTCTGTTTCCAATAATGAAACTCATATAATAGGGCTTGAAGATATTCTGCTTTTGCTTTATGGTATACCTCACGGTTCGCCTCTGTAGAGTCGGCGTCCCAAGCATGCTCCGCTTGTGTCATAACCGATTCCGCATTCTTAATATTGGAAAAGATGTTCCCAAATATTTCCTTATTCCATCTCTGTACATCCTTCTTCAGTCGGACCAACTTCGCATAAAAGCCATACATTCCCCCTGTTGTTGGATAGGATGTCCAAGCAGTTCTCATAGAATTATGAAAGTCTGGATGATGCAACCAGGAGTCTAAAAAACGAAAAGATCTGCGTCCCTCATTATTACCCAATCGGCATGAAAAAAGTAGTGGTGTATGATCTGAAGAAACTCGAGGTAGGTGTGAAAGACGTGTGTCTTCAAAAACATCTTGAAAAGAGGAGTTAAAGAATAACCAGTCAAGCCTGCGCCGGACTCGACCCAGTCCTCTACCATCTGTCCAAGTATATCGCGGCCCATGATACTGTTGAGACATTAGAGAACATGATTCAATGCAATCATTAAAATCTTGCAGGGATGAGAGAGACGGTTGAGAACGGCCTGCATGATCCTCCAGAGATCGGAAAGTATTAAAATCGCCCCAAATAATCCATGGCATGTCGTTGGATTCAGAGAAGGTAGATAGCGAATGCCATAGAGGGCGACGATGAGATACTGTATGATTGCCATAGACCACCGATAATACAAAATGCTGCTGAAGCTGTCGAAATAAAAAAGTAAAGTGAACCACCTGATTTTGATCCTGCGAGCGAACCAAATGGTAATCCCTGTCATGCCAAAATAACCAAATACGTTCTGATTGAGAAAAGAAATGATGCGAAAAAAGTTTCAGTATTCTGGGGTGCTGTCTGGTCCTCAGCCGGCAGCAGATCATCTCCCATATGTGACGGCGGGTCGATAACTGGAGCATTGTGTGCTGGGTTGTCTGTCGACTGGTCTTGAGTATCGTCAGAAATGTTATGCAAAGGTGCAACTGTTGTGACTGTGTTGCCTTCCTTCCATTTAACAGGGGTCCAGCGTTGTGCCCGCGGACGTGGCGGTGGCGGTGGAGGCGGTATAGGTGCCTTCTCTTTGGGATGACAGTTTGAAGCTGCATGGCCGAGCCTCCTGCATGAGGTGCAAAACTGAGGCAAATCTTCATAAACCACAGATTGTAAGATCATTCGATTTTTTGCCTGCAAATAAATTTTCTGAGGTAATTCTTGAGAGATATCCACTTCCACACATACACGTGCGACGGACGGCCTTAATCCATCTGCCGTCGCAACATCAAGCTTGATCAGTGTACCTATAGTACGAACAATTTCAAACAGCGAGTCTCGATGGTGAAGATGAATTGGTAAGCCGGGAAATGCAATCCAAACCGGGACTATTGGAACATCAGCAGTAGGATCAAAATCAATAGTCCATTTCGTAATACGCATGTGACAACCCGATATGTGCCAGGAACGACGATAAAAACATCTTAAATAATCAGATTCATTCTGAAAATTAAAAAGTATATGCGTTTGATCTATAAGTGTGATGCGCAAATCATGATGAAATCCAATCTTTTCAAATACCTCACGGATCACCTTCAATGGAGGTCGGCCATTCCAGAAAGTGCCCACCAATGAATGTTTGAATGGAGCAGCAAGAGCATCAATTTCCGAATCAAGAAATGAAATCATTGGGATGCCCTTGTATCGCGATACTGTTTTCGGCGATATAGAAATGCGTTGAGAAGAGGTTTCGCCTGCAACCACTGCAGCGAAGGAAGGCAGTGGTGTCGAAGCCATCACAGTTAGTCGTAAAGATCAATGCTTTGAAGCAAAAAAGGTGTGAAAAGGAACGCGTGATCAACAATTGGTTGAAGAAAGGAAGAATGTTGCAATGAAGATCAACGGCGGCGGCAAAGCCGCAGGGCCGGCGGCGTGCTTCAGACCTCCGAAATCTCCGGAGCCATATTCAGCGGCAGCACTTTAATATATTATATATACATACATATATATATACATAAATATACATATATATATATACATATATATATATATATAGTAACCAAAAATATCAGTTTTATTAATATAAGCCTCACTTGTGGCGGAGGAATACCATATTACATTTAACGAAAGGCCATCATCATATGCAAAATGTGAATATAATGCCGTAAGAATCTGTAATCTCCAATCATATATGATATGTCGCATTAAAACCTTGCCAAGTAAAACCACCCTTGTGGATAAAACCTTGGCAAAGAAAAAAGCGTGCATATTTATATGAGGAGATTCTATGTCAAACTTATGTGTACAATGAGAAAAACGATGAAATCCATAATTCCAGCCACTGAATATGTCATAAGAAAAAGTTAATATTTGTCTCCCAAGAAGGCTGCTGCTCCCATCACTTGTTTCTGGTCCCAAGTCTACTGCATGCCATTGATAATAAGTTCCCCTCCAGGGAGACCAGTGCAAGAACATGCAAATGACAAAAATCATAATAAGTGGTAGAGTATATAAGATGATAGTGTGGAAAAATCCATGGAATGAAAATATACTACCCGTGTTGTATGTATACATAGATACAGACAACCAGCCAACGTGACATGCATAGAAATACATAGTAAGTGTGCATACCTAGGTTGCCCATATCAAACAAAGATATCGGCAACAAGCAATGTAATAGATGTCATCCATGTCGCAGATTAGGGACTATGTCAGTCTTTACATTTGCACGAACTAAATGTGAAAGATCTCGAAGATTTGAGAATTGTGTAAGAGTCTGATGAAGCTAACCATGCTAAGCCAAGTAATGGGCAGCCATATTAATCTCCATTGGAATATATGCCAACGTGAAGGACTGCGAAGACATAAGATCATACAGTATGTGTGCTAAAGTAGTCTGATGTCCCTGAACATGTGCCAAAACACTCTACGCATCCACCTCAACGTCCATATGATAACCAAAGCGAGCAAAGTACAATACTGCTAACGCGGTAGCCTGTAGTTCTGCCTGATCCATAGATGAAATGGGCAAGGGAAATAAGATAGCTCTGGTAAAGAAGTATGCAAATCGGGCAGCAATTTATTCTCACATATATGATTCTCCGGTATGGAAGAGATTATGTCGAATACACCCATTCATGGAATCCAAGGTGACTAATACGCAGGCTGGATTGCATTAGATACCTGACTCAAACAGGCAATTCTCATTGAAATTGGCTTACTCTCTTATTTCGGCTTCATCTAACGTATTTGAAGAATCAAAATATATTTAGTGGCCACAATCACAGCCAGCACTCAGGATTTTTCTATGGAAGATATGGACGGGGTAGCTTCCACTAGTGGATAATCTTCGAAAATGGCAAACAGTCAACCCATCTCAATGCGTGTTCTGCCGCATAAATTTGGATGAGCAAGACCACATCTTTCTACACTGCCCGAGTATTCGACTAATTTGGGCCGAAATCTCCATTCATTTCTCAGGACCAGTGCCTCGCAATAGCACTATAAAATCTCATTTGATGCGCTGGCGGCGGACATCAAATAAATCGTCTATGAGTGGACAGCTGCGCGCTGTTGTCCCATCAATAGTTACTTGGACTGTTTGGAAAGAATATGGGGCGATATGATTTGGGGAGGAACAATTTAATTATCGTCGGCTGTTTGATAGAGTTCGTGCTACAATATACACATGGTGCGCAGCGATGAATAGTAAGAAGTTTGCAGCACCAATCACACATCTTGTTGCCTTGGCTTTCTCTCCTCCACTACGGACTAAGCGACTAAGGATCATTAGATGTGAACTGCCTCCTTCTGGCAGGATGAAGTTAAATGTTGATGCTGCAGTTGGTCGCTTACAATCAGCTGGGGGTGCCATCTTACGTAACGAGCAGGGCCAACTGATCTCGGCAGTATGCTTTGCACTACCGAAGCTGAGCCCCTTACATGCAGAACTGATGACATTGACTACTGCATTAATACACTACGCAAGACTCTAAGATAATTTAATTATCGAGAAAGACTGTTACTCAATACTCCAACTGCTATCCAACATCGGAAGGCTCACGGGTCCATTTGCAAGTGAAATTGCACTCGCAAAACGTTTCTTGGCACTCAATCAATCTACCTTGCAATATTGCCCACGTGAGGCTAATACAGCGACGCATGCATTAGCACGCCATGGCTACACTACCGCAGGCCATCGTCAATTTACATCCTTGCACAGTCTTCCTTGTGAGGTAAGTGGGGCGATACGTATGGATGTTACACTACCTACTTTTCGTCATTGAAACACTTCTCTCCATGTCTCACATTGCTGTGTTGTCGAAATCATTAAGTTGTTGCCTGGGGGGTCAATCCTCACAGGCAACCTTTGTGTGTATTCTCACTAATCATTGGTGTTTAATATTTCTTTCATTTTTTGAATGGTCTTGCTCAAAATTATTATACTGCCGTGGGCTGCTATTTTGCATGTACGATTACCACTGGACGAGGTATACTCCCTCCACATACGGCCCCTGGGTACAATTGCACGTGGATCGAATAATAAATCATACAATCAGCCAGCACTTAAAGTTGCCGTCTTGGTTCATCCTGAATCAAAGCGACCTGGGTATGTCAAATATTTTATTCCTGTTGATTCCTTTTGCCTCTTACATGACTCTCCCACATGCCACTTACAACATTTTTTGCGAGGTGAATTGTGCCTCGGGCTTCAGAAGAGTGCAATCTGAAAATCATAAGACCAAGCATGATCGCAATTTCAACCAAGCTTGGATGGACGAAGGAACAATCGCTCTCTTTATATATATGGACATTTATGTATTGGCTATTTGCTCCAATGGTATAAATATGTACGCTTTTTCCTTCGCCAAAGTTTTATCCGCAAGGGTGGTTTTACTTGACAAGGTTTTAATGCGGCATATCATATACGATTGGAGATTAGCCCTCATTAGCTTCCTGCACTATTTATTTTCGTATGATGACTTTTTGTACTATAGTATTCCTCCGCCATAAGTGAGGCTTTAAATAAGACAAATATGCTTTTCAAAAAAAATATCTGTGTGGGTGTGTGTGTGTATGTATATATATAAAAACAAATAAGCTTGGCTGCCGCTGGAATCTTTGTTTCTTCACTGGCAGGCCTTCTTTTCCCTTTTCTGTTGTTGGGACGACAGGTTTGGGGGAGAAGAAACAGCAAAAAATTTTATGGTGTTTATGGTGGGGGGCGGTATTAGCTTAGGTAAATATATAGAACAGGGTTAGTTCTATTAGGGTTTTTTCATGGTATAGATAAGTTTTAGGTGATTTTCTAGTTAGTGTAGAATTAATTCTCATGTAAAAACTTTATCCAAGTTTCCTAATTCTATTTAGTTTAGGATTTATCCTATTTAATTTATTTATTTCTCTTTTTCTTTTTCTTTTGTTTACCCCCAAGGCATGGGTGTAACAAATAAGGTATAACATTTGTGCACCGCAAGATTACCTTGTGTAAGCTCATGAAGATGAGCTTCAATTTCATAAAGTTCGGAGATGTTTTCTTGTTTAGAATAGATCTCCTTTACTACAGTCCTGATTTCTGCTATAGTGCCGCACATCATAAAGTCATCAGAGATGTCGGGTTGTATAGAATGTATTAGCTACGACATTATCATGTTGTTTTCTGACTTCCACAGTCGATAATTTGCATTAGTTTCAGCCAGAACAACAACTGTTCCATATAAGTAATCTTTCTTTCCTTTACCAGTGACGAACATTTCCACCCTCCAGACCACGAGAGTTAGTTATCTCCCTTTAATTTGTGGATGGTAATGACGATAGAAGAGTCATCAGATATTTGAGGACCACATACCACTCCCGATGCCTGATCTGAAGTGGAGGTGGCCTCAGTATATTCAATCGGGCTGAAAGAAGTAGCCATTTAAATGATAATTCAAGGTAGTGGAAGAAGGCATATTGTAGTTAATAAAGAAGGAATCAGTTTTCAATTTCCACTTGCTCCTTTCTCATCTAGCTCACTGATTGAAGTTGATCAAGTCTCCACTTGCTCCTTTCTCATCTAGCTCAAGATTGAATAAGATAAAGTTTGTATCATATTGAGATTGAAAGAATATGAAATTCATTCAAGTTACTTTAAATTCACAAGGCGTTTCTCTTTTTATAGGAGTTTACATTGCCTCTAAAGGCTTTATTTTCTTTCCTACAGTAACTTTTGTTCTTCTACAGTAACTTGATTTGATCTAACGGCTATAAAGGTAATAACTAGTTACATGCTCTGCTTGAACATATGTATAGTTAATATCCTAAGCTACCATATTTACATGTAAGTGACTAAGTGTTACAGCTCGACTTCAACTATGCTGCCTAACTGGTAGTGCCTTCACCTCGTCACCTCAGTTCTACACACCTTTATTCTTACTCATCTTCTCTAGTCTTCTTTACATCGGCTATTCATATTTTTGTGCTTCACTTTACCTTGGGTCTTCCTTTCTTTGCCTTCATCACCTTGCCACGATAGTATTACCTCATCTGCTGAGCACAGCTTCACCTCGGTCACTTGTCTTTCTTACTTTCCCATCATAGCCACTTCTATAATTAGCTCGGTTGAACTCGAATGGGCTTATATTTCTACATGTGGATGAACTCGGCTAGAGGGATAATGGGATTATATTGCACACAGGTTCTAAACAGGAGATTATTTCAGGGCAACGGATCTGATAGAACGTGTATATTCTCAAACAAGGAGATGCCAATGTAACATATTATTTCACCAAGTTAAAGCAATTTCGGATGAAACGTTATTAGTCAATCCTATTCCGAAATGTTTGTGTAAATCAATGCAACTGTGGGGTATTTAGAACAGTGAATAAGTATTTTAAGAAAGGACAAGTTCTACTATTTCTGAAAGGTCTGGCAATGTTAGGTCCCAAATCTTGTCGATTGTTCAACGTGGAAGGCAACTGACATACAATAATCAACAGTCACAAGTCTCTGATTCTGCTTTTAAATATGAGAAACGCATGGTAGCTATTGCTTCTCAGTACAATCCTGTTAGAAGCCGGTCAGATGTAGCTTACAATGCTGCATACAATCAGAGGAATCCTGGCAGAGGGAAAGGTCATATAAAATTCAATCAGGGCACACAAAAGAGACCCCGGTGCACACTCTGTGGGATGTTAGGACACACTGAGACAAGTGCTAAAGAAGGCACAGGGATGCAAGCAAAAACAAGTGCGAATTTGGCATTGGGACTGGCAGATTGCTATGAGAATGATACTGCTTAAGAGGCAGCAAAGGATGTCAATGAATCTCCTTACAAAATTATCAAGGTGCCAATGTTGGTCAATTAGTTACTCAAGATCAATTTCAGCAATTAATCAATAAGTTGTAGCCAGTGTTTCGACGACCGGCACCAGCACTAGTCAGGAGTCCACAAGCCATGCTATGAATCATGTTGTTCTTACTGCAAAATTCTCATATGCGAAGAATACACTTAAGTAACTTGACAACTTCACAACTAATGGATTGTGGATTCTGGTGCAACGTACCAGGTTGCTTGCTGTTTCAAAGTTTTTGACAACTACCATTCTGTTCAGCATTTATATGTTAACATGCCTAATTGTTCTTCAGCTCCTGCGACTCATGTAGGAACAGTAACAATTACTCCCTATCTTGTTTTGCAGGATGTTCTTTTTTATTTAGGTTCCGATATTCTCATTCAATCTAATTTCATTGAGTAAACTGACAGCTACTTCACATTACTCGGTAACATTTAAACATAATGTATGCGTGCTACAGACATAAACCGTATGAAGATGATTCGTTTAGCTAAGGAAATCAATAGATTGTACCAATTGCAACAACCATCTCAACTCTCTCATATCCTAGCATCAATTTCTTTTAATTCCTCAGAAGTCCAGAATGTCTCTATTATTATGTTATTTATGCAGGTACATATAGAACCGGGGGTCTCACTGGAAGCAGACTCTCTATCCCTTAGGATAAAAGTATTGTCTGCCTACCACTTACCCTCTCCAGAACCTAACGATAGCTTTTGCTGTCGTTGGGATATACTGGATCTGGATGATGATGATAATGAAGAAGTCCAGAATGCTATCTGGCACTATATACACTTGGCCACGTGTCAATGAATAGAATTAGAGATTTACTATATTTAGCTCCTTTCATTTTTGTTCTTAATTGTAAAGATTGCTCAATCTGTCATTTAGCTAAGCAAAAGAGGCTTCCCGCCCCAATAAGGGAATCTATTTCACTTGAACCATTTGACCTGGTACACTTGATATATGGGGTCTTTATAAACATCCGACTGTTTTTCAGCAACATTACTTTTTTACAATAGTGGATGACAACACTAGATACATTTAGGTATTTCTACTAAAAAATTAAATCTGATATACATGACCTGATCAAAACATTCTATAGCTGTGTTAAAACTCAGTTCAATAAGAAAGTCAAAACTATAAGATGAGATAATGGCTCTGAATTCAAATTGCCAAAATTTTACAGTGCCAAAGGCATAATACATCAAAGATCTTGTGTGGATACCCCACAGCAAAGCGGCATTGTGGAGAGGAAGCATCAACATCTTCTAAATATAGAAAGGGCACTCAAGTTTCAAGCATCACTACCTATAAAGCTCTGGGGATTTTACATAGAACATGTTGTCTACCTAATAAACCTGGCACCCACAACAATGCTACACAATAACTCACCGCATCAAGCCTTATATGAAGAGGAACATGATTACAGTAAGTTTAAGGTATTTGGTTGTCTAGCCTATGCTTCAACCTTGGCGTAAGGCAGAGCCAAGTTTGAACCAAGATGAAAAAAATGCATCTTCTTTAGATTTCCCAAAACATGTAAATAAAAGGTTACGAACTGATGGATTGTGCCACAAATTCTCTCTTATATCAAGCGACATAGTCTTTCAAGGAACAACTTTCCCATTGTAGCAAAAGATTACTAACAACATCTCACCCCAACCTACTTTACCTGAACTTGTACCAGATTACACACGTCCACCATACCTGAATGGACCAAGCCAACAGTACCTAAATACACGAAGTCCTCAGGTACAGTCACAAAAAGCTCCAAACCATCACCAGAAAAACCAACAACATAGAAAATCAACAATACCTAGACAATCTACAACCTACTTACAGAAATATGTAGGCAACCAGCTGACCCTGCCGCAACCAGACAAACCGTCTACTAAGGTTCTCTATCACATCCAGTAATATCCTACAACAACAATCATACTCAGTATATCCTACAAGAACCTGTCAAATGCATGCAGAACCTATGCTTTAAACAAAACAAGATCCAAATACACGGAATGAAGCTGCAAACTAAGAAGACTAGAAGCTGGCAATGAAACTAGAAATTCAAGCACTAGAGGGAAACATAACATGAGAACTAGTAGACTTGCCTAAAGGGAAGAAGCCAATAGTTTGTAAATGGGTATATAAAATAAAATATAATGCCGATGGTACCATATACAGATATAAAACTAGACTAGTAGCCAAAGACTATATACAACAACCTGAGCAGATTACTTAGAAACATTTTCTCCTGTAGCCAAGATAATCATAATAAGAATGCGCGTAACCATGGGAGCAATAAAATAACTTGCATTTATACATGTGTGACCTAGAAGAAGTATACATGAGGCTGCCACATGACATTGAAACCACAGAACCTAATAAAGTGTGTACATTACAAAAATCATTATATGGATTAAAACATGTAAGTAGGGAATGGAATGCAAGGCTCACTGCCTACTTGTTAGCTCAAGGCTTCACAGAACCAAAACATGGTTACAGTTTATCTTATAAGAAAAATGGATATGTTTTCATTTCTTTACTTGCATATGTGGATGATGTGGTATTAGCAAGGATGCAATTCAACATTAAAGGGATACTTGCATGAGACATTCAAAATAAAAGACTTGGAAGAACTTACATAGTTTATGGGCTTGGAAGTGGCAATGTCTCAGCAAGGTATTTCTCTATCTCAAAGGAAATAGGCGCTTGATGTACTTACATCTTGATGTGATTCAAGGAGCCCTAAACATACAAATTTCACAAACAAGGGCCTTGAACATACTAACTCCACAAACAAGAAGCTTTTGCACAAATAGAAGATGTAAGCTAAAGAGCTTCTTGTTCAAACATGTGCAAGATGAGCCAAGGAATATAGATGCATGATTTTTCTATGTTTATTGAGGCCATAATTTGATTGTCCTTGAGTTTATTGCATATCATATGATGTAAGGGTTGGTGGGAGGGCAGGATGGTCATTTCATGCGTTGTCGTTGTAATATCGAGTCTAGTTGTTTGTGTTGTCTTTGTTTTAGGTCTAGGATATTTTATAGAGTCTTTTAGTATCTGTTTATAGTGCTAATTACCGTTTTTAAGTGTTTTCTCAATTGACAAGGCTAAATAAGGAAAATGGCTTGAAGAGTCCCTATTTTTCAGGAAGGCAGCCGGACACCAGTCGGTAGTTTGGATGCCAAGGTCGGAGTATTGATCCAATTTGATTCAAACAACTTAGAGGTCTTAGATAACTCAATTTGGGACGATTTGTATGCTTTACACTTTTGCTAATTCATACTACAAGATGGACCGAAATCAGGTGCAAATTGGGAGTCCAGAATGGAAAGTACTGAAGGTCACTAGATGGATACCTAATCTTTGGAGGCCCGTATCTCTATCAAGAAGAGTCCAAATGAGGTGATTCAAGTGTCCAAAATCAAGAACATTTCATGAGCTACAATGTTACTGAAGAGTGCAAACCTTAATTTGGTGTCTAGAAGCAGCTATAAGCCAGTAACCGACAGGGTGTAATTCTAGTATGAAATTTTAGGGATTTGAGTTATGTAATCTTCCTTGATTAGCTTTGACTTATCTTTTATGTAAATTTGATTAAGGTTGATAGGTAGTATTCTTAGGATTGTGATTGATTATTTTTCGTTTAGGAAAAAGAAAATTATAGTCTTAAATAGGTGGAAAACGGTGGGCACAAAAAGTTGACAGTTTTCAGAATTTAGAATTTGAGAATTTCAAAGTTGCAGCCGTGTGTTGCTTCTTTTGGTGTGTTTTTTCCTTTGGTTTTCACAAATTAAGATCAAGGCTAGATCCAATCAAGGTTTGAGCAAACCTAGTTGGTGAATCACAATCCAAAGATACGGAACGACGTGCTGGATTGGGAGATTTGAATTGCTCGACGTAGACGTTGTTGGCTTCTCTTGTCCAAGAAGGTGGTGTTTGCGCCATTGTCCCACGCAAGGGTTGATCAAAAGTGTCTTTTGGAGTTGAAAAAAGCGATCGTCATTTCCATACGATCCAAGATCGTATCAAAGTGGTATCAGAGCAAAGTTTCTTCTTTACCACTCACGCATCCTTTATTCCCTTACTTCCTTACTGCTTTCTTCATCATCCTCAAACGCCCATCACTCATCCCTGTTCACTTTTTTTTGTCAATCTTCTTGTCATCTTATTCACAAAAAGGAAAAAAAAGCAAAGAGCTGCGTTCTTATTTTGTTTTATTCTTTTCAACAAACGAAGACCCAAAAAAATAATCAAAAGTTCCTAGCTTTTTGCTTTAAGTCACCTTGTTGTCCTCCAATCCATGCATGAATATGTGGCCATAAACTTTGCTTAGATTCTTTTCTTCTTTTGCCATACTTAGGCCACAGCACAATCACCTTGCAAACAAAAAAAAAGATTGTGTTTTTTCTTCTCCCGTTCCTCACAGCCGAAGCCCAAAGGAAAAAGGGAAGTTACATCTTTGGAATTGTTTCAATTTCATATAGGTATTTCCCTGCAGATTATATAAGAAATCCATCAATTTGTGGAACAAAAAGAAACAGAATGTCGAAACACTGTTGTGGATGAAAGGCACGAACCAAAAAAAAATTTAAGTCTTTTGATCCTTTTCCACGACTGATTCCTCCAACGTCCATCTCTATTTTTTTTGGTTTTGGTTCCTTTTCTTCTAACCTGATTTACGAATTCTATTCAACTTATTAAAAAAGAAAATTTTGTTCCAGACGTCACATAACCTTGCGCAAGGAAAAAAAGGCAAGTTGACATCTTTGTATCGTTCATTTGTTTTGTCTCACCAAAGATCAAATCTTCATACGCACTTAACAATAGGTTCATTGTGTAGGACTTATAATCAGCTATATCATATAAATCAAGTCCATTGCTAAATAGCTACCTAGTGTCACTCGTAAATCTTGTTGCTAACGAAGCTTTTAGTTGATTTTAGACTTGTGTGACTTGATTGCATTGTTGCTTGGTTTGCATTGTAATTTTCTTGTATCCAAGGCTTATCTTCCTTCACCATATACACGTCCCAAAGCTATCATCTTTCAAACCAAATCAAGCCACAAAAATCCTGATTGTGGAGATACAAAAACTGCTTTGCTACTTTGCACAAAACAACCCCCAAGAGTGTCTTAAGCATCAAGAAAAGCCATATGGAACTCTAAATAAAGGGCTGCACATTGTGAAGTACCTATTTTCCATTGTGTTCTTGTTACAAGAAGTAAAAAAAGAAAAAGGTTCGAAAAAAAATGATGAAGCCAAGAGAAAAAAAAGAAGAAAAGAAAGAAGAACACAAGAGTGATACAAATTGTGTGAGGAGAGCATCAAGTTTGTTGATATATTTTATGCATATCAAGTTCCATTCAAGTCCCAGAACCGTGCCTTTTGAATCCACAAAACACCACACCATTCATTATTTTTACACTTGGATACTTGATTGTTGTAATTTGATCAAACAACTTGTAATCAACTTGCATAAGGCTAAGGTTAACTAAAGATTGCCCAGGGCAACCCTTAGTTTTCTTTGGCTCAGCCTTTGACATAATTTTTGGTCTCATTTTCCTTGATTCTTAGGAGGTTAAGTGTGTCAAATTGTCTTGTTCTTGGCTTGATACCTTTGCTTATTAGTTGCTGAAATTCGGGCGACACATTGGAGAAAAAGGTGCAATTGATCATCGGATTGTGTTAGTCACTTGAGAAGCTTGCTTTGGTTGTATCTAGCCTAAGATTGGCTGAGGAAAGCACAAACTTGAGTGACTATACAAGAGCAAGAAATGAACATACACATTGATTTTGATTTTCACTAACGTAACGAAATCTCTTTTGTCTTTGTGTTAGTTTTTCTTTTCTTGTCTTCTTTATTTCATTTCAGGTGAAAACATGTCGTTGACCAATACCGTAGATGAGGAGACAAGGGCTGAATTGTCACTTGAAAAGGTGTTGGAGAAATTGCAAAACATATCCAACAAAGTAGAAGAATTGGATTGGAGAACCTTGAATCAACAAAGTTCACAGGTTGAAGAGTTGGTTGGCACCATTTGGGGAGTCATGTGTTATGAGCATGACTACAACAAGGTTGAAAAACGCATGATTACCTTTTGAAAATCAAATGGTATTTGGGTAAGAAATTGGCGTTGCAAAGTGCCTAAGTTTCAAACTTATCCACAACAAGATAAAGATATTAAAGCATATTACAATGAATTGCTAGATGACTTATATTATGCTTACATTGAAGAGATTGAAGAATTAACCATGATTAGATTCATTGTTGGATTAAATAAAGATATTGCACATGAAATGATGCATTGTAGATATGAATCACTTGAAGCTATGTATGAGCATGCAACCAACATTGAAAATAGGATAAAGTTTAAGAAGGGCATGGATGATTTTTTTGCTAAAATGCATAAGCGTGGCAAAGCTGGAATTGTTTCTAAAAAGGAGCAAAAAGCTGAAATTGTACCTAAAGTTGATGCTAACACAAAACCGAAAGTTGATTTGTTCCCACATGACTTGAATGAGGTCAAAGTTAATGCATCTAATGAGCATGAATTTCATGATAATACAGGTGAATTGCATGATGAAATCTTGGCTGAATTGCATGAGAAAACGAGTGAAAATGAGGATGATTTACATGCTAATATACCATCGCCTATTTGTGTTGATTTGGGTGAACCACATGCATTATATGATCTTGAATTGAAACTTAAACTTGAACTTATGTCACGTGAAATAGATGATGAATTGAATGATGAATCGAATGCTATTAAGTTGGATGAAGCTGGATTGATAGTTAATAGTGTCGGATCATTTGTTGTTGAGTCTTTAAAAGCGTGTGTTGAACTCCCTAGTCTACATTGTTTTCATGATCCTTTTTATATGAATCACATGCTCACGGTCTTTAGCATGATCCATTCCCATAGTATGATTGTTCATAGAATGATTCATGCCATGTTTGCTCATGGGAGATGCCATATCACATTGTCTTGTTTCCCTTTCCAAATCATGGCGACTTGTGACTTTGTTTGCCATGATAAATTGTTGGTCTATGTATGGATTGAGTTTGATTTTTCCTTGCATGATGGATTTTGGTTGCATCCCAGACATTCATGTTTGATTGAGAGAAGCATGACTATACACCCTAAACACATCAAGAAGAGGTTTGTATTGACATGGAGTCGTGTTCTAGTGTGTGATAAGTCTTTCTTTTGAAAGCTTCATAAGTGTCTCTCTTGTACATTGTTAATGCATCAAAAGCATGTGAAAGTGAAGATACAAAAGAGGTATGACTCCACTCCTTATTTATCTCTTTGTCATCATTTTTTACTTGTTCATGATTCTAGATATGCGTTTATTGAGTTAGAGTTTGAGGAGTATATCTTTGTGCACCCTAAACATGTTAGGAAGAGGTGTTTATTGATGTCTAGATGTGTCATCATGGGAATACGTGGTCATCCTAAGCAGGTTAGACTTAAATTATATATGATCATCACATTTGGTTTGCTTGAACTTGTATCTTACATAGTTTATGAGTCATTTGTGCAGTATCCCTCTTATCCATTTGTGTTTTTAGATTAGAGGTCGAATCCTTTTGAGGAGGGAGGGAATGATGCGATTCAAGGAGCCCTAAACTTACAAACTTCACAAACAAGGGCCTTGAACATACTAACTCCACAAACAAGAAGCTTTTGCACAAATAGAAGATGTAAGCTAAAGAGTTGCTTGATCAAACATGTGCAAGATGATCCAAGGAATGTAGATGCATGATTTTTCTATGTTTATTGAGGCCATGATTTGATTGTCCTTGAGTTTATTGCATATCATATGATGTAAGGGTTGGTGGGAGGGCAGGATGGTCATTTCATGCGTTGTCGTTGTAATATCGAGTCTAGTTGTTTGTGTTGTCTTTGTTTTAGGTCTAGGATATTTTATAGAGTCTTTTAATATGTGTTTATAGTGCTAATTACCGTTTTAAGTGTTTTCTATGGTGACAAGGCTAAATAAGAAAAATGGCTTGAACAGTCCCTATTTCTCAGGAAGGCAGACGGACACCAGTTGGTATTTTCGATGCCCAGGTCGGAGTATTGATCCAATTTGATTCAAATCACTTGGAGATCTTAGATAACTCAATTTGGGACGATTTTTATGTTTTACACTTTTGCTAATTCGGACTACAAGATGGACCGAAATCAGGTGCAAGTTGGGAGTCCAGAATGGAAAGTACTGAAAATCACTGGATGGATACCAATCTTTGGAGGCCCGTATATCTGTCAAGAAGAGTACAAATGAGGTGATTCAAGAGCCCAAATTCAAGGAATTTCATGAGCTACAATTTTTCTGACGAGCGCAAACCCTAATTCGGCGTCTAGAAGCGGCTATAAGCCAGTAACCGACAGGGTGTTATTCAGTATGAAATTTTAGGGATTTGAGTTATGTAATCTTCCTTGATTAGCTTTGACTTATCTTTTATGTAAATTTGATTAAGGTTGATAGGAAGTATTCTTAGCATTGTGATTGATTATTTTTCTTTTACGAAAAAGCAAATTATAGTCTTAAATAGGTGGAAAACGATGGGCACAAAAAGTTGACAGTTTTCAGAATTTAGAATCTGAGAATTTCAAAGTTGCAGCCGTGTGTTGCTTCTTTTGGTGTGTTTTTTCCTTTGGTTTTCACAAATTAAAATCAAGGCTAGATCCAATCAAGGTTTGAGCAAACCTAGTTGGTGAATCACAATCCAAGGATACGGAACGACGTGTTAGATTGGGAGATTTGAATTGCTCGACGTAGACGTTGTTGACTTCTCTTGTCCAAGAAGGTGGTGTTTGCGCCATTGTCCCACGCAAGGGTTGATCAAAGATGTCTTTTGGAGTTGAAAGAAGCGATCATCATTTCCATACGATCCAAGATCGTATCACATCTACTGGTAATTTAGCTAGCAAACCTGTTGTGCTCGGGTAAAACAAAAGAAAAAAATTAAATATACATAATATACATGTAGCACAAGGTTACAATACAAAAAAAGATTAATTGAATTAACCTCCACCATCTTTTCCCTTCCATAACTCTCAATGCATTATACCTCTTTAAACCCCACAACACCCATTCCATAATTTCTTTCATAATTTTTCCCTTTAATTCTAGACAAGTCCATTCCATTTCCACACCACACATTAGGCTGCACCTTTGGAAAAAAAGAAAAACTGCTGAAACAGTGAGCTAAGGAGAGAAGAGAGGGCGGGAAAAAGAGAGGAGAAAGAGAAGAAAAAGAGGAAAAAAGAGAAGAAAAAGAGAGGAAGAGAGAAGAAGGAAAAAGAGATATAGGTAAGTATGAAACTCATGGATCATGCATTTGCAAAATCTACATGTATATTTTGTATAAAACTCATGGATCATGCATATATATTTTTGGCTTTTTTGATCAAAGAGCCGAGCCCCGTTTATTATTATAAATTGCAACCCTCACTCATGGCGGAGGTGCACCATGGTACATGTCAGAACAAGGATACCGAATTGAAGCTAAAGATACATCAGTAATAACATAACCTCTACACAGTCGATTTATATATTTGTATGATAGTTTTGGGTGCTCGGCCAAAACACAGTTTTTGATGAAGCCGTAAATTTAGCTGGTTTATAATATTACTGAATGTATATATGTTGCCATGTATGTAAGTTTATATGTATTTAAATTGTAAAGCGATGTGAAGTATTTATATATGACCGAATGATGTGTATGTGAATGGAGAATATTTATAAAGTTGATTTTAACATAGGTTATGATGTAAATTTTTTAATGAAGTTGGACTCATACAGACTGCACTCTCTCTCTAAAAATGTTTTCTCCTCCATCTCTCTAAAATTCCCATCACTTTCCGCACCTTCCTCCTTATTTAGTTTTCTCTTTCCTCCTGCGCCACCCTCTCTCCTCCGTAACGTCTATTTTTTTCTTCTCTCTCCACCGCGTCTAGCTCCCCTTCTCTTCTTCAACTTCTTCTTTCTTCTATCTGCCTCCGATTTCTTCGAAGTACAGATTGGTTATCTTCGTCTGGGCCGTGAAGGCCTTTGGCCTCAATTTCCTGAGGTCAAAAATCAAGAAGCACAAAAACCTAGCAAATAATGGATAGATCTGTAGTGATTCTGTTCATCTAGACAATATGCAGGCTATTGTGCGTGCTAAATCTGCTTGGGCTTCCCTGCTCAAGCAAGATTTTGCTCCAGAAACATCATCTACACTGCATACTTCACAGATCGATATAAACAATGGCACCAAGTCTTTCGCTATTGACCCAAAAAAAGTCGCAGATGACAAAAGGAAATGGTCATCTGCTATTATTGGACAAGTGATGGGGATAGCTCATCCTTTTTCAACATGCAGCAATTTGCTGAAAAACGTTGGTCTGCCAAGGGATTATTCGAAGTCCAACGTATCGAAGACAACCTCTTTGTCTTCAGATTTCAGTCTGAAGACACAAAGCAGGAGATCCTTGAACAATCTCCCCTCCCTTTTGGTAACAGGGTCCTCTTTCTGTGGCCATGGGTACTTGAAAAGCCCATTCAAAAGCTTAAGCTCAACAGTGTTCCTGTCTGGGTTCAACTACCAAAACTGAGACCACACTATTTTAATCCCCACGTTCTTGGTGGGTTGGGAACTCTAATAGGTAAGCCTCTCTTCATGGATAAGCTGACCACCAAACAATCACGGGTTGGCTTTGCTCGTATTTATGTTGAGATAAAGGCGGATGAAATACCACCATCTAAAATACATTACATTGACGAAAACGGTGAGGAATGTACTCAAGAGGTCATTTATGAATGGATGCCTAGCCAGTGTCTAACTTGCAAGGCTTTTGGTCACTCGTGCGACCAAAAGAACAAGGCTGACAGAGGCAATTTACGGTTCAGGCAAGGCAACAAGTCAGAAGCTGGGGCTACTAACGGAAGAATTCACCAGCAGGACAAAGGATATACAAAGAAAAAGCAAACCAAAATGGATAAAGGAAAAAGTAGAGTCTTGGAGGTGGAAAATTTTGCTGCATCAGAAAAGGAGGTAGCGGGAGTTGAAACTAGTCTCACGCAAGAACAATTTCTACATATGGAGAAAATTGCTGAGAGTGCTACTGTTGCTGCGGTCAGCCCCAGAACTGAGCCAACAACTATTCCAGGTGACATCTCTCCTAATTCCTTTCCTAAACTGCTTGGTAGCTCAGGTAACAAATTTAACATCCTAGCTGATATTGAGGAAGATTCTGTTGACCCTGTTGATCAGGGAATTCCTCTGCTCTCCACAAAAATCGTTTGCAAGTCACATGAGAAATCCCAAAAGGAAGAGGAAATGGGTCATCTTTCAGAAGATGACTCCATTGACTCATCCATGCCCCTCAGTTTGACAATCAAAAGTAACACTAAAATGAAAGTTGGAGACTCAGCCAACAAAAGGCCTACATCACCAAAAAGCCCCTTCACCATGGAGAATATCCTTAAATCTGAGGAAAGTTTCTTCTCCAACAACTCACGCAACTGCTCCTTCAGTTCCTTCAACTCAGCAGGAGCCATTCGGTAAGGAGCCTTTGATATCGGCTCGGCTCCTAGAATTAGATTAATTTCAAACGCGATCTCTCGATCTATCAGAAGGCCCGACAACTCTTCTAGAAAAACATCAGGATATTCCTGAACTACCGAGACTTGAAAAAGGTCAGATGGCGCTTGGTTGACACTTAAAGCATAAACTAAGAATCCTTTATGTCCTTTCTTCAGCGCCGTATAGGACACGGGCCGTGTTCACGTAGACATTCTTAGTGGATTTCTTCAATTTCAAACCTCCATAGAAAGTTACTTCTTCTCGTTCTGGGTTCTTAATGATAACCTGTCTTTCGCGACAATCAATGTATGCACAATTCTTGGAGAGCCAGTCCAATTCCAAGAATTATGTCGAAATCGCTCATAGCTATCGGAATCAAATATGCACAAATTGTTGCTCGTCGAACTCAATCTCACAGCCCTTGTACAGTTGGTGAGATACAAGCACCTGATCACCAGCTGCTTGAACTCTATATGATGCCCCAAGGTGGACTGGGCTATGATCAATATTCTTTGCAAACTTCCTCAAGATAAATGAGTGGCTTGCGCCACTATCAAAAAATACATTTGCAGGCAAAGTACACACTAAGATAGCTCCTGAATTATGCAAGATTGACTAAGCGACAAAAGCAACACTATCTTGTAAAATGTAACATTGCATAATTCTTAAAACATATCAGTCACAACATCAGTAGCTTCCTCAATAGCAGCATCGGTTATAACATGGACCCTTGCATTTACGCGATGACATTGGTTCCTTGGTTGTTGTTGCACTGGGCTCCTATTTCCGTCCAATCCTTGTTCATATGGCCGACTTTTCCACATCCAAAACAAGTGGTCCCCTTGTCTGGACAGTTCTTGAGCATGTGGCCCACCTTGCCACATCCGAAACACTTTCCTGCCTGAATGAAACATTCTCCCACATGATGCTTCTGACAGTGAGAACAAGCCGGAATAGCTTGATACTGCTGACACTGATTTCTCAGCTGATTCTTTTGCTGCGATCGACGCTGAAAGCGATTCTAGTTCTTTCCTTTACGACCCGGTCCTCTGAAGTTCTATTTTGCTGCCTTACGAGATTCTCCACTTCCAGACGCATCTCTTCCTGTCTTTTATCCAATCTCATCGCGACGGATGATGTCCCACTCAATTCTATAACAAAATTTGCAGGATTTGAGTTAACCAACCAAGTCCTGATCCTCGGATTCAATCCTCTTTCAAATTTCAACATCTTAGTCTCTTCGTCATTCATAGTTGATGGCTGAAACCTTCCCAAAGCATAAACTTATTTGCATAGTCTGCAACAGTCATTCCTTGCTCTTGCTTCAATGACTCAAATTCATGTCCCTTCTGTAACTTGACTGAAGGAGGTATGTAGAACTTATTGAACTCCTGTAAAAATCTCTCCCATGGTATTGGTCTCGGTAAAGATTACAAATTTGCCTTCCACCATTGGTTTGCTTCTCCAAGAAAGAATGGTTTAACAACTTGGATTTTCATTTCTTCAGGTGCACGGATTAACTCAAAGCAGTTCTCCACTTCATCCAGCCATTTTTCAGCAATTCCGGGTCCGATTTTGCTTCAAATGGGGGTACATTGGCTCTCTTCAGTTTCTCAAAATAATACTGTTCATCCCTAACAGGCTCATGAGGCTAAGGAGGGGCATTTTGTTGCATCATCACCTGGCCAATCTACATCACAGTCTGGCAGAAGGCCCGAAAAGCGTGGATACCTGGTATCATCTGAGGCAAAGGCCCCTGAGGTGGGGGATTGTTCTGAGCAGGAGGTCGATTCTGATCCTGCGATAGGGGTGACGGAGGAACCTAAGCGGGTGGAGGAGGAACAGGCTCCTGAGGCTGTGGAGGAACCGGCTCCTGTGTAGCAGGTCGGGCTCTAGCGGGTATGCTACGAGGTCGAGCCATTTGCACTATGGAGCGTCGGAATTTTATTCAAGGTTGAAATATCAAGATAAGTGAAATAAATTAATTCATAATTCAATGGAAACTTAAATGAATATTCAAGAAGATAAGATTCGAATTAAATTCTGTGGCATTTAAAATTTCATCAACTAGGATTTAATCATTAGGTTATGGCCCTAATTCCAGTCTAAGTCATCATAGTCTAAGGTCGACACTCTTCTAAGATCATGACTTAGGCCTAAGTTCAAACTTAGATTTTCTAAAATCATCACTTAATTCTATATTCTACCCGAATCTAGAGCCTGTGCTCTGATACCACCTGTAGCGCCCCGCACCAGGCTGCCCGCGTACGATGCGCTCGCCGTACTTCGCTATGGAGAGTACCACGCGTCAATGCATAACATGTCATAATCCATAACAAAATTTATGGACTTTCGTGCCTACATCTTAACAAGTAAGCAAAAACTTAGGCAGAATAAAAACTTTTAACAAAACATTCCGAATATCCGACATAATGTTTACAACCAAGTCCGCAAAATAAAGGGAAATCCGAAATTAATGTTCCAACATAAGTCCATCAAAACATAAACCCATCATAATAAAAATCCTTAAGCTGCCATCCACTTGCACTTCTACAGATATAGAACTTTAAGCTCGTCATCAATCCACTCTACCCCGTTTCCTGCAGGCTCTGGGAGGAAAAATAAGAGGATGAGTGACAAAGTCACAAGCAAGTACACCATAAACAATAAAGAATTAAATGGAAAGTATACACAAGAACCAAATCCCAAGAATTTAGATTCCCAACATATATGACCTTCAATCTATTAGTCGCAAAGGAAATAAGATCATAACTTATGTAACGAAAGATAATAAGATTATAACTTAGGTGACAAAAATTAATGAGATCGTAACCTAAGTAACAGTACATCTAGCATTCGACTAGCAATTAGATGCAATATGTATGAATATGCAAATGTGATGCAACATGAT
The DNA here is from genome assembly GCA_036186865.1 of Eustoma russellianum. Lineage (NCBI taxonomy): Eukaryota > Viridiplantae > Streptophyta > Magnoliopsida > Gentianales > Gentianaceae > Eustoma > Eustoma russellianum. Next base: position 21,209,881 of record AP025062.1, on the reverse strand, counting down.
AAGATGAGAATTAATTCGATCATTCTTTCTTTCAAAACATCATCGTCATAAAACAAGAATAGAGGGTGTTTAGATCTATTATCTCCGGACCTGAGGCGGTCATACCATTCCCTTCAGATCTATTATTTTCGGATCCGAAAACAGTTATACAATCAATCATCATCATCAGGTCTATTCTCTCCGGACCTAAACGGTCATAACTCATCATCATCAGGTGTATTCTCTCAGGACCTGAACGGTCATAAATCATCATCATCAGGTCTATTCTCTCTGGACCTGAACGGTCATAAATCATCACCCTTAGGTCTATTCTCCTCGATCCTAGACGATCGTACTCATCATCAGATCAATTAACCCCGGATCTGGAGCGAGTTTTGATGGCCAGGAATTAATGGTACCAATAGGAGTCTTTCTTTCAAAACTGAAATCTTTTCTTCAAAAAGAGCTTTTCTTAAATTTCTTTGGCATAAAATCAGTCTCATCAATTGTAGGAACATGGACAATGCAATGCATGATATGCAACATGCAAATCATGACTAAACACATCATATAACTCATATACGGACTCGTCCCTTAAGCTGGAAAATAATCCAGCATTAATGCTCTGTTCATGCGGCCTCAAAATCATCAATTCAGGGCCTATTTTCATAAACTGATGCCACACATATGAATAATGGAATCTTATCTACATGCCATAAAAATTTTGTAACATTTCGAGGTGAGTAAAACCCTCAAATTAATAAATTACTAAAAGGGGGTACTGCTGAACCCAGTAGTGCAGTACCCGCCTATACCTTCGCTCCATGGGCCATAAAGCCTTATCCAACTAAGACTATTACCTGGAAACATAGCCAATATACTAAAGAGTAATATTCAAAGACCCAAACATCACATACAATTCCAATTAAATAAGATCAACGCCTCAACATACACAACACCATGCGGCCCTGTTTCCAGTTTTTTTGCACCGTGATATTCACCTTAATTGTTACCTCATAAAACAGTAATTTCAAGCAAATTCTTTACATGGGCATGTTCATCTATGTCTTAGGTAATGACTATAAAAATTGCAAGGCAATCCAATATGCGTACGGAGGTCATTTAATTTTCTTTCTCTGTCAAGGTACTTACAGGAACTGCAATGACCTATTCCCACTAAACATTTCATTAAGGTCAAAACACAAGTCCTTTTATCAAAATTCCACCTCACAATTTTACTAAACATACAAGGCTACCATCATACCAAAATTTAGCTAAATTTCACGTTCCCAAGATTCATTTTCAGGTCAAACAATACGCTACTCAAAATTGTCTAGCTCCAGCAAATCTACCTTTTATCACTTTTTCTTGTTCAAGGCTTTCCAACTAACTTTATTTCTCTAAAACAACTTACTAACCACTAGATACATATTTTAACATAATCATTCCAAGTTTCATAGTACTCTTTAGGCTACCCATGAACCGCCAAAACAGTCTTGCCATTTTACACATAGCACACGACATTTTCATACATTTCACACCTCATGAAGTCGACTCTCAAAAAGACTAATTCATTTATTAAATAAACACCACAACGGCCCGTATCTTGTGCATAGTAGGTCTCATGTCATATTGAAGTTTGAGCACAAACATATCCATGTAGCAAATCATACAATCATGACAACACTTGTCTTCATAACCACTAAGTTCTCATATTTGGTACTTAGAATCTTCAACTAGGATTCACATCTTAGAAAATGCTAGTCATTCAAGCATACACTTCACAAATAAGTCAAGATTTCTTAGAGTATACTTGCCTCTTTCAGCTTAGAACTTCCTCTAGCTTGAGCCTTGGTTGAAATAGAGTGAAGTTTCCTCCCACTTCTCCCTATGGCATATGGTTTTGGAGAGGAGGTGGAAGTAGATGTTAGCTACTATTTAAATATATAATAGATCTAGTTTGAGGCTAGATTATCTTACCAAAATAGTGTTCAAATGGGGATTGCAAGAGGTTCAACCCACCAAAATTCTTAGTACCACCTAGTAGCTTGAAGAATCTTCATCTAGTGACCATGTAGGGGTCACGGTTTTGTGAAGGAAAATGAGCAAAGTGTGGAAACTGAAAGTAATGTGACGAAATAGATGCTTACTGTTTTTAAGATTGCGACGAAATAGATGCAAAGGCTGGAAACTGAAAGTAATGTGCAGTAAAGTAAAGAACACAAGGAATTTTATACTGGTTCGGTTAAATCAAACTACTCCAGTCTTCGAGGACACCTTTCTTGGTTATCACTAAACAAAATAACACCTTACCACAAGGGTTGCTAGAGTTACACACCAACTCCAATTGTTTACACAAACGTTACAAGCAATCACACCTTTCACAAATACCACCACCGAACGGATGAAGGATTGATCGCACCTTGATCAACCTTTTACAACAATGAGCGTGTATGGTGGTCTATACAAAGCCTATTAAATATATTTGAATATAAGAACAATAGGCTTGAGAGAGAAGAAGAAGAAGAAAGAAAGGTAGAAGAAGAAAGTAGAAGACACTTTTTGCACTTGAGAGAATATGAGAATTGTCTTGCTTTTGTTTGGCTCTCTTCTCTTCTTTTTATCACAATATGGCGGCCCCCCTAGGGCTTTTCTTCACCTTGAGAATTCTCTTGTAAGTCCTTGGAAGAATGCCTTGTGCAAATATGACACTACCTTGCTTACTTGGCACAACTTGATTGGATGATTGTCTTGGCCTTGCTTACTTGGCACTCCTTGATTGGATGAGATTTTGTCATCACTTAATGGCTGTAAAAATCTGAGAATATCATCTAATACATGTTCCAAAATAGTAGTAAAAACATTTCCGCATAACATACAATCAATCCCAACTAATCTGGGAAGAAAATTGATCTCCATTAAGTAACAAAAATCGCCCCTCACTTGTCACATGCTGAAATTTTCAGCACGTGTTGTATTCTCCAAGTTTTGAAATGTTACCATATTACTACACATCAATCCCTTGAATATTGAGAAGAAAATTTATCACCATTAAGCCATAGAAATCGCCCACCTTGATTCACACATGCTGAATTTTCAGCATGTGTTACATTCGCTACAAAGCTTGAAATGTTACCTTATGTAGCTTCCTCCATTCTGTCACTAACCTTGTGTAGTACACACTTCACCAATCAAGATGCCAACTAAGCTCCACATAAGCTTCTCCAAGCTGCAGTAGGCGTGTATAATGACTCCACATTGTGCTGAATTTCATTTTTGTAAACTTCGTAAAATAGTGCACAATAATTATACACATATGGTATATTCCAATCAGCCCTAATTTTAATATTCTAGTACACTTTAATATGCCTTGAATATGTAAAAAGTATCTAGATACATGTTACATGTCATGCCAAATACGTTCCATGTGTTGTGTTCGTAGAAAACCGAATTTTCGACTTTTGTCGATTTCGCAATTTTTCTCCGATTAAATTCACACTTTTTGCACATGTTATATATATATATATTACGTCACACATAATATACATAAAATGATTTGAATATTCAGCTCTTAATGGTTGAGACAAATGTCGCCACACGTGACATAAAAGAATCAAATTGAAATCTCCACAATTTGGCCTTATTTGGGGGTCATTTGTGTGTGCCAACATGGAATGATTTTATGGCTGATTTGAACATGTGAGCCACGAAATTTGTAGCCACTTTTGAAGTATATGGGCTGGCCATCTATATATGGCAAGTACGTGATACGTAAGCAAAGTTTCGATAGTCACCCGACAAGACAATTTTCGGTTTATAACCTTGAAACGTATCGTAATAATTTTGTCATAACCATGACTTATATCATATGATATAAGACCTGAATGTACTCATAAATATGAGGTGAGTATAGTGGTGTGACGTTGACGTATGTTCGTAATATATGTAACGTGTCGGTAGTACGTCAGAATATATGTGTATGTGTCTTTTTATAAAAAAAATATGAATATATATATAATATATATATAAAACGTGTGGACTATAAGGAGAGGAGACTTTCCATTTCCATGTTTTTTGCCATCAGGCCTTCTTCAAATATATCTCCATTTAATGAACTACTTAGTTCATTTAATTAAGTACTTCACTTAATGGACTAGTTTAGTTCATTAATGGTGGCACCTGAAAATAGTTTAAACACAACAAATGTTTGCCATTTGATGTAATCTTTAAAGCTTCATGGCTTGTTAGTATGGCAACATTATATATAAAGTATATAAGGCAAGTTTATCACAAACACGTGTCAAGTAATAAATTGTGCCATGCATTTCTTTAACACACATTCCTTAAATCATGCATTTTGTGAATCACTCAAACCCTTTTTCTCAACAATCTCCCCCTTTTGATGATTTACAAAATAACCTTAGTACATGATTTAAATTTTAATCGCTCCCCTCAATCGTGCACAAATTTAAATTTCGAATTTTGAATTTTCTCCCCCTTGATTTTTGCAATCAGTCACTTTCTCCTCCTTAAATCATGCACTTTGTCTCCCCCTTTATTTTGGAAATAAAATCAAAAGTGCACGTAAGAAATAAATAGAAATTAGTATAAAAATCATGCATTTCAAGTGTATTGTACAATAATACGTTCTTAAGGGTTATTTACTCAACCCTTTGCAAATGACTCTTTTGGTACTCAAATTTGGGTGACCATTCTAGGTCTTCCAAAAGGTAGGAAAATAGATGAAGAATCAATGTAATAGATGTTCGGTGCAAATCCATTTGGCCTTTGGCACAGAATGCCATCATGCTCATGATAAGATTTTTGTTTTTGAAAAGTTCTTGTGTTGGTATGCATGGCGCGTGATCTAGATGAATTTTTATGATATGAATGTTGCATATGTGTTGTACCCACATGATCATGTAAGTAAAAATCTATGGATATGAAACGGAATGAAAGACAGAAATTTCTTTTAGCACATGTTACTTAAGTTCCTTTAAGTCTCTTTACTTAATTCTTATTAAGGTGATACCAAGCCCAAATTTAAATAAGGGAAAACTCAAGAGAGTAATACATGAGAGTAGGGTTACATGAACCATACATATCAACATATATGTATGCACGTGCAAATGAGATATGTATGCATGCACATGCTAATTTTAGAACACAATAAAATATGTGAAACAATATAGTACATGAGCTGAAATTACAAGAAATATCAATTGGCCAAGAAGCCTACAAAATTCGGCCTATACATGGAGACTCTAGGAAATTTCCAGCCAATTTTATTAGTTAAGATAATAAGATAAGTAATTACTAGACAAAGAATAAATAGAAATAAAATATGATACATGCACTTAAGGAACTAATTAAGACACCTCAATTAAGGAAAAAGTAGTGTGGTTGAGGTCATAAAGACCCCAACCAAGGCCGACACCCCCTTGTCTAGGCATGGAAGAATTTTAAATGTTACATGATTGCTTTTCTCTAACCAAAGTTGATGTAACCATGGTAAACTAAAGTAACCTTGGTTAAAGCAAAAAGTAACTATGGTTAAAGCAAAAAGTAACTATGGTTGAGCAAAGTAATCAAGGTTAAGCTAGATTAACCTTGGTTAAGATACAAGGAAGCCCTAATCTCCCCAATTCCCTCCCAAAAACCGTCCCCCTAAGCCTCCAAGCATAGTTCAATTCAACTTGTTCTAGAAGTCTCTCTCTCTCATATTGCAAGACCAAGAACACTTAGCAAAAATCTCCATCTTTCCTTCATCAAGAGAATTCGGCCCCTCCATCTTGAAGGCTAGGACTTCAAGTTCACTTCAAGACCTCAAGAGACATCTAGGTGGAGATAGGGGAAGGCTACCAACTTTCTTAGTAGGAGATACATTGAGGTGCTTGAACCTCCATCTCAAGACTATTTGGTAAGATGCTCTAACTTAAAGATGACTTAGTTCTTTCATTTGAATAAAGAACTAAACTTTTTTACTTCACTCCCTCAAAACCGTGTATCCTAGGTGAAAAGGGTGAAGGATCTCACCACATCTCACTTCCTAATCAAACAAAGGCAAAAGCTTTAGTTGAAGAGGCAAGTATACTTTAATTTCTTGTAATATATGTGAATATGTGCATGCATGAATGTCTAGAAGATTAGGTTATGACTTTAGTGAAAATGTGTCTAAGTTGCTACTCTTGATGTTTGAAATTTGTTAAATTAGGGGACTGTTTTGGGGAATAATGAATAGCTCATGTGAATGACCTTTGCATGCTAAAGAGGAGACTTGAATTTGTATAGGAGAGTCTTATTAAGTCTATTGAATGGTCATTAACTTGGACTATAGGCTAAAGAACAAGAAGTAGGGAAGAAAAGATGTTTCTATGCATGTTGACTGAAAATGGAATTCTGGACAGATTGTATGCCTAATTGATGGACTTAGTTCAGGACCTTGTAACCGTTGGATTGAGCTTATTTTTGGTGTGGTCGTAGCATATTATGTCTAGTTTACTGTGGCTTTGGAATTTCTGGAAAATCATTTGTGGATTGGTCAGAAATAAAATTTTAGTACCAGTGGGTCAAAACCGTTTCTGGACGTACCACCTTAGGAAGAAAAATTATTTGAGTATCTTAAACATCTTGGATTGGCCTGAAATTTTTACAGGAAGTACCTAAGACATAGAGCTAAGTTTCCATGTAAAGAAATTGACTTTCCCTATTGATCTTGATGGTAAACTATTGAAGGGAAGTTGGTGTAATATTCTGGAAAAACGGGACAGATTGACCTATGTGCTTATATGAGTTGTATGATATTTATTTTGACTTGTTTTGGTGAATGGGTAATTGAATATTGTTCATAAAGGAAACAGGGAAGATTTCCAGGTACAAAGTGAGCCCCATAATGAGTTTATGGAAGGAGACAAGGTAAGGAATGGAGTTAAGGGTACAGCAGAATTCCTGTTGCACCCACGTTGGAAGTTAAATTTATAGAGGCACTTACATTTGTCAAGAGTTCATGAAATTTGTACAGAATGTAGTCAAGATCATATGGTGCATGTCCATGTTTTTAGTTTCTGGGAAATGGGCTCAAAGGATGGATTCTAAGACCGGACAATGCAGGACATATTGCTGGAATTTTTCCAGCTCATGCAGAAAGTTGTGTGTAATATCATAAGTGCCTTATATCATGTTGCATCTCATGCATTTGCATTGGCATGCTCATATGTTTCACGCCATAATTTTGGTGATGTTTTATATAAAGTTTTGAAAGAATTCCGTTCCTTCTGGCCAGCTTAACCCGCTACAGATCCGGGGTTAATTGATCTGAAGATTATAAGAACCGACCCAGACCCGGTATAATAGGTCTGAAGATGATCATGATTATAAGAACCGATCCAGACCCGGTATAATAGGTCTGACGAGCCATAAGAACCGTACCAGGTCCGGTATAATAGACCTGAATGTGAACATATTATAAGAACCGAGTCATGCCCGGTATAATAGGCTGACACTCCTCCTCGTTTTATGATGGTTACGATTTGAAAGAAAGAAAGAAAGAACAAGTATTTTATGAGCATGCTTTTCATTGAAATCTCATTGCATTCACATTTTCATACACAGTATGCATGATGTTCATTCATGAAAGTATGAAGTTAACTATAGTACGTAGCATCTAAATTAAGTGATGACATTCAGACTTTGACTCAGTGTTGAGATGACTTTAAGTATGATATTCTGAAAAGGTGTTGTCAGGTATGATTTAACGTAAGGATTTGGGGTTTGATTCTTGTATGCCATTTTCTCTGTATTGCATGGAGTTATTGTATACTTGCTGGCGAGTTGTCGCTCACCCATTTATTTTTCCCCAGAGCCAGGAAAGGAAGTCGAGTGGATTGAGGATGAGCCCCGAGTGCCGTACCCTTAGGCTATTGACGCCGCGGATAAGAAATTGAAGAAAGAAGTTTTTGATGAACATTTGGGATGTATGGAACATAGTTATTTTTGTTTCTCATTCGGGTTATGATTGGTCTAATTTCATGAACTAGTACCATCGGATCAGTTTGTATAATTTTGCTATGTACTCGCGATTTGACGCTTTCGGATTAAGGTTCATATTCTGCCGTATTTTTATCAACCTGTTAAGATCGTGACTTTGTAATTCATGATTGTTCATGGATTTTACGAGTTAAGTATCGACGCTTTGTATTTTCCCGAAAGGGAAAGTACGGCGGGCGCATCGTACGAGGGTAGCCGAGTACGGGGCGCTCCAGGTGGTATCAGAGCCCAGGCTCTAGATTTGGGCAGAACATAGAAGCTAAGTTACGATCTTAGAAATCTAAGAATTGATCTTAGACTTAAGTCATGACCTTAGAAGAGATGGTTCGGACTCGCGGTCGTGGTAGGCCTCGCAGAGATGCTACTCATGCACCTGAACCAAACCCTCCACAACCTCAAGATCCAGTTCCTCCGCCTCCTCCTCCACCGCAAAATGAGAATCCTCCACCAGTTCAAGGAAATCCTCTTCCACAAGTACCACTTATTATTCCAGATTTCCAAGCATTCTGTCAGACTGTAACACAAATTGGTCAAGGAATGATTCAACAAGTAGCCCCTCCTCCCCCTTATGAACCAATAAGAGATGCACAGTATTACTTTGAGAAGCTTAAGCGAGCGAATGTACCACCTTTCGAAGGCAAGTCTGACCCTGATATGGCTGAAAAGTGGTTAGACGAGGTAGAGAACTGCTTTGAATTGAATGGAGCCCCCGACCATATGAAAACCCAAGCTGTGAGACCCTTCCTCCTTGGTGAGGCAAACCAGTGGTGGAAGGCTAAACTGCAACCCTTGCCCCGACCGATTCCATGGGAAAGATTCATCCAGGAGTTCAATAAGTTCTATTTTCCCCCTTCCGTTAAGATGCAAAAGAGACATGAATTTGAAATGTTGAAGCAAGAGCCTGGTATGACGGTGTCTGAGTATGTGAGCAAGTTTCTGGCCTTGGGTAGATTTTCTCCGGCGGTGATGAATGATGAGGAGTCTAAGATGGTAAAGTTTGAGAGTGGGTTGAATCCCAGAATTCGTACTTGGTTGGTGAATGTTATCTCTGCGGATTTCGAGGCGCTGGTTGATGCATGCTATCGGATAGAAAAGGATATCATTCGCCGCGATGCGACAGTGGGTCAGAAAAGAGGAAGGGACAATTCTGGTGAACAGAGAACAAGGAAAATGACTAAGCAAAATTTTCATGGGAAGCAAGGAAGACAACAGAATCAGAATCGTGGTCAACGCCGGGGGCAGAATCAGGGTAGTCAAAGAGGTAATCAAGAGAAGCAAGGACAGCAGCAGCAGGCCATTCCCACGTGCCCCCATTGTAAGAAGAATCATTTGGGCGAGTGTTATGTACAAGCTGGTAAGTGCTTTGGTTGCGGCAAGACTGGTCACATAATCAGGGACTGCCCTGATAAGGGAGCTGCTTGTGCTGGATGTGGCAAGACTGGACATATTCTGAGAGATTGTCGTGAGCGTGGTGGCCAGCAGCAAAGGAACCAACGTCAGCGCTCGAATGCGCGTGTGCACCTGATGACTGATGCTGCAGTTGAGGAAGCTGGAGACGTCGTGGCGGGCGCCATTCTTGTATGTTGTATACCCGCAAATGCCTTGTTTGATAGTGGCGCCAGCCACTCCTTTATATCTAAGAAATTTGCTAAGGAAATAGACCGTGATCCCATCCGGCTTAACCCACCTTATCGGATCCAAGCCGCTGGTGATCAAGTGCTCACGTCTCACTTTCTGTATAAGAATTGCACAATCGAGCTCGATGATCATCGACTCACGGCTGACCTGATTCCGATTACGATGAGTGACTTTGACATTATTCTCGGTATGGACTGGTTGTCTAAGAACCATGCCCATATTGACTGCAATCAGAAGAGAGTCACTTTCAGAGTTCAGGAGCAAGAGGAAGTATCATTTCAAGGGGGTACTAAGTTGAAGAAGTCAAAGAATGTTTTTGTGAATATAGCTCGGGCTCGTCAAGCATTGCAAAAAGGAGGTCGAGGATATCTCGTTTATACTCTTAATACCGAGCAGACAGCGGTAGACATTCTACAAGTTCCAGTAGTTCAAGAGTTTCTGGATGTCTTTCCAGAAGAACTACCAGGACTTCCTCCTGATCGAGAAATTTCCTTCGAAATAAATCTCATCCCCGGAGCTGAACCCATTTCTAAAGCTCCTTACCGCATGGCACCCGCTGAGCTGAAAGAACTAAAAGAACAATTACACGAGTTGTTGGAAAAGAAACTGATCCGTCCAAGTGTATCACCGTGGGGTGCCCCGGTTTTATTTGTAAAGAAAAAGGATGGAGGTATGCGACTGTGCATTGATTATCGGGAACTCAACAAGATCACCGTAAAGAATAAGTATCCGTTACCACGGATCGACGATCTGTTTGACCAGCTTCGGGTCAGTAATTACTAAGCCTTATCTCAATATAATAATTCTGAATGATCTCTAAAGTATTCTAATGCAGGGAGCTCGGGTGTTTAGCAAAGTGGACCTGAGATCGGGATATTTTCAATTGAAGATAAGAACTGAGGATATTCCTAAGACGGCATTCAGGACAAGATATGGGCATTACGAATTTCTCGTAATGCCTTTCGGATTGACCAACGCCCCCGCAGCGTTTATGGATCTCATGAATCGGGTGTTTCGGGACCAATTGGACAAGTATGTGGTAGTTTTTATTGACGATATCCTGATTTATTCACCCGATGAGGAAACTCATACAGTTCACCTGAGGGAAATACTCGGCATTCTCAGAAAACATCAGCTCTATGCAAAATTCAGTAAATGCGAGTTTTGTATGCATAGTGTGTCATTTCTGGGCCACGTTATCACTGAGAATGGGATTTCGGTTGATCCCAGAAAGATTGAGGCAATTACTGAGTGGCCAAGGCCGACTAATGTCACGGAAGTACGGAGTTTTCTAGGACTTGCTGGTTATTACCGCAAGTTTGTGGAAGGATTTTCAAGAATTGCTATGCCACTCACCAGACTGACTCAGAAGAAGACGAAATTTTTATGGAGTGAGGATTGTGAACATAGCTTTTCTGAGCTAAAATCAAGGTTGACATCCGCACCCGTTTTGGCTCAACCCAACTCAGGAGAACCATTCGTGATCTACAGTGATGCTTCCAAGAATGGATTGGGTTGTGTTCTTATGCAGAATGGAAGAGTGATTGCGTATGCATCTCGCCAACTTAAGCCGTTTGAGCGGAATTATCCAGTACATGACCTTGAGCTTGCAGCAGTCGTGTTCGCCCTAAAAATTTGGCGACACTATCTGTATGGTGAGAGGTGTGAAATCTTCACGGATCATAAAAGCCTGAAATATCTCTTCACTCAAAAGGAGCTCAATATGCGCCAGCGACGATGGCTTGAGTTGATCAAGGATTATGACATCTCTATTCAGTATCACCCAGGCAAAGCGAATAAGGTTGCTGATGCTTTGAGTCGTAAGACGAGTCATCCCCGTCAACCACCTCTACAGCGTGATATGGAAGAGTTCGGTCTAGAGGAAGTGGATTCGATTTCCAATGTGCTTGCAAAGTTAGTCATGGTTCCTTCTTTGATCGACAGAATTAAGGAGACTCAAGTTAAGGATGATGCGTTAATGAAAGTTAAGAGCAAAGCGAAGGAAGAATCATCTGACGATTTTGAAATTCGTACTGACGGCAGCTTGTGGTTTAGAGGCCGATTGTGTGTGCCCGAGGACGACGAGATAAGAAGTGAAGTACTTCAGGAAGCCCATAATTCTCGATTGTCTATCCACCCAGGAGCAAATAAGATGTATCATGACTTGAAGCAAAAGTTCTGGTGGCCAGGAATGAAGAAGCAAATAGCCGAGTTTGTTGAGAAGTGTCTTGTATGTCAGAAAGTCAAGGCGGAACATCAAAGGCCAGCTGGATTATTGCAACCACTTGAAGTACCCGAATGGAAGTGGGATCACATTGCTATGGATTTTGTGACAGATCTACCTAAGACAAGAAGTGGGTATGATACTATTTGGGTTGTCGTGGACCGTCTGACAAAGAGTGCCCATTTCCTGCCAATGTCGATTAGAGCACCCATGGAAAAGTTGGCTTCGATGTATGTAGATCAGATTGTATGTTTGCATGGGGTTCCTATGAGCATAGTTTGCGACCGAGACCCTCGCTTCACCTCTAGATTTTGGACGGCATTCCAGAAAGCGATGGGTACGGAAGTTCGCATGAGTTCGGCTTTCCATCCCCAGACCGACGGTCAATCAGAAAGAACAATACAAACATTAGAAGACATGTTGCGTGCCTGTGTGTTGGACTTTGGTGGTAGCTGGGACAAGAGTTTGAAGTTGGTAGAGTTTTCATACAACAACAGCTACCACAGATCAATTGGGATGGCTCCTTATGAAGCCCTTTATGGAAGAAAATGCCGATCGCCATTATATTGGGACGAGATTGGAGATAAGATTTTCACAGGACCTGACTTGGTAGAGCAAACCAAAGAAAGGGTTATGATCGTAAGACAGAGATTGAAGGCAGCGCAGGACCGAAGCAAGGCGTGGGCCGACGTGAGACGTCGACCACTTGAGTTTCAAGTAGGGGATAAGGTATTCTTGAAGGTATCACCCTCGAAAGGAGTAAAGCGGTTCGGAATGAAAGGAAAGCTCAGTCCTAGATTTGTTGGACCATTTGAGATCTTGGAAAGAATTGGAGAGGTTGCCTACAGACTTGCACTACCACCGTCGTTGTCTCAATTACACGACGTGTTTCATATATCTCAATTGCGTAAGTATGTGCACGATTCGAGCCATATTATGGATGACCCACCCTTGAGGGTTGAAGCTGACATATCATACGTTGAGGAACCCGAAAGAATAATTGGTAGAGAGGTGAAGGCATTGAGGAATAAGTCTATTCCTATGGTCAAGGTACAATGGAAGAACCATTCAGTTGATGAGGCCACTTGGGAGTTAGAGGAAGGCATGAAGCAAAAGTACCCACATCTATTTGATAATTCGTAAGTTTCGGGGACGAAACTTCATTGAAGGAGGGAAGGATGTTGTACCCACATGATCATGTAAGTAAAAATCTATGGATATGAAACGGAATGAAAGACAGAAATTTCTTTTAGCACATGTTACTTAAGTTCCTTTAAGTCTCTTTACTTAATTCTTATTAAGGTGATACCAAGCCCAAATTTAAATAAGGGAAAACTCAAGAGAGTAATACATGAGAGTAGGGTTACATGAACCATACATATCAACATATATGTATGCACGTGCAAATGAGATATGTATGCATGCACATGCTAATTTTAGAACACAATAAAATATGTGAAACAATATAGTACATGAGCTGAAATTACAAGAAATATCAATTGGCCAAGAAGCCTACAAAATTCGGCCTATACATGGAGACTCTAGGAAATTTCCAGCCAATTTTATTAGTTAAGATAATAAGATAAGTAATTACTAGACAAAGAATAAATAGAAATAAAATATGATACATGCACTTAAGGAACTAATTAAGACACCTCAATTAAGGAAAAAGTAGTGTGGTTGAGGTCATAAAGACCCCAACCAAGGCCGACACCCCCTTGTCTAGGCATGGAAGAATTTTAAATGTTACATGATTGCTTTTCTCTAACCAAAGTTGATGTAACCATGGTAAACTAAAGTAACCTTGGTTAAAGCAAAAAGTAACTATGGTTAAAGCAAAAAGTAACTATGGTTGAGCAAAGTAATCAAGGTTAAGCTAGATTAACCTTGGTTAAGATACAAGGAAGCCCTAATCTCCCCAATTCCCTCCCAAAAACCGTCCCCCTAAGCCTCCAAGCATAGTTCAATTCAACTTGTTCTAGAAGTCTCTCTCTCTCATATTGCAAGACCAAGAACACTTAGCAAAAATCTCCATCTTTCCTTCATCAAGAGAATTCGGCCCCTCCATCTTGAAGGCTAGGACTTCAAGTTCACTTCAAGACCTCAAGAGACATCTAGGTGGAGATAGGGGAAGGCTACCAACTTTCTTAGTAGGAGATACATTGAGGTGCTTGAACCTCCATCTCAAGACTATTTGGTAAGATGCTCTAACTTAAAGATGACTTAGTTCTTTCATTTGAATAAAGAACTAAACTTTTTTACTTCACTCCCTCAAAACCGTGTATCCTAGGTGAAAAGGGTGAAGGATCTCACCACATCTCACTTCCTAATCAAACAAAGGCAAAAGCTTTAGTTGAAGAGGCAAGTATACTTTAATTTCTTGTAATATATGTGAATATGTGCATGCATGAATGTCTAGAAGATTAGGTTATGACTTTAGTGAAAATGTGTCTAAGTTGCTACTCTTGATGTTTGAAATTTGTTAAATTAGGGGACTGTTTTGGGGAATAATGAATAGCTCATGTGAATGACCTTTGCATGCTAAAGAGGAGACTTGAATTTGTATAGGAGAGTCTTATTAAGTCTATTGAATGGTCATTAACTTGGACTATAGGCTAAAGAACAAGAAGTAGGGAAGAAAAGATGTTTCTATGCATGTTGACTGAAAATGGAATTCTGGACAGATTGTATGCCTAATTGATGGACTTAGTTCAGGACCTTGTAACCGTTGGATTGAGCTTATTTTTGGTGTGGTCGTAGCATATTATGTCTAGTTTACTGTGGCTTTGGAATTTCTGGAAAATCATTTGTGGATTGGTCAGAAATAAAATTTTAGTACCAGTGGGTCAAAACCGTTTCTGGACGTACCACCTTAGGAAGAAAAATTATTTGAGTATCTTAAACATCTTGGATTGGCCTGAAATTTTTACAGGAAGTACCTAAGACATAGAGCTAAGTTTCCATGTAAAGAAATTGACTTTCCCTATTGATCTTGATGGTAAACTATTGAAGGGAAGTTGGTGTAATATTCTGGAAAAACGGGACAGATTGACCTATGTGCTTATATGAGTTGTATGATATTTATTTTGACTTGTTTTGGTGAATGGGTAATTGAATATTGTTCATAAAGGAAACAGGGAAGATTTCCAGGTACAAAGTGAGCCCCATAATGAGTTTATGGAAGGAGACAAGGTAAGGAATGGAGTTAAGGGTACAGCAGAATTCCTGTTGCACCCACGTTGGAAGTTAAATTTATAGAGGCACTTACATTTGTCAAGAGTTCATGAAATTTGTACAGAATGTAGTCAAGATCATATGGTGCATGTCCATGTTTTTAGTTTCTGGGAAATGGGCTCAAAGGATGGATTCTAAGACCGGACAATGCAGGACATATTGCTGGAATTTTTCCAGCTCATGCAGAAAGTTGTGTGTAATATCATAAGTGCCTTATATCATGTTGCATCTCATGCATTTGCATTGGCATGCTCATATGTTTCACGCCATAATTTTGGTGATGTTTTATATAAAGTTTTGAAAGAATTCCGTTCCTTCTGGCCAGCTTAACCCGCTACAGATCCGGGGTTAATTGATCTGAAGATTATAAGAACCGACCCAGACCCGGTATAATAGGTCTGAAGATGATCATGATTATAAGAACCGATCCAGACCCGGTATAATAGGTCTGACGAGCCATAAGAACCGTACCAGGTCCGGTATAATAGACCTGAATGTGAACATATTATAAGAACCGAGTCATGCCCGGTATAATAGGCTGACACTCCTCCTCGTTTTATGATGGTTACGATTTGAAAGAAAGAAAGAAAGAACAAGTATTTTATGAGCATGCTTTTCATTGAAATCTCATTGCATTCACATTTTCATACACAGTATGCATGATGTTCATTCATGAAAGTATGAAGTTAACTATAGTACGTAGCATCTAAATTAAGTGATGACATTCAGACTTTGACTCAGTGTTGAGATGACTTTAAGTATGATATTCTGAAAAGGTGTTGTCAGGTATGATTTAACGTAAGGATTTGGGGTTTGATTCTTGTATGCCATTTTCTCTGTATTGCATGGAGTTATTGTATACTTGCTGGCGAGTTGTCGCTCACCCATTTATTTTTCCCCAGAGCCAGGAAAGGAAGTCGAGTGGATTGAGGATGAGCCCCGAGTGCCGTACCCTTAGGCTATTGACGCCGCGGATAAGAAATTGAAGAAAGAAGTTTTTGATGAACATTTGGGATGTATGGAACATAGTTATTTTTGTTTCTCATTCGGGTTATGATTGGTCTAATTTCATGAACTAGTACCATCGGATCAGTTTGTATAATTTTGCTATGTACTCGCGATTTGACGCTTTCGGATTAAGGTTCAAATTCTGCCGTATTTTTATCAACCTGTTAAGATCGTGACTTTGTAATTCATGATTGTTCATGGATTTTACGAGTTAAGTATCGACGCTTTGTATTTTCCCGAAAGGGAAAGTACGGCGGGCGCATCGTACGAGGGTAGCCGAGTACGGGGCGCTCCAGGTGGTATCAGAGCCCAGGCTCTAGATTTGGGCAGAACATAGAAGCTAAGTTACGATCTTAGAAATCTAAGAATTGATCTTAGACTTAAGTCATGACCTTAGAAGAGATGGTTCGGACTCGCGGTCGTGGTAGGCCTCGCAGAGATGCTACTCATGCACCTGAACCAAACCCTCCACAACCTCAAGATCCAGTTCCTCCGCCTCCTCCTCCACCGCAAAATGAGAATCCTCCACCAGTTCAAGGAAATCCTCTTCCACAAGTACCACTTATTATTCCAGATTTCCAAGCATTCTGTCAGACTGTAACACAAATTGGTCAAGGAATGATTCAACAAGTAGCCCCTCCTCCCCCTTATGAACCAATAAGAGATGCACAGTATTACTTTGAGAAGCTTAAGCGAGCGAATGTACCACCTTTCGAAGGCAAGTCTGACCCTGATATGGCTGAAAAGTGGTTAGACGTATTCCTTTGATTTAAACGCTATAACCTTATCATTTTTAGAAATAGATTCAGAATTTCTTAAAGTGAGTTTGTTTTCATATACCTTTAATAATCCGATCGATTCCTCCATTTTTATCGATTTAGTATCCTTACTTTCTTCGATTGCAGTGACTTTTGAATCCCATTCGGATGGGAGACTTCTTAGTACTTTTGCACCTTCTCTTGCGAAGAGAATACCTTTCCAAGAGACTCAAGAGAATTGTAAATGTTAGTCAATCTTAGATCCATATCAACAATAAATTAATTTGGCAATAATTTAAAAGACTCAAGTGTGGATATAAGCATATTAATCTTAAACTCCTTTACTTGGCTAGTCCCTTCATGTTTCATCTCAAGAATTCTCCACATCTCTTGGGCACTAGAGCATTAGATACATAAGTAGATTCACTTTTGCTTAGCCCATTTAACAGTAATTGCATTGCTCTAGCATTTATACTTATGTCATCATTAGTATATTCTTGTTTCATTTTTATAACCTCTAGTGTGACACCATCAACATTAGATAATTTAGAGGGAACAAATGGACCATCTTTTATAATAGACCATAGATCAATATCAATAGCCATAAGAAAAAATTTCATTCTAAGTTTCCATTGAATGAAGGACTCGCCATCAAAAAGAGGAGGCATTTGACTAGACATACCTTCTTGTTCAGTTTTAAAGCTAGTGGTTGTCATCTCACTTAGATCGTTGGATCTTCTTGTTGTGAGTGTGCCTACTCTCTGATCTCACTTAGCAGAAAATTTGGTTTTTAAAATGTCTTGACCCAAAAACCCAACTTTTGAAAACAGTTTCTGTTTTCAGGTCCAGCTTTCAATGTTTGAAAAACTATGTTACAGGCCTTCAAAAATTCTGCAATTTTGAGAGATTGTAGTCTCAGATGTTATGAGTACCTCCTAAAAATTTCAGATCACAATTCAACCTCTAACCCTTTTGAAAAATCGTTTGTGGTCAAATTGAGCAAATCTGCCAGAAACAGTAGTCTGATTTAAAAACTTTATTCTGATTAATCCGTAACTCCAAATAGTCTGAAAAGTTAATGACAAATCCCTTACTGTATGTATTTAAATGGGTTGAAACAGTTTTGAAAAATTCCTTTGGGAAGTATGTCAAATATGTTCAATTTTGCAACCTTTGGAAGTCTGAAAATCATATTGCACTAGTCTCAAAACTATTAACGTTTGAATGACTTATACTTGTCCAAATGGGTTGAAACTTGCGCCAAATTAAACGTAAGAGGTGTGGCTATGTTTCGGCAAAAGGTTACAATTTTTGAAATTTGTTTACTATTTTTAAGATTGCAACGAAATAGATGCAAAGTGCTGGAAACTGAAAGTATTGTGCAGTAAAGTAAAGAACACAAGGAATTTTATACTGGTTCGGTTGAATCAACCTACTCCAGTCTTCGAGGACATCTTCCTCGATTATCACTAAACAAAATAACACCTTACCACAAGGGTTGCTGGAGTTACACACCAACTCCAACCGTTTACTCAAACGTTACAAGCAATCACACCTTTCACGAATACCACCACCGAATGGATGAAGGATTGATCACACCTTGATCAACCTTTTACAACAATGAGCGTGTATGGTGGTCTACATAAATCCTATTAAATATATTTGAATATAAGAACAATAGGCTTGAGAAAGAAGAAGAAAAAGAAAGGTAGAAGAAGAAAGTAGAAGACACGTTTTGCACTTGAGAGAATATGAGAATTGGTTTGCTTTTGTTTGGCTCTCTTCTCTTCTTTTTATCACAATATGGCGGCCCCCTCCTAGGTCTTTTCTTCACCTTGAGAATTCTCTTGTAAGTCCTTGGAAGAATGCTTTGTGTAAATGTGACACTACCTTGCTTGCTTGGCACAACTTGATTGGATGATTGTCTTGGCCTTGCTTACGTGGCACTCCTTGATTGGATGAGATTTTTCATCACTTAATGGCTGTAAAAATCTGAGAATATCATCTAAAACATGTGTTAAAACAGTAGTAAAAACATTTCCAAATAACATACAATCAATCCCAACTAATCTGGGAAGAAAATTGATCTCCATTAAGTAACAAAAATCGCCCCTCACTTTTCACATGCTGAAATTTTTCAGCATGTGTTGTATTCTCCAAGCTTTGAAATGTTACCATATTACTACACATCAATCCCTTGAATATTGAGAAGCAAATTGATCACTATTAAGCCATGTAAATTCCTTGTCATCACCATGACTTATATCATATGATATAAGACCCGAATATATTCATAAATATGAGGTAAGTATAGTGGTGTGATGTTGACGTACGTTCGTAATATATATAACGTGTCGGTAGTACGTTGGAATATATATGTATTGTGCTTTTTTTAAATAAAATATAAATATATATTTAAATATATATAAGGCGCGTGATTTAAAGAGGAGAGGAGACTTTCCATTTCCATGTTTGTTGCCTTCATGCCTTCTCCAAATATTTCTCCATTTAATGAACTACTTAGTTCATTTAACTAAGTACTTCACTTAATCAATTAGTTTAATTCATTAATGGTGGCACCTGAAAATAGTTCAAACACAACAAATGTTTGCCATTTGATGTAAGATTTAAAGCTTCATGGTTTGTTAGTACGACAACATTATATTTAAAGTATATAAGGCAAGTTTGTCACAAAAACGATCAAGTCATAAAATGTGTCATGCATTTCTTTAGCACACGTTATTTAAATCATGCATTTTTTTGAATTATTCAAACTTTTTTCTCAACAATGTTGTATCCAAGGATGGTATGTCAGTAGACTCGAAGAAGATTAAAGCTATTACCGAATGGCCGAGACCGATAAATGTGACTAAGGTCAGGAGTTTCCTGAGACTTGCAGGTTATTATCGGAAGTTTGTTGAAGGATTCTCACGATTTGCAGTTCCACTGACTCGACTGATGCAGAAAAAGAGTGATATGATTGGACTTCTGACTGCAAACAGAGCTTCACCGAACTTAAGAAGAAATTTACATCGGTGCTAGTATTAGCACAACCAATCTCCAGAGAGGGATTCGTGGTATATAGTGATGCTTCGAGGAATGGATTGGGTTGTGTGTTAATGCAAAAGGAACGAGTAATTGCATATGCTCAAGACAGATGAAGCCCTACGAGCAGAACTACCCCACCCATGACTTAGAACTAGCAGCCATTGTATTTGTGCTTAAGATATGGAGGCATTATTTATACGGCGAGAGATGCAAAATTTACACGGATCACAAGATTTTGAAGTATCTCTTCACCCAGAAGGAGCTAAACATGAGGCAACGAAGATGGTTAGAGTTGATGAAGGATTATGACCTCGCCATCCATTATCATCTGGGTAAGGCGAATAAGGTGGCTGATGCACTGAGTAGAAAGTCAAACCATGCTCGACAGATGCATCTAGAGAGGGAGATAGCCGAGTTTGGAATAGATGTGGTTGACTCGACTGCGAA
>AP025062.1:21118934-21180769 GCA_036186865.1 Eustoma russellianum | reverse complement strand
TAATGAAATATAAGCATGAGTCTTTTGAAATGTTTAGAACTTTTCAAAATGAAGTACAAAATCAACTTGGTAAGACAATTAAAACGCTTCGATCAGATCGAGATGGTGAATATTTGAGCCAAGAATTTGACCAACATCTAAGAAATTGTGGAATCGTTTCACAGTTGACACCTCCAGGAACTCCACAATGGAATGGTGTTTCTGAAAGGAGAAATCGAACTTTATTAGATATGGTTCGATCTATGATGGGTCGGGTAGATCTTCCTTTATCTTTTTGGGGTTATGCCTTGGAGACAGCTGCTTCATTTTGAACCGTGTACCATCTAAAGCGGTTGAAAAGGCACCATATGAGATATAGACTGGCAAGACACCCAGTTTGTCTTTTCTTAAGATTTGGGGTTGTGAAGCTTATGTGAAAAGATTAGTGTCAGATAAGCTAGCTCCAAAGTCTATCAAATGTATTTTTGTGGGGTATCCTAAGAAAACTAAAGGGTACTATTTCTATATTCCCTCAGAGAACAAAGTGTTTGTTGCTCGAAATGGAGTCTTTTTAGAAAAGGAGTTTCTCTCCAAGAGAAACTAGTGGGAGTATAGTACAACTTGAGGAAACTCAAGTTCCACAAGATATCGCTTGAACCGTCTTTAGAGACAATTTCAGAGCCACAAACAGTTGTGGAGCCTGAAAATGTAACACAAGTCCAACGCAGATCTGATAGGATACATCGTCAGCCAGAGAGATATGGATTTCTTTTGACTGATGATAGTGAAGTTATGCTCATAGATCAAGATGAGCCTACTACCTATCAGGAAGCTGTGTCTGGTCCAGATTCAGATAAATGGCTTGGAGCCATGAATTCTGAGATGCAATCCATGTTTGATAACCAAGTTTGGTCTTTAATTGATCCTCCAGAGGATATTAAGACTATTGGTTGCAAATGGGTTTTCAAGAAGAAAACTGACATGGATGGAAATGTGCAAACCTACAAAGCAAGGCTTGTGGCTAAAGGTTTCAAGCAAACTCATGGTATAGACTATGATGAAACCTTTTCACCAGTAGCTATGCTTAAGTCGATTCGAATTCTCCTTGCCATTGCAGCATACTATGATTATGAGATATGGCAAATGGATGTCAAAACTGCTTTCCTTAATGGAAATTTACTCGAGGATGTGTACATGACACAACCTGAGGGTTTTGTAGATCCTGAGAATTCAAAGAAGGTTTGCAAGCTTCAAAGGTCCATCTATGGATTGAAGCAAGCATCTCGAAGCTGGAATCTTCGTTTTGATGAAACAGTTAAGAACTTTGGTTTCATCAAGAATGAAGATGAACCTTGTGTTTACAAGATGGTTAGTGGGAGTGCAGCAGTGTTTCTGGTCTTATATGTGGATGACAGCTTATTGGGAATGATATCCCTACCTTGCAGAAGGTTAGGGCTTGGTTAGGGAATTCATTTTCAATGAAGGACTTGGGTGAGGCTACCTATATCCTTGGTATCAAGATCTATAGAGATAGATCTAAAAGGATAATAGGCTTGAGTCAGAGTACATACATAGATAAAATGTTGAAAAGGTTCAACGTGCAAGAGTCCAAGAAAGGATTCCTACCTATGTCTCATGGCATTCATCTTAGCAAGAATCAATGTCCTCAGACATCTGATGAGCGAGATCGAATGAATAAAATTCCTTATGCTTCTGCTATAGGATCGATCATGTATGCCATGTTATGTATTAGACCAGATGTCTCATATCCATTGAGCACAACGAGTAGATATCAAGCTGACCCCGGTGAAGGTCACTGGACAGCTGTCAAGAATATTCTTAAGTACCTCAGAAGGACTAAGAAGTATTCTTGGTTTATGGAGGTTTGGATGACGAGTTAGTTGTAAATGGTTACACAGATGCTAGTTTCCAACCCGACATAGATGGTTTCAGATCGCAGTCCGGTTTTGTATTCACATTGAATGGTGGAGCTGCTAGTTGGAAAAGTTCAAAACAAAGCACTGTGGCTGATTCTACAACAGAGGCTGAGTATATAGCAGCATCAGATGCAGCTAAAGAAGCAGTTTGGTTGAAGAGGTTCATCACTGAGCTAGGAGTGGTACCTAACATTGCAAATCCTGTGGACATTTAATGTGACAACAATGGTGCCATAGCACAAGCAAAAGAGCCTAGGTCTCATCAGAGATCTAAACATATACTCAGACACTACCATCTCATTCGAGACATCATCGATAGAGGAGATGTCAGGATATGCAAAGTTGACACAAATGATAACATAGCGGATCCATTGACTAAGCCTCTCTCATGGGTCAAGCATGATCAGCATACTAGATCTATGGGTCTCAGATATTTGTAGGCCTAGTGCAAGTGGGAGATTGTTAGTGTATGTGCCCTAGGCCATGATTTGAATATTTATGTTATGCATTTATTATTAATAAAAGAGGTTTTATTATCATTATTGTTGGTTAGTATGTTACACAATTTTGATATATGTCCCTAATTCATTATTGTTATAGAGATAAAATAATTTATAATCAGTATGAGTATTGATTTGATAATCATGAGATGATTATGTGTATGGTGATACGAATCAATCTCATAGACACTTGTTAGAGAACAGTGTATTGGATAGACCCATCATGAGATTACTACATGGATTAGCGTCATAAGTAAATCTCATGATAGTCATGTTTTAATCCTTTGACTTGAGATTGTCATAGTTTCCAACATAACGACTATTATATTTTGACATGATCAAACGTTATCCGTAATTGGATAATAATAAAGGTCATGGCCGTGCTCAAATGATTTGATAGTGTGAGACTGTGAAATGCATGGCCGTGCTCAAATGATTTGATAGTGTGATCAATATCATTTATTTTATCAGTCTACTTAGAGATCGAGTAATCATATGTTTGAACAATATAAGTATGACGCTGACCATGACTTATGTTCAAACTAGATATCGTGTGACAAAGGGATTAATGCATGTACTATTATTAGGCTAGTTGGACTTTACTCGTATTAATTGGGTAGTCGTAATGTCTTTCTAGAGACCAATTACGGCTTGTTGGTTTAATAGAGATTTAATCAACTGCCAATTAATATGGGCCTATCGGGTCACACACAAGAATGCGTATGGCTGAGATTAATAATATTAATAATATTAATATTGGATATTAATTATTATTATTATTATTAATTTCGTTTTTTTTATGTATATATATTTATATCATCGGATAATAACAAAGATTCCATATCTGATATGGATTTTGATGGTTTTATCTATTCCTAACAAAATCCGTATCTGGTACGGATTATGATAGACGTTAATAAATCCGATCTGGAATCGGATTTTGATATCTATATATATGTATGTAGCTTGGCGTATCTCGTACACCAAGCAATCAAATAACGAAATAGCAGAAAAACAAAAGATCCTAGAATCGTTTTTGTGAAAAACGAGTTCTTCAGCCGCGCCGTTTTGAAGAGCTAGCACTCCGGGCGGAAGCGTTCGTGTGGATACCGACAGAGGGTGTTCGTGATTGCGCACCTCTTCCATCTGCGTAATTCGGATCTACAAAGGTAATTTTCGAGTTCTTTCATCGAATTAAACGAACAACATGGATCCTTGGTAGGAAATCGGAGATCAAGTTTTTGTTTTCCGCTGCGTGTTTTGCAGTGATCTCGGTTGATTTCCTAACAGTGTGTTATTATTCTTGTGAAAAGTGCTATAGCCAATGATGAAATGTTATGTCTCCATTATGAAAATATCATTTTACGCAAGTTTTGAAAATCACGTCATGTTTATAAAATGTCATTTTATGAAGAATCATGTTATGAAAAGTCATGTCTTATGCATCATGTCATGATCATGTCCCTTAGGTTAGGGTTAGAATATCCATGAGTTTATTATGCCTTAAGATGATCAAGGAAGATTATGCATGTAGATGTGAGGATTATAAGTGATGACCTTAGTATAATATGGATTAGTACGTAAGTATATAAAAGTATGCTAGGGATGTGTTGAAGAAGAAAGATATGATCTCTAATATATGATGTAAATTCTTATGTTTTGTTTTATTCTTGTATCATGCCATTATTTGTAAACAGAGATCTGATTACTTATGTTTGTTACTATGATATTATTATCTGTCACACCGTCTCTCCATGTATGATCCACATGAAGCATCTAGAAGGATTACTTGCTGAGCGATTAAAAGATTGGCTATCGCTCATACTTGCCTCATAACATTTCAGAGAACAGGGACCCTGACGCCTTGTTCATTGAGGAGGAACCCCAGCTAGAGTACCTGTGAGCTAAGATGCAGGCCGGAGCTATGTACTTGCTGTGTTGAGCTTTATTTTATTGTGATGTAATAAGACTATCGTGAGACATTGTACTTTATGATTTGCACGCACTTGAAAACAATCTATATAATTATGCATATCATGAGCTTATCTTTATGTTGCTTCCGCTATATTGATTACGATCATGTCGATAGTATCGACGCCTTGTACTACTCGTAGTAGAGTATGGCGGGTTGCAACCCTGCCGAAACCCTAGTTCTGGACGGGACGCGACAATTGGTGATATAAGTCAAGGCGTCAGACGACGTAAAAGAATTCATCAAAATGAACAAACTGAATGGCATTGCTTGATATCCGAAATTAAAACCTAAAATATGCATGATCCTTTAAATAATTCTTTAAAATAAATGATGTATGAGATTTACTGTCTAAAATACAAAATAAACTGTTATAGGTATAAAATGGGTGTATAGAAACAAGATGAATGAAGACGGTAAAGTTTATTAGAAACACAGCTAGGCTTGTGGCACACGGGTATAATGAAGAGGAAGATATAAATTATGAAGAGACGTTTGCACCCGTAGTACATTGGAAGTTATACAATTGTTACTTACTATTGCTACATAAGTGATTTTAAAACTTATCAGCTGGATGTTAAGGGTTGTATTTTTTTTAATGGATTTATACAAAAAGAAATGTATGTTAAACAACCCACGGCTTTGAAGATAGTACATATACTAATCATGCTAATAAGTTAAAGAAAGCACTAATGGATTAAAAAAAGGTCCTAGAGCTTGGTATGATAGGCTAGTTTTCTTCTAGAAAATGGATTGAAAAGAGGCACCATAGACGCTACATATCTTTGAAAGAAAAAAAATCAAATTTACTTATTATTTAAATGTATGTTAATTACATTATTTTTGTCTTGACTATTGATAAATTAGTTAAGAATTTGAATCTTGTATAAATTCTGAATTTGAGATGTGTATAGTATGTGAATTTATTACATCCTTGCCTTGCAAATTAAACAAAAAGATAAAAACATTTGGTATAAGTCAAGTTAAATGTGTGAATGAAATAATTAAAAATTCTATTTATAAAAATTAAAACAAATGACCGCACCCATGAGTATTGCTAGAAAATTAAAAACGATAAAACTTGTAAATATCTCAATAATGGCTTATATAGATCTATCACTGGTTCATTACTTTAACTTACTGCTAGTAGACCTAATATAATGTTTAGTGCTTTTATGTGTGCTAGATTTTAAAGTAATCCTAAAATGTCACATTTAGCGCAATGAAAAGAATTTTTCGGTATATTAAGCACACCCCATACTAGGCTTGTCGTGGGACATAAATTCTAAATTTAACTCGTGTGCTAATACCGATACTAATTATGGTGGATGTAAAATAGATAGAAAAACAATACAAGAATATGTCAATTTATATAAAAATCACGAATCTCTTGGTTTGGTAAAAAGTAAGCTTGTAGCGACCCGTCCCGAGTCCTAGTACTCGAAACGGCTCACCCGCCATATTTCGTTAAGGAAGATACAAGGCGTCGAAATCGAAACAAATACACGTCAGCGGAAGTTTAAAATTTAAAACCTCAAAATAATCCTGCTCATTGATATCACTGTCTAAGGATATCTAAATCTGATACAATGGTCAAACATAAATAAATACTAAATCTCTAAATTAAATAACCCTCGAGTAGCAAAAGTAAATGTCTCTACTAAATCCTCAACCCCGAAACCTCCATTCTTGATCATCCTTGGGTTGTATTAACTCAATTACCTGTCTATCTGCAAAAATTTTAAAGCGTAGTTTTGAGCGACAAGTCGCTCAGCAAGTAATCCTACTATACTTACCATAGGATCATACACGGAGAAGCAAATGTAATAAAATAAATAAATAACAATATGAAAAATATCATGCCTCTTTTCGCAAATACAGTTTACCTTCTTATTCTCTATGCCAACCAAGCAACAAAAGCACACGCAACTAAGTCAACAACACACAAGTGTTAGTATAATCAAAATCGATGATGAAGTTCCAAAACTAATGCAATGCGGTAATTAAAAATCAATTTTCGATATCCAAATTTGATCTCCAAAATATCCATTTTTCAATTCGCAAATCCAAGTTCAAATATTCGATACGATACGATACGATGTTCAACACGATGCGATACGTGTTCAATACGATGTGATACGATGTTCGATACGATACAATACGATGTTCGATACGATGCGATACGATGTTTGATATGATACGATACGATACGATGTTCGATACGATACGATATTTTGATCATCAATACCAATACGAGTTCGATGCATTGGCCATGGCTCTTACCTACAATGACTTATATCGCAAAGACTTACGAATTGATCCCCCAATAGTCAAATATGCCACAGGCGCTCTATCAAAATAGTCAAATATGCCTGGATGCTCCAATTGGCGGACAAATATGGCCGGACGCTCTATCAAATAGTCAAATATGCTCGGACGCTCCGTTTGTCTGGGACCAACCCGGCTCTACCGATATATTTCCCTTGTAAGGGTGAATTTTAAAAATATGTGATGCACGATTTCAAAACGATTTTCAAGTGTTCGATGTTCCAAACAATTTCCATTTTATCATCCACGTGTAAGTATACTCACGTATATGTTACGCGCCTATACACGTGCATGTACACGCTCATAACCTATGCGTAACGAATAAGTATACCCACGTATATGCCCGCGCTCATACAGTGCGTATACGCACTTATACTTATGCGTAACACTTGAGCTCGCGACACAGCCCGAGCCTAGCCGCAACCTTAGCACGGGCACTGCCAGCCTAGCACGCAGCCCTGCCGCACCCTTGCCATCGGCCCTGCCAGCCAGAACCAGCGACCATGCCAAGGTCCTGCCAGCTAGAGTCGCGGCCTTGCCACAGCCCAGCCTACAGCCAGCACAATATATTTCGGCCATAGCACATTCATGTCCACCAACAGACGTTCAAATCACATAATTTCGATTACATAAAATAACACTCAATTAGATCCAACTTAAATCATGCATATCATACATATATGACCATCAATTGGGCAGCGGCACACATACTGACGACTATCAACAAATAAAATAGGCCAAAAGTTCAAATTGTAATTGTGTATTTACGTTAGGCTAAAAACCCACAACTTAACATATTTTAGTATTAGGAAATCTTACTTCTGAATATAGAATTCCTAAAGAATTTAAAGAATCTGAAAACTTCCTGAAGCAATCCCGCGACAAATACATGGCCCAAGCTTATCAAAAATTATGCAATCTTTATACATATACCACACATCCGATAAATATTTACAACAAGTACTTACATATATACAACAATCTATGCAAATTACAAATACGTCATGCATGATCTAATTTAATATGAAACTAGCATAATAACGTTGGAAATTCACGGTAAATATAGTAAGAGTACTCGCCTCGTGTCTCGATTATACGATATTGTAAGAGAAAATCGGTTTGGGTTGAAATTAAATTCGTTTTTTTTTTCTCCTTTTCTTCCTGCTGTGGCCGAGCCTTTGGAGATGCTGCCGCCATTGGAAGGAACCTGGTTGGAAGAATTAGGGCTGCTGCAAGTTGAGGGGAATTGGTGTGGGGGTAGTTTATTTAGGTTTGGTTTATCTTTTTCTTTCTTTCTTTAGCCGTTGGCTTTGGGGGGAAAACATCCAGGCTGCCAAAATCTTTCTGGGGAAATTGAGGGAAGGCTGCCCGCAGTAGGGGAAAGGATTTGGTCGGGGTGGGTTTCTGTGTGTATAGCTGTGTTTATAGAGTTAGGGTTAGGGAATTATTATGGTATATTCCTAGTATACTTAGGAATTTGTTAACTAATATATATAACTCTATCTTAATTCTCTTTTCCTATTCTAACTAGGATAGGTAACTTACTTAGGATTATTTTTATTATTTTATTTTATTTTATTTGTTTTATTTTTTATTTTGTACCCCTGGACACGGGATATAAACAAAGTTAGCGTTGTGTTATCTACTACCGAAGCTGAATACATGGGACTTGGTGCATGTTGTGCTCAACTTTTATGGATTAGAACAACAAGGTTCTGATTTTGGCATAATCCTTAACCAAATTCTCATTTATTATGATAGTACAAGTGATATAGATCTTTCTAAAATCATGTACTAAACTCTAAGGGTAAACATATAGATGTTTGATATCATTTTCTTTGTGCTCATGTTAATAATGATGACGACATCATAGATCATGTTAGAACGGAAGATCAGATGGCGGACACACTCTTCCTTGACTTTGGAATATGATGGAACAAAGCAAAATGACTCACTAAATTGGTTGAGCTTCTTATATTGTGAAGTAGTAGTTGATCGACACAAGTTGTCGCAATTTTCATTATGGTCATCCGAAAACAACCTTTGTGTGTTTCTAATACACGGGTATAGTTGCATACATCTAACCTCCTATACCCCACCATGGGCAGAGCCTCTAAGACAATAAGATAATTTTATCATTGTTGTGGTGATTAATGAATACCTCTTTAAGACTGGGTTAGGTTACATTGACCGAACAAATATAAGTCCTCTTTGTTCTTTACTTTTATGTTTTCTGTTTTTCTGTCCTGAATATTTATACATTTTTTTTAGGGTTAGTGAAGAAGAGGAAAACTTTTCAAAATTGCATCAAATTTTACAAAGACTAAATACAAGTGTTTGGGTTTGTTTAAAGAAAGAATATTGAATTTAGACGAGCAAAAGCCATTCACACATTCAAAGTTCTACAATTATTATATCCTATTTTACACATTGGCAAGGTTGCACAAAAGTAGTGTTTTTGACATACTTCTAAAAGAATTTCGAAAAAGCCTTTTGCACAGTAAATTACTCATCTGAAGGGTTGTTTCAGCCAAGTTTCATAATTTGTAGTCTTGTGTTTTGAGAGAAATAATTCTTCAAAGTTCACCAAAATTTCTATCTACATTGAGAGTGGTCATTCTAAATCGATTTCAAATAGTTATACATTGAATTTTCTCAAGGTTGTTTTCTGACATTAACTAGATATCCTAATTTACAATTTTTTTTTATTTTTACAGGTCAAATAAAGCAGAAATTTATTTTTGAAAATGAGAACAGTTTCTGAAAATTTTCTTAAACCGAAGTTAGGTTAAAAGATATTTCTAAAGTCTAATTTCCACACCTACGACTCAACTCTTCCCTTTCTAGTTATGCGACGAAAGGTTCCTACAGATACTACTGCAAGTGATGCCGCAGCTACATCAGACACAACCTCATCAAGAGGGAGCCAGAGCCCAATTTACTTTCAGGACCTGAAGTGGTAAGGGGCATCGACCTTTGTTGGGAGCACCGTTCCATTGTAAGCTGGGGGGAGAATCAAGGAGATGGAGGAGTACTTTGTGACACTATGGGTACTAGAAACGAGATCTGTTAAAGTAGCTGTGCCGTTTCTCACGAGTAGCACTGAACATTGGTGGACAGTTGTACATCCTAAGCATTGTTGGAGAAATGAGAAGAAATGGGTCAAGTTGCAAACTGTCGTTAGCAACGTACTTTGAGCTGAGTTATGATTAGTTTTCATTAGTAATGAGTGAAAATAATGAACTCTTAATTATCTACATAATGAGTATATGATTTTAGGTTTTTGAATGACTCAATTAGGATACCGGATGAATGAGAAATTAATACTCAAAGTAGGGGAGAAATTCAGTTCAGCTCTGCAAGTGAGCCCTAACGCTGGCTGCGTGCCTGATGGGCTCATGCTCAGGCTCGGGTTCAATGATGCGTTGACTGCGGGCCTGATGCTTTCAAAGATTAAAAAAATGAAGATGAGAACCAATTTAGCAATGAATTAAAGCAATCTATAATGATAGAGGTAGCAAATATGATATACCGTTTAATGAATTTTGTTCAGAACATGGCATTGTTCATCAAACGACTGCACCATATTCACCTCAATAAACGGTATTGCTGAACGCAAAAACCAAACTCTGAAAGAGATGATGAACGCTATATTGATAAGTTCGGGCTTACCTCAGAACTTGTGGAGGAAGCTGTTCTCTCAACAACGTCATTTTAAATAGAATTTATCTAAAGAGATGGGATGAAACCCCATACGAGCTTTGGAAAGGCCACAAGTCTAGTTAAAATACTTGAAAGTGTGGGGTGCCTGGCAAATATTGTTGTACCTAAACCAAGACAAGTGAAAATTGGGCCTAAAACGATTGACTACATATTCATAGGATATGCAACTAACAGTAGTGCTTATCATTCTTGGTGCACAAATCGGATATTCCTGACAGGCATGAAAATGTTGCCATGGAGTCAAGGAATACAGTGTTCTTCGAAGATGTTTTTCTGAGAAAAGACAAAAACGAATAAGAAATGAGTACTGATAAGCGAATGCGTGAGACGACTCCTCAAGGAAATGAGGAACTTCGTCAAAGCAAACGAGCCAGAATACCACAATCTTTTGGACTGGATATTCTAACTTACATGATAGAAACGAGACAAGGACCTTTTCTGAGACGATGTCAACTCCAGAAGCTCCTTTCTGGAAAGAGACAATTAACAGTGAGATAGACTCGATTATTTTGAATCACACTTGGGAGTTGGTTGACCTTCCACCGAGAAGTAAACCACTTAGGTGCAAGTGGATTTTCAAGAAGAAGATGAAAGATGATGGGTCTATCCAAAAGTATAAGGCCGGATTGGTAGCTAAAAGCTATCGACATAAGAAAGGCTTTGACTTTTTTTGACACCTATTCACCAGTAACTAGAATAACTTCTACAAAGACGCTAGTTGCTATTGGTGCAGTATATAATTTGAAAATCCATCAAATGGATGTAAATACTACTTTTTTGAATGGTATGTCTATGTATAGATGACATGCTAATCATGGGCAATACTCATGATATCATCTTAAATACAAAGAAGATGTTGACGAGAAACTTCGATATGAAGGATATGGGAGTTGCCAACGTTATTCTAGGAATTAAAATTTCTAGGATAGCCGAAGGACTCGTGTTGTCACAAACTCATTACATTGAAACTGTTCTAAAACGCTTCAATATGATTGATGCGAAAACCAGCGAAGACTCCACTTGACTTAAGTATACACTTAAGAAAGGACCAAGCGATCCAGTAGCTCAATTGGAGTAATCGCAAGTAATTGGAATTTTGATGTACATAACAAACTGTACAAGGCCAGACTTAGCATGCTCAGTAAACAAATTGAACAGGTTTACTAGTAATCCAAGTGATGATCATTGGAAAGCTCTAAATAGAGTGATGAGATACTTGAAGTATACAATGAATCTTGGATTACATTACTCTAGATATCCAGCAGTATTGGAAGGCTATTGTAATGCCAAATTGGATATCTGATGATAAAGATTCTAAGTCCACCAGTAGATATTTATTCACAGTTGGTGGAGGTGCTGTGTTGTGGAAATCAACAAAGCAAATGTGCATAGTTCGTTCCAACTATTTCCATTCGAATAGCGAATTTTCTAGGTTCAATTGGAACATGAAAACGTGACTTAATTCCGAGTCAATTATTTCTTCAAAGAATCTATTTTTCCTATTTTGCCCCTTTCAAACAGAAAAGTTTCAAATTATTCAATAAAATTTTGGATAGAGATTTGAGACTGAAGAAAATTGTCATTGCAAAACGTAAAATCATAATTATTGATACGATCTAGGGCCTATCCAAAAGAGAGGAGACGAGTTTATAGCATTAGATAAAGCCGGGGAAGAGACTGAATGGCTTCAGAATTTCTTGGAAGATGTGTTTTGCTGGCCTAAGTCAATCGCTCCTATCAGCATACACTGTGATAGTCAATCAGCTGTACGACGAGCTCAAAGCAGCATCTATAATGGTAAGTCTCGACACATGCATCGGAGATACAACACCATTAAGCAGTTGATCTCTAATGGCGTGATTTCCATTGATTATATAAAATCAAAGAAAAATCTTGCAGATCCGCTTACAAAAGGCTTGCCTAGAGATCAGATGTCAATTTTGACAAACGGAATAGGACTAAAGCCTGCAAAGCATGAATCTTTGTAACGGAAACCTAGCCTTGTGACTGAGACCCCAGAATCTTGGTTAAATGGGACAACCAAGTGTGAAATGGGGCTTCTTCTATGACAATTTTGTAAGGCAAGAGTTCTCTTACACACTTTCTAAAACAAGCTGGTTCATGGCCAAAATGAATACAATCATGAGAACCAAAAAGGTGTTAAAGGAAATGTCGTATGAGTAATGTTGTCTAGATTCACAATAAAGGCCGGTTAGCTCAAGACATCAAGTCACTAATTAGCCGAGTAGATCCGATAGTATATCACTAACAAAGGTTCAAAGCCTATGCAATATTTTTTTGTCTGACTTCTCGATAGAGTCTGCATATGGATTTGCGTGTTGGAGAAAATGGAAAAAAAATGGGCCAAGTTGGAAACTGTGTTTAGCAACGTACTTTGAGCTGGGTTATGATTAGTTTTCATGAGTAATGAGTGGAAAATTAATGAGTCCTTAATTATCTAAGTAATGAGTCCTTAATTATCAACAACAATCAGTTCGGATTCGTGAACAATCGAGCAGAAGATACCAACGATTGAGTATTTGAACACTTGCGTGTTGGATTTGCGTGTTGGAGAAAATGGAAAAAAATGGGCCAAGTTGGAAACTGCGTCTTGTTAATCCACAACTTTCGCTTGAACTCAGCTCTCACAAATTGAGTATTTGAACACTTGAATCTCACACAAATCAAATAACACTTGAATCCCGGTAAACACTCAACAACTTATCACTTTGCACAAGTGATTCAAGATGAAAACTGCACTTTTAATAACACAAACACTTTGTACACATATCACTGAAACTTCGCAAATCGCTCAACATATACAACACTCAGAAGAACGCAAGGTTCTTCGGTACCTTAACCTGAATATCCAACACATATATACATGAAGAAGAGGAGAGGAAGGGGAAGGAGAGCTTCCAACGGCTATTTTGCATAAGTGCAGAAGCCAACGGCTCCATGAATTGACCACCCATAGCAGCGCAGCAGCCTACGCATGGGACAAAAGGAAACAGCAATAAATCCGGTTATCAGTCATTTCAGCCGACCGGATCCGGGTCATGAGCATGAACCAGATCTCTTGCCCAAATGGTTCCAATGTACATTTCTCAATACTCCCCTCAAACTTAGTGCATAGGTGATGCAACTAAGTTTGCAATGTGTGATCAATAAGCAGGGGGAGCCTTCAGATGGATCAAAAACAAATCACCAGTAGCAGAACCTGCTGAGCACCAGGGTTTCTTTATTCATGCTTTGACACACTATAGTTCTTTAGTAGCACACCCTCCTCAGTTACGGCAGCCCGTTGTAGATTTTTGATCGAACCTGCAGCAAGAACGAGCATGATAAGTGATCTCAATCATATGTTATAACCTGGTTACCTGTTTGCGCTTCATGGGTGTTCATCAAAGCTTTCCTGGTTCTGAACCCGTTTGAATTCGTTGTTGTAACCCTGCATTAAAAATGAGTAAAAAAAAACCCATCCTTTATCCTGTAGTAGTTGGCATTGTATGTGATGGGTCCTCCTGTAAGAGAAGACGTTTCCGTATTCCTGCAAAGAAATGGTAGCACCTGCGGTCAAGAAGCATCCCCCTTTTGGAAAGATACTTCTTGAAATTGTTAGTGAAAAGAAAATAATCGTTTCCATATTTCCTGCAAAAAAAGTTAACACCTGCAGAGAAGTATAATTTCTCTTGGGAAAAACTGTTGAAAATAATTCAGACAAATTGAATTCTGTACAGTATGGCCGACCTGGCGAGCTCAGGGTAGGCTGGACTGATCTGCAGAGTCTAGACAATTCAGATGGTGCAACTATGCGTTCTGAACAGTCAGCTGACCTGCCGACCGAACTGAGCAACACTTCAGAACCACTGTTCTGTGCTGTCAGCCTTCCAGCCGAGCTGAACTAAAGAGTCTGATCAGACAGATCCAATCAATCCAGTCAGCGCAATTGTCTTTGTGTTCTGGGTTGATCACCGACCTGACGACCTCGACACCTCAGCACAACAACCGAGAGTTGTGCTTTCAGCCGCTTCAGCGAGCAGAGCTGCAGAACAATGAATGTCTTTAGCCAAATAGCAGAGCTCAGCAACCGATGCTTCAGAACAACGAATGTTCTCAGCAAAACTGCAGAGCTTTGCACAAAGCAAAGCTCGCTCGGCAACACTATACCAATGCTGCTTTCTTCCCACGTATAACTGAGCTCGGCACACAGCAGAGCTCGGCTTGGCAGTAACCTTCTCAGCTCAGCAGAGCAGAGATCCGAGGTGAGTCCAGGACTCTGTCCTTAAGACGTTATTGTCCCGGTACACTGTGCCCAACCAGAGGAGCAACAGTCTTCCAGGATACAACGAAGACCAGTTTAGACGTGCGGTACTGCAACGTTGAACTCTACGAACCTTTAAGAGTGTCCTCGCCTTCTCGGTATACTGGAATGCAGAATGTTTAGGTAGAATGAAGATGCAGGGAGAAAGATTGCAGAGAATAGAAGAACTAGTGAATTCTGAGTGTGTTCTATGTGACCAACTTCGGCCACTATTT
The DNA here is from genome assembly GCA_036186865.1 of Eustoma russellianum. Taxonomy (NCBI): domain Eukaryota; kingdom Viridiplantae; phylum Streptophyta; class Magnoliopsida; order Gentianales; family Gentianaceae; genus Eustoma; species Eustoma russellianum. The sequence continues at coordinate 21,165,791 of AP025062.1, read as the reverse complement.
ATAGGGAAACTCTGAGGTCAGCTGTTACTGTCGCTCTAGTCTCGACCGTAGGATCAGATACCGGCTCGGCCTGAACCGTTGAATCAGATAACCGCACCATGTCTGCTTCTCAGCCGTCGAATCAACTAACTGTTCAATCTGAGCCGTCAGTTCATAACAAATTCAGGTCAGCTCGGCCATTTAAATCTGAACAACCTTTTTCAAATTTAACCGCCATCCTATCTCAACAACCTGGCGAGTTTGAAAATAACAACCTCTACCCATCTGACGAGATTCAACATGGTGCTATAGGATTCGGCCTGCAGTCTGCAGCCCGTAGTCTGGCCTGTAACCCAGTCCATAACCAGAGCCTTTCAGGTCGGCAGCTCAGTCCGCTACCTAGGCCCACGCGCAGGTCCGGGCCGAGCTGAGATGACTTTTCCCTTTTATTTTGAGCATTAATTTCTCATTCAACCGGTATTGGAATCGAGTGATTCAAAAGCATACAATTATCTACTCATCGTGTAGATAATCAAATACTCATTAGTTTCCACTTAGCACTAGTAGAACTAATCGTAATATTAGTTCAAAATGCGTTGCTAACCACAGTTTGCAACTTGGCGCAATTACAATATACTTCCTTTTCCTCCAACAATCCCCCACATGAATGGGAATTAATGCAGAGTATATATGCAGACTCTACCCAGAAATTAGACAAGAAAATGTTACATCAGACAAGGTAGCTTTTGGCTTTGAACCTTTTTTAGTGAAATACTATTGGATCCACTCAGCTAATTAGTGAACTTAATGTCTTGAACTAACCGGCCTTTAGTGTGAACCTAGACAACATTATACACACAACATTTTCTTTAATACCATTTTGGTTCTCATGATTGCGTTCATTTTAGCCATGAACCGCCTAGTTTCAGAAAGTGTGCTAGAGAACTTTGGCCTTACAAAGTCCCCATAGAAGCGGCCTCACTTCACACTTACATAGGTGTTTCCTATCTGGAGTATTCTGCCATACCCCACTTGAACATATCAAGATATAGGAACCATTAAAAGCCTTAGCTTACCCTCATTCCTCTACAGACACCAGTTTTATTTGACAGAATGGGTAAGTGCTTACTGATCTTCATAACTTAGTTGTTCTATTGAACCAAGATTCTGGGATCTCCAGTCAACAAGGTTGGGTTACCGTTACAAAGAATCATGCGTTATAGGTTTTAGTCCCATTCCGTTTGTCAAAATTGACATTCGATCTCTAGGCAAGCCTTTTGTAAGCGGATCCCCAAGATTCTTCTTTGATTTTACATAATCAATAGAAATCACGCCATTCGAGATCGACTGCTTAATGGTATTGTGTCTCCAACACATGTGTCAAGACTTACCATTATAGATGCTGCTTTGTGCTCGTCCTATCGCAGACTGGCTATCACAGTGTATGCTAATAGGAGTGATTCGCTTAGGCCAGCAGGGCACATCTTCCAGGAAATTCCGAAGCCATTCAGCTTCTTCTCCAGCTTTATCAAGTGCTATAAACTCTGCTTCCATTGTAGAACGAGCTATGTACGTTTGATTCGTGGATTTCCATGACACAACACCTCCACCAACAGCGAATAAATACCCACTCGTGGATTTAGAGTCCTTACTGTCTGATATCCAATTGGCATCACAATAGCCTTCTAATACTGCTGGGTATCTCGAATAATGTAATTCAAGATTCACTATATACTTTAAGTATCTCATTACTCTATTCAGAGCATTCCAATGTTCCTCACTTGGATTACTGGTAAACCTACTCAATTTGTTTACCGAACACGCTAAATCTGGTCTAGTACAATTCGTTATGTACATCAGACGTCCGATCACTTGTGAATACTCCAATCGAGCCACTGGCTCGCCTCGGTCCTTCCTTAAGTGAGTACTTAAGTCAAGTGGAGTCTTCACTGGTTTTACATCAAGCATATTGAAACGTTTTAGAACAGATTCAATATAGTGAATTTGTGACAACACAAGTCCTTCGGTTATCCTAGAAATTTTAATTCCTAGAATAACGTTAGCAACTCCCATATCCTTCATGTCATAGTTCCTTGTCAACATCTTCTTTGTATTTAAGATGATGTCTCGAGTACTTCCCATGATTAGCATGTCATCCACATAGAGACATACTATTACATATGCATTGTGTGTGTTCTTGATATAGACACACTTGTCACACTCATTAATCTTGGAACCATTAGCTAACATATCTTGATCAAATTTCAAGTGCCACTGTTTCGGTGCTTGCTTAAGTCCATACAGCGATTTAATGAGTCTACAGACTTTAGACTCTTGTCATGGAACCTCAAAACCTTCCGGTTGTTGCATACAGATTTCTTCATCTAACTCACCATTCAGAAAAGCAGTCTTCATATCCATCTGGTGGATTTCCAGATTGTAGATTGCAGCAATTGCAACTAGAATCCTTATAGACGTGATTCTAGTTACTGGCGAGTAGATGTCAAAAAAATCAAAGCCTTCTTTTTGTCGATAGCCTTTTGCTACCAACCTGGCTTTGTCCTTTTTGATAGACCCATCCTCTTTCAATTTATTCTTAAAAATCCACTTGCACCCGAGTGATTTACTTCCTGGTAGAAGATCAACCAACTCCCAAGTGTGATTCTGAAGAATCGATTCTATCTCACTGTTGATTGTGTAGGACCTCAGGCGCTACCATCTCTCCCAAAACCAATTGGTGACAGGAGATGCGCATACCCTAGTCTTATAGCACATTCAGCACACAAGCGCCCACGGCATTCGACTGTGACTTGGCCCACCTGGCCTACGCCCACCGGCCAACGCCACGGGACAATTGATGCACCCATCAATCTCCCCCTCAGCAATTGCTCCCGCTGGGAATCGAACCCGTGACCTCGCTCTGATACCACTTGTAGGACCTCAGGCGCTACCATCTCTCCCAAAACCAATTGGTGACAGGAGATGCGCATACCCTAGTCTTATAGCACATTCAGCACACAAGCGCCCACGGGATTCGACTGTGACTTGGCCCACCTGGCCTACGCCCACCGGCCAACGCCACGGGACAATTGATGCACCCATCAGATTGTCTCTTTCCAGAATGGAGCTTCTGGAGTTGACATTGCCTCGGAAAAGTTCCTTGGCTCATTTTCTACCATATAGGTTAAAAAATTAGGACTAAATGAAGTTGGTACTCTGGCACGCTTTCTTTGACGAACTTCCTCATCACCTTGAGGAGTCGCCTCACGTACTCGCTTACCAGCTCTCATTGCTTCTTGTTTCTTGTCTTTCCTCGGAAAGACATCCTAGAAGAACACTGTGTTTCTTGACTCAATGACAACGTTTTCATGTATGTCAGGAACATCTGATTTGTGCACCAAGAATTGATATGCACTACTGTTTGTTGCATATCAGATGAAAATGCAATCAACCGTTTTAGGCCCAATTTTAACATGTCTTGGTTTAAGTATAGCAACCTTAGCTAGACACCCCCACACTTTCAAGTATTTGTAGCTTGCCGTGTAGCCTTTCCATAGCTCATACGGGGTTTTATCCATTTGTTTGGATGGAATCCTTTCAAAATGACGTTAGCTAAGAGAACGGCTTCCCCCCACAAGTTTTGGGTAAGCCCGAACTTATCAACATAGCATTCATCGTCTCTTTCAGAGTTCGGTTTTTGCGTTCTGCAATACCGTTCGATTGAGGTGTATATGGTGCAATCGTTTGATGAATAATGCCTTGTTCTGAACAGAATTCATTAAACGGTGCATCATATTCGCCACCTCTATCACTACGAATTGCTTTAATTCGTTTGCTTTGTTGATTCTCAACTTCATTTTTATAGTCCTTGAAAGCATCAAGAGCCTCGTCTTTGCTACTTAATGAGTAGACATAACAGTATCGTGTGCAATCGTCGATAAAAGTTACGAAATACTTTTTACCACCTCTTGTTTGCACAATCTTTAAGTCACACACGTCGGTGTGAATTAGATCCAAAGGTTCAATGTTCCTTTCTATTGAATGAAATGGCGCTTTTGCCAACTTCGCTTCAACACATATTTGGCATTTTTTATTATCAAATTTTAATTTGGGCAACAAGTCAAGATTAACCATACGTTGTAATGACTTATGATTCACATGTCCCAAAAGAAAATGCAATAAACAAGAAGATTCAAGCATGTAAATAGAAGAGGAAGCATTCTCATTAGCCTCTGCGGGCAAATCTTTCTTTGGTACAATAGTGATGACATTTAATTTGAAAATCCTATTAGTCAAGTACCATTTTCCAAATACATGCTATTTTTTGAAAAAATAACTTTATTGGATTCTAACACTAGTCTAAAGCCGTGCATGACTAGAAGAGATCCAGATACCAAATTCTTTTGAATATCGGGGACGTGCGACACATTCTGCAGAGTCAGATACTTCCCCGAGGTTAGCTTCAGAACAACTTTTCCCTCGCCTTCAATCTTCGAAGAGGCCGAGTTCCCCATGTAAAGCTGTTCATTATTCCCGGACTTGTACTCCGTGAACATCTCTCTGCTGGAGCAAACATGTCTAGTGGCGCCAGTATCTAGCCATCATTCGCGTATGTTCCCCACAACATTGGACTCTGAGACCACCGCACAGAGGTTCAGATCATCCATGGCATCGACAATGTTGGCTTTTGTCTTGGTTTGCTTCTTCTTGGGCACCTGCACTCATTGCTGACATGCCTCTGAATGCCACAGTTGTAGCATTTCTCGGTGAACTTCTTGGCTATCTGCTTTCTTGTTTACTCCGAGCTGGCCCTTCTTTTTCTTGGTCTCAGCAACATGGGCTTTGGCCTGACCAATGCTTGTCTGTGGCTTTCGTTCAGATATGTGATTGTCTTCCTTTATGTGGAGTCAGACAACCAGATCTTCCAACGACATCTCCTTTCGCTTGTGTTTGAGATAGCTTCTGAATTCTCTCCACAAAAGAAGTAACTTCTCAATCATTGCAGCCACCACGAAATATTCACTGAGCAACATGCCCTCCTCTTCCATCTCGGCTGCTAACGTTTGAAGTTCCTCAACTTGAGAAATAACAGTCCGAGAGTTAGACATCTTGAAATCCAGGAATTTGCCGATAATAAATTTCTTAGTGCCCGCATCTTCTGTACGATATTTCTTTTCCAATGCCTGCCACAGACCCTTTGCGCTTTTGTACGTGCAGTATGAACCGTACAAGGAGTAGCACCCTAAAATATGGCTCAAACAAACATAATTGTTGAAGTTTCAAGCCTCAACAGAGAGTTTGTAGTCCATAGATTGGGTCTGGTCCTCTTTAGAACCCCTCACAGGCGGGTCCTCGGTCAGAAACGAAGCCAGTCCCACGGCAGTCAGAAAGAACAGCATCCTCTGCTGCCAATGTTTGAAGAAGCTCCCACTGAACTTCTTCGGTTTCTCCACTTGGGTCACAACATGACCCTGTGCAGGAGCGTTCTTTGGCACCCCAGCATTTGGTGCCATAGGAGCAGAGTTGTGCACGTCTGCGCCTTGACTGAGTTTGAACTCGTGTTCTCCATTTAGTCTCTGGCGAACAGAAACAATTAAAAATCAGTATAGAATCAAATAATAACATCTTAAGAATTGTTGGAAATAATTCAGACAAATTGAATTCTGTACAGTATGGCTGACCTGGCGAGCTCAGGGTAGGCTGGACTGATCTGCAGAGTCTAGACAATTCAGATGGTGCAACTCTGCGTTCTGAACAGTCAGCCGTCCTGCCGACCTAACTGAGCAACACTTTAGAACTACTGTTCTGAGCGGTCAGCCTTTCAGCCGAGCTGAACTAGAGAGTCTGATCAGACAGATCCAATCAGTCCAGTTAGCACAATTGTCTTTGCGTTCTGGGCTGATCACCGACCTGCCGACCTCGGCATCTCAGCACAACAACCGAGAGTTGTGCTTTCAGCCACTTCAGCCGAGCAAAGCCCAGCATGGTAGAGCTGCAGAATAACGACTGCCCTTAGACGAACAGTAAAGCTCAGCACAAAGCAGAGCTCAGCAACTGATGCTTCAGAACAACGAATGCTCTCAGCAGAACTGCAGAGCTCGGCACAAAGCAGAGCTCGCTCGGCAACACTATACCAATGCTGCATTCTTCCCACGTATAGCTGAGCTTGACACACAGCAGAGCTTGGCTTGGCAATAACCTTCTCAGCTCAGCAAAGCAGAGATCCAAGGTGAGTCCAGGACTATGTCCTTAAGACGTTATTGCCTCGGTACACTGTGCCCAACCAGAGGAGCAACTGTCTCCAAAGATACAACGGAGACCAGTTCAGACCTGCGGCACTACAGCTCTGAACTCTAGGAACCTTTAAGAGTGTCGTCACTTTTTCGGTATACTGGAATGCAGAATGTTTGGGAAGAATGAAGATGTAGAGAATGGAAGAACTCGTGAATTCTGAATGTGTTCTATGTGACCAGCTTTGGCCACTATTTATAGGGAAACTCTGAGGTCAACTGTTACGGTCGTTTTAATCTCGGCCGTAGGATCAGATACCGGCTCGGCCTGAACTGTTGGTTCAGATAACTGCACCAAGTCTGCTTCTCAGACGTCAGATCAACTAACTGTTCAATCTGAGCCGTCAGATCATAACAAATTCAAATCAGCTTGGCCGTTTAAATCTGAACCACCTTTTTCAAATTTAACCACTATCCTATCTCAACAACCTGGCGGGTTTGAAAATAACAACCTCTAGCCATCTGACGAGATCAGACATGGTGCTATAGGACTCGGCCTATAGTATGCAGCCCGCAGTCCGGCCTGTAACCCAGTCCACAATCAGAGCCTTTCAGGTCGGCAGCTCAGTCCGCTACCTAGGCCCACGCCAAGGTCTGGGCCGAGCTAAGCTGACTTTTCTCTTTTACTTTGAGCATTAATTTCTCAATTCACCCGGTATTGGAATCGAGTGATTCAAAAGCCTAAATTATCTACTCATCGTGTAGATAATCAAGGACTCATTAGTTTCCACTGAGCACTAGTGGAACTAATCGTAATATTAGCTCAAAGTGTGTTGCTAACCACAGTTTGCAACTTAGCCCAATTACAATATACTTCCTTTTCCTCCAACAAAAATTACTTGAATTAGCTAGTGGGAATGGCTGGTCATCCGGCCATTCGGGCGGTAACAATACAAATCTGCAAAACAGGTCTTCTTCAGAAATTCCTGCAAGAATGGTTAGTATAATTCCTCCACGCTTGAGCAATACCTGCATACAAATTTGGGAAACCTGCAGTCCAGAGTCTTTCAACTGAAAGGGCATATGGAAATTTTTGTCAGTAGAAGAGCGAGATGCAAATAGGTTATATCGTATTAATATAGTTTGAAATTAGAAAACCCTAGGGCACGGCACAGATCTTCAATCTGCTGGCCGTTGATGGATACCCTTGAACCTATTCCAAATTCAGAAGAAGATGACCTTCTACAGAGGAGTCTTAAGAAGCCAAAACGGCCGACTGAGGGCGAGCCGGGTACACCGTTGAAGTATGAGTCATCTCCATCGGAATAGTGGTCGAATTTGTTCCAAAAACCAACAAGGTCTACTGAAATCTACATGGGGCTGGACGAAGATGATAACACTGCTGATGTATTGTTGGAAGGTTATGATGATGCCATGGTTGAGGAGGACGCAAAAATTGATTCTGGGTGTCTGTCAATTGAAGTCCCAGTTGAAGAGTGCAGGAAATGGTGGCAGCTTTGGAGGAGGGCTGGTGGTGAAAATCCTGGGCATACGCTTCTCATTCCGTGTTCTGGAGTGTCGTTTTCTTGACTTATGGGGGATGGGAGGTAAGTTGGAGATAGTTGATTTACCAAATGACTATTTTGTTGTTCGTTTCTATTCCAAGGAATAGTACCAATTAGCGCTAGAAAATGGGCCTTGGATGCTCCAAGGGCACTACATCACGGTGACGAAATGGCGCCCTTTTTTTGCCACTTCGTCGGAGATTATTAGTTCAACTCTGACCTAGATTCGAATCCCGAAATTGCATCTGGAATTCTTTAAAGAATGTTTTCTGATGCGTATTGGTAATATGTTGGGGAAGCCTATCAAAGTGCATTTGACAACAATGAAGGCAGGCAGTGGACAGTATGCTCGGATATATGTTGACGTCGACTTGAGAAAACCTTTGGTCTCGAGGATCAAGATTAATGGCAGATTGTTCAATGTTGAATATGAGGGGTTGAACCTTATTTGTTTTAGTTGCGGACGCTATGGGCATGCGTTGGAAGACTGTGGGAAGCAGGATGGAGTAGAAAAGGAAAGGGTCATGCGGGGGATGGAGGTGAAAACCGCCCAGCATGAACCATTTGGGCCGTGGATGATTGCCATCACTAATCGTCAACAAACCCGGGAGCAGGTAGAACAATTAGACAAGGTGAGGATTCTAGACATGGTGGATAAAGGCAAAGCTAAGCCGAACACTAACCAGGGGAGAGGTCCAGATTTAATATTCTGACCGTAGCGGACGATGACGATGAGGAGTTAGGAGGCATGGCGGAGGAGTCTTTGGAGCTACTACAGCATAATATGATGTGGATTCCTGATAGAGGGCTGGATGTCACCTTCAATGTTCGCACTAGGGGAGACTCCAAGGGTAGGGATCAACGGAAAAAAAAGGGGATAGAGGTAAAAGAACCTTTGAAGGTTAGGGTTCAAGTAAACCAAGTAGTTATGAATAATGAGGTGGAGACTACCGATAGGTGGAGGAACCAGGCGAACAATGCTAGAGGACGTGGATAGGGGTCATCGTACAGGGGCAGAGGGGTTTCAAGTCGTGGGAAGGGTGGTGTTTCCTATTCGAGACACCTGCAGGACATAACCAACAATACCCGCATTACCCCCCAGGGCGAGGCCAGGGACTTTGAGATGGCGGATGACTAGCCTTCGTTGGAAGCCAGTCGTACATTAAGCCGTGTAGCAAATGAGAGGGATGAATACAAATATAAGCCACCGGATGATAGGCAGCATGGGGTTATGGAGCTTGGAAATTCAGCGACCCCAACCTCTGAGCACAACGGGGGGATGCTGGTAGATGGAGTCGAGGTGGATGCAATGGGAATGGATTTGCAGGCTACGGGAGAGGTTGGACCGACTTCCTAAGGGTTTATCATGAAGATAGTCACCTAGAATTGTAGAGGAGCCGCTTCACCTTCGTTTCGTGCAGCGTTGTGTGATCTTATGTATGAGTGTAAACTGGATTTGCTATTTTTGCTGGAAACACGTACACTGAGTACGGGTGATGCGTGGATCCTAGACAAGTTCCATTTTACCAATGTTGTAGCTGTAGAAGCCAGGGATTTCGCGGGAGGTCTTTGGTGCTTTTGGAGTGTTGCTAATGTTTCTCTGAGGGTATTAAACTACACGGCACATATGATAAATATTGGTGTCCTATACAAAGATAACATGAGTTGGTTGCTGTCGCTCGTGTATGGATCTCTGGTGGTGGCACTACGTGATAAGTTCGTGACTTTGTGGAGCGAATAAGTGGTTATGTTAATATACCATGGTGTATGATTGGTGATTTCAATCAAGTTACTTGTCAGGAGGATAAATTTGGGGGAGAAAAGTTATGGGCTATTCTGTTGAACGGATGCGTCGAATGCTGAACATGTGCGAGTTTCAGGGGGTGGACTTCTAAGGGCCAAGGTTTATTGGACTAATAATCAGCCGGGAAGGTTCAATATTAAACAGAGATTAGATCAATGTTGGTGTAATTCGGACTGGCATGACCTTTTTCCGAGTGCTAGTGTTCGACATTTACCACATGTTCACTCTGACCACCATTCGCTGTTGTTGTCGACAACCCTGGAGGCCGTGCGACCACATCACTTTCGGTTCCAAAATGGCTGGATGGCACACAAAGATTTTGAGGACTTTATGCACACGGCTTGGTTGGATCAACCTAACGATTTTGTGGCAACAATTAATGCGTTCAAATTAAGGCTTCTGACGTGGAAGAAAACAATGTATGGTAATTTGGCTCACAAAAAGAAAAGATGTAGGGCGAGACTGGATGGGATTCAGCGGGAGTTATCCGCACGACCCTCTAGGTTTCTTACTAATCTGGAATTAAAGTTGCAGGAGGAGTATGCGGAGATTGCACGGTTGGAGGTGGAATATTGGAGACAAAAATCTCAGCTGAACTGGATTACCTTTTGGGAGAAAAACTCTAGATATTTTCATCAGACTTTCTGCAAACAGGGGAGGCAGAAAAGTATTGAGTGTCTTAAATTTGGAAGCGACAGGTGGGTGGTGGAGAAGACCGAGTTATGCTAGAAAGTTAGGGAGTTTTATGCTAACCTGTATGCAGACAGGTCTTCTAGAAACCATTGGGACTTCCGGTTTGACTTCCCGACTCTTTCGTATAATGATAATAGATTCTTGAATCGCCTCGTATCAGAGAATGAGATTGAAGTTGCGATATTCCAAATGGGTTCACATAAGGCACCCGGGCCCGATGGCCTCACCACGAGGTTCTTTCAAAAAATTTGGAGCGTGGTTAAGGACTCCGTGACAAGGTTTGTCCGAATGGCATTCAATTTGCGGAAGTTTCTGGCAGAATTGAATGAATCACTAATTACACTCATTCCGAAGGTGTGGCACCCGGAAGACATTTCTCAATTTCGTCCTATTGCACTGACCAATGTTATCACTAAACTCATCTCCAAGTTCATCGCTAATAGGCTGAAGGTTCTGATTAACAAGCTGGTGTCAAGTAACGAATGTGCCTTCACCCTGGGTAGGCAGGAAGCAGAAAATATAATAGTTACCAACGAGATCATTTATATGATGAAGAAGAAGAAGTGCAGAACTGGATTCATGGAGGTCAAAATTGACCTCGAGAAGGCCTACGACCGGGTCAGCTGGCCGTTCCTTCGCAGGGTCTTGGAGTCGGTGGGTTTCTATTCGAGTGTAGTGGAGTTAATTATGTTTACTGTGGAGACGTTGTCCTTGTCTATTATTTGGAATGGGGATCGTCTGCAATTGATCCGACCGACTCGGGGAATTAGACAAGGAGACCCTTTGGCACCATACCTATTTCTATTGTGTATGGATGTACTTAGTCAGAACATTAAGGTGGCCGTTGAGCAGAGGCACTGGAGACCGATCTCGGTATCCCGGGGTGGCCCGAGTGTATCCCACATTTTCTTTGCAGACGATATACTACTGTTTGGGGCAGCTACGCCTGATCAGGCGGCAGTGATGGAGGAAATTTTGACTGAGTTTTGCTTAGCCTCTGGACAAAAGGTGAGCTATGCCAAGTCACAGTTTTATGCTTCTAGTAACACCAGGCAGGAGGTTGTGGAGGTGCTTACTGACAGACATAAAATGCACCATACATTGGATCTGGGTAGATATCTTGGGATGTCGGTCTTTCGTAATAGGGTTACCACTCACACGTTTGATTTTCTGATTAATAACCTGCAGGATAAACTGAATTCCTGGCATTCTAGAGTCTTATCGCAGGCAGGCCGGTCCCTCTTGATCAAATCAGTACTGACCGCGCTTCCGTCTTATGTCATGCAAACGAGTCGTATTCCGATCTTGGTACTTAACGATATGGAAAGAATTATCCAAAGATTTTTTTGGGCTGAAATTGATGGTTCTCGACACTTACATTATATGTCTTGGGACCGAATCTGCCAGCCTAAGGAATCCGGTGGGCTGGGCATCCGCATGTTGGCCCGGATTAACACTGCCTTCCTGACGAAGCTGGGGCGGAGTATTATGATTGAACCGGATAAACTGTGGGTCCAAATCTTGAAGGCTAAATACGGATCACCAATTGAAGCTTCGGCTCGACAGGATATCTCGTACATTTAGCGGGGTATTGGGAGTTGCAGGACAATCTTACTGAAGGGGATGGGGATCTCGACGGAGGCGCCTACTCTGGGGGATTCGGAATAGCAGTCCCGGCTACGTTGGGAGATGGAGGCTTCTGGGAAATTTTCTCTTGCCAGCGCATATAGAGTTCAGACATCGGCTACGGAAGCCAATGAAAGTCAGGCGTGGAATCGTATATGGAGTTTGAAAGGACCAAGCAGAGGTAACTTTTTCTTATGGCGCCTTCGGCATGATGCGCTCCCAACAATTTCCTTTTTGTATAGGCGACATTTATGTGAGTCGCACACATGTGCTGTATGTGGAGGCAGTGGGGATGATTCACTCCATGAATTTCGGGATTGTGAGTGGATGGTGAAAGTCTGGAGATTGGTGGTGTCAAATGCCCGCTGGGAGGATTTCTGTAGGCCGCGTTCAACTGAATCATGGGTGGATTTGAATGTGTCGCAGAACCTGGGGGAGCAGGTGACAGATATTGGTTGGAGGCACCTATTCCGGGAGGTTGCCTACGGAGGTTGGTTTTGGAGGAATCAGTTTGTGCATAACACAGTAGATAGGTTGTTACCCCCTGCTATTTTTGTGAAGGAAGCGTTATTAGACTTAGATTGCTTATTATGGCGCATGAGCTAGATCCTGCGCTTTTTTTCTGTACACCGCAGTGAGTAGACTAGTTATGTCTCTTGTGGCCGTTTGTAAAGTTTTACTTTGACCATTTATAAAATCGTTCCTTTCCTGGAAAAAAGATGCAAATAGGTTGAACAACTGAAGACATTGTTGTAATGATAAAAAAGAACCAAGGAAGGAACACAAAAGAGTGAACTGCAGTGAGTAGACTTAGATTGCTTATTTTGGCGCATGAGCTGGATCCTACGCTTTTTTTCTGTACACCGCAGTGAGTAGACTAGTTATGTCTCTTATGGCCGTTTGTAAAGTTTTACTTTGACCATTTATAAAATCGTTCCTTTCCTGGAAAAAAGATGCAAATAGGTTGAACAACTGAAGACATTGTTGTAATGATAACAAAGAACCAAGTAACACAAAAGAGTGAACATACTATCATAAAATGGATGCAAGAGGAAGAAACAGAGATGGAAAAATTATCCAAGCAGAAAACAACTTCCTGATAAAAGCAATGTTTAAACACATAATTAGGCAGGACACATTTTCAGCCAAACCTGAAAGGAATCAATAGAGCAACAATGGAATCAATAGAGCAACAAGGACCCATTCAAGAGACGCACGAAGACATGCAGCTACTCAGATCATGATAGAACAAGAAAAGACCGTATATGCAGTGATTCAAAGAGACCCTGACATCAAGTCTTCAGCAGAAAAAAAGAGAATAGAGGGAGACCAAAGATATATGATATGGGAGGTAGCAATAGAGCCAGCTATGAGGATATCTCATAGGATGAATGATGCAACAAAAGCTCCATTAAAGAACATCACTGAAAGAAAACAATCAGCATTCAGAGGCAAGATATCTGATGTAGGGATCATAAACACAGGCAAAAAGAGTACCATAAGCTATAATCAGACTCTAATAGGACTCACACAGGCAACTAAGCAAGAGATAGGCCACCAACTACTCAAAGAAATAAGGACACCCAGAGAGAGAGGGGACAACAAACATTAACTAGGCATAGAATGAACATAGGTTCAAATATTGATCTGACAACGGGAATATACCAATTTCATGTGACAAGAATCATGAAATGAAGTACAAATAATCATGAAATGAAGTACAAATATTAATTACATCACACGTAGAACACATTATTAGATAAAGGCAATATAATGGATAAACCATAGATCTGACCCATCCTAGGTCCAGGATAATTGCAAGACCAATTATCATGAAGGGGACACAACACAGTTTTTAGATATTAATGAAGACCATTAAACAAGGGACATATGACCACGTGCTAGGAATCATCATGTAGCAAATGAACCAACTTGAAACAATTTGGGAACAACATCTTACAAGTGATACAGAGACATGTATGGCATCAAACAACTTGAAACTAAACTTGGAGGGGGACAAAGCCCCACTTAACTTGGAATGACTCAGAGGATTTCTTGTGCATGGCTCAGAGGTGTTCATAGCACAAGGAGACTCTTGTTCGTTCAAACTTAAATAGAATAACTCAGAAGAGTCCATGTATATGACTTAGAGGGACAACACTGTCCTTATTCGTAGCTCAGAGGGACCCATGTTCATCCAAACAATTCGCAATAATGGCCACAACAATAATAGTGTGAGGGAGATCCCTCCTTCCTTGAGAAGCAGAAGAGGCTTCATCCATTGACGAAACAATCCTTCCTTTCCTTTCAGTCAATTGAGGAGGCCTCAACACTTAACTTAATTGCACACGGCATATAACCAGCCAACAAACAAAGGCAACTAAGGCCAAAACTTGAACATGATGCCACAACAATGCTTAGTGTCAATATGCAGGATGCTCCCGACCAATGTTTTCCTTAAAAAACGACATTATTCAGAAGTCAATATCAACATGCATATTAGATGAACATCACATTTTTACTTTGATAAGACCATAACAATTACAGACTGGTCATCAAATTTTACTTGATAGGCATTATCATTTTGATAAGGTCATAAACATTTCACAAATTTAGACAGATCAATACTGATTTGAGTAGAGAATACATGCCAAGACAACTTATCATCATAAAGATATAACACCAGACTCCCCGAGACAAAGCCACCAGATATTTCATAATAGATATGCTCAATCATCAAGGCAGTTTGGGGTTAGATAATATGCAATGCCATGGTACACAAAGCCAAAAACAAAAAATGCATGACCCAACAAACCAGGAAATTTTAAAGCTGAAGAATAAGATGATCATGAATTTGGCAGAACAAAAAAGAATAGGAGCCATATGATTTAATAGCAAGATTGCAGCAACCTCTTCTTAAGGCAATCAACAGGAGGATTCAATCACAACTTTATCTCCAAAAATGAATCAATTAGTTTGAAGAAATAACTAACCATTAGCATACATGCTTATGAGAACACGATAAGACAACTACCAATGCCTAGAGATCATTTTCAGAGAAGCACTTGCCCATAACAAATTTATTAATCATAACACATGGTCTCCCTCAAGTGGAATCCAGGCAGCCAACACATGGAACTAAGCACTATCCTCTAGCAACTTATGTAACCATATAAACATTTTGTTGGAGAATTAAAGGTTTGGGCTTTGGCCCATTGTTGGAGATTGGAAGATTTGAGCTTTGGCCCGTTAATGATGTTGCAAAACTTGGTTGAGCAACGTACTTTGAGCTTAATGAGTTTCCGATAATGAAATCGAAAACTAATGAATCCCTAATTATCTACTTAACGAGTAGTTAATGTTAGTATGTTGGAATCACTCAATTATGGTATTGGGTGAATGTGAAATTAATGCTCAAAGTGGATGGAAAATGTTGTGGGTGGGTGACGTGTCACCTTTATGGAGGAATACCACGTTGGATGTGTCCATGTGGTGTAAAAGAGCTTCTGACGGACATCGATCGATGACATCGATCGATCGATGTCATCGATCGATGTCATCGATCGAAGTTGATCAGAGAGCTTCGATGTTTCTGTCTCACATCAGTCGATCACTTCGATCGATCGATGTTGACTTCGATCGATCGATATATCGATCGAAGTTGGACAGAAAGGTGAGGAACGATTCTGACGTACATCGATCGATACATCGATCGATCGATGTATACATCGATTGATCGGTGTGATCGATCGATGTCATCCTGCGGGCAGAATCCTTTCTATTTGAGTTGTTATGTTTCGAATATGAAACTAACACTATCCTCCTGTTTAAAATAAGATCAACCTGTTTTGATCTAACAGTGGTGGGGAGGCAGCTTTGATCTAACGGCCGGGATTTAAACTGTCTTAACCGCTTAACCGAATATGGTTTCCATCTAACGCTCCAGGTTTAAACCTGCTAATCTATCTTCGATCTAAAGGCTGAGATTAAACCTTCCTAATCTAGATAGGAGGTTTTAATCTAACGGTCTAAATCAAACTTCGGTTTTGATCCAACGGTCACGGTACCTTGTTCTCTAACCGACTCCCCTATATAAAGAGGGCAAAGGGGTGCATTCATTCATAACATTTTCCAAGCTTTCATAGCATACTAAGTTCGTAGCATCCGAGTCTTGCATATCGTCCGGGAGAAGTCAGGACATTCGAAGGTTCGAAGTAGTTCAAGTTCAATAGTGCCGCTCAACTGAACAGGTACCCGTTGTATCCTGGGAGACGATTGCTCACACCGGTTGGGCACAGTATACCGGAGCAATACGTCTTAAGGACAGAGTCCTCGACTCGCCCCGGGTTTGATTTATTTTATTTTGCTATTTCATATGCACACATTGTACGACTGCGTCTTGGTACAGGATTGATTGTCTCCAACACATTTAACAGTGATGATGACAGAACTTTTAAACACATAGGCATATGCAGCAATATGTGAGATACCAAGTAATTTCAATACCTGAGAATGTGATACATGGACCAAAGAAGAGCACAACTTAAAATTAGTATCCAGAGACCTACTTGTGGACTCATCTAAATAGCGGTCCCAATGGAGCAAACCCTTGAATACACCATATGAAAACACCAAAGCCGGGGACAATTGGCTACACACTTGTGAGTCTGACTCTGAACCTTTTTAGAGCAGACTTCAAGCAGTTTTGCATATGAGCAAAGCTTAACTATTAGTAGAATCTTCCAATAACAAATTTCCAGAAGTTAAGACCAAGAAATTCATTTAAGGGGACTAACACATTAAGAACACAGCTCAGTCTTTGAGCGAAGAGATGGAAACAGAGAGGGGAAAAAACTTCAGATAGAAGTTGGATTTCATCCAGATCAAACCAACAATTTTCTAGAATCGAATGATTCTACAGCAAACTCTTGATTTCAGTTTTGTACTCTACATGCAACAACTCGATTTAAAAAACAATTGAAATCACAATCTCGAAAAACAGAATAACTTTTAGGAGGATTGATTTATAGAATCAATTGACACAGATTTCAATTTCAAGTCCAATGGCTCTGATAATATGTGGGCATTCGAAACCCTAATCAAGATGAACTCAGGACAGGACAAATCGATTTCACACAACTTCAAATTAACAAGAAAGGAGGAAGATTCAAACTTTCACACTTTCAACAAGAAATCTTCGGATAACTTGAAACACTTAAATGCACACGAACAACACTTGATCACAGTAAACACTCAAAACTTATCACTTTGCACAATTGACTCAAGATGAAAACTGCACTTTTATTAACACAAACACTTTGTACACATATCATTGGAACTTGACAAATCGCTCAGCATATACAACACTCAGAAGAACGCAAGGTTCTTCGATACCATTAATGGCTAAAACTACACATATAAAAACAAGAAGGAGAAGAGGGAAGAAGGCCTTCCAACGGATAAATTTACATGCCAAGGAGAGCCCAACGGCTCTATGATAGAGACCTCCCATTGCAGCGATATGTTGGCAGGGGGAGGACAACGGCTCTAGGGTTAGGATCCCCTCACCCCAAATTCCTCATCCCATGCGTCACCGCGCGACACGTGGCAGTAGGGGGTGGGTGGTGAGGCTAGATGCGGGTCACCCTCATCTAGCTTCACCACTTACCCCCTCCTGCCACGTGTCGCGCTGTGACGCTTAGGGTGAGGAAAAAGTGGGTGATGTGATCTCATCCCCCGCCCTAGAGGTAGGGACCTGTTTGATTAGAAAGCAGCCTACAGTTCCTTTTATTATTGTGTCCGGGTTGATGGAGACCCAACCATATCCGGGTCACTAGTTACCGTGTCTAGATCCAGGTTGCATAATTTTGTGTCTAATAAATATGTTATTTCTCAATAATATTCAAATGGTGTTTTCACTACAAAGATAGAAAAAGTGTGCTTCCATGCTAATTTGTTGAAGTCTTATGTGTGGTGTTAGAATGTGAGTGTGTTTATGATCATATGAGTACATTAGAGTGTCGTACATGTTAAATTCATGGTTTTAAGCCTCATATGTTAGGCGTGCCATAAGAGAGGAAAGGTAGGACATGCATGAGTTCATTTCCATGATAAGTGTTGGCATCTTAATACACTTTCTTGAAAAAATGTACTAAGATCTTCACTTTGATCCATTGTCATGTATGCAATTATGATGATCATCACATCCTTGATTTCCTATGTTTTTAGTGTGTTTGCATGTTAATGGACATGATTTAGCATTGTTAGTGTATGTGCCCTAGGCCATGATTTGGATATTTATGTTATGCATTTATTATTAATAAAAGAGGTTTTATTATCATTATTGTTGGTTAGTATGTTACACAATTTTGATATATGTCCCTGATTCATTATTGTTATGGAGATAAAATAATTTATAATCAGTATGAGTATTGATTTGATAATCATGAGATGATTATGTGTATGGTGATACGAATCAATCTCATAGATACTTGTTAGAGAACAGTGTATTGGATAGACCCATCATGAGATTGCTACATGGATTAGCGTCATAAGTAAATCTCATGATAGTCATGTTTTAATCCTTTGACTTGAGATTGTCATAGTTTCCAACACAAGGACTATTATATTTTGACATGATCAAACGTTATCCGTAACTGGATAATAATAAAGGTCATGATTGAATGTGATAGAAATTATGTAGTGGATATTGAACAATCAAGATAGAATTTGTCCCTCTCTTTTGAGAGAGATATCTTTGGGCCCCTCGATTAGTGAGACTGTGAAATGCATGGCCGTGCTCAAATGATTTGATAGTGTGATCAATATCATTTGTTTTATCAGTCTACTTAGAGATCGAGTAATCATATGTTTGAACTATATAAGTATGACGCTGACCATGACTTATGTTCAAACAAGATATCGTGTGACAAAGGGATTAATGCATGTACTATTATTAGGCTAGTTGGACTTTACTCGTATTAATTGGGTAGTTGTAATGCCTTGCTAGAGGCCAATTACGACTTGTTGGTTTAATAGAGATTTAATCAACTGCCAATTAATATGGGCCTATCGGGTCACACACAAGAATGCGTATGGCTGAGATTAATAATATTAATAATATTAATATTGGATATTAATTATTATTATTATTATCGTTTTTAATATTAATAATATTAATATTGGATATTAATTATTATTATTATTATTTTCGTTTTTGGTGATTATATATATATGCATTATCGGATAATAACGAGAGAATCCGTATCTGATATGGATTTTGAATATCCTGTTACAATCCGTATCTGATATGGATTTTGATTGGCATCAACTAATCCGATTATGACTCGGATTTTGATGTCTACGTATGTGTATATATATTTGTGTATCTCGTATACACTACACACACAAAAATACAGAATCATCAAAGAGAAACCCTAGAGCCGTTTTTGTGAAAAGCGAGTTCTTCAGCCGCGCCGTTTGAAGAGCTAGCACTCCGGGCGGAAGCGTTCGTGTGGATACCGACAGAGGGTGGTCGTATTTTCGCACCTCTTTCATCTGCAGATTTCGAATCTACGGAGGTAATTTTTGATTTATGTTGTCGAATTAAACGAACAACATGGATCCTTGGTAGGAAATCGGAGATCGTTTTTTGTTTTTCCGCTGCGCGTTTTGCAGTGATCTCGTTAGATTTCCTAACATTGGTATCAGAGCCACTTGTTGATTTCGTTTAAATCGATTATATCATGCTTATGTGATTAGATGTTTACTGATTTTCGTATGGCATGATATGTACAAAAACCCCAACTCGGATTTCATATGATGAGAAAAGAATGGTGTTTTTCAAATCGTTTTCATTAGATGATTTGTATACGGCGGTTTTCGTTTGTCATGTGATGATCAAAACGGATTCTGTTTATATTAGATATAAACATACGCTATGTGTAGAACCCTATTCGAATCTCATCTGGTGAGAGCGGATTGGTGTTTTCAATTCGTTTTCATGAGACGTTATGATTCGAGATTGTTATATGTGATATAAAGTTTTCGTTTTTCATGTGATGATCAAAAACGATTATGTTTATATCAATATGAGTAACCGATAATGATTCTGTAAGAGTTATGCATATTCAAAACAGACAGATTATCAATTCGATTGATGATTCTGTTTTCGGATTTCGAATGGCAGATTGATTCTGTTTCGAATTTCGGACAGCAGATTATCAATTCGATTGATGATTCTGTTTTGGGTTTTGAATGATAACTCTCGATTCGATCGGTGCTTCTATAAGGGTTTACACGTAATCAAAACAGTAAGATCGTTAATATAATTGACGCATCTGTGTTAGGGTTTCGAAAAGAAAATTATCAATGCGATTGATACTTTCTGTTTGGCTTCGAGGGGCGCTGCCCCTCGGACCCCGCCCAGGGGCGCTGCCCCTCGGAACCCCGCCCGCTAACTGGCTAGCGGGACCGCCGTATGCGTACGCCCTATAGTTCGTTACCGTGACATTAAGAATGTCAATATATATTTATTTGTTATAATATGTTTGTGTAAAATATATTATAATTGTTGATGTCTTTGCATGGTGCATAGCATGGCCTCAGGACCTATGTGATTGACTTAGTCATATTTCTGTTTTGGGTTATTATGGCCTGCGTGCCGCTGTAGTTTTTATTGTATTTTATTATACAATTAGTTAGGGTTTTTCTTTATTATTGTAATAAATGAAGAATCAAGCTACAAAAGTGGTGATGGCGACACATACCAGGGACGAGTGGATTCCATAGAGATGGAGACACGATCTCAAGACAAGAAGATATGTATCATTGCAAATGTTGTAATAGGAAGTCTTTCACATAGGGTTTCCTTTATGATCTTCATTTGGTCTCATGAAGATCATATTTAGTTTGGCCATGCTATGTCACGTTTACATATTTATCATTTTGTATGAGATGCGTGGATGATATATTATATATGCATATAGGATGCTACGATATAATGATATGCAATGCAAGACATAAACTAAGTTGAACCCTCATTAATAATTTAAGTCTTAATGCCATCCATGTCTTAAACACCTATTAAAACTGGGATTGTATTAAAGTAGGTATTGCCAAAGCAATGTGCTTTAAACATTCCTAGCTACGTAGGATGAGTAATAGTGCTACTCATATGTTTAAAATTGGTTAGACTTAATTGGGCTATCAAAACGGTTTTGGGCTCAAGGCATTAGATGGAATCTAACATACAATGATATATGATGTCATTATTCCATAAATTCTAAGAGTTACATGAGATGTAATTGGTAAAGATGTTACCTACCTAAATAACTTAATTTTAAGCGTCATGCCAAAGCTGAGTTTAGAATTAAGTCAAATATGGATCTTAGCTCACTAAAATATTTCTTTTGAGGGTTATGTTTTAGTGAGAGTTTTATAAATTTTAACCTCATTATTAATAAAGTGTTACTTTGCATGTTTTGTAGATCATAAATGGCCGCTAATAACAATTCCACCTTATCGCTGCGATCTATCCTTGAGAAGGAAAAACTAAAAGAATGTGGGACTAATTTTGTTGACTGGTTTCGAAACTTGAGAATTGTTCTCAAACAAGAAAAGAAGTCCTACGTGCTCGATGACCCTGTCCCTGAACCCCCTCCTGCTGATGCTTCTGCTGCTGTTAAGAACAAGTATAAGAAGCATGTGGAAGATTCAAACGACATAGGATATCTTATGTTGGCAACTATGTGTTCAGGACTTCAGAAAGACCTGGAACACTTAGAAGCTTATGAGATGAGTGTGCATCTCAAACAAGCTTTCCAACAACAGGCTAGGCAGGATAGGTTCGACACCTGCCGTTGCACTTTTTGACTGTAAGATGTCTGAAGGTGAATCTGTTAGCGCTCATGTTTTAAAAATGAAAGGCTATATAGATCACCTTGCAAGACTCGGATATCCCCTGAGTTTGGAACTCGCTACGGATTTGATCCTACACTCTTTGCCTAGCAGTTTTTCTCAGTTCGTAATGAACTACAATATGAACAATATGGAAAAGTCCATTCCTGAGCTACATGGTACGCTCAAAACTGCTGAGGGGAATATCAAGAAGCCTACCCATGTATTGAGTGTCAAGACTAAGCTAATGAAAAGGAAAGCTAAAGGCAAGGGTAAGGCTAAAAGTGCAAAGGGTGCAAAAGGGGCAAAGGGTCAAGCTAAACCGAAACCTGGTCCCAAGGCAAAGGTTCCTAAGGAAGGAACTTGTTTCCATTGCAACAAGCCTGGGCATTGGAAAAGAAATTGTGATGTTTATTTGGAGGAGTTGAAGAAGCTGAAGGGTAGTACGACTACATCTTCAGGTATTTTTGTTATAGAAATTAATTTATCTACTTCTTCTTCCTGGGTATTAGATACTGGATGTGGATCCCATATTTGTACAAATATTCAGGGGCTCAAAAGGAGTAGGATGCTGAAGAAGGGCGAGGTGGACCTACGTGTTGGCAATAGAGCAAGAGTTGCTGCTATAGCTGTAGGGACCTATGAGCTTGTCTTGCCCAATGGGCTTTTGTTAGTTTTAAACAATTGCTTTTATGTTCCTACTATGAGTAGGAATCTTATTTCAGTGTCTGTTTTGGATGATGAAGGTTATTCATTTTTAATTAAAAATAAGAGGTGTTCTATTTTTGATAAAAATGACTTGCTTTATTGTATTGCAAGTAGTTATAATGGCATTTATGTCCTTAACCTTGATGATTCCAATGACGGTAATATTTATAACATATCTTCAAAGAGAACTAAGCCAAATGAACTAAACCCTTCATATTTATGGCATTGTCGCCTTAGCCATATAAATGAGAAGCGCGTATCTAAACTCCATCAAGATGGATTATTAGATTCATTTGATTTTGAATCATTTGAAAATTGCGAGTCTTGTTTGCTTGGAAAGATGACAAAGACTCCTTTTACTGGACATAGTGAAAGGGCTAATGACTTATTGGGCTTGGTACATACAGATGTATGCGGCCCAATCAGCATTTGTGCCAGGGGAGGATTTCAGTATTTCATTACTTTTACTGATGATTTCAGTAGGTATGGCTATGTCTACCTAATGAAACATAAACATGAGTCTTTTGAAATGTTTAGAACTTTTCAAAATGAAGTACAAAATCAACTTGGTAAGACAATTAAAACCCTTCGATCAGATCGAGGTGGTGAATATTTGAGCCAAGAATTTGACCAACATCTAAGAAATTGTGGAATCGTTTCACAGTTGACTCCTCCAGGAACTCCACAATGGAATGGTGTTTCTGAAAGGAGAAATCGGACTTTATTGGATATGGTTCGATCTATGATGGATCAAGTAGATCTTCCTTTATCCTTTTGGGGTTATGCCTTGGAGACAGCTGCATTCATTTTGAACCGTGTACCATCTAAAGCGGTTGAAAAGACACCATATGAGATGTGGACTGGTAAGAGACCCAGTTTGTCTTTTCTTAAGATTTGGGGTTGTGAAGCTTATGTGAAAAGATTAATGTCAGATAAGCTAGCTCCAAAATCTATCAAATGTATTTTTGTGGGGTATCCTAAAGAAACTAAAGGGTACTATTTCTATATTCCCTCAGAGAACAAAGTGTTTGTTGCTCGAAATGGAGTCTTTTTGGAAAAGGAGTTCTTCTCCAAGAGAACAAGTGGGAGTATAGTACAACTTGAGGAAACTCAAGTTCCACAAGATATCGTTGAACCGTCTTTAGAGACGATTTCAGAACCACAAACAGTTGTGGAACCTGAAAATGTAACACAAGTCCAACGCAGATCTGATAGGATACATCGTCAGCCAGAGAGATACGGATTTCTTGTGACTGATGATAGTCAAGTTATGCTCATAGATCAAGATGAGCCTACTACCTATCAGGAAGCTGTGTCAGGTCCAGATTCAGATAAATGGCTTGGAGCCATGAATTCTGAGATGCAATCCATGTTTGATAACCAAGTTTGGTCTTTAATTGATCCTCCAGAGGGTATTAAGACTATTGGTTGCAAATGGGTTTTCAAGAAGAAAACTGACATGGATGGAAATGTGCAAACCTACAAAGCAAGGCTTGTGGCTAAAGGTTTCAAGCAAACTCATGGTATAGACTATGATGAAACCTTTTCACCAGTAGCTATGCTTAAGTCTATTCGAATTCTCCTTGCCATTGCAGCATACTATGATTATGAGATATGGCAAATGGATGTCAAAACTGCTTTCCTTAATGGAAATTTACTCGAGGATGTGTACATGACACAACCTGAGGGTTTTGTAAATCCTGAGAATTCAAAGAAAGTTTGCAAGCTTCAAAGGTCCATCTATGGATTGAAGCAAGCATCTCGAAGCTGGAATCTTCGTTTTGATGAAACAGTTAAGAACTTTGGTTTCATCAAGAATGAAGATGAACCTTGTGTTTACAAGATGGTCAGTGGGAGTGCAGTAGTGTTTCTGGTCTTATATGTGGATGACATATTGCTTATTGGGAATGATATCCCTACCTTGCAAAAGGTTAAGGCTTCGTTAGGGAATTCATTTTCAATGAAGGACTTGGGTGAGGCTACCTATATCCTTGGTATCAAGATCTATAGAGATAGATCTAAAAGGATAATAGGCTTGAGTCAGAGTACATACATAGATAAAATGTTGAAAAGGTTCAACATGCAAGAGTCCAAGAAAGGATTCCTGCCTATGTCTCATGGCATTCATCTTAGCAAGAATCAATGTCCTCAGACATCTGATGAGCGAGATCGAATGAATAAAATTCCTTATGCTTCTGCTATAGGATCGATCATGTATGCCATGTTATGTACTAGACCAGATGTCTCATATCCATTGAGCACAACAAGTAGATATCAAGCTGACCCTGGTGAAGGTCACTGGACAGCTGTCAAGAATATTCTTAAGTACCTCAGAAGGACTAAAGATGTATTCTTGGTTTATGGAGGTTTGGATGACGAGTTAGTTGTAAATGGTTACACAGATGCTAGCTTCCAAACCGACATAGATGATTTCAGATCGCAGTCCGGTTTTGTATTCACATTGAATGGTGGAGCTGTTAGTTGGAAGAGTTCAAAACAAAGCACTGTGGTTGATTCTACAACAGAGGCTGAGTATATAGCAGCATCAGATGCAGCTAAAGAAGCAGTTTGGTTGAAGAAGTTCATCACTGAGCTAGGAGTAGTACCTAGCATTGCAAATCCTGTGGACATTTATTGTGACAACAATGGTGCCATAGCACAAGCAAAAGAGCCTAGGTCTCATCAGAGATCTAAACATATACTCAGACGCTACCATCTCATTCGAGACATCATCGATAGAGGAGATGTCAAGATATGCAAAGTTGACACAAACGATAACATAGCGGATCCATTGACTAAGCCTCTCTCACGGGTCAAGCATGATCAGCACACTAGATCTATGGGTCTCAGATATTTGTAGGCCTAGTGCAAGTGGGAGATTGTTAGTGTATGTGCCCTAGGCCATGATTTGGATATTTATGTTATGCATTTATTATTAATAAAAGAGGTTTTATTATCATTATTGTTGGTTAGTATGTTACACAATTTTGATATATGTCCCTGATTCATTATTGTTATGGAGATAAAATAATTTATAATCAGTATGAGTATTGATTTGATAATCATGAGATGATTATGTGTATGGTGATACGAATCAATCTCATAGATACTTGTTAGAGAACAGTGTATTGGATAGACCCATCATGAGATTGCTACATGGATTAGCGTCATAAGTAAATCTCATGATAGTCATGTTTTAATCCTTTGACTTGAGATTGTCATAGTTTCCAACACAAGGACTATTATATTTTGACATGATCAAACGTTATCCGTAACTGGATAATAATAAAGGTCATGATTGAATGTGATAGAAATTATGTAGAGGATATTGAACAATCAAGATAGAATTTGTCCCTCTCTTTTGAGAGAGATATCTTTGGGCCCCTCGATTAGTGAGACTGTGAAATGCATGGCCGTGCTCAAATGATTTGATAGTGTGATCAATATCATTTGTTTTATCAGTCTACTTAGAGATCGAGTAATCATATGTTTGAACTATATAAGTATGACGCTGACCATGACTTATGTTCAAACAAGATATCGTGTGACAAAGGGATTAATGCATGTACTATTATTAGGCTAGTTGGACTTTACTCGTATTAATTGGGTAGTTGTAATGCCTTGCTAGAGGCCAATTACGACTTGTTGGTTTAATAGAGATTTAATCAACTGCCAATTAATATGGGCCTATCGGGTCACACACAAGAATGCGTATGGCTGAGATTAATAATATTAATAATATTAATATTGGATATTAATTATTATTATTATTATTATCGTTTTTAATATTAATAATATTAATATTGGATATTAATTATTATTATTATTATTTTCGTTTTTGGTGATTATATATATATGCATTATCGGATAATAACGAGAGAATCCGTATCTGATATGGATTTTGAATATCCTGTTACAATCCGTATCTGATATGGATTTTGATTGGCATCAACTAATCCGATTATGACTCGGATTTTGATGTCTACGTATGTGTATATATATTTGTGTATCTCGTATACACTACACACACAAAAATACAGAATCATCAAAGAGAAACCCTAGAGCCGTTTTTGTGAAAAGCGAGTTCTTCAGCCGTGCCGTTTGAAGAGCTATCACTCCGGGCGGAAGCGTTCGTGTGGATACCGACAGAGGGTGGTCGTATTTTCGCACCTCTTTCATCTGCAGATTTCGAATCTACGGAGGTAATTTTTGATTTCTGTTGTCGAATTAAACGAACAACATGGATCCTTGGTAGGAAATCGGAGATCGTTTTTTGTTTTTCCGCTGCGCGTTTTGCAGTGATCTCGTTAGATTTCCTAACAAGCATGACTATGGTGCATCATAAATTATGCTGTAATGCATGGTCACAAAAGTTGATTTCTTTGATGATCATCCTCTCATTTTCATGAAGTTCCTTCTAAAGATGGGGCTGTTTTGGCCTCCATCACTAAGCATGATTTCATCACCAACATCATGATGTGTATATTGATGATCATGGCCTAAGAACGGGTATTTCCAAGAACGGGTTGCATCTTCATATATGTTTGCATGTGATTTCTATCATGACCATCACCATGATCATAACCTTATGATTATGCTTGTGGTGGAGTGCCTTAAGCATGAATCTTTTTATGTTAAAATCACAAGATTGATACATCATCATGCATCACTATGTTAGAGAGTCATGGTAGCTAAAGAATATGAAGATTATGAGCATTTTTAGCATGTGAGAAACAATGAATAAATTTAAATACCATGTGTATATGTTTCAGGGTGTATTCGACCAAGGGGCTAATTGTGGTACCATGATGATGTTAATTATTTATTTGTGTGCATATATATAAAGATAAGTATAATATATAATATATGTATATGACAAATTAAAGGAGGAGAAATCAAAGGAACTAAGGAGGTGACAACTAAAATATGGGTTGTTTGGTCATTCTGGCCGAGGCCACCAAAAAGGACAAAACAGTAATTTTAAATTTCAAAAGACATAGAAAATGGGATGATTTGGAAAGGCTGCAAAATAAATAAAGGACCATTTAGGACAATGGAATTAGTGATTGAAGCCAAAAGTGGGATGATCTTAAGGGCTGAACCAAGGTCATAGAATAGAAAGGGCAAAATTAGGAATTCACTCCATTTGGGACATAAAACATGAGCTATACATGGGACTTAAGAGATGAGTTAATTTGATGCATAAAAATAGTCCAACACTGAGCCTTCATACATGCATATGAAAAAATAAGTTTTTAAATAGAAAGTTTTATCATATGACACATTTTTGTGAAACGTCTTATCTCTCGAGATGTTTTAAAAAATTTTACATGTGACGAACCGTACCACGAGACGAATGATTCAATACGACTTATGTATGTTTATGTTTAGCTGAGTGTAACACCTTATCCGAGACAAGGGATCTCTTCCTTTATGATACATCTATGATGTTATGTTTATGAAGAGCCGCTCAACATCGAGTCCAGGGGGAGGATGTCACGGGCAAAGTATACGCTATGGTTGAGTGTAACACCGCGTTCGGGACCTAGAATCTCCGCCATAATGCGTCACTGTTAGATCTAAGTACATATGATGTAACACTGTGGTTGGACTATCGGGATTCATCTTTGGTACATGAGACTACTTGCGGGATCATTTGGTATATCATGGGCACCGTTCTTACGATACGAAAAGTGGTGTAGCCAATACATGATTTGCAATGTTTATGAAAGTTACTACATGACATGTTTTTCAATGTTTTATGATACATGCATCACATACACACCTGCATAAGCATTTGACACCCTTACGAGTCATTATCACCTGCAGTTAGAGGGATATAAAGTATGCACATAGATCCGGACTTAGTAATGTTTATGACTTACGGCAACCAAGAATATTCAAGTGACGATTAAGCTTCTAAAACACTGAAGTGAAAGTTTAAGTTTATTCAGGGACATGTTTTGTCAGCTTATGCTAGTTACTTTACTTGTCGTTTTCTTATCATTTTCAGAGACGAACGATGTTATTTACTTTACTTGTTCCTTTACCCCATCTCCTATGCATGATCCACATGACAAATCTGTTAGTATATGTGTCCTAGGCCATGATTTGGATGTTTATGTTATACATTTATTATTAATAAAAAGGTTTTATCATCATTATTGTTCGTTAGTATGTTACACAATTATGATATATGTCCCTGGTTCATTGTTGTTACAGAGATAAAATAATTTATAACCAGTATGAGTATTGATATGATAATCATGAGATGATTATGTGTATGGTGATATAAATCAATCTCATAGATACTTGTTAGAGAACAATGTATTGGATAGACCCATCATGAGATTACTACATAGATTAGCGTCATAAGTAAATCTCATGATAGTCATGTTTTAATCCTTAGACTTGAGATTGTCATAGTTTCCAACATAAGGACTATTATATTTTTGACATGATCTAACGTTATCTGTAACTGGATAATAATAAAGGTCATGATT
The DNA here is from genome assembly GCA_036186865.1 of Eustoma russellianum. NCBI lineage: Eukaryota > Viridiplantae > Streptophyta > Magnoliopsida > Gentianales > Gentianaceae > Eustoma > Eustoma russellianum. The sequence goes on along the minus strand of AP025062.1, from coordinate 21,136,786 downwards.
GAGTATGATAGAAATTATGTAGAGGATATTGAACAATCAAGATAGAATTTGTCCCTCTCTTTTGAGAGAGATATATTTGGGCCCCTCGATTAGTGAGACTGTGAAATGCATGGCTGTACTCAGATGAATTGATAGTGTGATCAATATCATTTGTTTTATCAGTCTACTTAGAGATCGAGTAATCATATGTTTGAACAATATAAGTATGACGCTGACCATGACTTATGTTCAAACTAGATATCGTGTGACAAATGGATTAATGCATGTACTATTATTAGGCTAGTTGGATTTTACTCATATTAATTGGGTAGTCGTAATGTCTTGCTAGAGACCAATTACAACTTGTTGGTTTAATGGAGATCTAACTGACTGCCAATTAATTTGGCCCTATCGAGTCACACACAAGAATGCGTATGAGCTGATGTTAATAATATTAATAATATTAATGTTAGATATTAATTATTATTCATATTAATAATTTCGTTTTTTATGGTTATATATATATATATATTTTATCGGATAATAACGAAAGAATCCATATCTGATTTGGATTTTGAATATCCTGACAGAATCCATATCTGATATGGATTTTGATTAGCATTAACTAATCCGATTAGGACTCGGATTTTGATGTCTATATATATGTATATATCCTGTGCATCTCGTACATGGAGACTACGCACAATCTTCAGAGAAACACATAACTCATTTTGGAGAAAAATCAAGTTCTCAGTCACGCCATTTCAAGAGCTAGCACTCCGGATGGAAGCATTCGTGTGGATATCGTCAGAGGGTATTCGTGTCATCGCACCTCTTTCATCTGCGGATTTCGAATCTACAGAGGTAATTTTCGAGTTTCTTTCATCGAATTAAACGAAGAACATGGATTCTTGGTAGGAAATCGGAGATCAAGTTTTATTTTTCTGCTGTGTGTTTTTGCAGTAATCTCGTCAGTTTCCTAACAGTGGTATCAGAGCCACTTGTTGATTTCGTTTAAATCGATTTTATCATACTTATATGATTATATGTTTTCTGTTTTTCGTATGGCATGATATGTATAAAACGCTAATTCGAATTTCATTTGATGAGAAAAGATTGGTGTTTTGAAATTGTTTTCATGAAACGAAATAACCCAAGATTATTGTAAACGGCAGAATTCGTTTGTCATGTGATGACTAAAACAATTTTGTTTATATCAGATGTAAACCTACAACAATGATTCTGTCAGGATTGATCTATATTCAAAACATACAGATTATCAATTCGATTGATGATTCTATTTTTGGGCTCCGAATAGCAGATTATCAATTCGATTGATGATTCTGTTTCGAATGGCAGAATATCAATTCGATTGATGTTTCTGTATCGGATTTCGAATGGCAGAATGATGTTTTTGTTTTGGGTTTCGAATGGGAGATTATCAATTCGATTGATGATTCTGTTTCGGGTTTCGAATAACGACTATCGATTCGATCGATGCTTCTATAAGGGTTTACATGTATTCAAAACAGTAAGATCGTTAATATGATTGACGCGTCTGTGTTAGGGTTTCGAAAAGAAAATTATCAATGCGATTGATGCTTTCTGTTTGGCTTCGGAGGCGCTGCCCCTCGACCTCGCCTAAGGGCGCTGCCCCTTCGGGACCCCGTTCGCTGACCGAGCAGCGGGATCCCTGCCTGCTAACCGGCTAGCAGGACCGCCGTATGCGTACGCCCTATAATTCGTTACCGTGACATTAAGGATAATAAATTTATTTGTTATAATATGTTTGTGTAAGATATATTATAATTATTTGATGTCTTTGGTGCATAACATGGCCTGAGGACCTATGTAATTGACTTAGTCATATTTCTATTTTGGGTTTTTACGGCCTGTGTGCCGTTGTTGTTTCTGTTATATTTTATTTTACAAGTAGTTAGGTTTTTATTATTATTGTAATAAAAGAATAATCAAGCTACCAAAGTGGTGATGGCGACACATATCAAGGACGAGTGGATTCCATGGAGATGGAGGCATGAGCTCAAGATTAGAAGATATGTATCATTGCAAATGTTGTAATAGGAAGTCTTTCACATAGGGTTTCCTTTATGATCTTCATTTGGTCTCATGAAGATCATATTAAGTTTGGTCATGCTATGTCACGTTTATATATTTATCATTTTGTATGAGATGCGTGGATGATAGATTATATATGCATATAGGATGCTACGATATAATGATATGCAATGAAAGACATAAACTAAATTGAACTCTCATTAATAATTTAAGTCTTTATGTCATCCATGTCTTAAACACTTATTAAAACTGGGATTGTATTAAAGTAGGTATTGCCAAAGCAATGTGCTTTACACATTCCTAGCTACGTAGGATGAGTAATAGTGTTACTCATACGTTTAAAATTGGTTAGACTTAATTGGGCCATCAAAACGGTTATGGGCTCAAGACATTAGATGGAATCTAACATACAATGATATATGATGTCATTATTCCATAAATTCTAAGAGTTACATGTGATGTAATTGGTAAAGAAGTTACCTACCTAAATAACTTAATTTTAAGCGTCATGCCAAAGATGAGTTTAGAATTAAGTCAAATATGGATCTTAGCTCACTAAAATATTTCTTTAGAGGGTTATGTTTTAGTGGGAGTTTTATAAATTTTAACCTCATTAGTAATAAAGTGTTACTTTGCATGTTTTGTAGATCAAAATGGCTGCTAATAACAATTCCACCTTATTACTGCGATCTATCCTTGAGAAAGAAAAACTAAAAGAATGTGGGACTAATTTTGTTGACTGGTTTCGAAACTTGAGAATTGTTCTCAAGCAAGAAAAGAAGTCCTACGTGCTCGATGACCCTGTCCCTGAACCCCCTCCTGCTGATGCTTCTGTTGCTACTAAGAGTAAGCATAAGAAGCATGTGGAAGATTCCAATGACATAGGATGTCTTATGTTGGCAACTATGTATCCAGGACTTCAGAAGGACCTGGAACACTTAGAGGCTTATGAGATGAGTGTGCATCTCAAGCAAGCATTCTAAGAACATGCTAGGCAGGATAGGTTTGACACCGTTGTTGCATTATTTGACTGCAAGATGTCTGAAGGTGAATCTGTTAGCGCTCATGTTTTGAAGATGAAAGGCTATATAGATCACCTTGCAAGACTTGGATATCCCCTGAGTTTGGAACTCGCCACGGATTTGATCCTATACTCACCTAGCGGTTTCTCTCAGTTCGTCATAAACTACGATATGAATAATATAGAAAAGTCCATTCCTGAACTACATGGTATGCTCAAAACTGCTGAAGGGAAAATCAAAAGGCCTACCCAATAATTGAGTGTCAATATCAAGCCAATGAAAAAGAGGCAAGGGTCAGGCTAAAGGTGCAAAGGGTGTAAAAGGGTCAAAGGGTCAAGCTAAGCCAAAACCTGGTCCCAAGGCAAAGGTTCCTAAGGAAGGAACTTGTTTCCATTGCAATAAGCCTGGCATTGGAAAAGAAATTCTGATGTTTATTTGGATGAGTTGAAGAAGCTGAAGGGTAGTGAGACTACATCTTCAGGTATTTATGTTATGAAAATTAATTTATCTACTTCTTCTTCCTGGGTATTAGATACTGGATGTGGATCCCATATGTGTACAACTATGCAGGGGGTTAAAAGGAGTAGGATGCTGAAGAAGGGCGAAGTGGACCTACGTGTTGGCAATAGAGCAAGAATTGCTGCTATAGCATAGGGACTTATGAGCTTGTCTTGCCCAATGGGCTTTTGTTAGTTTTAAACAATTGCTTTTATCCTCCTACTATGAGTAGGAATCTTATTTCAATATCTGTTTTGGATGATGAAGGTTATTCATTTTTAATTAAAAATAAGAAGTGTTCTATTTTTGATAAAAATGACTTGCTTTATGGTATTACAAGTAGTTATAATGGCATTTATGTCCTTAACCTTGATGATTCCAATGACACTAATATTTATAACATATCTTCAAAGAGAATTAAGCCAAATGAATTAAACCCTACATATTTGTGGCATTGTCGCCTTAGCCATATAAATGAGAAGCGCGTATCTAAACTCCATCAAGATGGACTATTAGATTCATTTGATTTTGAATCATTTGAAAATTGCGAGTCTTGTTTGTTTGGAAAGATGACAAAGGCCCCTTTTACTGGACACAGTGAAAGGGATAATGACTTATTGGGTTTGGTACATACGGATATATGCGGCCCAATTAACATTAGTGCCAGAGGAGGATTTCAGTATTTCTAACTTTTATTGATGATTTCAGTAGGTATGACTATGTCTACCTAATGAAACATAAGCATGAGTCTTTTGAAATGTTTAGAACATTTCAAAATGAAGTACACAATCAACTTGGTAAGACAATTAAAACGCTTCGATCAGATCGAGGTGGTGAATATTTGAGCCAAGAATTTAATGAACATCTAAGAAATTTTGGAATTGTTTCACAGTTGACTCCTCCAGGAACTCCACAATGGAATGGTGTTTCTGAAAGGAGAAATCGAACTTTATTAGATATGGTTCGATCTATGATGGGTCAAGTAGATCTTCCTTTATCTTTTTGGAGTTATGCTTTGGAGACAGCTGCATTCATTTTGAATCATGTACCATCTAAAGCAGTTGAAAAGACACCATATGAGATATAGACTGGTAAGACACCTAGTTTGTCTTTTCTTCACGTCCATTGTTATTGTGTAAAACGTATGATGTTATGAGATTGAAAGGGGAAAATGATATCTTGAGGAGATTGAGCATGTAGTGAAGAAAATTTCTAGGTTGAAAGTGAACAACGTAGGCGTTGCTTAAGCGAAAGAAAGTCTCGCTGAAACAACGAAGACTGTAGGTCTCGCTATAGCGAGACAACTGTGTCGCTAGTGAAGTTTCAACATTTTATGTCATGTCTTCTTAGTCACGTTCGGAGCTACATAACTTCGATTGAGATGATTCAAAGTTCTTTAAAAAACCTCTTTTTGATATCTACAACTCCAAAAGATTAAATTCAAGATATATAGTTAAGTTATGAATGTAGCGTGGTGTTAAGTTAGGAATGAACATGTAAGTGAAGTCTTATGATGAGTTGATGTTATTTTTCATCTGATTAATGTGATAAATGTCAAAAGTATAGATATGCCAAGCTCAGAGGGAAAGTATGAAGATCAACATGATTCCAGTGATGATCCAGGTGAGAGTGATGCACAATCGTGAGATGAATGGTTTAATCGACGGTTGGGAGAGCTGACAGAGCGGTTGGGTTGCGTGTGGTGGCTGAATTGTTGGTTGCGGAGTCGGGCTATGCAGTAGTGCACCCGTGTTGCTGAGGAAGAAGAAGGTGGTGGCGCCAACAATTTTAAATCTGTAAAATGACATAATTGCCCCTGATGTTAAATGGTTAACTGAGTTAGTTGCAGGGCATTATTGTAATTTTGTAGTGGTAGTTATTTCTTCTTTGTTGTTTTTTCTGTTGGGTATAAACGAAAGCTAGAAGGTGAAGGTAGGCAGATTTCTTGGCATTTTTGTAATCTCTTCATATCAAAAAAGCTTCCTGGTTGTAGAGAGAGAATAATATCATTTCTTCATCCAAATTTGAATCTCTCGCAATTCAATTACACATTGCCAATTGAAATCATTGAATCTGCCTGCTGCAAGAGCATTCGATTTGATCTCTGCATCAGTCTGCATTTTATATCTTTGTGCGAATTTTCACATGGTATTAGAGCACTTTTCGCACACGTTTTTTTTGTTGAAATTGTTGAATGAAATTCGGTGCCTTCATGGCCTCTGATGTGAGATCACCTAGTTCCTCAAATAGTCAACAGACTAGTGCAGTTCTGGATCCAACTGAGGATCCTCTGTACATCCACCCGAGTGATAGCCCCGCACTTGTGCTCGTGCAACCGCTACTCGATGGAAACAATTGTCACGGATGGAGTAGAACCTTCAGGAGATCATTGGAATCGAAGAATAAGTTAGGATTCATATCTGGTGATGTGATCAAACCAGAAGAAGGAAATAGAAAATATGCGATGTGGAGCAAGGCAAACAACATGGTTGCATCGTGGATAGTCAATTCGGTGATACCTTCAATAGGACAAAGTGTAATTTGGCTTGATAATGCAATTGACATATGGAATGATCTCAAGCACAGATATGGCAATGTTGATGCGTTCAGGTTGTCAGATCTTCAGGAACAGTTTTACGCAAGTAGACAAGGTGAGTCTTCCGTAACTGAATACTATACAAAGTTGAAGGTTCTATCAGAGGAATTGATGGTTCTTAGATCTGTTCCCGTTTGTACTTGTAACAAATGTACTTGCAATGTTTCAAGTCAGATCAATAAGTATGTGCAAGATGATTATGTCATTAAGTTCATCAAAGGGCTTAATAAAGAGTTTGAACCGATAAAATCACAAGTACTGCTCTCAGTTCCGTTGCCAGATCTTAAAACGACGTTTGCAATGGCTATTAAGCTAGAGAGGAAGCTAAACTATCCTAACACACAACTTGTTAACAGTTCCTCACTAGTCATGAATGTGAATAATGGAGGTAATCAGAATCAGTCTGGGGCTAGAGGAACAAACATTGCAGGTTCAGGAGGACAATGGCAGAAACCTATGGGGAGAGGTAACAGGAAGAATTTCTCCAAAGGTAACTCCAAGGCCCCTGTGTGTACCTTCTGCAATTTAATTGGGCACACTGTTGACAAGTGTTACAAGAAACATGGGTATCCACCCGGTTATAAACAAAGGAGTCAAGTTAATTCAGTGGTCAGTGAGACAACGCCTGGCTCAATATCCCAAGAACCTGCAGCGATCACTCAGGAACAATATGTGCAACTGATGAATATGTTACAGCAGCACAATGACAGACTGAGGTCGGGGCTGGAAGAGTCACATAACAATGGAGAAGCTCATGCTGTTATGTTAGCTCAGAGTTCCACTGCTTCTGGTAAGGGAAAAGGTAATATGCCATATGACTATTCTAGTGTTTGGGTCTTAGACTCTGGTGCTACTGACCACATATGCCACACTCTTTCTCTTTTTGATTCCTTCCATCCCGTTAACTCTAAATCAGTTCAATTGCCTAACGGCCAACATGTCATGGTAAACCACATTGGAACGGTAAAATTCAGTACATCTCTTGAGTTGAAGAATGTTTTACACGTGCCTGCTTTTTCATTCAACATGTTATCATTAAACAACTTGACAGAATCTGGTGAAATTGATGTATTATTTCATCTTGACACTTGTGTGATCCAGGAACACATCACCAAGAAGAGGATTGGTTCAGTTAAGGCCAATCAAGGTCTCTACTACTTCTTTGGAAATTCCATCTCAGAACCTCAAACCAATTCATGCTTCAGCCTTCTTTCTCATGCTTGTGTTGCTTCCTGTCTCAGTCCCCATCTTTGGCACTCAAGACGTGGTCATCCTGCTTCTTCCAGACTAAAAGAGATACACAAATTAGACTCACATGTGATGTTATCTGAAGATGAGTGGAACTGCACCATATGCCCGTTGGCAAAACAGAAGAGAATTCCATTTCCTGTTTCAAAGTCCATAACCCGTTCTCCTTTTGATCTTGTACACATGGATATATGGGGCCCTTATAGGCACCCTACTTTGTATAGACAACAATATTTTCTTACTATAATAGATGATTACAGTAGATATTGTTGGATCTATCTGTTAAAATCAAAATCTGAAGTCAGGTGCATTGTTCAAAGCTTTCACACCTTTGTCTCTGTTCAATTTGGCAGGCCTATAAAGATCATTAGAACTGATAATGGTCTTGAATTTAATCTAAATTCGTTCTATACTGAGAAGGGGATTCAGCACCAAACCACATGTGTATACACCCCTCAGCAGAATGGTGTAGTTGAAAGAAAACACCAACATCTACTTACAGTAGCCAGGGCCCTTAGGTTTCAGTCAAATATTCCTATCAAATACTGGGGATTCTGTGTGCAACACGCGGCCTATCTTATAAATATTACACCATCCCTTTTACTTAACCAGCGTACCCCCTTTGAACTCTTGTACAAAAAGATCCCAACAAATTCTCACCTAAGGTGTTTGGCTGCCTAGCATACGCTTGCAATACCTCACCCGTCAAAGACAAGTTCAGCCCAAGATCAAAGAAGTGCTTGCTTCTGGGCATGTCACATACAACCAAAGGATATGTTCTTTTGGATTTGGAAAGCCAGGCCATTTTTGTTTCAAGAGATGTACGATTCTTTGAGAATACATTTCCCTTTTCCAGCAGCCCTTCCACTTCTATTCCTGAGCATGCTAATGTACCCTCACAAGCTAATGTACCATCACATTACTTGTACCATCACATTACTGCGGCCACCAATCTGCACCTCAGCACATACATGATCCACTCGAACATCCCACTGTCCCTACGTCTATCTTCCAATCTGATCCTCAACCATTACCAATCATCCTGAAATACAGACTATTCATGAAACAACTGTCCAGCCTTCATCACCAACGTCTCCCTTAACTTCAGTCCAGATCTCACCCTCTCCTTACAAAGCAGAGGTTCAGCCTGTATCCTCATCCTCAACATCACCCGTGAAGCATTCTTTCTCCCCATCAATTCATTCCTCATCTTCACTATCCGTGTCACCAATTGAAGTACCAATAACTTCATTGGACATACCTTTAACTTTTCCCAGGCCGCAACGTGTCAGACATCCACCATCCTATCTGCAGCAATATTATTGTAACCAGATATCACAACAGTCCACTGAAAGACCAGTATACCTTATGCAGGATGACCACTCTAAATACAGCACTCCTCACTCCATTGAAAAACATATGTGTCTTGATTCCTTGGCACCAAAGTATAAGACTTATGCATTGAATATTAGCATATACACAGATCCTAACTCTTATGCAGAAGCATATGGTGACCCTGAATGGCAGAAGGCAATGGAGCAGGAAATTGCAGCTTTAGAAGAGAATGACACCTGGGAGCTAGTGTCATTGCCCAAGGATAAGAGGGCAATTGGTTGTAGGTGGGTATATAAGATCAAGCATAAGGCTGATGGAACGGTTGATAGATACAAGGCAAGACTAGTGGCTAAGGTCTATACGCAAAGGTATGGTGTGGATTATCAAGATACGTTTTCGCCAGTAGCTAAGATGACAACTGTGAGAATGCTACTGGCTATGGTTGCAAGGAATGGTTGGCACGTGCACCAAATGGATGTGAACAACGCGTTTTTGCATGGGGATCTCCATGAGGAGATATACATGATGCCTCCACCTGGGGTGGAATTGCCACAGCCTCACTTGGTATGAAAACTGCGGAAGTCTTTGTATGGATTGAAGCAAGCGAGTAGGGAGTGGAATGCCAAGCTAACAAAATTTCTGGTTGAGCAAGGCTTTACTCAATCTAGGAATGACTACACGCTGTTCAGAAAATTTGTTGGGAAATCTATGATTGTGTTGTTGGTGTACGTGGATGACATTATTGCTGCTTGTGAAAGCATTGAAGCAATTGAGGAGATCAAAGCTGCATTGCATTCGAAATCCCGCATTAAGAATCTGGGAGAGTTGAAATTTTTTTTGGGAATAGAAGTTGCTAGGTCCAGTAAAGGTTTATGCATTAACCAGAGGAAGTATACGACAGAATTGCTGGAGGAAGTGGGATTCCTAGGGGCCAAACCTGCGATCAGTCCTATGGAAAGCCATGTGAAGATGATGCACAACGATTCGGATCTTCTAAATGATGTCACACCGTATAGGAAGTTGGTGGGGAAATTAATATACATAACCATCACTAGGCCGGATATATCTTACACTATGCAACAGTTAAGTCAGTTCTTGGATTGCCCCACAATGAATCATCAAAAGGCAGCTTATAGGCTTCTCAGATATTTGAAAGGGACCATAGGACAGGGACTTCTATTTCCTAGCACAGGAGATATGAAACTGAAAGGCTTTGTGGATTCGGATTGGGCAGGCTGCCAAGAAACTAGAAGATCTATCACGGGCTATTGCATGTTCCTAGGGGGAGCTCTTGTGTCTTAGAAAGCAAAGAAGCAGACGACAGTCTCAAGATCATCTGCGGAAGCAGAGTACAGAGCCATGGCCTTGGCAGTATCTGAGATACAGTGGCTACTGTATTTGGCCAGGGATTTGGGGTTAGGAGATCAGGAGCCTGTAGAACTTTTGTGTGATAGTAAGAGTGCGTTATACATTGCTGAAAATCCCGTATTTTATGAAAGAACGAAACACATTGAAATAGATTGCCATGTAGTGAGGGATAAAGTACTGCAAGGAGTGGTTAAATTGATTCCCGTATGATCTCAGTTGCAACTTGCAGACATTTTAACGAAAGCATTGGATAGTAAGAGATTAATTAGCTTACTGTAGTTGGTTGGTGTTTATAGCATTTATACCAAGCTGAGCTTGAGGGGGGGGGGTGTCAAAAGTATAGATATGCCAAGCTCAGAGGGAAAGTATGAAGATCAACATGATTCCAGTGATGATCCAGGTGAGAGTGATGCACAATCGTGAGATGAATGGTTTAATCGACGGTTGGGAGAGCTGACAGAGCGGTTTGGTTGCGTGTGGTGGCTGAATTGTTGGTTGCGGAGTCGGGCTATGCAGTAGTGCACCCGCGTTGCTGAGGAAGAAGAAGTTGGTGGCGCCAACAATTTTAAATCTGTAAAATGACATAATTGCCCCTGATGTTAAATGGTTAACTGAGTTAGTTGCAGGGCATTATTGTAATTTTGTAGTGGTAGTTATTTCTTCTTTGTTGTTTTTGCTGTTGGGTATAAACGAAAGCTAGAAGGTGAAGGTAGGCAGATTTCTTGGCATTTTTGTAATCTCTTCATATCAAAAAAGCTTCCTGATTGTAGAGAGAGAATAATATCATTTCTTCATCCAAATTTGAATCTCTCGCAATTCAATTACACATTGCCAATTGAAATCATTGAATCTGCCTGCTGCAAGAGCATTCGATTTGATCTCTGCAGCAGTCTGCATTTTGTATCTTTGTGCGAATTTTCACAATAAAAGCATGTAAAAACAGTGTGTTAAGCTTTTAAATGATAATGCCTTACGTTTATATATACGTATAAGATATGTTCCTTGTAAAGTTAATATGTGAACCACACAAGAATCTACCAAAGAAGAATAGTCTCTTCTTTGGTTGCAAGATAATTAGAAGAATGAGAGTTAGACCAACCTTTTGTGGAATACGAACTTAGTCTATCTATGATGATGTTAATGAAGCAAAAGAGTCGAACAGATAAGTGCATAGCGATGTTGGCTCCTTTTGATATAGAATGAGGTCAAAATGCTTAAATAAAATAAAAGGTAGGAATGATTCGTTTGGGTCTTTTTTGTGATGAAGGAAAGTCTAAAAGAATGTCTGGAAAAAAAAAGAAAAGAAACAAAACGGAATATTTTAATGAAATGAAACTAGACGAAACAGAAAAGAAATGAATGAATTGAAAAAGATGTGCTATATGCGCTATATGTATGTATGTTTCATATGAACTAAAACGAATGTGTGACGTATGCATGTCTTATGAACAGGAAAGAACAACTATGGTGATGTCTACGTTATGATGTTTATATCTAGGTCATGACAGTAGGAGAAATTAGAAGCAATAAGAGTATGTCAATAATTATTATTCTTCACTGATCATACATGAGGTCATCTTTTTATGATTCTCTAATTTTCAGGTGATGATCCGACTGAGGATGCTAAGGGTTAATTGTAGATGTTAACGTTGATTTCTGCTATGATGCATTTTTCGTTTACGTTTTCGAATTTGAGGGGTTGAATTGTTGTGTCGTATTTATAGGATTTTTGTGTTAAGGTTTTAAATCGTAACACTTCCGTTATGTCATCACATTATTACGAGCTGAATGTTCTTGGTAATTGAACTATTAGGAGGTTGCCGATCGTGTTCTTGAAAAGTGTTCGAGGATGTGATACTTCAACTATCTTTGAGACATTTTGGTTAAGAACGGTTGAATCGTTTTTTTGTCCCCAGTATCTTTCATTCATGCCTTTTACCTAGCTATTATTATATGTATTTTTTTGTGTTTTTTAACTATATTTTGTCTTCTTATATGCACTCAAGGTTGCAAAAATAAAATATGGAAGGTGACAGAAATAACTATAAGTTGATGACAATTGACTTACATGTGTTTTTTTACTTAATTATAAAAATTTACAAGGTTTTTTCTTAAGGAGAAATTTCTTGGATTTTCTTTTTCCTATTCTACAGTTGTTGTGAATCATTTTGTTCCCTTGGAGAGTTGTATAGTTAAGTTTTTAACATTGTTAAAAGAAAGAAAAGATATGTTTCTTATACATATAAAATGCTGAATGTATAATGATTGAGAAATTAAGTATTTTAATATCATAAGTGCACTTTAATAAAATGTGATAAAATGCATGTTTGATGAAAAAGATCTTGTCTTGCTAGACTGACTAACACCTCAAGATGATATGTTGAATAGTTTGTGAATGAAATGATAAACGAAATTTTATTCCGTAAAAAAGTTATATTTATGAAACTGTGTTAATTTACTTGTAAAAAGAATTGACAAAACTTATATGCTTGAACTAGCACAAATAGAAGAGACCTTGGAAAAATGATGTATAATGCGCACTTAGATAGCTGATTATTCTATTTATTTATTTTTGTTTTGTTTTTATATAATTTATTAAAAAATATTCAGTTTTTCAAACCATGTAGTCTTGTCTCAAGTCAACTGTGTTTTTTCTTGTACCAAGAGTCATTTGAAATTCTATAAAAGAATTATATTAGTCTTTTGCAAGACTTGTGCAAATCTTTGACTTGTTATATTTTGAAAACAATTTCATAATGGTAAAAATTCGTCTTTAAAAAACGCTTCACACACCTCAAGAAAATATAATTCTTAACATGACCCTAGCCACCCTTGCAAACTGCATGCGTGGTCATTAACATCTTTACAGTGAGATCGTTATGCCCCGTCCCCAAGGGAAAAAATAATAAAATAAAATGATAGGAAATAAAAATGAAATACAAATAAAAGGGTAATGCTCATCTTAGGACAATTTGGATGGGCATGGGAAAAGGTTGGATGGAGATGAAAGTAATATACCTTATGTATAATTCCTAATTATCCTAGAAAATTATCTATTTACATATTTTCTTTTTTAGCGAAGAACACCAAGATTTTATTATGAATTCTCACTTATGGTGGAGGGAACCATAGTACATATACGAGCGATGCTATTTAAAGAATCCTATCAGGAAGGACAACATTCAACCGTATATGATATGGCGTATTAAAACCTTGCCAAGTAAAACCACCCTCATAGAAAAACCTTGGACGAAGGAAAAAGCGTACATATTTAGACGGCTGAAATGTTTATATGCAATACAATACATAAGCAAGTATGATGAATAATGAATCGGTCGAACAAAAAGGTGTGGAATGCATCTCCGTCCGGCCGATAACCCTCTGTCAATGTGGAGGAGCCCCGTGATACATGTCTGCAGCAGCATGGCGAAATGAAGCTAAAGATACATCTGTTAGAACATAACCTCGAACATGCGGTGGGAGCGAGGAAACTGAGTGGTAGTACTCAACTATAGTGTAAGACATGGCTGCCTGAGCTAGAAAATGAGCAGGCTGATTAGTATCTCGGGGTGCATGGCATGACCGGAGGAAAGATGCAGTGAGTAGAGATCAAAGATGACGCAAATCTGGTGCAACGCAAGTGTCTGATGAAGCAAAAGCACAAACCAACTCCAAGCAATCCACCTCAATAAGGAGAGGTCCATATACAGATAAGTAGTAGACAAGAGCTATAACAACTGCTTGTGCTTAACTCGAAGTGTCATGTCAGGTCGCAATGGATAAGAGAGGGTATGTGCAAACAAGCCAGATAAATCACGTACAATAGCACCTCCACCTGCCGATCGTCTACCAACTGCAGTATCAGTGTTAAGCTTCAGAAAACCCGACGGTGGGAGCTACCACCAAATGACCCGAAGCCGACGAGGACGAAGAGGAAGGGAAAGGCCAAACTGAATAAGGCATGGCACCGAGACCGCAATCTTGGATCCAGACATAGATTTGGCCCACAGGTAGAGATCACTCCGAATAGACCGAATGACTAGACGCTGAGACCATGTAGAGTCATCAAAGAAAATTGCAGCATACATCTTCCAGATATACCATAGTAAAACTCCTGGATAAATTTTCTCCATCTCACCCAAGAAGGAGTTGGAAGCAGAAAACCATATTGCCAGCGAATGAGATCGCAAAACAAGACGATATTGGACTCTAACATCCAGTAGAGCATCAAAATAATCCCATATGATATGAAACTCGGGACAATAAAAAAAAATTGGCTAGTACATGCAGAGGCCAGCCGATAGAAAGGATATATTGAAGGCATAACAACAAGAAACGCATGAGATTATCCTGCAAAGGCAAAGCACCATGATAAAGATTCCAGAGAAAAACCTGGATGGCTGGTCGCTGTGTCTTCAACCAGTATTAGACATAAGAGAGGACTTTGTCGGTCGAATTAACTCATACACATGATGCAGTGAAAAATCTTCCGTAGATGTTGGCCACACTAAGACGCCATCCGCTATATCAACAAGGGGAAAACAAGTAATATGAATATCACAAATACGATGCCAGCATGTGGACTCATAAAGGCACAGCCTATAATCCCATCAACCCCCATAACGAGCATGCATATATTGACCCCATAGATTATCAGCAGTTTGATACATCCACCATAACTTACAAGCATGTGCATCTTGTACTATGCTAAGATCCTGTACTGCAAGACCTCCCTCTTTAACTGGATAACATATCCTGCGCCATGATATCCAATGATGTCGTTCGGGAACCTAGAGAAAACGAGAGAAACGCAGCTCAAGAGCACGGATGACACTCTGTGGCAGCCGAGTCCTTGCAATAACATGAGTCGGCATAGAGGAAAGGACAAAACGGATAAGAACTAGGCGACCAGCCGCCCCTAATGGCTTCTGCTGCCAGCGCCTTAATCGAGTATCAACATGCCATAGAAGATCCTTGTAGTCGGCTGCACGAGTAATACACTTATGGAAATAGGAACCCAAGTACTTCATTGGCGACTCTAGCTGCCGCATGGCCAACAAATGAGTAAAATCCGGAAGTAGATGAGAGGAGACTCAAGCTAAAAAGAGCATTGTAATCTTATGCCAATTAACCGCCTGCCCGACACACGCTCACAAGATTTCAAGAATTTCTTAAATCGTGATAGATTATGGCAATTTGCAGCCATGAAAACCAATAGATCATAGCATAAGATAAGTCAGAAATGACAGCCGGCATATGCCCCAAAGAGAAGGTGGTGATATACCCCCTAGACACCTGCTGCTTTAGTCCACGACTAAACCCTTCCACCGCCAAGATAAAGAGCAGAGGCGATAAAGGATCGCCTGCCTAACGTGACGTGCAGGTCTGAAAAATACCCTTGGAACTCCATTAATAAGAATATAGATATGTGTAAATTCAAGATGATTTAGAACAAGGGATATAAAAAAGGAACAAAACCCAAATCTAAGAAGGATCGATCAAAGGAACTGCCAGCTGACGCGATCAAAAGCCTTAGCCATATCAAGCTTGATAATGGCGTTGAGCGGCCGTGATCCCTCTATCTAACCAATGAAACATCTCATTACCAAGTAACACTTGCTCAGAGATACCTCGACCTTTCTGAAAGCCAGCCTGCTCTTGAGAGATTACACGCGAGAGGACTCCGCTCATACAAGAGGCAAGAATGCGCGCCTGGATCTTGCTCATGAACGTAGATAATGCAATCAGGCTATAATCACTGAACGTGCACTGAGTTGTCACTTTCGAGAGAAGAACTATCATAGAGTGAGCTATAGCCTGTGGAATTGGAAACCCTAAGAAGAATTTATTTACCGCCTTATACACATCTAAGTATATAACATCCCAACACGATCGAAAAAACCATCCATTGTAACCATCCAGGCCTATAGCACTATACAGATCCAATCCCACACCGTGTGTTTCACCTCTTCTTCAAATGGCATATGTGGCAAAAAGACATTATATGTCTCCGTCACTATACGTGGAATGCACTGTAAGAATTCCGAGTTTTCATCGATAGACTGACTCAAAAACATCCGTGTAAAATGATACACCGCTGCCGCACTAATACTGTCAAGATTATCACAAACAATGCAAGATTTTAGTCTCAATGCGGTAAATACCTTGACGACGGCATTTATTGTTGACCAAGGAGTGATAATAATGGGTATTAGCCTCCTTCATGGAGCCATTTAACTCTTGCTTTCTGCCTCCAAAACTCCATCTCCTAAACAGATGCCATGTTCAACTCAGCTTGCGCTGCATAATATGCCTCCCTATTCTAAACGGAAGGGTTGAGATCATATTACACTTCCATAGAATGGAGGCGCCGTTCTACATGCTCTATTATGTGGAAAATATTACCAAATACATCCTTATTCCATCGAGATACATCCTGCTTAACCAAAAATCTAACCTTACCAATTTACACCTATTATAACCGGTCAATTCTCTCCTCCCTCTCAAAACTTGCGGCGGCCTCCCACACCAAGGAAATCAGCCGGCTGCATTCAAGAAAAAGAAGAAGAAGATTTCTTTTGCCAACATAAAACCCTAATCCTTCAGATACACACACATACATACACACATCATAAACCCCACCCACACTATTGTATAGATTTTGACCAACCATACTTTCTCTACCAACATCATTCGGCCGAGCCTATTAGGAGGAAGAAGGAGTGATTTTGCATCAACAACAACCTTAATCGATATTCAATATAGTAATTACGAATCAATGTAAGTATCCCTCCCTGTGTTTATTATGAATTTGTGGAATCCGTAATTATATTTGTGTATCAAAAGAAGATTCATGCATAAGTAAATATGTGATTGCATAAATGGATGTGTAGATATTTGTGTATAGTCGTGTATATATATATATATATCTATATATATGTGTGTGTGTGTGTGTATGGATGTTCCACTTTTGGAAAATTATGTATATGGCTGATTTTCATATTCACAAAACAGCCTCATATTAGGCCAAAAATTATATATTTTAGTACTTGATTGGTTAAAATATGACATGTATATGATATATAGTATATGTTACATGTATTTATAAATATATATGTACATATATGTGTATATGTAATTGGAATGGAAATTTTGTATAAAATATGTATATAGGCCGAATTTGATGTGGCTAGAGGAATAAGGTATGACCAATCTTTATAAGTATGTGAATTGGGTGCAATAAATTTGTATTATTTTGTGTGGAATTAAATTGGTGAATCGGTGCCGATTTTGGGAGGATTTGATAGTGGTGTAAGAGGAGAATTTGTACAATTTGATAGTGGGAATAGGTTGAAAATAAGAAAAAATTAATCTAGTGGTCGGAGACGGCAGACAGAGGCGACACGTGGGCCAAATGCATCGACAAGTGGCCGTTCATGGGTGCACGTTAGGCAACATGCAGAGGCGCGTGTAACGATGATTTTTGGGGCAGTGTGTTAGCAAGAACTTTGCTTGCTGCCTAAGGTGTTAGATGTGAGAAAATGTAGATGGTGTGCGTTTAGGAGAGAGAATGAGGGGTACAAAATGGGTTTAGTGGAGCTAGGGTTTTGCAAGAGTGGAGATGGGGCTGGGCAGAAGGAGTGTGTAAAAAAAAGGGGTTTGAGTGATTTCAAAATACATGATTTAAACGTGTTACAAAGAAATGCATGACATATTGCATATTACTTGCC
>AP025062.1:21088457-21110136 GCA_036186865.1 Eustoma russellianum | reverse complement strand
AGATAATTTTCAAGAAGGGAAGAGGAGCATAGGGGGCGGCCAACTCAAGTTAAAAAGGAAGGAAGAAGAGCAAGACAAAAAACAAGAACAAGCCTTGCAAATTTTGAAGCACCAAAAATGTCTAGCCTTCTTCTTCTACACTCTCTTTCTTTCTTCTTCCTAAAAGCCTATTGTACTTACATTCATATACTTGAATAGGATTCTTATAGACCACCACATATTCTTTATCAGTGTAAAAGATTGATCAAGATGTGATCAATCTTAGACTTGCAAGGTGGTGGTGTTCGTGTGCATTGTATTCACATACAAGGTTTGTAAAGGGTTGGAGTTAGTGTGTAACTCCATCAACCCTGTGGTAAGGTGTTTTTGTGTTGTGTGATTAGTGTGAACCGAGGAAGGTGTCCTCGAAGACTGGAGTAGGTTGTTTATAACTGAACCAGTATAAAATTCTTGGTGTCATTTACTTTCAGCACTTACTTTCAGTTTCACCACTGTTTATCGTTTTTTTATCACGTTCGTAAAAATAGTAAACGAATTTCAAAAATCACGAAACTTTCAGAAAACATATCCACATGTCTTAAGATTCTTTTGACGCAAGTTTCAACACCCTTTTGGATAAGTATAAGTCACCCAAACGTCCAAAGTTCTGAGACTAGTGCAGTCTGATTTTCAGGCTTGCAAAGGTTGAGACTTTGATCATATTTGACTAACTTCCCAAAAGAATTTTTCAAACCTGTTTCAACCCCATTTAAATAAACTTATAAGGGGTTAGTATTTAAATTTTCAGAGCATTTCGAGTCACGTAAAATAGGAATTAATTTTTCAAATCACTCTACCGTTTCTGGCAGATTTGCGCAATCTGACCACCAACGAATTTTCAAGAGGTTAGAGGTTGAATTTAAATCTGAAAGTTTTACGAGACACTCATAACATCTGAGGCTAAGGTCTCTCAAAATTTCAGAATTTTTGAAGGCCTACAACCTAGTTTTAAAAACGTTTTAAAACTGGTTCTGAAAACAGAAAATGTTTTCAGAAGTTGAGTTCTTGAGTCAAAACTATTTTAAAAACCACCATTTTCGCACCAACTATTCAACCCCCTTCTAGTGGTTCCTTGCAGATCCTACAGAGTGAGGGTGGCGATAGGTTCTGGGGGTGGTGGTCAGTGGGGGCCGAGGGTGTTGGGGTGAGGGGTGAGGTGAGTTGGGTAGTAGGTTGGGAGAAAATGGGTCGAGAGAGGTGCGTGTATGTATATACATGTATATGCAAAAGTATGGGTGTGAGCATGTATGTGTATATACATACATGAGAGTGGTGATTATTAGGACATCGAAAACCATAAATTGATATGTGATCACGTTGGACATCGAATATTTGTGTTTGTATGTGATTTGAATTGATTGGCTTTTGATTTGATCAAAATTTGATTTTTTGAAAAATATTTGAAATGTTGAACTTTCAAAATCATATTTGGGAAAATCAACATTTAAAATCATATTTGGAAAATTGTTTCGATATTTGAAAATCATTGTAAAATCGTGCGTCACAGATTTTGAAACTCACAGTTAGAATATTAGACCACCAATTGGAGCGTCCAGGCATATTTAGCTATTTTGATAGAGCGTCTATGGCATATATGACTATTGGGGGATCAATTTGTAAGACTTATAGTATAAGTCACTTGTAAGGAAAAGTGCTATGGCCATTGCATCAAAATCGTATTGGTATTGTTGATCAAAGTATTGTATTGCACCGTGTTGTATCGAACATTGTTACGACCAGCGTCCCCGGGATAGCTGATAAGGGAGAACCAAGGAAATTACAATGGAATCGGAATACAATCATTGCGCCACACGGAGCGATAAAGATTAAAATTTTACTAAGCACCGACACAGATAAACCACAATCCTAGACAGTACGGCACTTAAGCAATTAATTTAAATAGGTACACAATTAAAACACAAAGTTACAATTAAATAAATATAAAAGAAAACTAGGACATAATAAATAAGTAATGGTAAAATTGTCTTTCCACCCCCTACTCAAACTTCTATCTATTTTTAGTTCTTGACCGTGTGGTACCTCAACGGTCGGAAAAGAAGGAATCTTTTCCTTCTAAGTATAAGAATTGAAAAGAAATGCAAGTATCTCTTCCTGGCTTCTTCATGAATGTTAAAAATTGAGTCTTTTATGCTAAAATCTAAGGATGGATCATGCATGCATAAGATTAAATGATGTAAGTATTAAGAACATAAAGAAAGTGTCTTTATTTTGAGCATCTTCATTTTTATGTTAATTGTTAACATCCATGACATTGGTGGTGATGGAATTGAAAATGTGTGTATGAGCATATACATACTCATCTTGCATGTACTTGTATGGATGAAAAAAAATTATGTATGCACATGCTAAGAAATTCGGCCATGCCATGTAGGTGTTCCATGGTACATAAAACATGTGTATGATATAGTTGATGAAGTAAGTAGAAGAGATGGAATCAACTTGCATTTAGAATAACAAGATGAAATGAATATATGTGCATGTGTGCATAGGGTGAGTCACGGCCAAGTGGCTATAAAAGGTGTTATAAGAATGTTTCTTTAGTTTATACATGTATCTTGTGTTGGACCGCACACCTGCAATAAACACCACTAAAAGGAAGGGTGAATAGTGGTTAGTGGAAATTACACTACTACTCTTGATAAAAAAAATCCCCTTTGAAAACAGAATCTGAGACTACCTCAAATTAAGAACTTGTTTTTGAAAAATTCAAAAATCCTTGTATACAACTACCAAAATTATGAAAATTTCCAGAATTTAACTTCAATGTGTTGACAAGACTTCATCCAAAACTTAGACAAAAGTAAGATTGTTTGACCTTTCAAACAAAAAAAAAGATTCAAATGGGCAATGTGGACGCAATTGGACAGAATGTTGCTGAAATTGGAAAAACGTGTTGCTTTTTGAATACTTAACCAAAAAGGTTGAACTTTATGTGAAAAAACTCCTTAGGATGTCTAGTTTATTATTCCAAAAGACTGTGACCTTAAACAATTCTGGGTTAAAACAGAATTCAAGTTTTCTCAAAACTGGTCAGATTGCAGCCAGATTGGAGCAGTCATCTTGCAAAGACTGAAAGACTAACTTTTCCTTGCTCAAATCAAGTGATTCTTATTACAAATGAAATCTAACAGTCTGAAGTATAACTCCACCAAAAAAAACAAATTTTGAAATTGTTTAGCTATTTTTTCAAAACATGTGTAAGTTGTGTGAAAAGTGCAATGAAAAACAGGCAGAACACAGACATGTAGAAACAAGATAAGAACACCGAGAATTTATCTTGGTTCGGTCAATCTGACCTACTCCAGTCCCAAGAAACACCTTTGCTTGGTTTTAACTATGGTATGAACCAAATTACAATAAGAACAAAGCTTGATCCTCGGGTTAAACACCAACCCTATTCAAGACTTGGATGAACACCTTCTATGCAATACTTAGTTACAACACACTACCACCTATTGATGTAGCCTTATAGAATTGGCTAATCAATCTTACAAATGATGCTCAAGAGGCTTGTAGTTCTCCAACAAATACAACAAGAACACCTTGGCTACAAAGAATGGAACAAGATTGACAAGAAGAAGATAGCTAGACAAATTAACTATTGCTTTCAAGTGAGCTTCAAGTGTGTTCTTCTTCTTCATCCTTTGCCTCCTATTTATAGTGTGAAATGGCTCTTGAAAGATAAGACCTCCAATGTGTCACCATCTTCATCATCAAGTCTTAGTTGTCTTCATATCATTGGTTGGCCTTGTACACTTGGCAACATCAAGCAAAATGATTGGACCACCTTGGAACACCTTATGTTGGCCGATTTTTCCACCTTGGCATGTCTTAATTATTCTTTTCAAAATGAAGATAATAAGAAGAAGATAGAATGGCATATCCACTATCTCCTCAACTCCTTGGCTTGAGAATAGGTATGTGGGAGTTGAAAAATTCAAACCAAAAACAGCTCCAAGAATAGTCATACTAGCTGGTTTTTTTCAAATGAGAATTTCCAAGTTGGCAATTTTGCCAACTAGCTTCTTTTTGGTTGGTCCACTTGTCACCAAGCCATAAAATGAATAACATATCATCTCCAACTGCATATGCATGTTTTTCAACATATATACATCTATATCAACTCAGATTTTTGAAGAAGAAATCAACAAATAAGTTGACAGGATTATGTCAACATGTAACATCAAAATGCTCAATATTTCTTCTTGTATGTTGTGATCATTTCCACATCTTTAACACCATTAAATTCTCTGAAATATGATGATAAATATACTCCAATAACATATAGAAGAGAGTCTTCAAGAAAGAAATAGAATGTGACATCACACCCCGTCACATATCCCGCTACTGTTGATAATATCATCATTTGAGAAAAATAATATAAAGCCACCATATAATCTTCAAGATAATCATAAAAAACACTCCAGAATGAATATAAGAATATACTCAAGAGGTTCCTTGAATGAAAATACCAAAAATATCCTCAGGGATAAAATGACCAAAATGCCCCTGGTGAGTGAAAACTCCAGAATGACCCCGATGGTCAGAAATAAATATAATAACACCTTTGTCATGATAAATAAGATGAGAATAAGTCCTTGAAGTATTTCCACCATATCATGTTCCTATAAAACTCAAAATACCAATTTGCCCTTTTTGGTAAGTTGTAGAAACTTCCAAGGCACGTTAGTCACAAGTCATTTATAATTATCAAAACCACATAATATCAACATGATGAACATATATAAATCATATAAAAATGAAAACAACCATTTTCACATTTTAGAAAAATATTTCTAAAAATCCTAGACATCGATCGATCGAAGTGCCTCAGCTTCAGAGATCTGTGTCACAGTGAGTTTCAGAATTTGTCTCTGACCTGCATCGATCGACCAAAGTGAGGGTTCGATGTATACATCGATCGATCGATGTGTCTCAGGTTTAGAGATTGATGTCTCACAGTAAGGTCTTGAACTTTCTCTGCCTTACATAGATCGATCGATCGATGTGAGGGATAGTACATCGATCGATTGAAGTGCATCAACCTGAGAGATCGATGTCAGCTTTTTCAACTTTTAATCACATATAACACCATGTCTGACATTTTTATGCATTCACCACTTAAAATCATGACTTTGAAAATTATCCAAACATATTTCTCAACATTCTCCCCCTTTTGGATGATTTTCAAAATAACCTAACATGCTTTTAATGTCACAACTTATAACCAAATATTTTTCACATTTTTACCAATTTTATGTCTTGAAAACTGCACCAATTACCAATTGTTTCACACAATTTTATACCAATTGATTTCAAACTCTCAAATCTCATGTGTTCATGTGCTCCCCCTCAACTTATACTCTCCCCCTTAACCTATGCACAAAACTTATACCAATTGAAACTTAGCATATTATTCAACTCAAATCCAAATTATGACTTACCAATTAAAATCATGTCCTTATTCTATCTCCCCTTTTATTTTGCAAATCATGCAAAAGATAGAACTATGCAATGTTAGTAAGTCATCATACTTAATTTACCTCGTAAGTTTTCAAATTGGCTTGATTAAGGGGTTTGGTGAAGATATCAGCTATTTGGTGATCAGTTCTTACATGATCTATGGTTATATCCCCATTTTGAACATGATCTCGAAGAAATGGTATCTTACCTCAATGTGTTTGGCCTTAGAATGAAGTACCAGATTCCAAGAAAGATTGATCGCACTTGTGCTATCGCAGAAAATTGGAATCTTATTCATTGTAATGCCAAAATCACTAAGTTGTTGTTTAAGCCAAAGTATTTGGGTAGTGCATAAACTCAAGGCTATATACTCGGGCTTCGGTGGTAGAGAGTGCTACACTAGCTTGCTTTTTAGAAAATCAAGAGATCAAGTTGGTTCCTATGAATTGACATGTACTGCTAGTAGATTTTCTATCTAATTTGCAACCACCATAATCAGCATTGCTATAAGCATACAGGTCCAACTTAGCGTTTCTATCATACCAAAGTCCTAAGTGAGGTGTGTGTTTAAGATATCTAAAGATCTTTTTCACTGCATTGTAATAGATACCTTAGGACAAGATTGAAACCTAGCACACATACACACATTAAACATGATGTCAGTTCTTGATGCAGTTAAATATAACAATGAGCCAATCATAGACCTATAAAGTGTGTCATCAAAAGGTTTACCATTTCATCTTTGTCTAGTTTCGTGCTAACGCTCATAGGGGTAGGTGTTTGTTTCAACTCTTCAAAGCCAAACTTCTTAATCATATCATTGACATACTTAAGTTGACTAATGTGGATTCCTTGAGGGGTTTTTGATTTGAAGCCTAAGAAGTAGTTCGATTCTCCTACCATTGACATTTCAAATTCTGACTTCATACATTCTTCGAAGTCCTTTACTAAGGTAGGGTTGGTTGAACCAAAGATTATATCATCTATGTATTTTTGAACTATTAATAAGTCATTATCTTTTCTTCTTAGGAATAATGTGTTGTCTATGGTCCCTCTTTGATATTATTTGCAATAAGAAAGTTTGCAAATCTATCGTACCAAGCTCTTGGAGCTTGTTTCAAACCATATAGAGCCTTCTTAAGCTTGTAAACATGGTTAGGATTCCTTGGATCTTTGAATCCAGGGGGTTGTTTGACAAACACCTCTTCTTGGATGTATCCATTCAAGAACGCACTCTTGGCATCCGTTTGAAGAGTTTTATTGCTTAGACTTGCAGTAGCAAGTAACAATCTAATTGCTTCTAGTCGTGCAAAGGGTGCAAAGGTTTCTTCATAATCTATTCCTTTTTGTTGATTATAACCTTGTGTAACTAGCCTAGCCTTATTCTTGTAATATTTCCTTGTTCATCCATTTTATTCCTAAAGACCCATTTAGTTCCTATTATAGACTTGTCTTCAGGTTTAGGTACTAAGTCCCACACATTGTTCCTTGTAAATTGATTCAATTCCTCATGCATGGCATCTATCCAAGATATATCACCTAAGGCTTCATTTACATTCTTAGGTTCTAAGTGTGAGATTAATCTATGTCCTTCTGGTTGACTTATATTTCTACGTGTTCTAACCCCAACACTTGGATCCCTAATGATTAATTCTTTAGGGTGTCACCAATTCCTAGATTAACTAGGTTCACCCTCATCTTGTTCAAATGTTTCATTCGTATGAACATTATCATATGTAATTGGATCATTAGTAGTATTATCTTCCAATTGCAAATTTCTTCATTTATCTCATCTAAGGGTTCATGCATGCCTTTTCAGGGGGAGTTGGTTCTAGATGATAAAGTACAGGCTCAAGTAATGCATCATCATCATGAAACATATTTTCAACATTAGTTTATTGTTTATGTTGAGTTTTATCACTAACTTCAAAGCATGCATTTTCATTGAATTTCACATGTATAGATTCAATTATTTTTCTAGATGCAGGATTATAACACCAATATGCTCTTGAATTAGTTGAATAACCAACAAATATGCATTCAATAGACTTTTTTCAAACTTATCTAGACTATCCTTAGTGTTCAACACAAAAAACTTACAACCAAAAACTCTAAGATAATCTACCTTAGGTTGTCTATTATTTAACAATTCATAAGGTGCTTTATTTAATTCTTTCTAATAGAAAGTCTATTTATAATACAACAAGCACAACTTACAGCTTCAGCCCAATAAATATTTTGGTACTTTATTTTCACATAACATTGTTCTAGCAATTTTCTGAATTGTTCTATTTTTACGTTCAACAACTCCACTGAGTTGTGGTGTTCTAGGTGGTGAGAATTCATGTTTAATTCCATGTAATTCACAAAAATTGACTACATCTTTGTTTTTGAATTCTCCCACCTCTATCACTTCTAATTCTCTTAACATTTTCTTCGTAAAAATTTTCGAATTGCTTGATAAGAGTTTCGATTGCAAATGGAGCATTGTCTTTGTGTGTTAAGAACAATGTCCATGTGTATCGTGAGTAATCGACTACTATGACACACACATAGTAGTGTCCACCTAGACTTCTTGTCCTACTTGGACCAAATAAGTCTAAGTGAAGCAATTCTACTACATGACTGTTACTCACTTCATGTTTTGGTTTTAACATTTCTTTAATGTGTTTTCCTTTAATACATGTTTCACATAGTTGAAAATTATCTAAGTCTAACTTAGGATGCCTCTTATTAAATCTTCGTAGATAACTTTTCAATAGTTGAAATTCCTATATGGTCTAGTCGTCTATACCATAAGTTCACATCTAAGTCATGTGATATCAAACACTTAATCTTGGCATCTAACATGTTATTTAGTGATAGTGTGTAAATGTTACCATCTCTATTTCCTTTTAATACAATTTCTCCTTTTTCATTTATTATATCACAAGAATTGGGAAGAAATGAAACATTATATCCACAATCTATAAGTTGAGAATAAAAAAAGATTACTTACTGACACAACATTTCGTACTTGAAATGTGTTAGGGTCTCCAATTGTTCCTTTTCCAACAACTTGACCTTTGTTGTTGTCACCGAATGTCACCTTTCCTCCATTCTCGATATGTTCCAACTTGATGAATAGTTTGGGGTTGCCAGTCATATGTCTTGAACATCCACTATCTAAAAACCATTTGGTTTTTTGATTCTTTGACTTTGCCTCCTTGCATTTCTTGTGATTTTCCTACAATGGAGACAAAGTTTTAGGTACCATTTATTTAGGTCCTTGAATGCTAAGCGCACCATCCTTGTTTAGATGTCCGTTAGGTATCCAAACTTGGACATACCTTCTAGGCACATATTTGACATTATTATAAGTTGAATAATACAAAGGATTTTCATGTAATTGTCCATTCCATTTAAAAGATGATGCATGGTTATACATGTTATACCTTGGTTGGTAAGTATTATGCCTAGGCCGATTTTGATAGTGTGTATAAGGCATATGATTTTGTTTCTTGAATGGCGCTATGTATGTGTGTTCATATGCATTTCTATAAGTCTTATATGAATGTTGCCTATATTTAGGTTCATAATAAGTTGGATGCATTTTATTATGTCTTGTTGCATTTGTATACATATAGGTATAATTTCTAGGTTGTCTAGATGCAAAATTTTGCCTAGTAGCATGTTGATATGTGTGTGCTTTTGTGGGTGCATGTTGTATTTTTGCCTTATAATAAACAGAAGAAGGAGTAGAAGAAGATGTAGCAAACAAAGTTGATTTCGTTGTATTGTATGGCAGTTTCGTACTAGATGAAACAAACTTAGTCGTTTTATCTACTTTGGCATTTTCTTCTTTATATCATAATCCAGTTTTATCGTTTCCATAGATGATATAAGTGTATCCAACATGTTTGTACCAGATTTAAATTGTTCTAATATTTTTTCTAAGTTTAGTTTAGTAGATTAAAGTTGTACTATATCATTTTCACAACTTTCTAACTTAGACTTCAACATACTATTTTCAGTTTTAATTTTTGTTCATTTTTCCTATATGATTCAATTTTAATCTCTAAAGAATCAAGAGTATTAGTAGACTCTTGTTTAAAATATTCTAATTGATCGGAAAACTCCAAGTTGGACGCCTTCAACTTGTCGTTTTCTTCAGTTAGTTTCTTGTTTTCTTTAGAGAGCCTTTTACAGTGAGCATGCGTCCTTAAAAATTCTTCATACATTTCATCGAATGACATTTCATTATTAGAATCTTAATCAGATGAAGAACTTACCTTGTTGGATACAAAGCAGACTTGAGCTTCCTCAGTGTCGGATTCTGAATCGGACGAGTCGCTCTACGTGCTCTCCTTCATTGCTCGTTTGACTTTCCTTGACTTGGTCTCCTTTGCCTTTGATTTTTGTATCTCCTTGTCTTGTTTATTGTTAATATTATTATTGTTGTTTGAGTTTTTCTTTGTAGGACAATCATAAGAGGTGTGTTTTACCACATTCATAACACTTTAACTCTTTATTATACCATTTTTTGTTATTAGAGTATTTTTCTTAGGTTGAGAAGAAGAACAAGAAAAAGATCGTTGTCTATTCCTATTAGACCGTTTGAAAAACTTTTTAAGTTTTCTAGCTATCAATATCAAGTCATCGTCTAATTTATTATCACTATTACTATCATCACTATTTGCATGTGATTCATTTGATTTGAAAGCTATAGACTTACCAGACGACTTAGATGACTCAGACTTCCGTTGGGTTAGTTTTACCTCGTAAACTCTAAGTGATCCGATCAATTCATCCATCTTAGTGATTGACTTTGTCTCTTCGGTTGCTGTTATCTTAGGATCCCATTCAGCATGAAGGCTTCGCAGCACCTTTTGAACCTTCTCATTGTTGGTAAATGAATTGCCTAAAGCTTCAAGGGCATTGAAAATGTTAGCCATCCTCAAATCCATAGATGTTATGGATTCATTTGGCAACATTTTGAAAGATTCAAGCTCAGACATAAGCATGTTTATTTTTGACTCTTTTACACCGCTAGTACCTCCATGCTTTAATTCTAATGATTTTCACATTTCGTGTGCACTTGTGCAATTTGACACATATCCTGCTTCAGTAGTCGTTAGTCCTTTTAACAGTAATTGTATAGCCTTAGCATTCATGGACATTTTCTTTTTATCTTCGGAAGACCATTCACTTTTATTTTTCAACTTCTTGTGTGACTCCACTAACTTGTACAATTTTCATTGGAATGTACCGCCTAAATCGATATCTGTAGCCATTAAGAATAGCCTCAATCTAAGTTTCCAATGAACGAAATTATTTCCATCGAAAAGAGGAGGACGTTGTGTGGACATACCTTCCAACTCACCTTTGTGAGAAACTATGGCCGTTGTATGTACCATTGATTTGAGATTAGCAGGCTACTTTGAAATGTTGTTTCTTAGCCTTGTGTTGTTCATTCGGTGTTGAATCTTGCTTCTTTGAGTGATGTAGACCTCGCTCTGATACCAATTGTAGGACCTCAGACGTACCAACTCTCCCAAAATCAATTGGTGATAGGAGATGTGTATACCCTAGCCTTATAGTGCATTCAGCACACACAAGCTGTAGGATCTGAAAGGCACCACTAGAATGGGGGGTTGAATAGGTGGTGCAGAAAGTGTGGTTTTTAACATTTGTTTAAAACTAAACAACTCAACTTCTGAAAACAGATTCTGTTTCCAGGACCAGTTTTAAAACGTTTTTAAAACCAGGTTATAGGTCTCCAAAAATTCTGAAATTTTGAGAGAACTTAGCCTCAGATGTTATGAGGGTCCCCTAAAACTTTCAAATTAAAATTCAACCTTTAACCCCTTCAAAAACCGTTGGTGATCAGATTGCGCGAATCTGCCAGAAACGGTAGACGGTTTTGAAAAAATTTATATTCCTATTTGTGTGTAAGTCCAAATGCCTCTGAAATTTAACCACTAACTCCTTAGATACTAGTATTAAGTGGTTGAAACAGTTTTGAAAAATTATTTGGGAAGTAGGTCAATGACAAAATCAAAGTCTCAACCTTTGAAAGTCTGAAAATTCGAGACTGTCAACTAGTCTCAGAACTTTTGATGTTTGATCGACTTATACTTATCCAAAAGGGTTGAAACTTCGTGCCAAATTAACCCCTAGAACGTGTGGCTATTGTTTTGAAAATTTTTGTGATTTTTGAAAGTCGTTTACTATTTTTACGAATGCCAACAAAAAGAGTAAACTTTGCAGGTAACAGAAAGTAATGCTGAAAGTAAATGGCACCAAGAATTTTATACTGGTTCGGTTATAAACTGTTACAGCCCGGAAAAATTCGTTATGTAGTATCACCTTTAATACCGTAAACATAATCTCATAGGTGTATGATTCATTTGCAATATATTATAAATGTTTGAATCCACACAATAAAAGCTCAAATTAACTTAGTTAGTACAACTTAAAACTATTAGTAAAATTAAATCAAAAGAAATACATGACACAACAATATATGCTACCTTAAATAAAAAGAAAATAAATACATACATAAAAGAAAAAGAAAAAAGGAAAATGAAAAAGAGGTGAAGACAACTTGTCTCACACCTTAATATTTAACATTAAAAAAAATAGCATTGCTTAGGAATCTTGTCATAATACCCAATCCATTACACCCATACTTGTCTAAAGGTTGTCTCCCACCCCATTTTTTCACCATCATGGCCGCCACCCTTAGAAGAAAGTAGGAAAGATTATTTTTTTTCTTTTAACCCCATAACCCCTCCAATAATGCATCTTCAATCTACAAATTCCATACTATCTCCAAGAAAACCCAACAAACATTCCAATTCCCCTCCTTTACACACCCTCTTGGCCGAAAGTTAGAGCTTCAACCAGGAGAAGATTTTCTTCTCCTTTCTTCACACCAACATCACTCAAATCAAGTACTACAAACACTCCATCACTAAGAAAGATTCAAGAAGGGATGTAGCATCTAGGATCAAAGCAATCAAGGTAAGAACTTTATGAAGTTTAAGTTTGATTCTTCCATATATAGTTAGTTTCATAAGTTGCTCACTAACCCTTCATTTAACCTTAAAAACCATGCATACAAGGAAAGCAAGGAAGAAGAACTCTCGTTCCAAACAAAGTGAAGGAACCATCATCTAAGTGTAAGAAAAGTGAACCAAGGCAAGTACTCTTCCTAGATCCTTCATGGCTTTGCAATTCATAAGTATTTATGTTATATCAAAGTTGGATCATCATGTATTATGTATAAGATTCTCTTTTCAAGAAAGTATAGATCTATATTTGAGTGGTTAAGTATATATAGATATATTACACTATATATATACGCACATTAATATATATATATACACTATATGTAGCACGCATACATAGGTCCATATTATAATAAGTATGTTGATATATATATATATATGTATAAGTGTATAGATCTACATATAAGTAAGTATAGATGTAGAAATGTATATATACATACACTACATATCACCGCACGCAAAATACATATATATACACTATATATATAGTACGCATACATATATCCATATTATAAGTATGTATGTTGATATATATATATATATGTATAAGTGTATAGATCTACATATATAAGTATGTGTAGATGTATAAAGGTATATTAATATACTCATTTGGCTTTGAATATCAAGGTATATATATATATATACACATTCGGTTTTGATGTGTATTATATATATACATACGGTTTATATATATATATATATGTATATATATTATATATATATATACATACACTGTATAGGTGTATAGATCTATGTATGTGCATATACGGATCTATATGAATCTATGCATATGTGTAATATTATATTTTAAAGAAAGAAAAGAAAATGAATAAGTATTGTGTATTACCTACTTATATAGTAAAAGATTTATAAATGTATATATAGTATATTATTAGGTTCGGCTATTAAGAGCCTGATGACAAAATGATTTCATTATATTTCTGTACAAGTATATATATTTATATATGATGAATATGTTGAAACTATGAAAATGAATAAGTTTTAGACTAAGACAATATATCATAAAATGATTTATATACATATATTCAATATGTATATATTCGGGCCTGTAGGCTTGATAACAAAATGATTTACCATTATTTTATACAAGTATATATATGCATGTATGATGAATATGTTAAACTATGAAAATGAATAAGTTTAGATATTACATATATATCATAAAATGATTTAAAATATATACATACTAAGTGGCACATTCGGCCTTAAGGCCTTAGTGACCAAAAATGTTTTCCACATATTTTTATACAAGTATATATGTATATACGGTGAATATGTTAAGTTATGAAAGTAGGCTAAGTATGTAGTTTGTGTATATGTTATGAAAAAAGTATGAAATTTAATGTATGAGTATGATATGTTACATGTTATGTATAATAATATAGGTAGGTTATGATAAGATATAGGTTATGAAATCTAAGATGAATATTAAAGTAATAAGAAATTTTCATGATATAGGCATGTAAGTATGAATTATGATAAGCATTGTATGGAATAGATGATACCAAATTATTGTATGATGATAATGGAGAAAAAGAGGCTGTTTTAGTGTGATAACCGAATGGTAGGCAAAAATGGTATTTTTGTTTAAGTTGTGATATGTAGAAGAAAATTAAGTAAGTGATTGTACTAGTGGTAGCATGACAGATACCCATATTTGATGAGTCTCACTTGCATGAAAACAAGATTTGCAAAGTATGTTGTCCACATTGCATGTTTCAAAAAAAATTCTATGCATAGGAATAATGAACACGAGACGAATGATTCCAATGACCCATGTTATGATCATGCTATGTTATGTTATGTTGTAGCGCTGTCCTGACATCGGGAACCGGAGTGGGTAGATGTCAGGGGCCCATGTTTACGTTATGGCTGAGTGTAACACCCGGGTCTGGGACACGGGATCTCAGTCATAATGCGTCACCGTTAGTACATGTACCTATGTTCATGATGTTATGTTGTACATGTACTATATGGGGAATCATTCGGTATGTCGTGCGTTATTATTCTTATGAAAAGTGCTATAGCCAACGATGAAAATGTTATGTCTTCGTGTTATGAAAATGTCATGTTATGCAAGTTATGAAAATCATGTTTAGGTTTATGAAAAGTCATGTTTACAAAAGTCATTTTATGAAAAGCCATGTTTTATGCATCATGTCATGATCATGTCCCTTAGATGAGGATTAGAATATTCGTACGAACATTATGCTTAAGACGATTAAGAAAGATCAGGTACATAGATGTGATGAATGCAGTTATGACTTTCGTGTAAGATGAATTAGTATTCAAGTATGAAAGGTATACTAAGGATATGCTGAGGAAGAATAATATGACCTCTCAGGTATGAGATAAAATCTTATGTTCTGTTTATTCTTATATAATGCTGCCATTTGTAAATGGAGATGTAATTACATATACGTTGTTACTTTATCACTATTTGTTAACCCATGTATGATTCACATGAGTATCTATAAAGAATACTTGCTGATCGATTAAAAGACGGTGGTTATCGCTCATACTTGCCTCTTAACATTTCAGAGAATAGGGACCCTGATGCCGTGTTCATTGAGGAGGAACCCCAGATAGAGTATCCGTGAGCGAAGATTTAGGCTGAAGAGATGTACCTGTTGTGTGAGCTTTATTTTATGTTGATGTAATAAAGTTCTCGTGAGAAACTGTATTTGTGGTTGTGTGGATTTGAACGGTTTGTAATAACATTATGTATGTGTGGGTTTGTTTTAAGATGCTTCCGCTATATCGATTACAATTCATGTTGACATACACATGTATGGTATCGACGCCTTGTACTCTATGGAGTAGAGTATGGCGGGTGCACTGAACCGGAACTCTGGTTTCGGGCGGGGCGCTACAGTTGGTATCAGAGAATGGCTCTAGATCCATGGCGGGAACAGTAAAGTAAGCATTTGAAGTTAAGTGATGATCCTAGAATTTAAGTTGTGATCTTGTACCAAGAGTGATATCCCTAGATTAGAATCCTTAGAATAGTTAGGGATAGTTAAATAACCTTTAAAAGTTTGCTCGGATTATTAAAAAAAAAAATTTAAATTAAAATGACAATTCTGAATTAGTCAGGAAGACAAATTAATTTCAATTGTAAATTACTACTAATGATGCTGTATTCAATAGGATGTCTCCACGCACCTAGAGGAAGACCGCGTGCTGACAGACCTGCACAGTTACCTCCTCCACCACCACAGATACCCCCGCAGACAGGATCTGTTCCATTTTACACTGAACAGGTGCCTCCACCCCCACAGCAACAGGGTCAGGGAGATTTTCAGCAGGCTGTTCTGCAAGCTTTGGTACAGATAGGACAGGCGGTAGGTAACAACGGCCACCAGAATCATGCGACACCCTCCACCGCCACCGCCACCACCTCTACCACAGCAGTGGTACTCGTTTCTTTTACGGGGAATTGAAGAAGGCCCGTATTCCTAACTTTGAAGGTGGATCTGACCCTGACATAGCCGAGAAATGGCTAAAAGAAGTACAGAATAATTTTGAGCTGATTCAAATACCAGAGGAGATAAAAGCTCAGGTTATCAAGCCTTTTCTGACTGGTGAAGCCGATGAATGGTGGGACCACTAATTTGCAGCATTTGCCAGCCTCCAGTTACTTGGGAACGATTTTGAGAGAGTTCCGCAAATTCTACATTCCACCATCAGTTAACCTTGAAGAAGATAGGGATGTTTGAGTCTTTAATGCAGACATCAGGAATGACAGTGGCGGACTATGCCAACCGATTTACCGCATTGGGAAGATATGTTCAGCAATTATGGGAGATGAACAACTGAAAATGATTAAGTTTGAAAGAGGACTGAACCCACGCATTCGCACCTGGATTGTGAATGCCAACCCGAAGGATTTTGGTGAATTGCTGGATGCCTGTTACCGAGTAGAAAGGGACATCATCAGGCGTGATTCTGACAGCCGAGGCAAAAGGCCCCAAGAGTTTGGAGATGGCCAATCCAGTAAGTGGACTAAAACTGCTAAAAGAGACGGTGGACGTGCACCACAAACCAAATTTTCAGCCACCGAAGCCACTACCACCCCCACAGGTAGCTGCGATACCTAAGTGTGCCACTTGTCAGCGACAACATAGGGGAGATTGTTTATTGAAGGCTGGAGCATGTTTCAATTGTGGAAAGACTGGACACATGATCAGAGATTGTCCTGAACCCAGGAAGGGACCTCAGAGGGCCGCACCTCAGCAGAGAGATGGCCCAAGGGCCAATGCCAGAGTACATGTGATGACAGATGAGGAGGTTCTGGAAGCCCCAGACGTGGTGACAGGTATTATTCATTTTGAAAAGTTTATGATATTATCTGCTTGATTTGGAATTGCATATTTGAATTATGAACTGCCTCAGGTGTCATATTAATAAACAACATACCTGCCAACGTATTATTTGATAGTGGTGCAAGCCATTCCTTTGTATCGAAAAGGTTTGCTAAGAACCTTGATAGTTGTCCTACTAGACTGGATACGCCTTATCGCGTTCAGGCAGCTTGTGATCAAGTAATCATTTCACATCATATATATAAGAATTGCGAGATAGAAATGGGAGGACAGAAGTTCGAAGTTACCCTAATTCCTATACAGATTGGGGATTTCGACCTTATTCTAGGCATGGATTGGTTATTCAAACACCATGCCTACATTGATTGTCGTGGTAAGCGTGTTATGATTAAGGATCCAATGCGAGAAGAAGTGATTTATCAAGGGAACTCCAAGATGAAAAAGATACCACAGAATATTTATCTGACAGCAGCAAAAGCTTTTCGATCACTGAAGAAGGGTAGCGAGGGATTCCTTGTGTACGCTCTTGGCAAGGATTCCGAGACCCCATCAATTGACAGTATTCCAGTAGTCAAGGAGTTCACAGATGTATTCCAGATGATCTACCAGGTTTACCTCCGGACAGGGAGATTGAATTTGAGATTAATGTCGTTCCAGGAGCTGAACCAATCTCAAAGGCACCATATAGAATGGCCCCAGCCGAATTAAAGGAATTGAAATCACAATTGCAAGAATTGATAGATAAGAAGTTTATACGGCCAAGTGTATCACCATGGGGAGCTCCAGTGTTGTTCGTTAAGAAGAAAGATGGCAGCATGCGACTCTGCATCAATTATCGAGAGCTGAATAAGATCACTATCAAAAATAGATATCCACTGCCTCGAATCGACGATTTGTTCGATCAATTAAGGGTAAGTAATTTGAATAATTACATAACAAGTATATAACTATTATAAATATCAATACAATTTTTCGTACAGGGAGCTAAAGTATTCAGCAAGATTGACCTTCGCTCTGGTTACCATCAATTAAAGATCAAGTCGGAAGATATCGCTAAGACTGCTTTTCGTACAAGATATGGACATTATGAGTTCTTAGTGATGCCATTTGGATTGACCAACGCGCCCGCAGCATTCATGGATTTGATGAACACGGTATTTCGGGATCAGTTGGATAAGTTCGTGGTAGTATTTATTGATGATATTCTAATATACTCACCGGATGAAGAGACCCATGCAGAACATCTAAGAATAACCCTGAATGTATTAAAAGGAAGCAGTTATATGCTAAACTCAGCAAGTGCGAATTTTGGCTCCATAGTGTTGCATTTTTGGGTCATGTTGTGTCTAAGGATGGTATCTCAGTAGACCCCAAAAAGATTGAGGCTATTACGGAATGGCCGAGGCCGAAAAATATGACTGAGGTCAGGAGTTTCTTAGGACTGGCAGGTTATTATCGGAAGTTTGTTGAGGGATTCTCACGGATTGCAGTTCCATTAACTCGATTGACGCAGAAAAAGACGCGATATGATTGGACTTCTGATTGCGAACAAAGCTTCACCGAATTAAAGAAGAAATTGACATCGGCACCGGTATTAGCACAACCAATATCAGGAGAGGGATTCGTGGTATATAGCGACGCATCGAAGAATGGACTAGGTTGTGTATTAATGCAGAAAGAACGAGTAATCGCATATGCGTCAAGACAGTTGAAACCCTATGAACAGAATTATCCTACTCATGATCTGGAATTAGCGGCAGTTGTATTTGCGCTTAAAATATGGAGACATAATTTATACGGAGAGAGATGCGAAATCTATACGGATCACAAGAGTTTGAAATATCTTTTCACCCAAAAAGAACTAAACATGAGGCAGCGAAGATGGTTGGAGTTGATGAAAGACTATGATCTCGCTATCCATTATCATCCGGGTAAGGCGAATAAAGTGGCAGATGCATTGAGTAGGAAGTCAAGCCATGCTAGGCAGACACCTCTAGAGAGAGAGATAGCCGAGTTTGGATTGGATGTGGTTGACTCAACTGCAAATATTCTGGCTAAATTAATGATCACTCCCACTTTAATTGATAAGATTAAAGAGGCGCAAAAGAATAATTCTGAGTTAATGACCATTGTCAAGCAGTTTGAAGAACGACCGGTGAAGGATTTTCAGTTGCATAATGATGGCAGTCTTTGGTTCAAAGGGAGATTGTGTGTGCCAAACATTTATGGAATTAAAGAGAGATTATGACAGAAGCTCACAACTCACGGTTATCTATACATCCGGGAGCAACAAATATGTATCAGGATCTTAAAAGAAATTATTGATGGAACGGCATGAAGCGTCACATTGCGGAGTTTGTGGAGAGATGTCATATTTGTCAACAAGTTAAAGCAGAACATCAGAGGCCGGCGGGACTATTACAGCCATTAGAGATTCCGGAGTGGAAATGGGAGCATATTACGATGGATTTTGTTACTGGACTTCCTAAGTCTCGTAATGGTAATGATGCGATTTGGGTGATCGTGGATCGTCTCACTAAATCGGCACATTTCTTATCCATGTCAATCCAGACATCCATAGAAAAGCTGGTGAGTATGTATATGAATGATATAGTTAGCCTACATGGAACACCTGTCAGTATCGTGTGCGATAGAGATCCACGTTTTACTTCGCGATTTTGGAAATCTTACCAAAATGCCATGGGTACCGAACTCCGGATGAGTACAAGCATTCCATCCGCAGACCGATGGACAGTCAGAACGTACCATACAAACATTGGAAGATATGCTACGCGCTTGCACTTTAGATTTCAAGGTTAGCTGGGACAAATCAGTGAAGTTGATTGAATTCTCTTACAATAACAGCTATCACAGTTCTATAGGTATGGCACCGTTTGAAGCATTATATGGAAGAAAGTGTCGATCTCCGTTGTACTGGGATGAGGTTGGCGAGAGAGCCATTATGGGCCCAGAACTGGTAGAAAAGACATTGGGGAAGATTAAAATGATACGTGAAAGGTTGAAGGCTGCACAAGATCGAAGCAAAAGCTGGGCAGATACAAAGAGACGACCGATTGAGTTTGATGTAGGCGAGAAAGTATATTTGCGAGTTTCACCGACTAAAGGCGTGAGTAGATTTGGGATTAAAGGGAAACTGAGCCCTAGATTTATTGGCCCTTATGAGATACTAGAGAAAGTTGGGACTGTTGCATACCGGTTGGCCTTACCTCCTACATTATCTCAGGTTCATAATGTGTTTCACGTATCCCAGATACGACGATATGTACACAACCCGGATCATGTACTGGAGCAGCAACCCGTGACTATTAAAGATGACATTACATATGAAGAAGTTCCCATACGGATTGTGGACCGTAAGGAGCAAGTGTTAAGGAGACGGACAATTTCATTTGTGAAAATACAATGGAGTAATCATACTGAACGAGAAGCGACTTGGGAGCCGGAACAGCAAATGCAGAAACAATATCCACAACTCTTTGTATGAGGTACGTAAGTTTCGAGGACGAAACTTTTTATAAGGAGGGGAGAATGTTACAACCTGGAAAATTCGTTATGTAGTATCAACCTTTAATACCGTAAACATAATCTCATAGGTGTATGATTCATTTGCAAATATATTATAAATGTTTGAATCCACACAATAAAAGCTCAAATTAACTTAGTTAGTAACAACTTAAACTATTAGTAAAAATTAAATCAAAAAGAAATACATGACACAACAATATTATGCTACCTTAAATAAAAAGAAAATAAAATACATACATAAAAGAAAAAGAAAAAGGAAAATGAAAAAGAAGGTGAAGACAACTTGTCTCACACTTTAAATATTTAACATTAAAAAAATAGCATGCTTAGGAATCTTGTCATAATACCCATCCATTACACCCATACTTGTCTAAAGGTTGTCTCCCACCCCATTTTTCACTATCATGGCCGGCCACCCTTAGAAGAAAGTAGGAAAGATTATTTTTTTTCTTTTAACCCCTCAAATAATGCATCTTCAATCTACAAATTCCATACTATCTCCAAGAAAACCCAACAAACATTCCAATTCCCTCCTTACACCCCTCTTGGCCGAAAGTTAGAGCTTCAACAAGGAGAAGATTTTCTTCTCCTTTCTTCACACCAACATCACTCAAATCAAGTACTACAAACACTCCATCAACTAAGAAAGATTCAAGAAGGGTGTAGCATCTAGGATCAAAGACAATCAAGGTAAGAACTTTATGAAGTTTAAGTTTGATTCTTCCATATATAGTTAGTTTCATAAGTTGCTCACTAACCCTTCATTTAAACCTTAAAAACCATGCATACAAGGAAGCAAGGAAGAAGAACTCTCTTCCAAACAAAGTGAAGGAACCATCATCTAAGTGTAAGAAAAGTGAACCAAGGCAAGTACTCTTCCTAGATCCTTCATGGCTTTGCAATTCATAAGTATTTATGTTTATATCAAAGTTGGATCATCATGTATTATGTATAAGATTCTCTTTTCAAGAAAGTATAGATCTATATTTGAGTGTTAAGTATATATAGATATATACACTATATATATACGCACATTAAATATATATATATATACACTATATATAGCACGCATACATATGTCCATATTATAAATAAGTATGTTGATATATATATATATGTATGTATAAGTGTATAGATCTACATATAAGTAAGTATAGATGTAGAAATGTATATATACATACACTACATATACACGCACGCAAAATACATATA
>AP025062.1:21028859-21088447 GCA_036186865.1 Eustoma russellianum | reverse complement strand
TATATATACACTATATATATAGTACGCATACATATATCCATATTATAAGTATGTATGTTGATATATATATTTTTTTTTTTATGAAACAGAATATTTTATTGAGCTGAAACCTCACTTATGGTGGAGGAAAACCATATTACAAAAGTCTGAGAATGCGAATAATTGAATTAATGAACTAATAATCTCATATCTCCAGTCGTATATGATATGCCGCATTAAAACCTTGCCAAGTAAAACCACCCTTGTGGATAAAACCTTGGCGAAGGAAAAAGCGTACATATTTATACGGCTGTCATTGATATGATATAGATGGAACATTGTGTACAATTGAAAATGTGCTGCTTCAGTCAGATGTAGTAATAATATGAGGCTGCAGACAGTGTGAGCACCAACGTTTGAGCTTAGTTGTCCTGCGTTGAACCAGACCCCAAAGTCTCCATGGAAAATTTGATGCCACCGTGACAGACCCAGGAAAGAATGCACTTGGTCCACATATATGATAGTTGCCACCGTGGTAGTCTCGCGCGGATGAAGAGAACATATTAGAAGAGTATAACGTCTAAAAATAGTAAGCATAAACAGAACGACAAAATGCATACCCAAGCCGCCTTGACTAGGCAGCCAAGGCGACAGTGTGTATATTCCAGCAGTAAAGAGAATGAAAAGAGCTGCTTCCTGATGTAAGCTTATGATCCAGCAGCATAGTCCTCCGTTCACCAAGGCGAAAATATAGGTGTGATATATATGTATGAAATCGCATAAATCAGAGAGGAAAGGATGTGTAAACATACCGCGCCTGCCTGCCGCCCAGTGGGCGCAGGCAGGAGAGTCAAAATAGCGCCAATCCATATGGAAGACCGTAATTGTCAAGGGACCCGTAAATGGACCGATGTGAGATCTAAAGTGACCGCCGCCCTGACTAAAGATGGGAGAGTAGCCGAAGTGAAGTATGTCGTCCTTGGGTATAACATCGCCTGCTGTGCTAAATAATGTGCTGCCATATTTGCTTCACGGTAAATATGACTGCTAGAAAGCTGATGAGAATGAACTAGATCAAGTAGCCAACGAAGATTGGAATTCCCGGGGATGGCGTGGGAATGCATTAGCCGCTCAGTGAGTTGGGCGCAATCTGACTCAAGGATAATTGAGCGATAATATGGGAGGAAATAAAGAAGACCAAAAAGTGCAGCTTGGATTTCTGCATGAAGAGGAGTGCTTTGCGGGAGCCGGAATGAGATGGCTCCTAGACATAAGCCTGCATGATTACGTAATATGGCACCGCCTGCTGCAAAGTGTCGACCCACTGCAGCATCCACATTTAGTTTCAATCGGCCCGAAGGTGGTGTAATCCAACGAATTATGATTGGTCGAGGTGGTCTAGGGGGAGGAAGCCAACTGAATATCTGACTGGGGTAGGTAGCAAGTTTAGATCCTCCGATTCTTTTGTGCCACAGAGTTAGATCATACTGAATGGATGATCGTAGAGAAAATGTTGATAAAGATTTTTTGTCTCCATATACCATGGAAGTATAAGCACACCAAATATTGTAGACAATGATGGCGGGAATAACTATTTTATAAACCCCCATAAGCGAAGAAAGCGATGACCGATACCACCAAGCAAGAAGATACTGACGTAGTTGCAACGAAGAAGGGAGAGGACAATGCAGCTCACTTGCAAAATAATACCAGATAGGGTGAACGTAAGAGCAAGATAAGAAAACATGATCTATTGTGGCCGAATGGTGCTTACAGAACGGGCATTGTGTTGGTTGCGCCGCAATGTAGCTGCAAATATAATCCTGAAAAGGCAATGCTGAATGAAATATACGCCATAGGAACAGTCGGATAGAGGGCGAATGATGCTTGGACCAAATAAAAGAAGCCGACAGCACAGATGAAGAGGAGGTCCTACAGATGTCATAGGCACTCTTGAGTGAAAATTCTCCCAGCGTGGTAGGTATCCATGTGAGTTGATCACCCTGTGTCATTGTGTGCAGGGAGCAGAAAGGATGAATCCGGCAGATAGTCTTCCAGATAGATGAATCTGGTAGCCGGGGATGATAGTCACGTCGCTGACCATATTTTGCGTGCATGAATTTACTCCACAAAGTCGTGTTCTGATGATAAGACCACCAAATACGGCAATGGTATGCCTTCTGTAGAACATTTAAATCCCGTAGCCCTAAACCTCCCTCAGCCTGTGGCTTGGTAATATTTTTCCAGGAGACCCAATGATAGCGTCGACCCCAATAAAATGCAGCCATCTTACGATGAATTATTTTGATAACCGACTTTGGTATGCCACCCGCCGCCATGACATGAAGAGGTAACGCAGCAATTACCGACTGTAACAGCACAAGTCGGCCTGCAGCCGATAATAGTTTGGAGTGCCACCCTTGAAGTCTATCATCTATATGCTGTAGCAATGAAACACAGTGATGAGAGCGAGAGATACCCTTGTGTAAAAGGATCCAAGATATCGAAATGGAAGAGATGAGAGACGCATGCCCAGAATATGTATGAAAAGTTGACGTTGTTGCGGAGTAACAGCAGCCGAAGGAATCATACTACTCTTTTGAAAGTTCACTTTCTGGCCTGAAGCAGTTTCATAATGTGTAAGAAAAGTATGAAAGTGTCTCAAATTGCGCTGTGTACCTCGAAGAAATACCAGTAGATCATCCGCATAAGCCAAATGTGTGATTGGGAACGGTATTCGTCCCAGACGGAACGGTTGTACAACACCTGCTGCTGTCAAAGCATTTAAGCCCCTGCTAAAACCTTCTGCTGCTAAAATGAATAATAAAGGAGATAAAGGATCTCCCTGCTTAACTCCTCTAAATGGGCGAAAGTAAGTAGATGGCTGACCATTGATCAACACTGCAAACGTGGTAGCACTTAAGTGATTCAGGATAATCCGCGTGAAAAAGCTTGAAAATCCGAAGGCCCGGAGAAGTAACTCCAAGTATTCCCAGCTAACTCTGTCAAAAGCTTTCATCATATCCAACTTAAGACAAAGTTGTGAACCCCCTCGATCGAGCATATGAATCATCTTACGGGCCAATAAAACTGAGTGTGAAATGTCCATACCAGGAAGAAAGCCCGTTTGTTCTGGAGATATCAAGCGTGGTAATAACTTGCTCAAACGACTAGCAACAATTCTGGAACAGACTTTACTGATAAAATTAGTGAGACATATTGGGCGATAATCACTGAAGGTAGTTGGAGAAGGTTTCTTCTGGATTAATGTAATCAATGCGCTAGCCATTGCTTTGGGCTGCGGAACACCAAGAAAGAATTCTTGTACTGCTAAAACAACATCCGTATGTATAGATCTACATATATAAGTATGTGTAGATGTATAAAGGTATATTAATATACTCATTTGGCTTTGAATATCAAGGTATATATATATACACACATTCGGTTTTGATGTATATATATATATATACATACGGTATATATATATATATATGTATATATATTTATATATATATATATACATACATATGTATAGGTGTATAGATCTATGTATGTGCATATACGGATCTATATGAATATATGCATATGTGTAATATATATTTTAAAGAAAGAAAATGAATAAGTATTTGTGTATTACCTACTATATAGTAAAAGATTTTATAAATGTATATATAGTATATATATAGGTTCGGCTATTAAGAGCCTTGATGACAAAATGATTTCATTATATTTTGTACAAGTATATATATTTATATATGATGAATATGTTGAACTATGAAAATGAATAAGTTTTAGATACTATACAATATATCATAAAATGATTTATATACATATATTCCATATGTATATATTCGGCCTTTAGGCTTGATAACAAAATGATTTTACCATATTTTGTACAAGTATATATATGCATGTATGATGAATATGTTAAACTATGAAAATGAATAAGTTTAGATATTACATAATATATCATAAAATGATTTAAAATATATACATACTAAGTGGCACATTCGGCCTTAAGGCCTTAGTGACCAAAATGTTTTCCACATATTTTTATACAAGTATATATGTATATACGGTGAATATGTTAAGTTATGAAAGTAGGCTAAGTATGTAGTTTGTGTATTATGTTATGAAAAGTATGAAATTTAATGTATGAGTATGATATGTTACATGTTATGTATAATAATATAGGTAGGTTATGATAAGATATAGGTTATGAAATCTAAGATGAAATATTAAAGTAATAAGAAATTTCATGATATAGGCATGTAAGTATGAATTATGATAAGCATGTATGGAATAGATGATACCAAATTATTGTATGATGATAATGGAGAAAAAGAGGCTGTTTTAGTGTGATAACCGAATGGTAGGCAAAATGGTATTTTTGTTTAAGTTGTGATATGTAGAAGAAAATTAAGTAAGTGATGTTACTAGTGGTAGCATGACAAGATACCCGTATTTGATGGAGTCTCACTTGCATGAAAACAAGATTTGCAAAGTATGTTGTCACATTTCATGTTTCAAAAAAAAAAATTCATATGCATAGGAATAATGAACACGAGACGAATGATTCCAATGACCCATGTTATGATCATGTTATGTTATGTTATGTTGTAGCGTTGTCCTGACATCGGGACCGGAGTGGTAGATGTCAGGGGCCCATGTTTACGTTATGGCTGAGTGTAACACCGGGTCTGGGACACGGGATCTCAGTCATAATGCGTCACCGTTAGTACATGTACCTATGTTCATGATGTTATGTTGTACATGTACTATATGGGGAATCATTCGGTATGTCGTGCGTTATTATTCTTATGAAAAGTGCTATAGCCAACGATGAAAATGTTATGTCTTCGTGTTATGAAAATGTCATGTTATGCAAGTTATGAAAATCATGTTAGGTTTATGAAAAGTCATGTTTACAAAAAGTCATTTTATGAAAAGCCATGTTTTATGCATCATGTCATGATCATGTCCCTTAGATGAGGATTAGAATATTCGTACGAACATTATGCTTTAAGACGATTAAGAAAGATCAGGTACATAGATGTGATGAA
This sequence comes from Eustoma russellianum, assembly GCA_036186865.1. NCBI lineage: Eukaryota > Viridiplantae > Streptophyta > Magnoliopsida > Gentianales > Gentianaceae > Eustoma > Eustoma russellianum. Next base: position 21,083,402 of record AP025062.1, on the reverse strand, counting down.
TGCAAGTTATGACTTTCGTGTAAGATGAATTAGTATTCAAGTATGAAAGGTATACTAAGGATATGCTGAGGAAGAATGATATGACCTCTCAGGTATGAGATAAAATCTTATGTTCTGTTTTATTCTTATATAATGCTGCCATTTGTAAATGGAGATGTAATTACATATACGTTGTTACTTTATCACTATTTGTTAACCCATGTATGATTCACATGAAGTATCTATAAAGAATACTTGCTGAGCGATTAAAAGACGGTGGTTATCGCTCATACTTGCCTCTTAACATTTCAGAGAATAGGGACCCTGATGCCGTGTTCATTGAGGAGGAACCCCAGATAGAGTATCCGTGAGCGAAGATTTAGGCTGAAGAGATGTACCTGTTGTGTGAGCTTTATTTTATGTTGATGTAATAAAGTTCTCGTGAGAAACTGTATTTGTGGTTGTGTGGATTTGAACGGTTTGTAATAACATTATTTATGTTGTGGGTTTGTTTTAAGATGCTTCCGCTATATCGATTACAATTCATGTTGACATACACATGTGTGGTATCGACGCCTTGTACTCTATGGAGTAGAGTATGGTGGGTGCACTGAACCGGAACTCTGGTTTCGGGCGGGGCGCTACATAAACAACCTACTCCAGTCTTCAAGGAACACCTTCCTTGGTTCACACTAATCACACACATGCACTAAACCTTGCCAGAGGGTTGATGGAGTTACACACCAACTCCAACCCTTTACAAACCTTGTACAATGAATACAATTCGCGCGAACACCACCACGTCGCAAGAATGAAGATTGATCACACCTTGATCAATCTTTTACAAAGATATAGAATATGTGGTGGTCTATATCAAGCCTATTCAAGATTGAAAAATATGAATACAATAGGCTTTCAAGAAGAAAGAAAGAAAGAGAATGTAGAAGAGGAAGAGCTAGGCGTTTGATCACTTTGATTTTGCAATGCTTGTGCTTGTCTAGTTTTTGCTCATCTTCTTTCCTTTTAATCTTGTTGCAGTCGTCCCCCCTTGGGTCCTCCACCTCTTGAAAATTATCTTCTAAGTCCTAGGGAGAATGTAAGACATCATTGTGACATGGTCTTGCTTACTTGGCAGCTTCTCATTGGATGATCATTTAAGCTTTGCTTACTTGGCACTTCATGATAGGTTGAATGTTGTCATCATTGATGACTTGGAAAAATCTGAATATATCACTCAAACATGTGCCAATATCAATCACAAAATAATTTCCATAAAGCTCAAGATTGTCACATAAATGTTGCAAGACACAATTTCTTCCTTACCAAGCCAAAAAATCGGCCATAATGAGTATATACCATGCTGAATTTTCAGCATGTGACACATGGAGATAAAGTTCAAAATATTACCATTTTTCTTTGATTTTGCTTTTTAAAATAAATCACCAATTGATGGTAAATATCCTTATCACATTGGAAATGAATTTGGACACTTTTATGCCCTCACATTCGGCCATGACACCTCTCACACATGCTGAAAAATTTTCAGCATGTGTGATATATGAAATATCACAATTTTTGAATTTAAAGAATATTCAAATTGCTTCCATTTCTTCTCCCAATCAATCACATAATTCAAGATGATAAAATATAGCCTTTTAATGTGAGAATTTCGGCCACCATACTTACACATGCTGAAATTTTCAGCATGTGTTATAAGTGAGACAAAGTTTGAAATCTTACCATTTGTAGCTTCTCTCTTTAATTCACCAACATTGTATGATTGATCCTTGACCAATCAATATGCCAACCAGGCTCCAAATAAGCTCCATCTCAGCTGTAGGGGCGTTAGATAGTGTATGTGCATGTGCTGAAATTTATTTTTGCTAACTTTGTAAAATAGTGCACATTTAATAATACACACATGTTATATTCCAATCAGCCCTTAATTTAATTTTCTAGAACACTTTAAGATGTATAACATATGTAAAAGTGTCTAGATATGTGTCATATGATGTACCAAAAATGTTCCATGTATTGTGTATGTAGAAAACCGAATTTTCGATGTTTATCGATTACCAGACAATGATATATATAGACACATACACACTTGGCGCCCTTTAGGTAGAAAAAAGAATAAGAAAATTGTGGTTAGAAAAATACCCCAACAAAATAACAAGTCTACAAAAATTTTGTAGAAACCAAGTGGTAGTATTTTCCTAATCCAACGACTCCCACTACTAGAATAGGCGATCATTTAGCAAGAAATGAAGACAAGATTTTTTTGTCTTCTTCAACCAATTATATATCATTTTCTCCTACCCAAAATCTTACACCATCTTACACACTTCTTACACCTTTTTCTTGCAACTCTAACGAATCACCAACTACTCCCTCCCCACTGCATTATACCCGGCCCTATAGTCAACAAAAAGGGAAGCGTTGGTTTTTGCCTTCTTCAATAAATAAGCACTCATTTTCTACCAAAAAACCTTCTAACCCTTACACATTTTCTTACACCTTTCAACAACCCAAATTACTCCCTATTTTCTCCTACATGGCCGGCCAACTAGAAAAGGAGGGGAGATATTTTCCTTCTTCCTCTCTTTCTTCACTCCACTTTCTTACGAGCCTTTACCTACTTCCATCTTTTTCCATCAATCTTCATAATTTCTTCCTCCCTCTTCCCCCCAAAACCTCCAACCGTCCCCCTCTCTTCTCCATTCACTTTCTCCATCTTCAACTTATTTCATCTCCCACACTCCATCTTCTTACACATTTCAATCACCATCATCCTTTCTTCCAACTTTCTCCAACTAACAAATCCTCTCCAACTCATTTCAAGTCTTCAATAGATCTTCCAACTCTTCTTCCTCTACACTTAAAACTGAGAGCTCCTTGAGGACCAAAAGGGAAGATTTTTTCTTCGAACACTTCACCATCTTCTAACACTTCCAAGGCAAATCTTATTTCTATCTTCTCTTCTCCCCTTCAATCCTTCAAGATGAAGTTCATCCTCTCCCTTCAAGCTCCCAACTGTACCTCCTCTCTCTATATTTCCTTCCACCTTCATCTTTCATTCATTTAATCTACTACAAACTCTCTTTTTCTCCAAATGAAGAACAAAGTATTCCAAACCTCCCCCTTTATATTTTGGTCATGAGTTTTGCAAGGGAAGAACAAGGGGGGAAACTTCTTTTCTTCATCTCATACATTCATTTGGAACAGTAACTACAACATCCTCATTCCTTTCAACACCATGGCCGAATTTTAAGACGTTTAAAACCAAGGTGTAGCAAAGTAAGAACATCATCTAAGATAGGTTTATATTTATCCATTTATATATTTCCATCGTTGCTCACTAACTTCTCCATTTTTGTGAGAAAAACGTGGACTTTAAAGTGATATGGAGAAGGTTTTCTTCAAGCCAAGTGAAGAAATCTTCACTTTCATACTAAGGTTAAGTGATAAAAGACATTACTCTTCCTAGATCCTTCATGGATTTACAAAGATCTATGTATATATGTTCATATAAAGTTTGATCATTAATGATATATGTTCAAGTTTTTTGTATCAAGAATATGTAACTGCTTTGTTCATAAGTGATGAAAATATGATGATGTATGTATATATATATATATATATATATATATATATATATATATATATATATATATGTATACACGGCCAAGTGTATAAAGTTGGACTAAGTGTATAAATGAAATGAAATGAACACCTTTTTTAAACGAAAGGAAATTATTTTATTATGATGATCTACATGTTTATTTATATATATGCATATTTCGGCCAAGGTAAGGCTTTTATACCCTATGTATTTCATTTTCATGGTTTCCATAATTTTGCATGTTTATTTATTTTATGATATTATTGAAAGCAATTATGATGATGGAAACTAATATGTATATAGTTGGAATAAATATCAAAACTAAATGGCTCTTGAAGATAAAACCTCCAATGTGTCACCATCTTCATCATCAAGTCTTATTTGTCTTCACATCATTGGTTGACCTTGTACACTTGGCAACATCAAGCAAAATGATTGGACCACCTTGGAACACCTTATGTTGGCCGATTTTTCCACCTTGGCATGTCTTAATTATCCTTCGCAAAATGAAGATAATAAGAAGAAGACAGAATGGCATATTCCTCCACTATCCCCTCAACTCATTGGCTTGAGAATAGTCATGTGGGAGTTGAAAAATTCAAACCAAAAACAGCTCCAAGAATAGTCATACTAGCCGGTTTTTTCAAATGAGAATTTCCAAGTTGACAATTTTGTCAACTTGCTTCTTTTTGGTTGGTCCACTTGTCACCAAGACATAAAATGAATAACATATCATCTCCAACTGCATATGCACGTTTTTCAACATATATACATCTATATCAACTCAGATTTTTGAAGAAGAAATCAACAAATAATAGTTGACAAGATTATGTCAACATGTAACATCAAAATTCCCAATATTTCTTCGTGTATGTTGTGATCATTTCCATACCTTTAACACCATTAAATTCTCTGAAATATGATGATAAATATATTTCAATAACATATAGAAGAGATTCTTCAAGAAAGAAATAGAATGTGACATCACACCCCATCACATATCCCGGTACTGTGGATAATATCATCTTTTGAGAAAAATAATATAAAGCCACCATATAATCTTCAAGATAATCATAACTCAACTCCAGAATGAAGATGAGAATATACTCAAGAGATTCCTTGAGTGAAAATACCGAAAATACCCTCAGAGGTAAAATGACCAAAATGCCTCTAGTGAGAGAAAACTCCAGAAATGACCCCGATGGTCATAAATAAATATAATAATAACATCTTTGTCATGATAAATAAGATGAGAATAAGTCCTTGAAGTATTTCAACCATATCATGTTCCTACAAAATTCAAAATACCAATTTTGTCTTTTTTGGTAAGTTGTAAAAACTTCCAAGGCACGTTAGTCACAAGTCATTTATAATTATCAAAACCACATAATATCAACCAAATGAACATATATAAATCATATAAAAATGAAAACAACTATTTTATCATATTTTAGAAAAATATTTCTTTTAACCCTAGACATCGATCGATCGAAGTGCCTCAACTTCAGAGATCAATGTGTCACAGTGAGTTTCAGAATTTGTCTTTGACCTACATCGATCGATCGAAGTGAGGGTTTGATGTATACATCGATCGATCGATGTGTCTCAGGTTTAGAGATTGATGTCTCACAGTATGGTCTTGAACTTTCTCTGCCTTGCATAGATCGATCGATGTGAGGGATTGAAGTACATCGATCGATCGAATGCAACAACATAAGAGATCGATGTCAAATTTTTTAACTTTCAATCACATATAACACCATGTGTGATATTTTTATGCATTCACCACTTAAAATTATGACTTTGAAAATTATCCAAACATATTTCTCAACATCTTGCATGAATAATGTAGCCAACAATTTTGCCATGTGTATAAGTGTGGAAATGCCCAACTTTCGGCCAAGTGGCTAAAAGAAAGGCCATGATGATGATTTAAATAATTATTTGAGTGTGCTTGTATTTGTACTTTGCATATACTATTGTATGATTAATTTGCAATGTGTGTCTGTGCATGTGGGTCACGGCCAAGTGGCCATAAAAGGGTGCAATGATAATGACTTCTAAGAATTATTAGTGTGTGTGTGTATATATATATATATATATATATATATATATATATATATATATATATATATATATATATGTCTGTACCAAGTGTATGAAACAAGGTTGTCAACTAGTGGCATTGTGTATATTTGTATGGGTGAGGTCACTTTCGGCCAAATGGCCGTTTTGACAAACTCCAATACCGAAAATTGGATAGTTAATTGGGCATACAAATATATATACATATGGAACTTTTAAATTTCATCATATTTATATGATAAGCTAGGAAATATACAAATTCGTAAACTAAGTAACTAACAAAATACATAGTGGGCTGTTTTAATCACTTTAAGTCAAAGTAATTAACAAAGACAATACGATAAATTCAACAATTCAGCCAAGATAAGAAAGTAGGCTGTTTTTATTAGAACTTTGAAATAAAATATAAAAAGGACTGTTTGGGATACGATTGTAGCAAATAAAGTCAAAGGTGGGCCGAATTTCATGTTTTAGCCGTTGACCCCACAACAGGGGCAAGATGGTAATTTTACCTAAGAAAGGTGTTGAGAAAAAGGGTTTGAGTGATTTATAAATGCATGATTTAAATGCCACGTGCTTACGAAATGTATGAACAAATTATTACTTGACACGTTTATGTGATAAACATGCTTTATATGCTTATATATATTGTTGTCGTACTAACAAGCCATGAAGCGTTAAACCTTACATCATATGGCAAACATTTGTTGTCTTTGTACTATTTTCAGGTGACACAATTAATGAACTAAACTAGTTCATTAAGTGAAGTGCTTAAGTTAATGAACAAACTAGTTCATTAAATAAAGACATATTCATGAACAAACTAGTTCATTGATGAACTACACACATGGAACATTTTTGGTATAGATGTAACATGTATATAGACACTTTTTACACATTCAAGACATGTTAAAGTGTTCTAGAAAATTCAAAATACTGCTGATTATTATTTACCATATATGTGTAAATATTGTGCATTATTTGACAAAGCTTGCCAAAATAAAATTTCAGCACATGTGCAGCTCATCATACATGCCTACTACATCCATGTTGTAGCCAAGGTGGAGCTTATTTGGCACTTCAATTGGTGGAGGATATGCCACACAAGATTTGTGACATTGAAGAGGGCAACACACAAGGAAAGAATTCAAGAGACACATGCTGAAAATTTCAGCACATGTCTACATAGTGGGCGATTGTTTCCTCTTAGTTATCTTCAATTTTCCTTCCAAAATTGAAGGGGATTAATGTGTGATTGTATGGTAATTATTTGACAAGAATTTGAGCACATGTTTTCAGATTTTTTTTGAAGAATTTACAGCTCATTTAAAGGGTGCCAAGGTGGACTAATGATGGCCAATCAACAAGTGACAACAAGGCAAGGTCAAGTCATCCTTCCAATCATATTGCACCAAGTAAGCAAGATTGTGTCATTTTTTACACAAGGCAATCTTTCAAAGACATTAAAGACAATTCTCAAGGAAAAGTAAACCCTAGGGGGCGGCCAAAGTATGATAAAAAGGAGAAGATGTGCAAGACAAGGCTAAGCAACAATTCATACTCTCACAAGTGCAAAAAGCAAGACTACTCTCTTCTTCTTCCTTTCTTTCTCTTCTTCTTAGTCTCAAGCCTATCATTCATAGGCTCTGATTATACCACCTATACATGTTCATTTCTTGTAAAAGGTTGATCAAGGTATTGATCAAACCTTTATTCGATCGGTGGTGATGTTCGTGATTGGTTTGCTTGATTGTTTTGATTGTAAAAGGGTGGAGTTGGTGCTTAACTCCAGTCACCCATGTGGTAAGGTGATTTTGTGTTTAGTGATAACCGAGGAAGGTATCCTCGAAGACTGGAGTAGGTTGTTTTAACCGAACCAGTATAGAATTCTTGGTGTTCTTACTTTTCAGCACTTTACTTTCAGTTTCCAGTTTTCTGTATCAATTTCATTAGCACGGTAAAAATAGAAAACAATTTTCAAAAATCCCAAAAGTTTTTAGAAACATAGCCACACGTCCTAGTTTTCATTGGGCATAAGTTTCAACTTATTTGGATAAGTATAAGTAAGTCAAACGTTAATAGATCTGAGACTAGTGCAATCTGATTTCCAGACTTGCAAAGGTTGCAAAAATCAACGTATTTGACATACTTATCAAGGAATTTTGAAAACCTGTTTCAACCCATTAAAGTACATACTTTTGAGGTCTCACCATAAAATTTTTAGCCCATTTAGAGTTCCCAATTAATAAGAATAAAATTTTCAATTCGGAGAACAGTTTCTCGCAGATTTCTGCAGTCTAAAAAAACGTGATTTTAAGGGGTTAGGCTTAAAGTTTTTATTTAAAATTTTTGTGAGTCCCTCATAACATCTAAGAGTACAACTTCACCAAATTTCATAATTTTTGGAGGTCTAAAACTAGGTCATTTAGATAAATCAGATCAGTGTCTGAAAACAAAAATTCTTTTCAGAAATGAGGTTTTTGGTCCAAAAGTTTTTAGAAACCAAATTTTCCACATCCACTATTCAACCCCCCTTCTAATGGAGCTATACTGGTCTTACATATTCATGTGGTTAAAACTTGAACATGCTACATGAATGATCTAACTTTGATATAAACATATATACTTAACCTTTGAAAATCCATGAAGGATCTAGGAAGAATACTTGCCTTTCTCACTTATTTAACCACTTAAAGTGAAGATTCTTCACTTGGCTTGGAAGAAAATCATTCTGCCTCCTTCTTGATGATCACAGTTTCATTAGGCAAAATGGAGGAGTTAGTGAGCAACTATGAAGATTATTAAAAGGGAAGAACTTAACTTTTTTTCTTACCTTGTTTTCCTTGATTTATGTCTATACTACCTTTCTTGTTCCCTACTTGGATGAAGAAGAGTATTGGAACTTGTCTTGGATGTGTTTATGTGGGATGGAATGAAGAAAATTTTTCCTCCTTTTCTTGGTTGTAGTTCTCGGCCAAAGGAAGAAGAAATGTGTTGGAAGACTTGTTCGTTGTCTTGGCGGAGAGAAGAGAGAGTAAATTGTGAGAGATGAAATGTTGAAGTCCGGTTGGAGTGAGGTGGAGGGAGAAAGTGGGAGTTTCATGATGACTTTAGTTTATATTAGGAAGTAGGGATATGATGGTGGCTTGGAGTGTAAGAAGAAGCAATCTTGCCTTATTGGAGGTTGGGGTTGACCGGCCTAGGGTGTAGGGAGGGAAGAAAAGGGTGGCTTGTCTCGTTTTGGTGTAAGAAAGTGGAAGAAAATGTGATGATTGGTATAAAAGTGTGTAGGTTTTTGTTGTGTAGTTGAAGACAAAATTGAAGAAAATATTTCTTCCCACTTGCATGGAGGGGGTAGAATAGGACAAAATACCATCATTTGGTTTCTATCCAATTTTCTACTTTTGGTATTTTGTAGGGTATTTTTCTAACCACAATTTCTTCTTCCTTTTTCCCTCCTAAAAACCGTGTGTATGTATGAGTGTATTTATATATTCATTTTCCTTTTCTTCTTCTCCAAGATATTTATCATGCCCTAATTGATTTTTCCTTCTATTTAAGTAGTGAAAATTATGGTGTCATGTATTTTTTATTTGATGTAATTTAAACTAATTAATCCTTAAGTTGTTACCGATTAAGTTTATTTAATTTTATCGTATGTTCGACAACGTTTGTTATTGAATTCGCTAGTGTATCGACACACCGAAGAATTTAGGGAGCACATACCGACGTAAATAAATTTTACGGTATTAAAAACGTTACGACGTAATGGAAAAATTTGGGGCACAACATTCTGCCCCTTATAAAAAGTTTCGTCCTCAAAAATTACGTATCTTATACGAAGAGCTGCGGATACTGCTTCTGCATCTATTGCTCTAGCTCCCAAGTTGCTTCCTGCTCGGTATGATTACTCCATTACACCTTTACAAACGGAATCGACCTCCTTCTCAATGTTTGCTCCTCGCGATCCACGATATGTATCAGTACCTCCTCATATGTAGCATCCTCTCGAATCGTCACTGGCTGCTGCTCGAGGATGTGGCTCAGATCATGCACATAACATCGCAACTGCGATACATGGAATACGTCATGCACCTGCTGTTAGGTCCGAAATACACTCTAGAGGGGGAGGTGAATAGAGTGTTTGGCCCTTTTGCAGAATTTTCTTGTTTTTCTCAACTCAAAAAGGATATTCAAAATCAGAGAAAGAATTGGAGATGAGAGGTAATGAATGAGTACACCGGATATAGAGTGGTTCGAATCGTAAATGATTCTACTCCACAACCACTTTGTTTTCAAAGTGGATTTTCAACAACTACTCTTCTTATTATGAACAATAAGAACAACCACAGCAACACTTACACTAACACTTTAGTGTAAGCAACAACAACAGCAACTTTTTGCACAAAACACTTGTGCAACTACAACAACTACAGCTCTTAGCAAGAACAACTTCTTGCTTCCTTACAACTTCAACAAAAGTTCTCTCAAGAACTTCTCACAGTGGGTTGAAGAGATATAGTAAGGTTCACACTTTCTCACAAGTCTAAGCACAAGCAAGAGATCAAATAATTATGGTTCCTCTTGTGCTTGACTCTCTTTCTCTCAATATACAACAATGAAGATCAAAGAAAGCTAGACAAGCATTAAACAAGTTTACAAGTATGAGAGAAATATACAACAATGGTAAATGAAGCTAGATGATTTTGAAAGTGTGTGTTTGCTTCATCCAAGCCTCCTCTATTTATAGATGAAGTTCACCACGTTTTTGAGGCTCTCCACCAAGTCTTCATCTTCAAAAATGTCAAGACAATGCCCAAATAGTCTCTAGCCACCCTATAGAGTGATTTGATCTTGGATAGCCACCCTAGAGAATCTTAGACATGTATACAATAGTCAAGGAAGCATGTAATAAGTTGGGTTAAAGTCCACAAGAAGTTTGAAGAAGATTGGAAAGAGAAAACCTTAAAAATCAACCTTGGATTTTATTCTAACGTTCAAAAAATTTGAATTCTGGAGGACATCGATCGATCGAAGTCCCTGAAAGGAGAGATCGATGTCCTCAGAAGATTTTCAAAAATCCTGCACTGCATGACATCGATCGATCGATGTCAGGGGCTGAAGTGACATCGATCGATCGATGTCACCTGGTTTAGAGACTGAATTACTCAGTTCAACATCGATCGATCGAAGTCAGGGGATGAAGTGACATCGATCGATCGATGTCCTTGTGGTTGAGGGTTCGATGTCCTCAGACAGACATCGATCGATCGATGTCAGGGGCTGAAGTACATCGATCGATCGATGTCCCTAGTTTGAGAGATCGATGTCAACCAGTGACTTCCAATCTCAACCATCTTTGGACATAATGTGTTTTGCCCATCTTGCATCGAATATTAAACATAATTTCAACTCATTCAAAACATCTTTTCATCATCAAAACGTTTTACAACTTAACAATCTCCCCCTTTTTGATGATTTCAAAACCATAATTCAAAAGATGTTTTTACATGATACTTTTTCAACTAAACTTGATATTCTACAACTCCCCCTTAGTTCATGCTCTCTTATCAATCTACCCAACATGCTCCCCCTCAAACTATGCATCAAGTTTTGTATTTTCATCATTTCAATATGTAAAGCATATCAAGAGACTCCATGTCATGTTATACCAAATTTAACTTCTCAAGCAAAATTATGTGATGAAAAACAACCAATTTAAGTTTAGCCATTTGAATAACCATGCCTATCCAAGTCATGCTAATATGTCTAGCTAAATATACCAGAACTCGCCATGTTAATATCCAATTATGCTTCCCAACAATCCATCATCATCAACTGGCATCCAAAGCTATATCAAACCAAGGTTAAATAAGACATGCCAAAACCAAATTATGTCAACCTAACCAAGTGTCAACATGCTAACGATACCAAAATAAGCTAACAATACCAAGATGGTGCCAAAACATGCATGCCAATAATACCAAATATGCTAACAATACCAAGACGGTGCCAAAACATGCATGCCAATAATACCAAAAACTTCTCCCCCTTTTTGAAAGCATCAAAAAAAAATTAGAGATACGAACACGAAAATATAAAGGTCATGAAAAAAATATCAAGTTTTGAGATAAAGATGTAAACTCAAACTTGCAAAAAAAAAGCATAAGTACGAGGAATGAGGAATCATCAAGTACTACTCCTCATCGGAGGAGAAACATAGTTCAGAGAGAGCGGCTTTGAGCTTTGCTTTCAACTTCTGGTACTTGGTCTTTTGCACGTTCAGCTCAGTTTGGAGTGTCTTGACTTCAGTGTCCACTTTTGTTTCCAGCGATTTTAAGCGGTTCTGGAATGTCGTATAGCCTTTCTCCAAATCATCTATACGAACAGCCTCTGTGGTCAATTCTTCACCCCATTGACCAAGAGTGCGTTGAATGTCATTTATCTCGGCTTCAACATCGAAATCATCTCCGGAGTCACTGTCTTCCTCCATTGGAGCTTTGCCTTTGTCTACTCGGGATGTAGGACTAAGAGGGTTAGGTTGGGGTTCAACGGTTGGCTCAATGGGGTGTGGTGGTATCTCCGGCTCATTCTCAGCTTCATCTTCCTCCGGGTCTTGACCACCACCCCGTCGTTGCGCTTCCTTTCTTGACTTAAGAATCTGCTGGATGATAGACTTGGAGTAATAGTCCTTATTTGTGATTGTCTCTTCGTAGTCGTCATCCAGTACCAAATTTGCGTTTCTCAATAATTTATATATCAGATTACTGTAAGGAAGTGCCTTTGACTTTTTGGTAACTGCCTCCAACACATTTTCAAAGAATACTTCTCCAAAGTTTACCTGCTCTCTCATGGCTATGCGGTATGTGATGTAGAAGTCTAGGTTGCTCGAAAGTTTGGCTGATTTTCCATTTACACAGAAGGTGACTATTGCAAGCAAAACTCGGTAAAGCAAAGGCATATCATTTGTGTTTTTCGTAGGGTGAAAGCCAAGAAAAGTTTTGACTTCATTCTCAGTCACTTGGTATTTGTGAAAGTCCCACTTCCAAGGATCGAAATCCTTGAATCCCTCATTAGGTGCACCAAGAATAGCATTAATTTGAGTGGTGTGAAAAGAGACCACTTGACCATCAATAACCGAATTCAGAGAAAATGGATTTCCATTTAGATAGTCAATCCAAAGGTTGGCATAGAACAACCGGGTATAATGAGTAGACATTGAACTCATCTCAGAGGTATCCCATAGAAACATCCAGTTTTGAGCATACAACAAATCAATTATAGGTTTCAATTCTGCATTGCTCAAAATGTCCTCAATTTTGAGCAGTTTTGATGGAATAGTAGACCTATTGCTATTTTCCCATTCTGTGAATAATAATTGAGCTCTCTGAGATATATTAGTGTATATACCTAATCCTAGAGGTGAAGCCAGTGCATTCTCATATTCTCCAGTTTTAAGCCAAGGGAAATTTCGAATGTGAAGACTTTCTCTTACCTCACGGATTAGATGTTCTTGAGATGGCTCTGGTTGCTTCCGCAATCCTGCTGTCCTTGAGCCAGTTGGAACATGTGGTTGATTTTCTCCTGGAGATGTTCTCTTCCTCTTGGGATGATTTTTGGTTCTTGGTGCCATTTGAGAGTATTAGGGCACGAAAATGCTAGATGATTTGTTTGGATATTGAAAATTGGTGTAGATTTAGGTAGGATTAGTGAAAAAATTTATCTTGAGGGAAGGATTGGAAATTTGGTTCGTTTGTTGGATAGTTTTCGCAGGTGAGAATTAGGGTTCGAAGTGTGGAAATGAAGAAATGAGGGTTTTTGCAGTTTTATAAACCCTGTCCCGCTGACATCGATCGATCGATGTCAGGGACTTCAATCGATCGATGTCCTGAACATCGATCGATCGATGTCCTGAACATCGATCGATCGATGTCTTTATAGACATCAGTCTCTGAGATTTTTCACATAGATCGATCTATGTGTGCAGATTTCTGCAATTTTGACATTTTTAACCCTTTAATCATTGTTTATCATTCCTAATCTTGTTCTAATTGATTCGAATGTCTCAATGGGAAGGGATTTGGTAAAGATATCCGCCAGTTGGTCATTTGTTGGAACAAACTCAACGCATACCAATCCTTTTTGAATGCAATCTCTTATGAAGTGATGCCTCACTTCAATGTGTTTTGTTCTACTATGATAAACCGGGTTTTGTGCTATACTTATGGCTGAGGTATTATCACATAGGATGGGAACTTTTTCAAACTTAACATTGTAATCGTTCAAGGTGTTGATCATCCAAAGTAGTTGTGCACAACACGAAGCGGCCGATACATATTCGGATTCCGCCTTGGAAAGTGACACACTATTTTGTTTCTTGGAAAACCAAGAAACTAAGCAGTCTCCAAGGAATTGACATGTCCCGGAGGTGTTTTTCCTATCAACAAGGTTTCCGGCATAATCGGAGTCACTATATCCTCTTAGATCAAAACAACCATTTTTGGGATAAAACAATCCGAAGTTCAAAGTTCCTTTCAAATACCTAAAGATACGTTTAATGGCAACTAAATGCGATTCCTTAGGCATATTTTGAAATCTAGCACATAAGCACACAGCATGCAAAATATCCGGCCTACTAGCGGTCAAATAAAGTAAACTACCAATCATACCCCTATATTTTGTTACCTCAACCGGCTTTCCTTTCTCGTTTTTGTCAAGCTTTGTACTTGTGCTCATCGGAGTACTCACACTCCTTGCATCCTCGAATTTATACTTCTTGAGCAAATCCTTTGTGTACTTTGTTTGAGATATGTATACTCCATCTTGAGTTTGCTTGATTTGTAGACCAAGAAAGTAGTTGAGTTCACCCATCATGCTCATTTCAAATTCTCCTTCCATCAATTTTGCAAAATGCTCACAAAGAGAATCATTAGTAGCACCATTTTGTTGAGGAGTTCTTGGAGCTGAAAAATTGTGTCCATACCCTTTGGATACACAAAATTCCTGAAATTCTCCATCAAACTCACCACCTCTATCACTTCTAATTTCTTTAATTGTGTCTTCTCTTTGATTTTCTAGTCTCTTACAAAGTTTTATAAATTCTTGACAAGCATCATTCTTTTTAGCTAAGAACATTACCCAAGTGTACCTAGAGTAGTCATCTACCACCACAAAGGTGTAATTTTTTCCACTTAGACTTGCTGTACCAATATCCCCATACAAATCCATATGAAGCAATTGTAGAGGTTTGGTGGTGGAGATTTCACTTTTGGGCTTGAAACTTGTTTTAACAAGCTTTGCCTTCTGACAAGTGTCACATAAGCCATGGTTTTCGAAATTTAATTTTGGAAGACCTTGGACTTTTTCATTTTTGCAAATCTCTTTGAAATTCTTAAAACTAATGTGTCCAAGTCGTCTATGTCATAGTTGAGTCAAATTATTTTTGGCAACTAGGCAAGAAACATTTTGTGATATCAAATCATGTGTGCTAAATTTGTAAACATCATTTTTACGAATAGCTTCGAAAACAATCTTATCGTTCTTTTTCACAACACATTTTCTTTTCACAAACTCAATTTGAAAATTAGCATCACAAAGTTGGCTAACACTTATCAAATTGTACTTAAGCCCTTCTACATATAGTACATTATTAATAGTAAAGGAAGAATTACCAATTTCTCCATGTCCAAGGATTTTGGCTCTCCCATTGCCAAAATGCACCGTTCCACCATCTTGGAGCTTGAGCTTGGTGAACAACGTCTTGTCTCCGGTCATGTGAGTTGAGCATCTGCTGTCCATAAGCCATTTGGTTCCTTCTTCTTTGGCTACTCCATTTATCTTGAGAGCCTACAAAACCAAAAGATGTATGCATTGGTACCCTTTGATGGTTGGGTCCTTTAGGGTTAGTTTTTCGACCGTTAGGCTTCCAAACATATGTGTTTTCAAATCGAGCTTTACATGCTTTCTTTACATGTCCTAGTTTGTTGCAATAGAAACAAGTGGGTACATGCTTTGGTTTAGAAGATGATGAATTTTGTTGTGTTTTTCTATTGTTTGCCTTTTTCTTTAAGGACTTAGGTTTAATAGAAGATGATGAGTTAAATTCTAAACTGGATTTATCATTTCCAATCCTTTGATTTCCAAGTAGTATGTTTAAGTTGTTTTTCCCATTTTTTTAGTCTTTGTAAGTCTAACTTTAGTTTCTCACATTCTTTTCTAATTTCTTCATTTTCAAGAGCTACGGTTTTATGCATGGTAAGTATGATATCATGCTCTTGAAACATCAAAATATTTTTGTTATGTAAGCTCTTATTTTCTAAAATGCATTTCTTGAATTCTTTCTTTAAATGCTTATATTTCAAATTTAATTTCTCAAAGTCATCTTGCAAATCTCCAATTTCATCATGCAAATTTGAAGGGTTAGAATTTACCTCAAGGTCATCTTCAATTGCCATAAGACAAGTATGTTGAAATTTTGGATTGTCAACCATTGCCACAAGTCCAACACCTTGATCTTCACTCTCTTCTCCTTCCGATTCCGAAAGAAGATCATCCCACGTGGTTACCTCCGCATTGAGGGCTTTCTTCTTTTGAGGAAAAACCTTCTTCTCTTGTTTTTGCGGCTCTTTTACGTGGCAATCGGCAATGAAGTGACTGGGTCGACCACATCTATAGCAATTTTCACTTGCTTCCTTTTCTTTAGATGGTTTCTTGAAAAACTTTCTTGCTTGAGCTTTGTTTCTAGTTGCCATTCTTCTAAATTTTCTTACTAGAAGGGCAACTTCCTCATCCGATTCATCAGACTCTACCACCAATCCTTTGTGTGATGTTTGTGTAGACTTGATGGGATTCATCCTATTTTGTTCATCAATAAGAATTTCATGAGTAAGAAGATTACCGGATAGCTCATCAAGGGTAAGAGTCTTGAGATTCTTTGATTCGGTGATGGCGGTGACTTTGGGTGTCCATTCTCTTGGCAAAGAGTTGAGGAGTTTTGAGACAAGATCTTCATTTGAGATTTTCTTGTCAACCATGGAGAGTTGATTCACTATTCGTGTGAATCGATCGATTGTCTCCTCAATCTTCTCACCGCTTTTCATTCCGAACATCTCATACTCCTTCATAAGCATGAGTCTTTTGGCCATTCTTACTTGCTCAGTTCCTTCATGTATCATTTCAAGCCTTTTCCATGCCTCATGGGCTGTTTTAAGACCTTGGAGTCTAATGAGCTCAGTGGTGGTAAGAGCACTTGAGAGAATGTCAAAAGCTTTGCCATTGATGGCGAAATTTACCTTCTCTTCGTCGGTGTAGTCATCCTCATCTTTGAACATTGATTCTCCTTTTGAGTTGGTAATCATAGGAACTTCAATTCCTTTGACAACAGCTCTCCATATATCAAATCCACAGCCTTTCAAATGATTGATCATTCGAAATTTCCATAAAGAATAGTTTTGGGCATCAAACATAGGAGCTTTAGTGTTTGATCCGGAAAATAGTGCAGTAGGCTTGGGAGATGAAGAGGTTGAGGTTGAGGTTGTCATTGCCATGATCTTTAACCTTGCTACTTGCAAAGATAGGCCAAGCAATCAAGGTTAGGCTCTGATACCAATTGTTAGGTCCGAAATACACTCTAGAAGGGGGGTGAATAGAGTGTTTGGCCCTTTTGCGGAATTTTCTTGTTTTTCTCAACTCAAAAAGGATATTCAAAATCAGAGCAAGAATTGGAGATGAGAGGTAATAAATGAGTACACCGGATATAGAGTGGTTCGAATCGTAAATGATTCTACTCCACTACCACTTTGTTTTCAAAGTGGATTTTCAACAACTACTCTTCTTATTATGAACAATAAGAACAACCACAGCAACACTTACACTAACACTTTAGTGTAAGCAACAACAACAGCAACTTTTTTGCACAAAACACTTGTGCAACTACAACAACTACAGCTCTTAGCAAGAACAACTTCTTGCTTCCTTACAACTTCAACAAAAGTTCTCTCAAGAACTTCTCACAGTGGGTTGAAGAGATATAGTAAGGTTCACACTTTCTCATAAGTCTAAGCACAAGCAAGAGATCAAATAATTATGGTTCCTCTTGTGCTTGACTCTCTTTCTCTCAATATACAACAATGAAGATCAAAGAAAGCTAGACAAGCTTTAAACAAGTTTACAAGTATGAGAGAAATATACAACAATGATAAATGAAGCTAGATGATTTTGAAAGTGTGTGTTTGCTTCATCCAAGCCTCCTCTATTTATAGATGAAGTTTACCACGTTTTTGAGGCTCTCCACCAAGTCTTCATCTTCAAAAATGTCAAGACAATGCCCAAATAGTCTCTAGCCACCCTATGGAGTAATTTGTTCTTGGATAGCCACCCTAGAGAATCTTAGACATGTATACAATAGTCAAGGAAGCATGTAATAAGTTGGGTTAAAGTCCACAAGAAGTTTGAAGAAGATTGGAAAGAGAAAACCTTAAAAATCAACCTTGGATTTTATTCTAACGTTCAAAAAATTTGAATTCTGGAGGACATCGATCGATCGAAGTCCCTGAAAGGAGAGATCGATGTCCTCAGAAGATTTTCAAAAATCCTGCACTGCATGACATCGATCGATCGATGTCAGGGGCTGAAGTGACATCGATCGATCGATGTCACCTGGTTTAGAGACTGAAGTACTCAGTTCAACATCGATCGATCGAAGTTAGGGGATGAAGTGACATCGATCGATCGATGTCCTTGTGGTTGAGGGTTCGATGTCCTCAGACAGACATCGATCGATCGATGTCAGGGGCTGAAGTACATCGATCGATCGATGTCCCTAGTTTGAGAGATCGATGTCAACCAGTGACTTCCAATCTCAACCATCTTTGGACATAATGTGTTTTGCCCATCTTGCATCGAATATTAAACATAATTTCAACTCATTCAAAGCATCTTTTCATCATCAAAACGTTTTACAACTTAACACCTGCGACATTGAAGGCGGCAGTGCTAGCCGATACGCAACTGCTTCGACACTCTTCAATATCTCGTAAGGACCAATGAATCCAGAGCTCAGCTTCCCCTTGATACCAAATATGATGACGCCCTTCATCGGAGAAACTCTTAAGTATACCTTCTCTCTGACCTCAAACTCGATTGATTGCCTCTTAGAGTCTGCCCAACTCTTACTCCGATCCTGAGCTGCCTGCAATCCATCGCGGATCAACTTGACGCGTTGTCTAAGGTCTTCTCTACTAACTCCGGATCCATGATGGCTCTCTCTCCAAACTCATCCCAGTAGAGTGGCGATCGACACTTGCGACCATACAACGCCTCAAACGGTGCCATGCCGATAGAATTGTGGTAACTGTTATTATACGAAAAGTCAATCAGCTTCACGGGCTTAACCCAGTTACCCTGAAAGTGTAACGTGCACACACGCAACATGTCTTTCAAAGTGTGTATGGTGCACTCCGAATTGTTATTGAACTTGGATTGACATATTTGATTATAGTCTCTTTTGTTCTGGAATGAACTTGAAATTTTGTAATAGTAATCGAATTGGGATTAAACTTGCAATTTATGTTATATATAAAGTACTTTGTTTTTGTGAGAGAAAAATACCTGCAACGTGGATAGGTAGAAGTGGGATTGCATTCGCAAGGACATGCAGTTTCCAGTCCTTTTGGTGGTTTCTGGAAGGAAATGCCAGCAACTCTAAATTTGCAGATCAATATGAGTGCTCAAATTTCACTATTGAGCAGAGATGGGAGTATTTCATGTGCAGTTACGTCCTTTCCATCAGCCCAAGCAGACAAAACTCAGATTAAACTGTAAATAGACAATTATGCTATTTTGGGAATAGAGAGTTTTGAGTTTAGCCTAAGGAGAAGCCATGTTAATTATTACGAATATTCCAACTATTACTGGATGTATCTTTCAGTTACATGAAAAGTTCTGCTAAAGTTGCAGTATCATCTTTTGGGTATGAGATTTGGAACAAAGATGGAAAGATTCATACCCAATCAGTTGTCGCGATTTATATCATCTTTTTTGGGTATGACTCTTTAGATTATGAAATATGAACTAGAACTAGGTGGATCTATATATCACAATGTGAACCACAAGAACTGAATTGAGATTTATTTATTTATTTTCTTTAGAAGAACTGAATTGAGATTACATGAGCATTTTCTGAAATCTCTCTATTTTAAAGTGCTTACTCAACGTCTATTAAAATTTGTGGTAAAGTTTCCTATTTTCCTCCACACAAAAAAATGTTTCACCAGTACACACATTCAAAAGTCAACCAAATTTGGTAGATAAAGAAAGTAAATTAGAAAGTGCAAACAATCATGCAATGCTTCATGACCTCTAACGGTAGTTGCTTTTTGATTTAGACTTTGAATAAGAAAACGATGGTAATATTCAAATACAAACAATATTAGGGAAGATGCCTATGGCACCGGATACGTGTGTATATATGTATATATGTATGTACATATGTATATTTATGTAATATATTAATTTTTTTATAAAGTCACATATCATAGGATGGAAACAGAAGACACATGTAAATTTGATGAAGAATTGAAGTAGGAGGTTAAGACGAGCTAGTGTTTGGATTAATTCCTGGTAACCCCAATGGGGGCCAAGGAAGATAAGTATGCTCCCTTGTGTAGCTGTGCCCACAGAATCATTTGACCAACATTTATTCATTCATTAGATAACCTAGAATTAATACAAGGATCTTAATAGGATCTTCGGCTCTCATGCACCATCTTAATTGTAGGAAAGTAGGACCTGGATATCGTCGATAATACGTGTGCTGTCTAAGTTTTCAGATTTATGAAGATTTTGTCCTTGATCCATATATGTAAATCAGCAAAATGTGTTATCCAATTCCTTAAAAAAATATATATATAGTAATAGTGTAATAAAGTTCACGTTCTTGAGAATCTCGGGTGGACTGTTGTGTAAAAGTTTTTAAAAAAAACAATAAAAAGATTTCCGCTGCCGGGGTTCGAACCCGGAATCAGATATTTGATTTAACCAGTGCTACAGCGGAGATAAGCTGACTGATGTTCAGCTGGTAACTTTGTTTTTAATATAACAATGATTTTTTTGCTTTTTATTTATTAATCATTTTTCTTTTAGTGTTTGCGTCTTCCTTTACGGCGATGTTATTTGTCATTGAAAATGCACTTTTCGTTTTGGAAGAATCTCTCTCATATTCTTTTTTGGGATAAGACACATAAGATTTTTCATGAGCCAACCTGCCAAGCTCAGGCTAGGCTAAGCGGATCTGTCGAGAAAGTTTAGACAATGCAAGTGAATTTACGTTATGAATAGTCAATCGACCTGCTGACCTGAACTGAACAACATTTCGGCACAAAGCAGAGCTCAACCTCGGCAATAACCTTCTCAGCTCAGCAGAGCAGAGATCCGAGGTGAGTCCAGAACTCTGTCCTTAAGACGTTATTGCTCCGGTACACTGTGCCTACCCAAAGGAGCAACCGTCTCCTAGGATACAATAGTGACCAGTTCAGACGAACGGCACTGCAGCGCTGAACTCAACGAACCTTCAAGAATGTCCTACCTTTTCGGATTACTGGAATGCAAGAGATGAATGCAGTATGAAACAAAATATGCAACAGATGAATGCAGCAGAGAAATGCAGCAGATGAAGGAGAGGAAGATCTCGGCGTTTGGTTTTTCGCTTGGTCCTTTAGAGGCAGATTGTTGCCTCTATTTATAGAGGGGAAAGCTTGGAGGCCACAGCAACCCACGACCGCACGGATCGGCCAGCAACCCATTTTCACAAATTTAGGGCTAATTAGTTTCGTAGAGAATTTAGGGCTAATTAGTTTCCGTTTTGATTAACGGACACTAATCATAATTAGATTCAAAGTATGTTGCTCACCAACGTTTGACAAACCCATTTTCACAAATTCTTCCAACAATCTCCCACATGAATGGAAACTAATGCAAGTGTAGATGCAGACTCTACCGAGAAGTCAGACAAGGAAATGTTGTATCAGAAGATGTAGCTTCTGGCTTTGAACCTTTCGTAGTGATGTACTATCGGATTTACTCGGCTAAGTAGTGACTTGATGTCTTGATAGTCAGCCTTCGCTGTGAACCAAGACAATAATACTCACACAACATTTTCTTTAACACCCTTTTGGTTCCCATGATTGTGTTCGTTTTGGCCATGAACAATCTGGTTTCAGAAAGTGTTTTTAGAGAATTCTTGCCTCACAGAATTTTCATAGAAGCGGCCCCACTTCACACTTACATAGGTGATTCCTATTAGAAGCATTCTGTCATACCCCACTTGATGTATGAAGATATTGGACATCAATAAGAGCTTTAGCTCACCCTAAATATTCTCTGTAGACAGCACTTTTCTGTACCGGAACGAGTAAGTTATAAAATGAACCTTCATAATTTAGTTGTCCCATTGAACCAAGATTCTGGGATCTCCAATCAGCAAGGTTGGGTTACCATTATGACGATAATTCTGTAGTAGGCTTAAGTCTCATTCCGTTTATCAATTTTGACATCTAATCTCTAGGCAAGCCTTTTGTAAGTGGATCCGCAAGATTCTCCTTTGGTTTTATGTAATCAATGGAAATCACGCCATTAGAGATCGATTGCTTAATGGAATTATGTCTCCGACGTATATGTCGTGACTTTCCATTTTAGATGCTGCTCTGTGCTCGTCCTATAGCCAACTGGCTATCACAGTGTATGCTTATAGGAGCGATTGGCTTAGGACAACATAGAATATCTTCTAGGAAATTTCGAAGTCATTCAGCCTCTTCTCCAGCTTTATCTAGTGCTATAAACTCAGCTTCCATAGTGGACCGAGCTATGCACATTTATTTTGTGGACTTCCATGACACAGCACCACCACCAACAGTGAATAGATAACCACTGGTGGACTTAGAGTCCTTGCTATATGATATCCAATTCGCATCACAGTATCCTTCCAATACTGCTGGATATCTTGTATAGTGTAATCCAAGGTTCATTGTGTACTTCAGGTACCTCATCACTCTATTTAGAGCTTTCCAATGATCTTCACTTGGATTACTCGTAAACCTGCTCAATTTGTTTACTGAACAGGCTAAGTCTGGTCTTGTACAGTTTGTTATGTACATCAGACTTCCAATTATCTGTGTGTACTTCAATTGAGCTACAGGTTCACCTCTGTTCTTTCTTAAGTGTATACTTAATTCTAGTGGGTCTTTACTGTTGTGTCAAACATATTGAATCGTTTGAGAACAGATCCAATATAATGAGTTTGTGACATAACGAGGCCTTTAGTTATCCGTGAAATTTTAATTCCTAGAATAACATTGGCAACCCCCACATTTTTCATGTCAAAATTTCGTGTTAACATCTTTTTGGTAGTCAAGATAATGTCACGAGTACTGTCCATGATGAGCATGTTGTCTACATATAGACATACTATCACATAGGCATCTGGTGTGTTCTTGATGTACATACACTTGTCACGCTCGTTGATCCTGAAGTCATTTAACAACATTGCCTCATCAAACTTCAAATGCCACTGTTTGGGTGCTTGTTTAAGTCCATACAGGGACTTAACGAGTCTATAGACTTTAGACTCTTGTCCTGGAACCACAAACCCTTCCGGTTGTTCCATATAGATTTCTTCATCTAACTCACCATTCAGGAAAACAGTCTTCACATCCATCTGATGGATTTCTAGATTATAGACTGCAGCAATAGCAACTAGAATCCTTATAGACGTGATTCTAGTTACCGGTGAGTAGGTATCAAAAAAGTCAGAGCCTTCCTTTTGTCGATAGCCTTTAGCTACGAACTGGGCCTTGTCAATAGACTCATCCTCTTTCATCTTTTTCTTAAAGATCCACTTACACCCGAGTGGTTTACTTCCTGGAGGAAGATCAACCAACACCCAAGTGTGATTTTGAAGAATTGAATTTATTTCATTGTTTACTGCCTCTTTCCAAAAGGGTGCTTCTGGAGTTGACATAGCCTCAGAAAAGGTTCTTGAATCGTCTTCTACCAAGTATGTATAGAAATCTGGTCCAAAGGATATTGGGATTATAGCTCATTTGCTTTGACGTGGTTCCTCAAATTCTTGAGGGGTCGTCTCATGTAATCGCTTACTAGTGCTTGTTTCTTTATTGTTTTTGTCTTTCTTTGGAAATACACTTTAAAAGAACACCGCATTTCTTGATTCCAAAACAACATTCTCATGTATGTCAGGAATGTTCGACTTGTGCACCAAGAATCGATATGCACTACTGTTAGTTGCATATCCTATAATATGCAATCAATTGTCTTAGGCTCAATTCTTACTTGTCTTGGTTTGAGTACTGCAACCTTCGCCCGACTCCCCCACACTTTCAAGTATTTGTAACTAGGCTTATGGCCTTTCCAAAACTCGTATGGGATTTCATCCATCTTCTTAGATGGAATTCTATTTAAAATGACATTGGCCGAGAGAATTGCTTTCCCCCACAAGTTCTACGGTAAACCCGAACTTATCAACATAGCTCTCATCATCTTTTTTAGAGTTTGGTTTTTGCGTTCAGCAATACCATTTGATTGAGGCGAATATGGTGCAGTCGTTTGATGAATAATGCCATGTTCTGAACATAACTCATTAAACGGTGTATGATATTCGCCACCTCTATCACTACGAATTGCTTTAATTCGTTTGCTAAGTTGATTCTCAACCTCATTTTTATGGTCCTTGAAAGCATCAAGAGCCTCATCTTTGCTACTTAGCAAATAGACATAACAGTATCGTGTACAATCGTCGATAAAAATTACAAAGTACTTTTTACCGCCTCTTGTTTGCACAAATTTTAAATCATACACATCAGTGTGAATTAAACCCAAAGGTCCAGTGTTCCTTTGTATTGAAAGAAATGGCGTCTTTGTCATTTTTGCTTCAACACACACTTGACATTTTCTTTTATTTATGTTCAGTTTGGGTAATAAGTCAAGATTTATCATTCTTTGCCTTGACTTGTAATTAACATGACCCAAACGAAAATGCCATAAACAAGAAGACTCAAGCATATAAGTAGAAGGAGGAGCATTCTTATTAGCCTCTTCGGGCGAAACTTTCGTGGGTACAACAGTCATCACACTAAGTTTAAACATGTTGTCGGTTAAGTACCCCTTCCCCAGAAATATCCCATTCTTACTCAGAATGAATTTATTACAATCAAATACTAGTCTAAATCCATGACTGACTAGTAAAGCTCCAGAAACTAAGTTCTTACGAATGTCAGAAACATGCAGTACATCTCGCAGAGTCAGTTCCTTTCCTGAAGTCATCTTCATAACCACATTGCTCGAACCTTCAATCTTCGAGCTATCGGAGTTCCCCATGTACAGCTTTTCATTATTCTGCGCTGGAGAATAATCTCTGAACATTGCCCTGTTGGCACATATGTGTCGAGTGGCTCTGGTGTCCACCTATCATTCACGAGGATTTTCCACTGTGTTGCACTCAGAAACAACAGCGCACAAATCCAGATCATTCATATGGTTGACAAGATTGGCTTTGGCTTGTTCTTGTTTCTTCTTGGGCTTACGGCAGTCAATACTACGGTGCCCCTGAATTCTACAATTGTAACATTTTCTAGTGAACCTTTTGATAACTTTCTTGCCTTTAGGGTTCACTCCAACAGGATTTACCTTTTTCTTTATCGTCGCCTCTGCTACGTGAGCCTTGGCTTGACCAGAACTCGAACTTGGCTTTCTTTCGGACCTACGGTTGTCCTCCTCTATCGGAGTCGAACAATCAGATCCTCCAATGTCATCTCCTTTAGTTTGTGCTTGAGATAGCTTCTGAATTTCCTCCACAAAAGAGGTAGCTTCTCAATCACAGACGCCATTATGAAAGATTCACTGAGCGACATGCCCTCTTCTTCTATTTCGGCCACTAACATTTGTAGTTCCTCAATCTGAGGAACAACATTTTTGGAGTCTGACATTTTAAAGTCAAGAAATTTGCCGAAGACAAACTTCTTGGTACCAGCATCCTCCGTGTGGTATTTCTGATCTAAATCCATCCACAAAGACTTTGTAGTTTTAAAGGTACAATATAGTCCGTACAATGAATTGTCTAAACAACTTAAAATATGACTCAAGCACACATAGTTACTATAGTTCCATGCTTCAGTCATCAAACTGTTCTGCATATTCTGACTCTGATCTTCAACCAGAACCACCTCCGGAGGATCCTCAGTCAGCAGTTTGGCCACACCCATCATTGTCAAAAAGAATAGCATCTTTTGCTGCCAGCGTTTAAAGAACTTGCCTCCAAATTTTTTCGGCTTCTCAACCTGTCCAATCGCAGGGACAGGAGCAGGAATGGGCGCAACAACTGCATGTGGAATTGGAACAACACTGGACTGTTCCTGTGAACCAACGTGCACAACATTGATCGAATTTAAGCTTTCGTTCTCAATCAAGTCTCTGCAGATCAGAAACAACAAGAATCAGTACAGAATCAAACGATAACGTCTTAAGAATTGTTGGAAATAATTCTGACTAATTGACTTCTGCACAGCAGTGATCGACCTGACCTGAGGTCTGGGCCGACCTGCCGAGCTCAGGCTAGGCTAAGCGGATCTGCCGAGAAAGTTCAGACAACCCAACTGAATTGGCATTCTGAATATTCAGCCGACCTGTTGACCTGAACTGAACAACATTTCGGCACCACTGTTCTGTGCTGTCAGCCTTTAGCCGAGCAGAGCTCAACACGCAGAACAATGAATGTACTCAGCCGAACTGCGGAGCTCGGCATAAAGCAGAGCGCGGCAAACAGAGCCTCAGAACAATGAATGTTCTTAGTGCAACAGTAAAGCTCAACATAAAACAGAGCGCAGCAGAGCAACACTTTATCAACAGTGCTGCATTCTTCCCACAGACACCTGAGCTCGGCACAAAGCAGAGCTCAGCCTTGGTAATAACCTTCTCAGCTCAGCAGAGCAGAGATCCGAGGTGAGTCCAGGACTCTGTCCTTAAGACGTTATTTCTTCGGTACACTGTGCCTACCCAAAGGAGCAATCGTCTCCCAAGATACAACGGAGACCAATTTAGAAGAGCGGCACTGCAGCGGTGAACTCAAAAAACCTTCAAGAATGTCCTACCTTCTCGGATTACTAAAATGCAACAGATGAATGCAGTATGAAACAAAATATGCAGCAGATGAATGCAGCAGAGGAATGCAGCAGACGAATTAGAGGAAGATCTCGGCGTTGGGTTTTTCGCTTGGTCCTTTAGAGGCAGACTGATGCCTCTATTTATAGAGGGGAAAGCTTGGAGACACGACAACCCACGACCGCACATATCGACCAGTAACCCCCCATTTTCCCATAACCCACGATCGGCGCCAATGCCCCCCAGTTCTCTTCCCACGATCAGAGACTGGGTCAGATTATTCTGGACTGTTCGATCATAACCGTAGGATCAAGTTATTTTCTAGAAAATTTTAAACAAATTTGTGCAAAATTATAATTTTGAGCCGAGCAGGGCTAGCAAGAGCAGAGCCGAGCAGAGCATGGCCGAGTCGAGTAGAGCAAGACGGCCTCCATCCACGTCTTTCCAGCGGTGAGATTTCCTTTTGCACATCCAAAGTGTCTAGCACTATATTTGCTGGCAACTTTCCATCAATTTGAGCAATGTGGTATATTTTTCATTTTCCAACCACTTTTAACTACTACTTTGAGCATTAATTTCTCATTCACCCGGTATTGGAATTGAGTGATTCAAAAGCCTAAAATCATCTACTTATTTCTTAGATAATTTAGAGCTAATTAGTTTCCAGTTTTGATTGACAGACACTAATCATAATTAAGCTCAAAATATGTTGCTCACCAAATTTTCACAAACCCATTTTCACAAATTCTTCCAACATAGAGCAAGGTACCATTCACGCTCCAGCATTGGAAAACAAACTAAAAGATCAAGAAGAATTTCAACCCACTGGTGTACTTGAGAGCAGTGGGTTGCGGTAAACTAATTTGATTTAATGTCAGAACGATCAACTACGAAACTAATACATATTCTAAGGAGATTGATGAAGAAATATAAGGAGAGAAAGCACGATCTAGATATGGTTTTTATCAATCTTGAAAAAAAGGTATAATAGTATGCCACGTAGACTGATTTGTGATAGTTTAGATGCAAGAGGGGTTCCTATGAAGTATATAGACATAATTAGGGATATATATGCTAGGACAAAAACAACTGTTCATACGCCTGTGGGGATTATGGACTTTTTTCGGTGGACGTAGGCCTCCATCAAGGGCCCGCTTTGAGTCCATTTCTTTTTGGCAGTTGTCCTAGACAAGCTGTCAAAGCCAATCCAGGAAGCAGTCCCATTGTGTATGCTTTTTGCTGACGATATTTTATTAGTTGCAGAGAGTATACACACCCTAAGTATCAGATTAGAGGAGTGGCGAGGTGCTTGAGAGAGAAAAAGCTTAAGTTAGTCGTTCTAAGACCGAGTATCTGCACTGTGACTTCAGCGACGCATCCGATGATGAGAATAGCCAGCTCATCATCGAGAGTCAAATGTTTCCACAGTAAGTTCAAGTACCTATATGCTATAACGTATATTTATAACGCAATCTATTGTCTGAGAAATAACTAAACTATATGATTGGGGCTTTTTCTTTTTGGGGGCAAACTACTGCTTTTAGTTGCTAGGAGAGTGCCTTTCTTGGACCAACAGTTTATGCCATCTGAGTTGTGATAATACCTAGAGACTGCAATAAAACGCGTCCAAATGACAACACACAGACCTTCCTTTTTTTGTATATCAAATTGTTGAATCTCCGAAGACTCCTGTGATATTACTAATGCTTATTGAACGATGTAATCGAACCTCCACGTCCATAAAGGTTATTCATCGCATCCGATATATGTTTGAGTTTGAGAGTCGTTGTAATTAGTATCTAAAATAATCGTACTAGTATCACATATCGTATGTATATGCCGTAATCGCTACTACTTCTTTCAACTTGGCATTAAATGTTGAACTTTTGCCATAGAACGTCAAAGTTATGGATATGTGATTATAATACAATAGATATGGTTACTAATTAGAACATGCAATTATCTCTAAGTATAGTTATCACTCTTTTTTTCGTCTTTTTTCTGTTTTTTGTTTTTTCCCCTCAAAGAAAAAACCTTAGTTTCCATACTATTGTAGTTTACAAATTTTCATACTGTAAAATCTTGTTTTGTTTCTAACTTGATCATCTTATTCATTACTGTATTACTCTTTTCGCTTCTATATTATTCTCTTAGTCCTAAACTGTTATAGACGATTTTTTAAGGCCCAAAAAGGAAAATTGGGTTCAATTAATTGGAAACCTAGTTTGATTAGGAAATTTCTCCTAAACCCTAATCAAATTTCTATTTAATTAGATTGATCACTCCTTTCCTCCCCACACACAATCAAGCGGCCGCCCTGCAGAGAAAAAAAAAAGGAACGATCTTCTTGCTTCCAAAGGCTTCAAGACCGCCGGTTGGGAGGAGAGAGGAGGAATTTGAATTTCCAAGAGAATAAGGAAAATGATGGCCAATGGATATATGTAATTATGGTATGATTTTGGTCTTGAATATGCCATGTGGTGCACAAAGTTTTGAGGTGTTTGGAGTGTATATTGGTTGGCCATCTTTGTATGATAAGTTTATGATGTGTCGGTGACGGTTCAGTAGTCATTTGACGTGGCGATTTTTGGTTACGAACTTTTGACGTGTCGATATATTTTTGGAAAATTGATGACATGGAATATATGACTTGGATATGTATATACACATAGGATGGTGTGTATATGATTACTTGACGTTGATGACGTGTCGTTGAAATACCAGAATATAAGAATATAGCTTGACGTCTTGAAAATATATATATATATATATATATATATATATATATATATATATATATATATGCGTGTATCATTAGGGCACTCGAACAACGATTTGCACGATTTTTGTGGCGGCCGGAAAAGCACCATTGGATTTCATGGCACAGAATATGTTATCCACACTCTGAGGAGGCTTAGCGATTCGAGGGTTAAGTGTTGTTCAAGATGCATAATCATGCAAATTGTGGTGGTTATATCATAAAAGCAACACTTTATGGGGGCATTATATGCGACTCCGTTATGGACTGCGGACGGATTTTACTCCTCGTTTGTATGACTATCCAAGTTGGCGCCACATTTGTTCAATTAATACAGTTTGCTCTTTAATGGTTCAATGGGTTGATGGTTCACCAATATGGATATCTCCTACTGGACAGTTTTCCCTACGGAAAGCATATGATGGGGTCCTTGCCACTGTGCCCAAACTTCTGCCTTGCTCCCTGGTTTGGATGAAGTCACAACAGCCTGCTATTCAGGTTTTTCTTTGGAAGCTCTTTCAAGGCTTACTACCTTTGCCAGATGTTGTTGTACGTTTTATACAAATCATGCCTTCCTGTGTCCATTCTGCTGACTAGCGTCGGCCTCAACCAACCATTTATTATATCATTATTCGGAGATTTGGGTGGTTAGATCATATTTTGATGCTCTCTTGGATATAGATTCTCTTCATGCAGGTAGCTGGCGCACCTATTTCTTATCGGTTTGTATTGGGGCTCCACCGAATTTTTTAGGTGAAATACAATGTGTTTATCTTAGTATTTTGCTCTAGAACATTTGGAACTCATACACTTCTATTGTATTTGATGAGGCAACATGGCCTCAACGAACATTAATTCGTACAATTCGACGGGACGTATTTCTTTGGGTAAAATCAAGGAATGGGTCCAAGCTTGCACCATCTATTCCTAGACTTATTCAGCTAGGCCTTTCTCTACCACTACGCTCGCATCGGATTCACATTATTTGCTGCAGTCCGCCACCATCTGGCCGCTTAAAAGTTAATACGAATGCTGCGGTTGGTAGATATGTAGCAGCCGGTGGAGCTATTGTCCGCAACTTAAAAGGAAAACTAGTACATGCATCTGCGTTCCTGTTACGACATGATTATCCTCTAGGGGTGGAGGCTCAAGCTATTCTTATTGCTCTTCTTTATTATATGCCGAAAATTGGACACCTAGTTGTTAAAATTGGCTTCCAGGAGTTGGTTTCCGCATTAGGCAATAATATTATATCCCTAGCACCAGATTTGCTTTGTCTCAGGGCCTTTATCCAGGGTTTTCCCATCCAAGTACACGCTCCTAGAGAGATTAATCAGGCTGCACACTATCTGGCTCAGGAGGCCAGGGTGACTGTTACGGCTAAGTACTATCCCACGCTATCATGCCTACCTCAACATATTCGTGGAATTGTTGTCACGGATTCGACTCTCCCAACGTTCCGGCCTGCTTGATACACAATTACATGGAATTGATCAAAGCTAGATTATTATTGCTCTCGGTTTTGGAGGCCACCTTTGTGTTTGGTCCAATTTTTTTGGCTGCTGATAGTTTTCATTATTTTTTCGGATTACATTGTACATTGCCATTGGTCCAACCACATAAATATGTACGCTTTTTCTTTCACCAAGGTTTTATCCAAAAGGTGGTTTTACTTGGCAGTGTTTTAATGTGGCATATCATATGTCGTTGGACAATGACATTCATTCTGTACCTTTACTATCTTTATTCATATGATGATGTACACTGAATCATGTAATATAGTATTCCTCTGCCATAAGTGAGGCCCAATAAGGCATACGACATTTTCTGCCAAAAAATATATATATGGCGTGTATGTATATATGTGATGTAGAGAAGAACTTTCCATGTTGAGATTCGTTGAAGAATAGGCATATTCAAATATCTCCTTAAGGACTTCATTTAATGAACTAGTTTAATTCATCTCCTTAAGCACTTCATTTAATGAACTAGTTTAGTTCATTTAACTTGTCACCTGAAAATAGTGTAAACACAACAAATGTTTGCCATATGATTTAAGCCTTAATGCTTCATGGCACGTTATTACAACATTACGTAAAACTTATTTGCCATGCACGCATGTCATGCAACATTTAAATCTTGCATTTTGAAATCACTCAAACCCCGATTTCTCAACATATAAGACATATTTATTACATATCACGTAACATTTAAATCATGCATTTTGAAATCATTTAAACTCTGATTTCTCAACACACTTTGATTCTGACGGGACTCCGAAGAATTGGGCAGAATATCATCGAGCCAAGGCATAGTATGTGGATACAACAAAAAAGTGAATTTCTTTTTTGGAAGCAGAAAGCATGGTTTCGTTGGTTGTTAGATGTGTAGGACCTGTAAGACACCCCTAGAAAGGGGAGGTTGAATAGTGGGTGCGGAAATTTTGGTTTTTAAAATATTTTTACCCAAAACCTAACTTCTGAAAACAGTTTTTGTTTTCAGATCCTGTTTTGAAACATTTGCAAAACTAGGTTACAGGCCTTCAAAAATTCTGAAATTTGGAGAGATTCTAATCTCAGATGTTCTGAGTATCCGCTAAAACTTTTAGATCAAAATTCAACCTCTAACCCTTTGAAAAATTGTTTGTGGTCAGATTGCGCAAATCTGCTAGAAACAGTAGTCTTATTTGAAAATTTTATTCCGATTAATCCGAGACTCCAAATGATCTGAACATTTAAAGACAAACCCCTTGCTATATTTATTTAAATGGGTTGAAACAGTATGTCAAATACGTTCAAGTCCTCAACTTTTGCAACTCTGAAAATCAGATTGCACTAGTCTTAGACTATTAACGTTTGATTGACTTATACTTATCCAAATGGGTTGAAACTTACGCTAAATGAAACTTAAGAGGTGTGGCTATATTTCTGAAAAGTTTGGTAATTTTTGAAATTCATTTGGCATTTTTACTAATGCAATGAAAACAATGCAAAGTGCTGGAAACTGAAAGTAAAGTGCTGAAAGTAATAACACCGAGAATTTTATGCTGGTTCGGTTAGCAAAACCTACTCCAGTCTTCGAGGACACCTTCCTCGGTTATCACTAATCACAAAATAACACCTTAACACAAGGGTTGATGGAGTTACACACCAACTCCACCCTTAAACAAATGATACAAGCAGTCACAATGATCACGAACACCACCACCGAACGGATGATGGTTTGATCATCAACCTTTTACAATTGAAACGTGTATGGTGGTCTAATCAAAGCCTATTCAATCTATTGAATATAAGAACGATAGGCTTGAGAGAAGAAGAAGAAGAAGAAGAAAGAAATGTGTAAGAAGAAAGTAGAAGACTCCTTTTGCACTTGAAAATTATGAGACTTGTCTTGCATTTGAGTTGGCTCTCTTTTCTTCCTTTTATCAAGTCTTGGCCGCCAGCCTAGGGCATTTCTTCACCTTGAAAATTTTCTTTTAAGTCCTTGGAAGAATGTCTTTTATAAATGTGACATCATCTTGCTTACTTGGCACAACTTGATTGGATGATTGTCTTGGCCTAGCTTACTTAGCACTCTTTGATTGGATGAGTTTGTCATCACTTGGCTAAAAAATCTGAGATAAAATATAAAACATGTGCCAAATTGAAGTTCAAAACATTGCCAAAAATTTTACAATTAATCCCCTCAAATTTGGAAGCACATTTGTGTAGAGAATAAGGGGGTTTGACTGATTTCAAAATAAGTGACTTAAATGCATGATATATATAAACGTGTACATGTATGCATGATATCTTGTCATTACTTGCCTTATTTAGCTTATATATTATGTTGCCGTACTAACGAGCCATGAAGCGTTAAAGCTTACGTCATATGGCAAACATTTGTTGTGTTTATGCTATTTTCAGGTGCCACCATTAATGAACTAAACTAGTTCATTAAGTGAAGTACTTAGTTTAATAAACTAAGTAGTTCATTAAAGGAAGCCACATTTGGAAGAAGCACAAAGGCAACAAAGCTAAGGAAGGAAAGTTTTCTTCTCCTCCCCTCTTAATTACACACGCCAATATACATATATTTTACACATATTTTCAGATTTTTCGACAAAGGCACATACACATGTATTCCAACGTACTACCGACACGTTATATATTTTACGTACGTACGTTAACGTCACACCACTATACTTAACTCATATTTATGAGTATATTCAGGTCTTATATCATATGAT
This sequence comes from Eustoma russellianum, assembly GCA_036186865.1. Taxonomy (NCBI): domain Eukaryota; kingdom Viridiplantae; phylum Streptophyta; class Magnoliopsida; order Gentianales; family Gentianaceae; genus Eustoma; species Eustoma russellianum. The sequence continues at coordinate 21,049,562 of AP025062.1, read as the reverse complement.
ATAAGATATGGTGATGACAAATTAAATACGACACGATAAAAGGTTCTAAACCGAAAATTGTCGTATCGGGCGAATACCGAAACTTCGCCAACGTGTCACGTACTTGCCATAAATAAATGGCCAGCCCCTATACATCAAAATCTGATGTAAATTTCGTGCACATCACTGAATAATCAGCCAAAAATACTTTCCATGTTGGCACACACAAATTACTCCACATTAAGGTCAAAATGTGAAGATTCCAAGTTTAATTTTGTCACATGCTAATGGTACCAGTTTAGACCAGACAAGTGCTGAGATTTAAAGTATATATTATATATATTATGTATAACATAATATATATAACATGTGCAAAAGTTGGAATTTAAATTAGAGAAAAATCGGGTAATCGATAAATATCGAAAATTCGGTTTTCTACGCACACAACACATGGAACTTTTTGGTACATCATGTGACACATATCTAGACACTTTTTACATATGATATACATCTTAAAGTGTTCTAGAAAATTAAATTAAGAGCTGATTGGAATATAACATGTGTGTATTATTAAATGTGCATTATTTTACAAAGTTAGCAAAAATAAATTTCAGCACATGCACAATCATTTCCAACGCCACCTACATCTGAGATGGAGCTTATTTGGAGCCTTGTTGGCATATTGATTGGTCAAGGATCAATCATACAATGTTGGTGAATTGAAGAGAGAAGCTACAAATGGTAAGAATTCAAAATATATCTCTCTTATATCACATGCTGAAAATTTCAGCATGCTAAACATAGGGTGGCCGATTTTATGATATTGAATGTGATATATTTCATCATCTTTTATTATGTGATTGATTGGAAGAAGAAATGGAAATGATTTGAATATTATTTAAATTAATAAAGAGTCATATTTTATATATCACACATGCTGAAAATTTTTCAGCATGTGTACAACTTGTGGTGGCCGAATTATTGGTCCAAATTGTGTCCAAGTTCATTTCTTATGTGATAGCAATACTTATCATAACTTGGTGATTCAATTTTTAAAGAAAAAATTCAAGGTAAATTGGGCATTATTTTGAAAGAAATGGAATGATGCACATGTTGAAAATTCAGCATGGCAATGAGACATAATGGCCAAATTTTATCCTAGTTGGCAAGGATTTGATGTCTTGCAATTTATGTGATATATCTTATGATTTATGGAAGTTATTTTGTGATGATTTTGGCACATGTTTAAGTGTAATTCTCAGATTTTTTCCAAGTCATCAATGATGACAACATTCATCCAATGAGAAGGTGCCAAGTAAGCGAAGACTAAATGATCATCCAATAAGAAGATGCCAAGTAAGCAAGACATTGTCACAATGATGTCTTACACTCTCTCAAGGACTTACAAGATAATTCTCAAGAGGGGGAGACACTACACAAGGGACGGTCATGACTCATTAAAAGAAAAGAGAAGAGAGCAAACAAAATAAGGCCAAGCATTGCAAAATCAAGTGATCAAAAAGCCTAGCTCTTCTTCTTCTACATCCTCTTTCTTTCTCTCTTCTTGTAAGCCTATTGTATTCATATCTTTCAATCTTGAATAGGCTTGATATAGACCACCACTCATTATACATCTTTGTAAAAGATTGATCAAGGTGTGATCAATCTTCATTCGTGCAAGGTGGTGGTGTTCGTGTGAATTGTACTCGTCATACAAGGTTTGTAAAGGATTGGAGTTAGGTGTAACTCTATCAACCCTGCGGTAAGGTGTACTGCATGTGTGTGATTAGTGTGAACCAAGGAAGGTGTTCCTTGAAGACTGGAGTAGGTTGTTTATAACCGAACCAGTATAAAAATCTTGGTGCAATTTACTTTCAGCATTTATTTTTCAGTTACTGCACTGATTACTCTTCTTGTTCGCATTCGTAAAAATAGTTAACGAATTTCAAAAATCACAAAAATTTTCATAAATATACTCACACGTTCTAGGGTTAATTTGGCACAAGTTTTAACCCTTTTGGATAAGTATAAGTCAATCAAACAGCAAAAGATCTGAGACTAGTGCAGTCTGATTTTCAGACTTGCAAAGGTTGAGATTTTGATTGTAGTTGACCTACTTCCCAAAAGAATTTTGCAAAACTGTTTCAACCCACTTAAAAATAGTATATAAGGAGTTAGTGGTCAAATGTTCAGAGCATTTGGACGTTCACACAAATAGGAATAAAATTTTCAAAACCGACTACCGTTTCTGGCAGATTCGCACAATCTGATTACCAACGGTTTTTGAAGGGGTTAAAGGTTGAATTTTAATTTGAAATTTTTAGGGGACCCTCATAACATCTGAGGCTAAGTTCTCTCAAAATTTATGAATTTTTGGAGACCTCTAACATGGTTTTAAAAACGTTTTAAAACAGGTCCTGAAAACAGAATCTGTTTTCAGAAGTTGAATTGTTCAAGTTTAAAGAAATTTTAAAAACCACACTTTCCGCACCACCTATTCAACCCCCGTCCCCTTCTAGTGGTGCCTTGCAGATCCTACAATTTGTCTCCACTGAAGACCTAAAAATCGGCCAACTTAACTCTCACATGCTGAATTTTCAGCATGTGTTTCATTTGCTAAATGGTTTGAAATGTTACCTTGTGTAGCTCCCTCCATTATGTCACTAACCTTGTGTGGCTTATTCTCCAAAAATCAAGCTTCCAACTAAGCTCCACATAATCTCCACCAAGGCTGAGTAGGCGTGTGATATGTCTTGAGCATGTGCTGAATTTCATTTTTGTAAACTTTTTAAAATAGTGCACAATAATTATACACATATGGTATATTCCAATCAGCCCTAATTTGAATATTCTAGAGAACTTTAGTATGTATTGAATATGTAAAAATTGTCTAGATACATGTTACATGTCATGCCAAAAACGTTCCATGTGTTGTGTTCGTAGAAAACCGAATTTTCGACTTTTGTCAATTACGTGATTTTTCTCCGATTAAATTCAAAATTTTTGCACATGTTATATATATTATGTCACACATAATATATATATATATATATATATATATATAATAACTTGAATATTTAGCTCTAATGGCTGATTAAAAGTGGCGCACCATGTGCTTAAAAAGTGAATGTGGAATCTCCATAATTTGGCCTTAATTGGGGGTGATTTGTGTGTGCCAACATGGAATGATTTTATGGTTGAGTGTACCATGTAAGCCACGAAATTTGTGGCCATTTTTGAAGTGTAGTGGCTGGCCATCTATATATGGCAAGTACGTGACACGTTGGCGAAGTTTCGGTTGTCACTCGATACGAAAATTTTTTGGTTTAGAACCTTGTAACGTGTCGTTATAATTTTGTCAACACCATGACTTATAACATATGATATAAGACCTGAATATACTCATAAATATGAGGTAAGTATAGTGGTGTGACGTTGACGTACGTTCGTAATATATGTAACATGTCGATAGTACGTCTGAATATATGTGTATAGTGCCTTTTAAAAAAAATCTGAATATATATATATATAATATAAATAAAATGTGTGAAGTGGCGGGAGGAGAATTTTCATTCTTCATGTTTGTTGCCATCATGTCTTTCTCCAAATATATCTCCATTTAATGAACTACTTAGTTCATTTAACTAAGTACTTCACTTAATGAACTAGTTTAGTTCATTAACGATTGCACCTGAAAATAGTTTAAACACAACAAATGTTTGATATTTGATGTAACCTTTAAAGCTTCATGACTTGTTAGCACGACAACATTATATATAAAGTATATAAGGCAAGTTTGTCGCAAACACGTGTCAAGTAACAAATTGTGTCATACATTTTTTTTAACGCACGTTATTTAAGTCATGCATTTTTTGAATCACTCAAACTCTTTTTTTCAATAATCTCCCCCTTTTGATGATTTACAAAATAACCTTAGTTCATGATTTAAATTTAACCGCTCCCCCTCCAATCGTGCACAAATTCAAATTTTGAATTTTTGAATTCTCTCCCTCTTTATTTGTGCAATCATACTCGCTTACCTCCTTAAATCACTCTCACTCCCCCTTAAATCATGCACTCTCTCTACCCCTTTATTTTGGAAATAAAATCAAAAGTGCATATAAGAAAGAAATAGAAATTTGTATAGCAAAAATCATGCATTTCAAGTGCATTGTGCAATAATATCAAAAGTGCGTTCTTAAGGGCTATTTACTCAACCCTTTGCAAATGTCCCTTTTGATACCCAAATTTCGGTGACCTTTCTAGGTCTTCCAAAAGGTGAGAAAAGAGATGAAGACGCAATATAGTATATGTTAGGGCAAATGCGTTTGGCCTTTGGCTGAGAATCACATCATGCACATAGTATGATCTTTGTTTTTGATATGCCTTTCTGTTTGTGTGTATGGTTCGTGATCTAAATGCATTTGTATGATATGAATGTCGCATATGCATCAATGTCTTTCTTTTATATCTATATGGCACACGATTATACTTTCCACTAGATGAAAAGAAGTAGTGCGATGAAATGCAACGTGAGGCTCGCTAGATTGTATTGTCACCTTCTTAGGCTTTACGATCTTTTTAAGTACATGTTGTCGCTTAGATGAAGATAAAACAAAATTTGTAGATTTGTTTTGTACCTGATTATTTTCAATACACCCCAATCCAGTTTTGTCAGTTTCATGTTTTTGCAAAAAAAAATGAGACGACCTAACATGCAAGTACCTCTATCGAATTATTGTATCGTCTTTTCTAGATATTCGTTTCTTGATTTCAAATTTGAAATCTCGGTTTTCAGTTCAGTGATTTTGGATGTCAATGATGAAATTTCAGACCTTAATGAATTTATCATGCAAAACAACTCTTCTTTTGAATCGTTTAATTGAGACACAAAATTTGCGTTAGAAGATTCTAACAATTTCTTGTCATCAATTAAGCGTTTCTTTTCTTTTGCAAGAGTCTTAGCAAACTTATGCAATTCAAGATATTGAACATACCATTTATGATATGATGGTTTAGAATCGGAATCGGAATCGGAATCGGAATCGGAATGTACCTCACTATCAAGAAGTGGAGGCCTTTGGCTTGGCATACCTTCTTGCTCGGTTTTGTGTCTAGTGGTTGCCATCTCACAAAAATCGTTGGATCTCCTTGTCGTGAGTGTGCCTGCTCTCTGATACCACTTGTAGAACCTATAAGGCACCACTAAAAGGGGGAGGGGTTGAATAGTGGGTGCGGAAAATTTGGTTTTTAAAATATTTTTACCCAAAAACACGACTTCTGAAAACAGTTTCTGTTTTCAGATCCTGTTTTGAAACGTTTGCAAAACTAGGTTACAGGCCTTCTAAAATTCTGAAATTTGGAGAGATTCTAATATCATATGTTCTGAGTATCCCCTAAAAATCTCAGATCCAAATTCAACCTCTAACCCTTTGAAAAATCATTTGTGGTCAGATTGCGCAAATCTACCAGAAACAGTAGTCTTATTTGAAAATTTTATTTCGATTAATCCGAGACTCCAAATGATATGAAAATTTAAATGCAAACCCCTGAGTATATGTATTTAAATGGGTTGAAATAGTTTTGAAAAATTCCTGTGGGAAGCATGTCAAATACGTTCAAGTTCTCAACATTTGCAAGTCTGAAAATCAGATTGCACTAGTCTCAGAACTATTAACGTTTGATTGACTTATACTTATCCAAATGGGCTGAAACTTGCGCTAAATGAAACTTAAGAGGTGTGGCTATGTTTCAAAAAATGTTGGTAATTTTTTAAATTCGTTTGATATTTTTATTAGTGCAATAAAAACGATGCAAAGTGCTGGATACTGAAACTAAAGTTCTGAAAGTAATAACACCAAGAATTTTATACTGGTTCGGTTAACAAAACCTACTCCAGTCTTCGAGGACACCTTCCTCGGTTATCACTAATCACAAAATAACACCTTACCACAAGGGTTTCTGGAGTTACACACCAACTCCACCCTTAAACAAACGATATAAGCAATCACAATGATCACGTCACCACCACCGAACGGATGAAGGTTTGATCACACCTTGATCAACCTTTTACAATTGAAACGTGTATGGTAGTCTAATCAAAGCCTATTCAATCTATTGAATATAAGAACGATAGGCTTGAGAGAAGAAGAAGAAGAAGAAAGAAAGAAATGTGTAAGAAGAAAGTAGAAGACTCCTTTTGCACTTGAAAATTATGAGACTTGTCTTGCATTTGAGTTGGCTCTCTTTTCTTCCTTTTATCAAGTCTTGGCCGCACCCCTAGGGAATATTTTCACCTTAGAAATTCTCTTTTAAGTCCTTGGAAGAATGTCTTATATAAATGTGACATCATCTTGCTTACTTGGCACAACTTGATTGGATGATTGTCTTGGCCTTGCTTACTTGGCACTCCTTGATTGGATGAGTTGTGTCATCACTTAATGGCTGAAAAATTCTGAGATAAAATGTAAAACATGTGACAAATTGAAGTTCAAAACATTGCCAAAAATTATACAATTAATCCCCTCAAATTTGGAAGCAAATTTGTCTCCAATGCAGACCTAAAAATCGGCCAACTTAACTCTCACATGCTAAATTTTTTAGCATGTGTTTCATTTGCTAAATGGGCTGAAATGTTACCTTGCGTAGCTCCCTCCATTATGTCACTAACCTTGTGTGACTTATTCTCCACCAATCAAGATGCCAACTAAGCTCCACATAAGCTCCACCAAGGCTGAGTAGGCGTGTGATATGTCTTGAGCATGTGCTGAATTTTATTTTTGTAAACTTTATAAAATAGTGCACAATAATTATACACATATGGTATATTCTAATCAGCCCTAATTTGAATATTCTAGAGAACTTTAGTATGTATTGAATATGTAAAAAGTATCTAGATACATGTTACATGTGATGACAAAAACGTTCCATGTGGTGTGTTCGTAGAAAACCGAATTTTTGACTTTTGTCGATTACGTGATTTTTCTCCGATTAAATTCAAACTTTTTGCACATGTTATATATATTATGTCACACATAATATATATAAAATAACTTGAATATTCAGCTCTAATGGCTGATTAAAAGGGGCGCACCATGTGATTAGAAAGTGAATTTAGAATCTCCACAATTTGGCCTTAATTGGGGGTGATTTGTGTTTGCCAACATTGAATGATTTTATGGCTGAGTGTACAATGTAAGCCACAAAATTTGTGGCCATTTTTGAAGTGTAGAGGCTGGCCATCTATATATGGCAAGTACATGACACGTCGGTGAAGTTTCGGTTGTCATCCGATACGACAATTTTTTGGTTTTGAACATTGTAACGTGTCGTTATAATTTTTTCATCACCATGGCTTATATCATATGATATAAGACCTGAATATACTCATAAATATGAGGTAAGTATAGTGGTGTGACGTTGACGTACGTTCGTAATATATGTAACGTGTCGATAGTACGTCGGAATATATGTGTATAGTGCCTTGTAAAAAAATCTGAATATATATATATATATAATATATAGATATATCAAGTTTTAAATTGTCACGATGTTTCCGTTGATTCATATCACGTCATGAATGACATATGCTCGATCTGCTTTGGCGCTTCGTGGTCCTCGTAGTGGGCTACGGCAGGTGCACCGGTACCGATGGCGGCATCGAGCTGGGGCGCTTCAGGTGGTATCAGAGCCTAGGTTTCAGATCTATCTCGGAAACTTAAGTTCATGATCTTTTAGTCAACTAAGGTGTGAATTCCCTTTAAGTTGGATCCTTAGGTGTAGGTGCTGATCTACTAGAATCTAAGTGTGATCAGGGTTGGGTGTGTGCGAGCGCGTTAGTTAACATATTAATGTTTTGTTTCCATATCTCACCCAATCTTACGTATTCAATCTTTCAATAACATTCAATACTCATTAATGTCTAACGAAACGTTGACCTTTCAGCGAGAATGCCTCCAAGGAGAAATAATACCAGAAATCAGGCAACAGACATGATGACCAGCCACCTCAAGTGGTACTGCCCCAAGTGCTTATGGATGCCCAGACCATGATTGCTCAGGGTTATGCACAACAACAACAACATCCGCCTCCTTCGCCGCCTCAACATAACATCCGATTCTTCTATGGGGAGATGAAGAAGGTAAGAGTTCTGGAGTTTGGGGGATGCACCGACCCTGAGGAGGCGCAACACTGGGTGGCTGAGGTAGAGAAGTGTTTTCGGCTGGTGTAAGTGCCGGAAGAAATCAAAGTCGAGATGGCCACGCCTCTTCTGAATGGCAAACCAGGAGAGTGGTGGACCGGTACTATTTCGAAGATGACCCTGCCGATCACTTGGGCACAATTTTGTGATGCCTTCTTGAAATATTATGTGCCGAAAACAACGATTCTGAACAAGATCCGGGCATTTGATCGACTTGAGCAAGGTCGGATGACAGTTTCAGAGTACGCAGACCGTTTTCATGCCTTGGGAAAGTTTGCGCCTGCGATCATGTCTGATAATCGCCTCAAGATGGCCAAATTTGAAAGGGGTCTAGACTCGAGGATACAATCGGCGATCTTGAACGCCGAAATGAAAAACTTCGAGGATATGTTGGACGTATGTTTTCGAGTGGAAAGTGATTTCCGAAGGTTAGCAGCAAGGGAGACTAGCAATGAATCCTCTGATAAAGGAAAGAGACCTAGAGAGGAAGTGAGAGTGGGTGGTAGACCCGGACGCTGGGTCAAGATCCCAAAGAGAGGCGCAATAGGAAGCTTCCAGAGACCCCCACTGCAGAACCCAATTGACCATGTGGGAGTATGCCCCCATTTCAACAAGAGCCACGTGGGTGAGTGCAGAAAATTGGCTGGAGCATGTTATCGCTGTGGACAGGTAGGCCACATGATCCGAGATAGCCCCGAGATGAAAAAGAACACTCCAGGGGAAGAAGCAGCCCAGGGCAAAGCCGAAAGCAAACGCTTGCATCCATTTCATGACTGATACTGATGTCCATGAAGCCACTGATGTGGTAATAGGTGCAATTTAATTTAAGTCTAAATTATTATTGAATCAAGTTCATATATGCTTAACTTCCTATACAAAACTTGATATGGTCTTAGATACTGCCTTAGTAGATAAGATGCCTACAAACGTGTTTTTCAATAGTGGCGCAAGCCACTCCTTTGTGTCAAAAAGGTTCGCTAAGCACTCGTTAAGCTGCCTGAGTGGTTAGAAACTCCATACCGTGTTCAAGCAGCTGGAGACCAGATTATGATTTCATACCAACAGTAAAGGGATTGCGAGTTAGAATTTGAAGGACAAAGGTTCTCTGTTATACTGATCCCAATTCAGATGTATGACTTCGATGTTATCTTAGGGATGGACTGGTTGGCCAAGTACCACGCCAACATTGATTGTCGATTGAAGCAAGTGACGGTCAAGAACGCTAAAATGGAAGAAGTAATGTTTCAAGGGGATGCGGAACGAAAGAAAATCCCTAAGAAGGTGTATATGTCAGTTGCTCAAGCATGCAGAGCCTTACGGAAAGGTGCCGAAGGATTCCTAGTGTATACAATGGATGCTATTCGGGAAGTACTGCAATAGTTGTTGGACAAGAAGTTCATAGATAAACTTGATTCTAGGAGCCGAACCTATTTCTAAAGCTCCTTACAGAATGGCTCCAGCGGAGCTAAGAGAACTGAAGGAACAACTGCAATAGTTGTTGGATAAGAAGTTCATTCGTCCTAGTGTGTCACCCTGGGGAGCATCGATCTTATTTGTAAATAAGAAGGATGGTAGTATGAGGCTTTGCATCGACTACCGAGAGCTGAACAAAATCACCATTAAGAACAAGTACCCACTGCCACGTATCGAAGACCTATTTGACCAATTGAATGGCGTCAGAATTTTCTCTAAAATCGATCTTCGGTCGGGGTATCATCAACTAAGAGTAAAGGCTGAAGACATAGCGAAGACAGTCTTCCGTACCAGATACGGGCACTACAAGTTTCTAGTAATGCCTTTTGGATTAGCAAATGCCCCCACTGCCTTTATGAACCTTATGAATACTGTCCTCAGGGAACAGTTGGATAAATTTGTTGTAGTTTTAATAAATGATATCCTTGTGTACTCTCCTGATGAACAAACTCGTGCTGAGCATCTGAGAGTCATTTTGAGTATACTGAGACAGAAACAGTTGTATGCTAAATTCAGCAAATGTGAGTTCTGGTTGAGGAGTGTGACCTTCCTGGGTCACGTAATAACAGAAGAAGGGATTGTAGTGGATCCGAGGAAAGTGGAAGCTATCACTGAGTGGCCTAGACCCACTAACGTCACCGAGGTGCGGAGTTTCTTTGGTTTAGCGGGCTATTACAGGAAGTTCGTTGAGGGATTTTTGACGATAGTCGTGCCTCTTAGTCGCCTTACTCAAAAGAGGACCAAGTTTGAATGGACAGATGAGTGTGAGAAAAGCTTCATGGAACTTAAAAAGAGATTAACCACAGCTCCAGTACTGGCTCAACCCCCCGGTACTGAAGGGTTCGTAATCTATAGTGATGCATCAAAAAATGGTTTAGGTACGTAAATCGTAGCATAAGTTATGATTTTTACACTCAGACTTAAGTTTAATCTAATACCTTGCTTGTAGGTTGTGTTCTAATGCAACACGAACGAGTCATTGCGTATGCTTCAAGACAGTTAAAGACTTATGAACAAAATTATCCGACCCACAACCTCGAACTAGCTGTAGTGGTGTTCGCTTTAAAGATATGGCGGCACTATCTATATGGAGAGAAGTGCTCGGTATTCACAGATCACAAGAGCCTAAAATATTTGTTCTCTCAGAAAGAGTTGAACATGAGACAACGGAGGTGGTTGGAACTGTTGAAAGATCTTGACTATTCACTATCACCTGGGTAAAGCTAATAAGGTGGCGGATGCGCTAAGCAGGAAATCCAATCATGCACGACAATCACCACTAGAAAGAGAAATGGAGGAATTTGGTTTGGATTTGGTAGAATCCACAGTGAATGTTTTGGCGGCATTGACTATCACTCCAAGTCTCGTCAATCGGGTGAAAGCGGCTCAAAGTAAGGATGGAACCTTGAATGAAATCACGGAAAAGCTCAAGAATAGCCAAGTCGAAGGGTTTCAGACCAAAGAAGACGGGAGCCTATGGTTTAGAGGAAGATTACGTGTGCCAGATGTCGATGAGATACGGAAAGAAATCCTACAGGAGGCTCATAGCTCCAGACTATCCATACATCCTGGTAGCACCAAGATGTACAGAGACCTAAAACAATACTATTGATGGTCTGTAATGAAGAGGCATATCGCGGAGTTCATTGAGAGATGTCTAGCTTGCCAACGGGTTAAAGCCGAACACCAACGGCCTGGTAGATTGTTGATGCCACTGGAGATTCCGGAGTGGAAATGGGAACACATCACCATGGATTTCATAGCCGGTTTACCAAAGACGAGAAATGGATGCGACATGATTTGGGTTGTAGTGGACCGGTTAACCAAGTTAGCTCACTTTCTTCCTATCTCGAGCGAAGCATCATTGGAGAAGTTGGTGAACTTGCACATGGATAACATTGTTAGCTTACATGGTGTTCCAGTGAGCATAGTGGCATAGGTTGAAATCACGTTTTAGGATTGATCTTAGGTGTTCCATAGGTTTGGAATGAAAAGGAATGAAGGTTGGGTCGATTTTGGGGTGAAATCTGGAGAAAAGTTGCAGAAACAGGGACTTGGATCGATCACAGAGGGACATCAATCGATCCAAGTGGCCCTGGAAAACGTTTCAAATGTTTCTGGAGGACTTCAGTCGATTGACTGAGGGACATCGATTGATCGATGTCCAGGAGACTGAATATTGATCGATCAGATGGACTACATCGATCGATCGAAGTCCTGGTGATGTGGAACTGAAACTTTCTGGAGAACATCGATCGCTTAGAAATAAGACATCGACCAATCGAAGTCCTGAGGGTGAAAAGTCGAAATGTTTCTGGAGGACACCGATCTCTCAGAATTAAGACATCGATCGATCGATGTCCTTGGGACAAGACATCGATCAATCAAGGAGACCACATCGATCGATCGATGTGGCCAGTTTTGTAAGTTATGATTCTTTATCCGTACTGGGGTTAGGGGATGCACGTTAAGCTGAGGAGTCTTCCGAGTGATATTTAGAAACTAGAGGGCGTTGTGAAAGATGTCTATAAGGTTGTTGGCATTGTTCTTGAGATGTAGAGTCTGTGTTCGCATTTAGAAGTATGTGATTATGAGACATGAATATATGCATCATGACATGAGCATTTGGCATTCGACATACGTTTTGGTTGCGAAAGATTACGAGTTTTACAAGAGAATCTAGAGTTTGCGAAAGATAAGCTATAGTTGCTTTTGATCACAGGGTATAAAAGTCACGCCTGCGAAAGCAGGGTATAAAAGTGTGACATGTGGATCAATTGCAGGGGATAAAGTTATGTTATGGGGCCGTAGACCTATCAGCACGGGGTATAAAGTATACTTTATGGGGATATGGACCTATCAGCACGGGGTATAAAGTTATGTTTGTTGTGGACTGATCACCCACAGGGTATAAAGTTCTGCTACGTGAAGAATAAGACTAGAAGTATTGTAAAAGTTTGTAAAAAGATGTGCATGACACGATTTACGAAAAGTCATATATTTGTGTTTGTTGGTCAATGTATGGTTTTGAAGAAAGTACATGCATCATTTTGCACGAAGCATAAGTATGAGTTGCAAGGGATGTTTTAGCCTATGTTTATTGATGTAATTGCCTTTAACTTTGTACGTGCTGTTTACACTTTGGTGTTAGATATGCGACTAACTTGATCTTGATGTATGATTATAAAGATGTATCTGTTAACCCGAACACCTTATTTTTGGGCATTGTTCATATAAGAACTATGGTGACTCGTCGTGAGTGATTCCGTAAGATGTACATATGAGTTACTTGCTAGCGTTGTTTCGCTGTTTTTTTCAGGTGAAACTGAATATGAGATGATATTCGTAGAGGACGATGGCAAGTGGGCTCATTGAGATGATAGATGATGAAAAGGAAACAATTGGAATGCCCTTAATTGATAGCTATTAGTTGATTCATTAGTGGTTGGATGTAACTAGATGTATTATTAGACACACTTTGATTCCGCTGTATTTTAAAATTGGGGTATTATTGTTATCAAGTTTTAAATTGTCACGACGTTTCTGCTTATTCATCTCACGTCATGGATGACAAATGCTTGATCTGCTTTGACGCTTCGTGGTCCTCGTAGTAGGCTACGACGGGTGCACCGGTACCGATGGCGGCATTGGGCTGGGGGCGCTTCAGGAAGGGTGTCATGTTTTATCGTTCTTGTTGGTCTATAATACATTCAGATGTCGATAAGGCTATGCAAGAGTTTTTTTGGAGGGTTCCTTTGCCGATTGCTATGTCGAGTACACTCATTATGTTACTTTCCAAGTTGTGATGCGCCTTCTTCATTTGGGAATTATCGCCATAAGTGTTTATCTACCTTTATGGGTAAGATCAACGCTCGTATCATTGCCACTCGACTAAATCGACTACTCCCTTGCCTTATTTCTCCGGAGCAAACTGGTTTCATGAAAGGATATAGTATCTCCTCCCTGGTGCTCTTGACTAATGAGATGATACATAAGATGGATAAGGATGGGTCGGGTTTGCAGGTGTGCCTAAAGCTGGATATGATGCAAGTTTTTGATCGAGTCAGCTGGGAGTATTTGGACCAGGTGATGCAACGTTTTGGTTTCGCAGGATTCTTCATTCATTTGGTTCTCACTCAGCTGCAACGTAACCGATTATCGGTGTTGATCAATAGCGTCGCTTGTGGTTTTTTAGTCCGGGTTGAGGGGTTAAAAAGGGCGACCCATTGTCTCCCCTATTATTTATATTGTCTTATGGGGGGCTTCAGCCGAGGGCTCTATGTGCATGTGGAGGCTGGCGGCACACGTCCTTTCCAATTAGGCAGGATGTCTTTTTATGTGTTGCATTCCGCTGTAGATGATTTATTGGTCTTCTTGTGGGGAGATGTTCAAAATCTCTTAACTTTTAAAGTTTTCTGGCACAATATGAGCGAGCATCTGGGAAAAAAGTTAATTTGGCCAAAAGTCGATTTGTAGTATCCTCGGGCACTACTTTGCTGCGTCTTTGGAGAATTGAGACAGTGCTTATGATGACATCTACCACGTTGCCGATACATTACTTGGATCTTATTTGTATAAAGGAATTAATCGTGCGCATTATTGTGTGACTTTGCTCCAGCATTTTGATAGGCTTCTAAAAGGTTGGCAGAACAGATTGCTTACATAGGCAGGCCGATTATTATTAATACAATATGTTTTAAGCTCTTTGCCTCTACATGTAATGGCGGTGGCTAAACTTCCAAAATCTGTCATACAAGAATTACAACGGAAAATAGTGAATTTCTTTCTTTTTGCGGGGGGGAGGGGGAGGTAGTCATAAATGTCACTGGGTATCATGGCGACGCATAACTTATCCACACGATGAAGATGGTTTGGGGATTCGGGACTTGCATGCATTGCAGGCTGCTTATATTTGTCGACTGTGGTGGCACTACCATCAGCAGGATACATTATGGAGTCGTTATATACGGCACGAGTATGGTCATCGGGGGATTATCAACCACGCATTACGGATTCAGTTATGGCGTGCGATTTGCCGCTACCATTAGATTTGTGCGCTGTATTGCACCGGAGAGGGGACGGACATGACTTGGTCCTCGTCAGCCGCGGGCCATTTTACACTTAGCTCTGCCTATAGTATTTGCCAGGTATCTCGTCCGAAGATTTCATATATTTACATTTGGCATCCTTGCTAATGGTTGGCGGCTAGTCTTCTTTTAAGGCGCTTGTTTCATGGAGCTTTGCCAATGGAAGATTTTTTGTGTCTCTTTATCACGATCATGCCTACTTAATGCCCTTTTTGTCATGAGGCATCAGTGGCCATTGATCATCTCTTGTGTTGCCGTGCTATACATCACATCTGAAGATATTTGTAGACTTATTGGACATTTCCACCTCCAGTTCTTCTTCTATTCGCCCGTTTCTCATGTCCCGATGGTTATTATCAACTTCCTCCGTGCTATGGGGAGTATTGCGCCTTATTCTGTCTGGTATCATCGTGTTTAATATTTGGCGTTCTTACACGGCTGGAGTATATGGCGATCACCCATGGAGTGCCTCGATGCTGTTTGCAGCGATACACGGGGATGTTTATATTTAGTGTCGGAGTATGGATGGGACTAAGATTGCGTGTAACTATCTGGTATTATTCTAGGCCGATCTGATGCCTTTTCGATGCATACGTAGAATCCGGGTTGGCGCTGGTTGATGCCTCCTTTAGGCCGTATGAAGCTCAACATGAATGCTGCCGTTTGATGGGCTGTTGTAGCCAGGGGAGTGATTCTAAGGATGTCAGATGGCCTATTCTCTAGGATCTGCAAGGCACCACTAGAAGGGGGGTTGAATAGTGGGTGCGGAAAATGTGGTTTTTAAAATTATTTTAAACCAAAAACCCAACTTCCGAAAACAGTTTCAGTTTTTGGACCTGTTTTGAAACGTTTTGAAAACTAGGTTGCAGGCCTTCACAAATTTTGAAATTTGGAGAGAACTTAGTCTCAGATGTTCTGAGTATATCCTAAAAATTTCAGATTTAAATTTAACCTCTAACCCCTTTAAAAATCGTTGGTGGTCAGGTTGCGCAAATCTGCCAGAAATGGTAGTCTGACTTGAAAATTTATTCCAATTAAAACGTAACTCCAAATGCTCTAAAAATTTAATGACTAACCCCTTATTAGGTGTATTTAATTGGATTGAAACATTTTTGAAAAATTCTTTTGGGAAATTAGTCAAATACGTTCAAAGTCTTAACCTTTGCAAGCCTGAAAATCAGACTGCACTAGTCTCAGAACTTTAGACGTTTGGATGACTTATACTTGTCCAAAAGGGTTGAAACTTACGCCAAAAGAACCTTAAGACGTGTGGCTATGTTTTCTACAAGTTTCGTGATTTTTGAAATTCGTTTACTATTTTTACTAACCTGATGAAGACGATGCACTGTGCTGGAAACTGAAAGTAAGTGCTGAAAGTAAAGAACACATGGAATTTTATACTGGTTTTGTTAAAACAACCTACTCTAGTCTTCGAGGACACCTTCCTCGGTTAGCACTAATCACAAAACACAAATAACACCTTACCACACAGGGTTGATGGAATTACACACCAACTCCAACCCTTTACAAACCTTGTATGTGACTACAATGATCACGAACACCACCACCTTGCGAGTGCATGATTGATCACACCTTGATCAATCTTTTACAACAATAAAGAGTATATGGTGGTATGTAAGAAGACTATTCAAGATGTATGAATATGAATACAATAGGCTTTTAGAGAGAAGAAAGAAAGAAGTGTAGAAGAAGAGTGTATAAAATGTTTTTGAGCACTTCAAATTGCAAGCCTTATCTTGTATTTTGTTTGCTCTCTTCTTCTCTTTTTATCACCATATTGGCCGCCCCCTTTGTGCCTCTTTCCTCTCTTGAAAATTATCTTCTAAGTCCTTGGAAGAGTATATTGCATCATTGTCACATTTCCTTGCTTATTTGGCAACTCCTCATTGGATGATCATTAAGCTCTTGCTTACTTGGCACTCATTGATTGGATGGAAGTTGTCATCATTTGATGACTAGATAAATCTGAAAATAAACCTTAAAAACATGTGCCAATTAGCCATAAAAGTGTTGCCATAAATCACATAATATTCCACATAATTAGCAAGACAACTAATTCCCATTTCCTTTCAAAAATCGGCCAACACATGCTGAAATTATATTCACACTTTATTCAAATTGTTGTCAAGTTTGTATTTAATTAATTCCTTGAAAATAAAGAAGAAATCAATCATTATTTAGTACATAACATTTCTACCAATTTTGGAATGCAAATTAGTCACCAAGAAGGCCATGAAATCGGCCACATGCATTACACACATGCTGAAATTTTCAGCATGTGTGATATTTGAAAATATCACTTGATTATTTCCATAATATATTTAAAACATTGCCATACTATCTTTCAATTAATCCACATAATTCAAAGTGGTAAATATGGCATAATTTAGTAGCAAAAATCAGCCAGCCATATTATACATGCTGAAATTTTCAGCATGTGTCACAAATGTGACAAAGTTTGAAATGTTACCTTGTGTAGCTCCTTTCTTTGTGTCACCAACATTGCATGCTTCATTCTTGGCCAATCAAGATTCTAACAAAGCTCCACATATGCTCCAATAAGACTGAGCTAGGCGTGTATGATGACTGTACATATGCTGAATTTTATTATTGCAAACTTTGTAAAATAGTGCACATATAATTATACACACATGGTATATTCCAATCAGCCCTTAATTGATTTTTCTAGAACACTTTAGAATGTATAGAATATGTAAAAAGTGTCTAGATACATGTTATATGCCATGCCAAAAATGTTTCATGTGTCATGTTCGTAGAAAACCGAGTTTTTGACGTTTGTCGATTACCCGATTTGTCTCCGATTAAATTCCAACTTTTTGCACATGTTATATATATTATGTTACACATAATATACATAAATTAAACTTTAATATTCAGCATTTGTGACTGGTTTAAAGTGGCGCCTAATCATGTGACAAAGATTGAATTTGGAATCTTCACAATTTGGTCTTAATTTGGGGTGATTTGTCTGTGCCAACATGGAATGATTTTATGGTTGTATATATCATGTAAGACACGAAATTTGTGGCCGTTTTTGAAGTGTAGGGGCTGGCGATCTATATATGGTAAGTACGTGACACGTTGGCGAAGTTTCGGTATTCACCCGATACGACAATTTTTGGTTTAGAACCTTTTAACGTGTCGTAATAAATTTGTCATTACCATGACTTATATCATATGATATAAGACCTGAGTATACTCATAAATATGAGGTAAATATAGTGGTGTGACGTTAACGTACGTTTGTAAAATATATAACGTGTCGGTAGTACGTTAGAATATATGTGTATGTGCCTTTCTAAAAAAATCTGAATATATATAAAAATATATGTATAAAAACGTGTAGGAAGGAGTGGAGAAACCTTCCATTCTTCAATTTGTTGCCTTTGTGCGTTTTCCAAATATAGCTTCCTTTAATGAACTACTTAGTTCATTTAACTAAGTACTTCACTTAATGAACTAGTTTAGCTCATTAATGGTGGCACCTGAAAATAGTTCAAACACAACAAATGCTCGCCATTTGATGTAAGCTTTAAAGCTTCATGGGTTGTTAGTACGACAACACTATATATGAACTATATAAGGCAAGTTTCATGCAAAAACGTGTCATGTCATAAAACATGTCATGCATTTTTTTAATACACGTTATTTAAATCATGCATTTTGTAGTCACTCAAACCTCTTTTTCTCTACATATTCCTGGGGGAATTATCTTTTCATCTGCCCCATGTATCGCCATCGGAGGCAGATGCTCAAGTGGCGTTCCTCGTTTTGATATATTTCCTCCCACGACATCCTACATTGTTTCTCGAGACAGACTGCTATGAGCTTGTATAGATGATGGCCATGACTTCTCAACCGCGACGCATGCTTTTCTTTCGTCGGTTGCAGAGCATTATTCCGACAGTTAGTATTGAGTTCTTATACACACCATGCAAGACTAACATCGCTGCCTATTTTTTGGCACAACATGGTCTGGTGGATGATACACACTCTGTTTTTACAGCGGCTTATGTTTTACCATCATTGGTTCGAGGTTGTGCGATGAACGATCGTTCCGTTGGATTTTTACAGCATGTCTCGTAGTCATAAGTTTGTTTCCTCAATAACGAGTGTCAATTTGTAATGATACTGTTTTCCGGTGGCATAAGTGAAGCTTTTTACTATTTTATAAAATCATATCGGAAGGCGTTTGCCTTCTTTTATCGGAAAAAAAAAAATGTGAGACTTGTTTAAAACATAAGCAATTAAATTAGTCTTCGTTTGTCTAAAAAAAAGAAATTAGTCTTCGCGGCATAATCTACCAAAAACCACCGTTGCCGACCGCCGAATTTTCCAATCCGGTTCAGAAAAATGGATCCAGGGGCTGCAAGAAATGCAAGGGACTCATTGGTCCTATATGATGTCAAACATTCTAGTAACGAAGATAGATCGCCACACCCTGTCTGTTCTGATTGCCCCATGTGATATGGGAAACCCGGAAAAGCACGACCCCGTCGTTAAGGAGCTCGGTGGAGCTTCTGACGGCGCATCCGGTTCTACCTCTGTGCCTTCTGCTGCAATTGTTTCAACCGCTACATATCCATCGCGTCCTTAAGCATAAGGACCTTCCCCAGTGTGTTCTGGAACCCTTGGTGTGTGGCTTGATATCTATCGTATTTGTCTTTGCTTGCTGTAGCTGTAGTTCCATGTCTATGTTCCTGTCTGAATTGTTGGATTCAAGTGTAAATATATTTGAAAGTCATCGTTTTCTATCGATTTCACTGAAGATTTCTTGTATGAACAACTGCAACTCTGTTCCCATGTTTTTTTAGTCTTGTGCTTGCTTAATTGTCATATTGTAGGAAGGTGATTTTGTCCATTTGAGCACAGATGCTTAGTGATTGATCTGCTGCTAAAGCAAGAGAGGAATGCAGAGTAATTGGTATTGATGTTATAATTCATTTTGATGCTACTAATGCAAATAGGAACTGAGAAGGGGCGATTGGAATGATTGCTAGACACCCAAATGGAGAACTCATTGCTGGAGAAATGTTTTAATGATTTGGATAGGCACTGGCATTAAGCATAGTTGCAGACTGGGTATTTGACCAAGGTTTCAATAATGTATTGATTAGATGCAATTTATAGAACGTTATTGGCAGCTGACAGAGCGAAAATAATGCAAGTCCTCATTTGGTCTGTTTCTGGATGATACCAGGAAGATCATAGATGGAGCTGGTTTATCGAAAGCAGAATAGGTAAATAGAGAAAGAAATGTGGTTGTTCATTTGCTAGCATGAGAGTCCTTGTAATTGATTAATGATGTACATATAGGGCTCCTGATGTAATCACCATTTCCTTATTTCGCATATTCTGATACATGAATTACATGTTGTTTTGTCAAAAAAAATAGACTTTGTACAGTTGTTGCAACCTTCCATTATTGCAGATAACCTGGTGAGGTGTGATAAGACGCAAAGGGAGCTAGAACTACAGGAAATTGTGGGCATTGTGTGGCTTGGACAGGTTATTTCTTCATCCCTTTTCGAAGGCTTTCCGTTTAAAACCCTTCCGAGTCAAGGCATGCTCATGATTTCATGTGGTTCCCTACTTTCCTTACCTTACCCTTTGACCTAATTGAGTTGATTTGGTTCGTGGAACTCAATGATTTATTGGGATTACCACCTTTTTCTTTTCTTTTCTTCTTTCGTGATTCTTCTCCTATGTAGGCAGGTATATTCAGATTAAAATTTCCTTCTTACACTCTTTATTATCAGTTGTTCTTGTTAGCTTGGATTTTGAGTTCTTGAAATTATTCAGTTTGTTTGATTAGCTGATATTCATAGCTCGATTATTTTTTTTGAAGGAGTTGTATGATAACCATGATCAATCTGTTTAAGTAGGACCTTTAAATTTATTTTTTTTTTGAATTTTAAAGTC
>AP025062.1:20993590-21024689 GCA_036186865.1 Eustoma russellianum | reverse complement strand
GGAGTTGGGACCGTGAGGAGTTTTGTGGAACAGAAGGTTGGAAATCGCAGGGAAGTCACGGGGGGAATAAACTGTGAGTGGAAAAGGAAAAAGAATAAGAAAAAGGAAAAGAAAAAGGAGCGCAGGACAGGAAGGAAAAAGAAAAAGAAAAGAAAATGAAAAAGGAAAGGAAAAAAGGAAGAATGAAAGTAAAGGAAGATTCCAAATGTGATTTCTGTGGATTCATGCATCACGACATTGCATGTATGATATGTTCTGTTAGGATATGCGAGACGTAAGTCGCATATCTGATTTGTTCCGTTCCGTTCCGTTCTATTAGGACCTGGGGTCATGCATTGCACGATTAGATGAATGTTTCTGAGAATATAGGGTTATCATGCATCACGTATGTGGCATTGCGTTTCACGCTCATTTCGCACGATTATGTGTTTTGATTGTTTTAAGAAGTTATGACCGTTATACGTTGTTTTAAGAAGTTCTGACCGTTATACTTATTTGTGAAGACGTGGGCAGTCTATTTTCGTATTACAGTACGTATATGTATTTCACTGCTGTCCTAGCATGTATGATCTCACAGGGCCGATGCAGGGTACCTACTGAGTGACGTTTTTGTCGCTCACACCGTTCGTTATGTTTTCTTGCAGACGAATCAGGGTACAATTATATATGGGTTGGAGAAGACTCTGAGTGGGCTCACTGGGACTCATAGAGATTGATTGGAGATTGATGATTGAGAAATAGAGAAGTTTATTTTATTTATTATTTCAGTTGAGGACTTAGCTTAGGGATTTCATTTTACGAATGTTACAATGTCGTTTAGGAGATTTTGACTTGATGTTGACTATATATGATTGATTTTGGAGGATTTTACTTCGATTTAGGGTTTTGAGTTGATTTATTTCACTTCCGCAATCGAATACTCTGTCGTTTTGATAAGTGCAGGGATTCGTACAGACGCCTTGTATATCCCTTAGCGGAATACGGCGGGCATACCGGTTCTTACCCTAGGGTTCGGGACAAGGCGCTACAGGTGATATCAGAGCCCAGGCTCTAGATCTTGTGCGGAAAACGTAGAATTACGAAATGATCTTAGCGTAAGAGATGACTATAGATTTAAGTTTTGATCATAGATGTAAGTTTGATCTTAGACTAAGTTTGATCCTAGACGTAAGCTGTGATCTGAGACTAAGTGTGACCTTAGAATAAGTTTGATTTAGACTAAGTGATGATCGGACTGGGGCACGGTTGGGTTCTATTTCCGTGTTATTTATCTGTATTTGACTGTTTTCTATTTCTTAAGTTTATATATATTTCCTGAAATGCCCTTGACCAAAAAAAACTGAAATTTTCCTCATGCCGCCGAGAAGAGAACCGAAGGAACGGCAATGGGAACAACTCTCAGAATGGGTCTTCACCGCAGGTCGTGCTTCCCCATGCCCTGACCGATGCACTACTGGTCATGGCCCAAGCTGTGGCGCAATCACATCAGCAGCCACAGGCTCCACCACCACTGCACTCAGATTTGAGATTCTTCTACAAGTGGATGCGGAGGAGTGGTGGCGCAGCACAAATGACACCGCCGATCACTTGGATTTAATTTCAGAATGAGTTCAAGAGGTATTACGTGCTGATAATACGATCTTCAGAGCATAGCTCTAGATCCACGGCGGAAATGTAGAATCAGGCCATGGTATTAGAAAATAAGTTACGATTTTGCCTCTAAGTCACAATCTTAGACATAAGTGATGATTTGAACATAAGCGATGATCATGAACATAGGTACTGATCTCAATTATAAGCGATGATTATGAACATAAGTCATGATCATAGACATAAGTAAAGATCTCGATTAAGAGTTGACTTTAGACATAAGTATTGATTAAGTAATAAGTATTGATTATGTACTTATTATGATTTGGAAATATCTTAGACTTAAGAAATGATGATGCTAAGAACGATCCTAGAAATAATTTATGATCCTAAACTTAAGAAGTCGATCGGTTTTGAAACACGTATACTTAGGATATCCCATACAATTCTCCTTTATCTAAGGTTATCATAACTCTTTAAGCCGTGATCTTAGTAACCCCAGTTGAATACTATATGATTGATTTGAATGAATTACAATGTTAACAAGAATACCCTACTACCAACATTAGTTGACATATTAATGGGTCAGGAAGTAACTTGGGCTGCCTTACCATAAATGCAACATGGTACTCGGTACCATTAGGGTAAAGTAAAGCAGGTCCATATCCCTACTTGGACTGTAACTTCAGAGTAGTCTAAGGTCTAAGTTGGGACCATAGCTGCTAAGAAATGAATTATAGTAGTATGATAAATACTAAGAGATGATTTATAGTTGAACGATAGAAACTAAATAACGATTAACGTTATAATCAGTAGAGTTTAGTTAAGGATATTGTACAAATGAATTTATAGTATAGGGTTAAGATGTTGAATGTAGGGTAATCAAAATGGACCGACGATATTAGTCTTATTAGGGGTAGTGACATGCGAAAATCGACTATAGGTTGTGCCCTGGAATACTATATCATTACAAAATTGTGGGTTAAGTGTCGACATCGGAACATTTGGTTTGAATCTAGTAGGCTTGAATTGAAATAGAGTGAGCGTGAACCAGTAGTGGTTGCTTGTTCAGGTGAGATTTAACTAGGATAATTAGCGGTTCAAATAACCAAGTAAAAAAATACAGTGGATCAGTATGGCGCGCGGAAGCATGGTGAATTAGAACACCTGAAGTCGATAAATATTTAGTGTGCCATGCTAGGATTGGACAATTTAAGTTAGGGATTTTAACATAGTAGGCGAAGGTTAGACTTATAAGAAACGATACATAGACGGGTTGTTCTGGGTTGGAAATTTAGTCATTTATTCATTTTGATTATTCCGACATTGTATTAGATTTGACCTAGACTTTTGATATTCATTTATGATATAGATGGTTTCGAGGATTTTTATTTTGACTTCCCCTGACGTGCATAAGTTTTCACTTTGACGCCTTGTATTTTCCTTAGCGAAATATGGCGGGTGAGTCGTTTCGAGTACTAGGGCTCGGGATGGGTCGCTACATCTCGGACTTGGAAGTGCAGAGGGTGTAAACTGTATGCAGGGAGAAGATGATTTGCAATGAAGGAGATTGCAGAGAGAAAAGAAAGAAACTGATTGATTTCTGGATTGAATTCTGATGACCACAGAGGTCAGTCGGCATGTATTTATAGGGGAAAACTGAAGTCAGGTTGTTATCGCCGGTTCAACGACAGACGTAGGATCAGATACCTGCTCGGCCTGAACCCTTGGATCAGATAACCACATCAGGTCTGCCCACATCCGTTGGATCAAATAACTGCTCAATATGAGCCCTCAGATTGGATAACTGCTCAGATTAGCTCAGCACGGTTAAAGCTCAACAACTTTTCAAATCTCAACCTTAACCGATCCCAACAACCTGGGAGAAATTTAAATTTAAACAAACTTCTCCATCAGATAGGATCCAGCCCAGCCTGTAGCCTGCATCCTGCAACCCGAGCCCAAGCACGAGCCCAAGCCTGAGCATGGGCCGAGCTGAGCTGATTTCAACTTATTTTATCCCTAATTTGATCATTAATTTCTCATTCAATCGGTGTCGTAATTGAGTGATTCGAAAGACTAAAATTATCTACTCGTTACATAGATAATTAAAGATTCATTAGTTTCCACTTATCATTAATAAAAACTAATCATAATTAAGCGCAAAGTATATTACTAACTACAATTTGCAACCTGACCCATTTCTTTCAATTTTCTCCAATTTTCTCCAACATAATCTACCAAACACCACCGTTGCCGACCGCCAAATTTTCCAATCCGGTTCAGAAAAACGAATCCATGGGCTGCAAGAAATGCAAGGGACTCATTGGTCCTATATGATGTCAAACATTCTAGAAACGGGGATACATCGCCACACCCTCTGTTCTGATTGCCCCATGTGATATGGGAAACCCGGAAAAGCACGACCCCGTCGTTAAGGAGGTCGGTGGAGCTTCTGACGGCGCATCCGGTTCTACCTCTGTGCCTTCTGCTGCAATTGTTTCAACCGCTACATATCCATCGCGTCCTTAAGCATAAGGACCTTCCCCAGTGTGTTCTGGAACTCTTTGTGTGTGGCTTGATATCTACCGTATTTGTCTTTGCTTGCTGTAGCTGTAGTTCCATGTCTATGTTCCTGTCCGAATTGTTGGATTCAAGTGTAAATATATTTGAAAATCGTTGTTTTGTATCGATTTCAGTGATAATCTATAGTATGAACAACTGCAACTCTGTTCCCATGTTTTTTTAGTCTTGTGGTTGCTTAATTGTTATATTGTAGGAAGGTGATTTTGTCCATTTGAGCACAGATGATTAGTGATTGATCTGCTGCTAAAGCAAGAGAGGAATGCAGAGTACCTGGTATTGATGTTATAATTCATTTAGATGCTACTAATGCAAATAGGAACTGAGAAGGGGCGATTGGAATGATTGCTAGACACCCAAATGGAGAATTCATTGCTGGAAAAATGTTTTAATGATTTGGATAGGCACTGGCATTAAGCAAAGTTCCAGATTGGGTATTTGACCAAAGTTTCAATAAATGTTTTGATTAGAGGCGATTCATAGAACGCTATTGGCAGCTGACAGAGCGAAAATAATGCAAGTCCTCATTTCTGCTTCTGAACGATACCAGGAAGATCATAGATGGAGCTGGTTTATGGAAAGCAGAATAGGTAAATAGAGAAAGAAATGTGGTTGCTCATTTGCTAGCAAGAGAGTCCTTGTAATTAATTAATGATGTACATATAGGGCTCCTGATGTAATCACCATTGCCTTATTTCGCAGATTCTGATACATGAATTAAATGTTGTTTTGTCCCCAAAAAAAAAGACTTTGCAGAGTTGTTGCAACCTTCCATGATTGCAGATAACCTGGTGAGGTGTGATAAGACGCAAAGGGAGCTAGAACTACAGGAAATTGTGGGCATGGTCTGGGTTTTACAGGTTGTTTGTTCATCCCTTTTCAAAGGCTGTTCCGTTTAAAACCCTTCCGAGTCCAGGCATGCTCATGATTTCATGTGGTTCCCTACTTACCTTACCAGTTTACCTAATTGAGTTGATTGGGTTCGTGGAACTCAGTGATTTATTGGGATTACCACCTTTTTCTTTTCTTTTCTTTTCTTCTTTCTTGATTCTTCTCCTATGTAGGCAGGTATAGTCTGATTAAAATTTCCTTCTTACACTCTTCATTATCGGTTGTTCATGTTAGCTTGGATTTTGAGTTCTTGAAATTATTCAGTTTGTTTGATTAGCTGATATTCATAGCTCGATTACTTTTTTGAAGGAGTTGTATGATAACCATGATCAATCTGTCCACTTAGGGCCCTTTTTTTTTTTTTAAAAAAAAGCCTCAGTTTTTTTACTGGGGCATTCATGTTGATGATGTTTTTGTGATCCTGTTTTCCTTACACTCTTGTCTAAGGTTATGATAAAGGTTACATTTTGTGGATATATATTTGAAGGTTTGAGATGGTGCATAATGCATGTATTTCTTTATTTTACCAAAATAGATCAGTGAAGCTTTAGTGGCCACTGACCAAGAAGGACCTAGTGCTTTGGCCTACGGGAGTAAATAATGATGAAATGCCAAGATAAGGTCTCTCCGGTACTTCCTTTCAGGTAAATGAGGTTGTGGTTTTAGTAGTTGATAACTTAATTGGTATTGAACTTACTAGAGAGACTCGAACTCAAGCGTCATCATTTCCGCGTAGTTTCCGCGTTGAGAACGTGTTTTACTAGAGACTTGTTATCATTTCCGCGTAGTTTCCGCGTTATCATTTCCGTGTTGTTTCCGTGTTAGAAAACATATTTTAGTAGGGGTAATTTTGGTCTATCAACCCTTAAACTAAAAACCTAGAACCTTTCTGTCCTTGTCCTTGCCGTCGCAGCACTACTATATATTTCTCTACACGTTCAGGATGTAAGAAAGTCAATCAAGCAGATTTGATATTTGGTACGATGGAAAGGAAGCAGATCTGCAGGAAATGGTGGGGATGGTTGGTTAGGGAAGATTGTTTGTTTGTGACGCGTTTTCACTGAGTGTTTTGTGGAAATGTTCTTACCTAGGCCACCCATCCCAATTATTTCATGTGGTTCCTCCCTTTCCTCAGCTTACCTACAGTTCGACTATTACAGTGGTTGCTGTATATTTTCAGGAAAGTCTATGACAGAAAGATTTTATCAAATTATTATAAAATTTTTTTGGAGAGTATGTTTATTTGGCCTGCTGTTGTTATTCGTGGTTGCTTTGTTTATTATTATTATATTTTTTTTGCTGGTTCTCTGTTGATCATGCGTTGGCTTGATTATCTGAAGTTACTTGGTTGGATGAGCTGCTTTTTCTTTCATTTTATGTTTGATCAGGATAATTGATAGTAGACTGTGGCTACAGATCGGTTCTTTTGTTGCTGAAGATAATGGTCGATCAAAATTACACTGTTTTACATGGGAAAAGAAAAGATTACATCTTTATGTCAATGGACGTCGTTCAAATTAAATTAAAACATTTTCACCTAAGCTAAGATGTGCTTAGCTTTTTTATTTTGTAATGTCTGGAAAAAATAGTATGTTAGTCCGTATGCATATATTAAATTAAAGCCTTTATATTGGGTTGCTTCTATTTACCTTTTGATGATCAAATTGGTATTGAACTTGTATTGACATATTTGATTATCATATCTTTTGTTTTTCTGGAACAAAATTGAAATTTCTGTAACATTGATCGAATTGGTACTGAACTTGCAATTGGTACTGAACTTGCAATTTCTGGAAAGATCATACACAATCAGTTGTCGTGATGTGCTGGAATGTTTTGCCTTCTGGCTTTTAGCTGAACTTCTACGCCTAGAAAATTTGCTCCTAGATAGGGCGGTAAACAAGCCGAACATCGTAGTGTTCAAGCTCGGTTCATTTAACGTAGCGAACAAGTCGAGCAAATAGACAAGCATATTTAATTGTTAAAGCTTGATTCGTTTAACTCACGATCAATATTAACGAGTCGAATATCTTAAACGAACGGTACCACTTACCGAGTTCAAACAGGAAAAGTGGTTCAATCTCGGTTCATTAACTCTTTAGCCGAGCTGAGCTCGAGCCGAGCTCGAGTCAAACGAGCTGAATAACCGAAGGCTTAGTTCATTTACATGCTTACTTCTAGACTAGTGTTAAGTCTAATAAAGGGCATGTATTTGGCTACGAGGGTGCACACAACACATATCCAGTATATCTCAACAACATCAAAAGCTATCGTTGGATCTGAGGAGAGTGAGAAACATGCAAACAATACTTTTATCCCAAAGGATAGAGAGTTTGCTTCCAGCGAGACCCCTGGCTCTGTATATACCTACATAGATGACACAATAATAAGGATATGGTGTGTTAGTGTGTTTTAGTTTAATATTTTATCGTTGTAAAAAAAAGATTGCATCCACTGAAGCTAATAAAGTTGTTTTCTCTTTAGTTTACATGCTTCACTTTTTTTTTTATTATGACATTATTGTTGGGCCTTGTTGATTCAAAATTGTTATTAAAACTCAATCCCAACGGCAAAAATGCCGCAAAATGTAGCGGAAATGGGAAAAACGCCATTTCTTTATAGGACATTGAACATTTGAATTTATTTCATAAAAATTGGTATGACTTAAAGTTGTGCAAACAAGAGGCTACAAAAAAATATTTTGCAGACTTTTATCGATGAGTGCATGAAATTCTATTACATTTATTTGCTAAAGAACAAAGATAAGATCCTTGATACTTTTTAAAATGTTTAAAGTAAAGATTGAGAATCAACTTACCAAATGATAAACCAGAAATAATCGTCTCTTAGTCAACGACAGTCAACGGCAGATTATATTAATAGTCAACGACAGTCAACGGCAGATTATATTAATAGTCAACAACATTCAACTCTCGCACTTCGGCACTCAGGCATTGCTATCCAGCCGGACTGCACTTCGGCTATATCGCATAGCACCCGTTTTATTATCAGAGAATATGCTAAAGGGTTGCACCTCGGCATCCAACTTCAACCTCAACTTCGGCCTAAGTGTTACGCTTCGGACCACTTCAGCCAGATTCGACACTGCACTTCAGCAAAAGCTTGGTTTTGCACTTCGGCGAAGGAGTCAAAACACATTACATCATGGGACCATCAAGCAGAAGTGCGGTTCAAAGAAAGAGTACACGTCAGGGTGTGCAGCCTGTACACGCCAAAGTCACATCAGCCGACCTACTCGTCACATCCGCAGACCTACTAGTCATATCAGCAGACCTACTACGGCATAGGTCTTCTGCCCCAATCAAACGTCTCATCCGCTGTCAGAGGCAAAGGACAAGGGGAAACTAACAAAAGCAAGCTAACGGAGACCAGAGCGAGGATTGAAACTTTTTCATCTCTCCCAGAGCAAATACATTAAATTTTCTCCTCAGCTAAGAACTGTGAGAACTTTCTAACTTCACATACCAAATTATATTCTCAGTGAGAAATGACCCAAACTGACTTGAGCGTCGGAGGGTTTCACCCGGGTCACACCCCCGGGACCTCTGATTTGTGCTTCCTTGTGCAGAACTTCCAGGAAGCTATTCCAGCTATTCTTTTCGATCGACTAACGGAGTTTATTTGAGGTCATCTTAGACCCTTGGTGAAGATCCGGCTTCATCGCTCACAGGCTTCAATGCTTTTCTATTGCATCTTACAAATTTTACCATGTAGGAATTGTATAACGTATGTACTATTTTTATTTTAATTTTGGAGTTTTTTGCGTGTGGTTATAAAATGATTATCCATTTCTATGGGTTCTTCTATGTTAGCTACTCGATTTCCTGTCTTATATTTAATATGCAGCCGAAAACCAGCTATTACTGGAATAAATATTGTTATGTGAATTAAACTTGAATATTTATCTAGAATTATGATTTTTTACCTATAATTATTGAAGTAGACTTATTATTGATATGATTATAATTATGTAGGTAAATTAAATAATTAATTGAACTCAGTTGATAAAATTTAACTGCTTTATTGGATTTTTTTACTAGTTACATAGGTCTTAAGTTAGAAGAATTACACACTAAAAAAATGAAAACTAGATAGGGAAATGTATAGACAAAAAGAGAGTGTGATGTTTTCACTTTCTTTCCCTGTCCTCCTTTGTTCTTTTCTTTTATTCGTTTTAAGAAAACTGAAGCAAAATCTCCAATCCGGGTTAAAAAAAACTTTTGCATAAATTTGTCAGAGCTTGGCTTTCAGAACCTAATTATTTTTAGTCGTAGTAAATTTTTGTACAGAATGGGCCAAGCGAGTTTATGGGGAATTCTAGACACTAGTTTTAAACTTATTATTAGTAATAGTAGTAGTAGATGTTTCATTCTTAGTTGTTCCAACATTCAAAGAAGAGCATGAGGTGTGTAGCGCCCCGCCCGAAACCAGGGTTCCGGCTCAGTGCACCCGCCGTACTCTACTCCATAGAGTACAAAGCGTCGATACTATACATGTACATGTCGACATGAATAATGAATCGATAAGCGGAAGCAACATAA
Source organism: Eustoma russellianum (assembly GCA_036186865.1). NCBI lineage: Eukaryota > Viridiplantae > Streptophyta > Magnoliopsida > Gentianales > Gentianaceae > Eustoma > Eustoma russellianum. The sequence goes on along the minus strand of AP025062.1, from coordinate 21,015,063 downwards.
CATAAACAAATCTTCATCGACATGCACTGTACTACATCATAAACTGTACAATCATCATATACAGAATACTGAAATCATATATCATACATCATAATCCGAAACTTAATGCCTTCGAAATAATCTCTCAGTATGCTCTTCGTTATCAATGGTCTATCTAGCATGTCTTCAATGAGCTTGTATATTGATACCTGTTATCTGGAAAATTATAAATGAGGCAAGTATGAGCGATAGCCACCGACTTTTAATCGCCCAACAAGTAGTCTTACCAGATACGACATGTGGATCATACATGGAGAGACGGGGTGACAAATCATAATAACCATAAATTTTGAATATAATAAGAACGTCTCCTTTCTAACAAGTAAAGTATCATATCATATCTGTAACTGCTGTAAACTGAAAGCAGATAAATTAGGAAGATTTCAAAGCATACATAGCATAACAGCATCTCATTCTGCTTAATCCAAAGCATCATACTATATCTATACTTAACTTCTAATCCATAACTTATACCATCTTTGCATATCTTACATGTACTACATTCTCATGCTTAACACTACTTTGTCCACTGTAGTGCTATCCTATACTTAAAGAATTCTTAATCATAACCCTAAGGTGACATGGTCATGACGTGATGCATAAACATGACTTTTCATAAAATGACTTTTCGTAAACATAACTTTTCATAATCATGACATGATTTTCATAACTTGCATAACATGACATATTCATAACTTGCATAACATGACTTTTTCATAACGTGAAGACATAACATTTACATAATTGGCTATAACACTTTTCATAAGAATAATACGCACGACATACCGAATGATTCCCCATATAGTACATGTGCAACATAACATCATGAATCATATGCACATGTGCTAACGGTGACGCATTATGACTGAGATCCCGTGTCTCAGACCTAGTGTTACACTCAGCCATAACGTAAACATGGGCCCCTGACACCTACCACTCCGGTCCCGATGTCAGGACACGCTTCAACATAACATAACATAATCATGATCATGACATAACATAACATGTCGTGTCTCATCGGAAATCATTCGTCTCGTGTTTATTATTCCTATGCATATGAACTTTTAAAAACATGAGATGTGACAACATAACTTTGCAAATCTTGTTTTCATGCAACGTGAGACTCGGTCAAATACGGGTATCTTGTCATACTACCACTAGTAACATCACTCACTTAATTTCCCTCTACATATCACAACTTAAACAAAATACCATTTTCCCCTACAATAAGTACCATTCGGCCATCATACTAAAACAACAGCCCCCTTTTTCTATTTCTTTTTCCCCTTTTTCTAATTAATCATCACACAATAATAATTTGGTAGCATTTATTCCATACATGCATATCATAATTCATAACTAAATTGCCTACATCATGAAATTTCTAATTACCTTAACATTTCATCTTAGATTTCATAACTTACATCTTATCATAACCTATTATGTTAGTATACATAACATGTAACATATCATATACATACACTATAAAAGTTAGTAATCTTATACTTATGCACTCATAAATATGAACTATTTATGTTTCCTACTTTTCATAACATAATACATAAATTACATACTTAGCCTACTTTCATAACTTAACATATTCATCATATACATATATACTTATAAAAATATGGTGAAATCATCTTTGTCACTAAGGCCTAAAGGCCGAACATATATGTACATAGTATATACATATATAAGTCATTTTGTGATATATTATGTAATATCCAAAACTTATTCATTTTCATATCTTAACATATTCATTCATCATATATATATATATACTTGTATAAAATATAATGAAATCATTTTTATCACTAAGGCCTATGGCCGAATATATATGTACATAGTATATACATATAAGTCATTTTGTGATATATTATGTAATATCCAAAACTTATTCATTTTCATATCTTAACATATTCATCATATACATATATATACTTGTATAAAACTATAATGAAATCATTTTTGTCACCAAGGCCTATTGGCCGAATGTATATATGGTATATATATAAATCATTTTATGATATATTGTATAATATTCAAAACTTATTCATTTTTATATCTTATCATATATATTATACATATATGTATACATAAAATATGTAACAACATATTTTAACCTTAAATGGTCTTAAAGCCAAATTTTATATATTGTTATATATATATAATTTCCGTATATACATATTTATATATCTATGTATATCTAAAAACATTTAGATATATGTATATATGTGGGTATAACCGTATATATATCTATGTCTATATATATATATAACTATACATCTATACATACATTTATATCACAACCGCATATATATATATATATATATATATTTTATCTACTTTTATACAAAACAGTATATTTATTTATATGCATCTACACCTCTATTCCTACATATATATACATATATGGATCCGTATATATACATGTAGATCCATACACTTATACCTATATATATATATATCAACATACATATTTTTAATATGTATATGTTTGCGTGTATATATAATGTATATATACATGTATATGTCGTACGTGTGTATGTGTATATAGTGTATATATGTATATACTTATTTCTCAAACATAGATCTATACTTTCTTGAGAAAGAAATCTTGAACATACTACATGATGATCCAACTTTATATGAATAAATACTTAATATTTGTAAAACCATGTAGGATCTAGGAAGAATACTTGCCTTGATTTACTTTCTTACTCTTAGATGGTGATTCCTTCACTTGGATTTGAAGAACACATTTCTCCTCCTTCTCCTTGGTGTATACGGTTATGATGCCCAAAAAGGAGAGTTAGTGTACAACTTATGAAGATAAAGAAAATAGAAGAATTTAGCCTAAGTTCATGGAGTTTCTTACCTTGATTTCCTTCTATTCCAAACATTACACTCTTGGATCCTTTCTTGAATGATGGGAATTTGTCTAACCTTAGTGTAGGAATGGTTATTGGTGTAGATATGAAGAAAACATTCTTCTTGCTCCACTTGAAGGTATTGGCCGAAATTCTAGGAAGGGAAATGGGTTTGAGTGTTTTTCTTGTAGCAAGGAGATGAATAATTGGTGTATAAAATAAAGAAGTACCAAATGTGCTTTCTTGCACATTCATGACCGAAAAGTAGAACAAAATAAGGTGGAAGAATTCATTTGTGAAGTGGTTTGCTTTGTTTAATAAAAGTAGAAGAATATTGTAAAGTAAAGGAATGATGGGGTGTAATAAATTAAAGAAAAGTAAAATTGTCTCCTTTCTTGAAGTGCTTAATCGAGAATTCAAAGGGGGAAGGGGAAAAGAATTATTTGTTTTGTGGGCATGTTGGAATAGTGGGAAGAATGAAAGGAAGTGGGTGTGTAGTAAAGGTTGACATGGTTTGCCATGTGAAAAGTAAAGATTCTTCCCACTTGTGTAGGGGTGGGGCGGCCATGGGGGAAAGATGGGGAGAGGGTTTGTCTTTTGTTGCCATGTAGAATAAAGTGAAAGAAAATATGATACTAGTGTGTATTGTAGTTATCGTATCGGGTATTTTTATTCGTTTTGATTTATCTCTATCGACTTATGTTGCTACCGACTAATTTATTTAAATACCTTGTATGTCCTATACGGTCATTGTCTAGTCCCAACCAGTCTCGTTAAATCCGTTAACTTACCTTAATGTTATTTTTATGTGTGTTTCTAACCCCGATATTTAATGTCGATGTCTTTATTAATTCTAAATAGAAATTTAATTCTACTGAAATTTCATCAACATCGCATTTGCGTTCTATTTTCATCATTTCCACTAGCCCGGAATCTCGGGTTGTAACAAGGTGAATATGTGTATCTTTTTTTATCTTGAAGTCATGGGTTCGACCTGTATAAACAACTCTTTGCATAAAGTATAAGGTAAGATTGCATACATCAGATCGCAAAGCGATCCGGTCCCTCTGCGTACATCAGATCGCAAAGCGATCAGGTCTCTCTCTGGACCATGCGTAAACGCGTAAGTTTGTTAGAAAACATATATGAATACGGTACCAAAACCAGTGACAAAACGATAACAACAAGAAAGCTGAGACACAACGTGAGTTGCTGTCCTTAAAGCTAAAATGTCTCCACCACGAGGTGAACTACACGGCACAAGCCTCCTAAGATATAATAACGGTTTCTTCCTTTCGTTCGCTCTGCGAGAGGAAGATGAACTTGCAAATAGAAGAGGTCGATAGTAGAGAAGAATAAGAAAATATTGAGGTAAACACTTGCTAAATTTTTAAAGAATTTTGCAAAAGATCTTGTATATAATGTAAGATAACAAGCATACTATATATAAGCCTTGGGTTGTGTAAAACCACTACTAAAACTCCTTTCAGCAGTTTAGAATAACTCCAAGTTAGTTGCATGCCGTTCATGTTTGAAGGGAGATGAACTTTGGACCAAAAGATGCAATTTCAAAATGAAAATTTCTGACCATTAGCAGATCGATCGATGTCATCGATCTATGTCCAACAGAACACTCAACTCCATTTCAGCTTTCACTTGGGTCGATCCAACTCATACATGGATCGATTCAAGTGATTTCTTTCAAGTTTAAAGTGTTCAAATCATCTTTCAATCTCTCAAACAACATCTTACATGTTTCTATATAAGTTTGGAGCATTTTTTAAAAGTATTTTGACATACTTTTCCAACAATCCCCCACATGATCAAAACTTATATACAAGCATTCCCGAACGACAATAAACTAACCTCTCCACTATCAAACGAAGACAACAACACATAATGGACAATGACTCGCGTCTTGAATTGCCACTTAGCACAAGAAGAAGTATATAAACGGAGATAAGATGACATTGACGTCTTGAATCTTACCTCTCGATTGTTTATATAAACTTACAACAGACAATGTCATTGACTAGCTTCAGGTAAGTTCGCGGTGTGGTGCGATATCTGCCATGCACCCAGTCTTAGGTATTCATAAGCACTCTAGTGAGTTGTTCCAAACTCTCATAAGAAGCGGCACCACTTCCATGCTTATATAGGTAGAATTCATCAAGTGTGCACCGCTCACACCACCATACATCATGGATATGAATTCCATTAAGAGATTCTAAAAAATCTCACCCTCAATTACTTGCAGCGAGCACTATCTTCAACAACACCATAGGGAGGGACATATTGATAGTGCTAAGTAGGATCCTTCTGTGACTTGTTATTACCACATTGAACCCTATTTGCAGGATCTCTGCTAATAGTGAGTTGGGTTGCCGTCACACAGAATCCACTTCAAATGCAACAAGTCCCATCCTCATCGATGTTTCACGGACCAACTTTTGCATAGTCTTTTCGTCAAAGGGTCAGTCAGGTTAAACTCGGATCTTACAAATTCCAAGTTAACCACCCCTGAACTTATCAAGTCTCGCACAATATTGTGTCACAAATGAATATGTCGGCTCTTTCCATTATTAACTCTATTCTTTGCTCGAGCAATCGCAGCCTGTGAATCACAATGTATAGACACAGAAGGCATAGGCTTAGTCCATAAAGGAATATCTACAAGCAAATTCCTTAACCATTCGGATTTTGTACATGCAAATTCTAAGGCAACAAATTCAGATTCTATTGTTGACTTTGCTTTACATGCTTGCTTTGATGATTTCCATGAAATAGCACTCTCACACAAAGTAAACACATAACCATTAGTTCAGTTAACTTCATCATTATCCGTTAACCAATTAGCATCATAAAAATCCTTCTAAAACACAAGGATTTCCAATAAAGAACAATCCAAGATTCTTCTAAAACACAAGGATTTCCAATAAAGAACAATCCAAGATTCATGGTTCCTGTAAGAAATTTCAAAAATCTTCTTAGAGCAAGCCAATGTGCATTACTTGGATTGTGTGTGTATCTAGCAAGTCTATTTACAGCATATGCAATATCCGGTCTATTGGACCATGCACCTGCAATAAACACCACTAGAGGGGGGGGTGAATAGTGGTTAGCGGAAATTACACAAGTACCCTTGATCAAAACCCCCTTTGAAAACAGAATCTGAAACTGCCTCAGATTCAGAACCCGTTTTTGAAAAATTCAAAAATACTTGTACACAACTTCAAAAATTATGAAACTTTTCAGAATTGAACTTCAATGAGTTAAAAGACTCTATCCAAAAATCAGACAAAATAAGATTGTTTGACCCTTCAAACAAATAAAAAGATTCAGATGGTCAATCTAGACAGAATTGGACAGAATGTTGATGATTTTGCAAAACGTGTTTCTATTTGAATATTCAACCAAAAAAGATTTATCTTTATATCAAAAACACTCCTTAGGATGTGTAGATGAAGTTTCCAAAAGTCCCTGACCTTAGACAATTCTTGAAAAATACAGAATTCAAGTTTTCTCAAAACTGATCAGATTGCAGCCAGATTGGAGCAGTTATCTTGCAAAGACTGAAAGACTAACTTTCCCTTGCTCAAATAAAGTGATTCTTGTTGCAAATGAAAGCTAAACGTCTGAAGTATAACTCCACCAAAAATTACGAATTTTGAAAATGTTTAGCTATTTTTTCAAATTGTGAGAAGTTGTGTGAAATATGCAGTAAAAACGGGCAGAAAACAGAAATAAAGAAACAAGAGAAGAACACCAAAGATTTATCCTGGTTCGGTCAATGTGACCTACTCCAGTCCCAAGGAACACCTTTCCTTGGATTTTACTATGAAATGAACAACTTACAACAAGAGCCAAGCTTGATCCTTGGGTTATACACCAACCCTACTCAAGACTTGGATAATCACCTTCTAGGAAACACTTAGTTGCAACACCTCTAACACCTATTGATATAGCCTTATAAGATGGCTAACCAATCTTACAAATGAAGCTCAAGAGGCTTGTAGCTCACCACAATACAACAAGAACACCTTTGCTACAATGAATAAAACAATAACAACAAGAAGATGAAGATGAAATCTAGACAATTCAACAAATGTTTGTGAGCTTCAAGTGTGTTTCATATTCTTCACCAATGCCTCTATTTATAGTGTGATTTTGAGCCTTGAAGATAAGACTTCCAATGTGTCACCATCTTCATCATCAAGTCCAAATGCCTTCTCATCATTGGTTGGCCTTGCACTCTTGGCAAAATAAAACACAATGATTGGTCCACCTTGGCAATGTCATGTTGGCCGATTTTTAACACCTTGGAATGTCTTGGAATTATCTTGAAAATGTGATGATAATATCACCATAACAACTCTATCATCTTCTCAACTCTTTGGCAAGATAATAGGCATGTGGGCATTTACCATTTCAAAATCAAAAATTCAGCTCCAAATCCATTAGTAGCCGTTGGCTACCATCCATATTTTCCAAAAAATATTTTTGATTTTCTTTAATAAAATAAGAAAGGATAATACCCACCAAATTATCCCCAACTTCAAGCACAATAATAGGACATGTGAAGTCTTCATTTGACTTCAAAAAATCTGCTGAAAATACCCAAGAAAGTCTAGTAGCCGTTGGCTACTTCTTTGAATTTTCCTAGTTGGCATTTCTGCCAACTAGCTCTTTTTTGATTTGTCCACTTGCCACCAACTCATAAAATATGTACAACATCATATCCACATGATGATACACGTTTTTCAACATATATATATGTGTAGCAACTCAGATTTTGGAAGAAGAAATAAATAGATAACAGCTGACAAGATTATGTCAACATGTAACACCGAAATTCCCCAATATTTCTTCTTATATGTCAAGAACATTTCCACACCTTTGACACCTTTAATATCTCTGAATAATGATGATAAATGTTCTCTTATAACATATATAAGAGGGTCTTCAAGAAAAAAATAGAATGTGACATCTCAAATCGTCACATATCCCGCTATAGTCAACAATATCATCATGTGAGAGAACAAGATATAAGATCACCGTATAATCTTCAAAATAATAATAACACAGCTCCAGAATGAAGATAATAATATGCTCAAGAGATTCTTGAGTGAAAATATCATAAATACCCTCAGGGGTGAAATGACCAAAATATCCTTGGTGTGAGAAACTCCAGAAATGACCCCGATGGTCAAAATAATCATGATACCAACTTTGTCATGATAAATAGTATAAGAATACACCCTTGAAAATATTTTTCACCATATGATGTTCCTACAAAACTCAAAATACCAATTTTTTGTCTTTTTTGGTAAGTTATAGAAACTTCCAAGGCACGTTAGTCACAAGACAATAATAATCACCAAAAACACATAATAAGCACATAATGAGCATGTATAAATCATGTAAAAATGAAAACAACCATTTTATCATATTTTAGAAAAAATATTTCTAAAAACCCTGGACATCGATCGATCGAAGTGCTCAGCTTCAGAGATCGATGTCTCACAGAAAGTTTCAGAGTTTGCCTCTGGCCTACATCGATCGATCGAAGTGAGGGTTCGATATACAATCGATCGATCGATGTGTCTCAGGTTTAGAGATCGATGTCTCACAGAAAGGTCTTAAACTTTTCTGCCCATCATAGATCGATCGATGTGAGAGATCTATGTATATAGATCGATCGATGTGTAACAACCTGAGAGATCGATGTCAACTTTTCAACTTTTAATCACATATAACACCATGTGTGACATTTTTAAGTATTCACCACTTAAAATCATGACTTTGAAAATTATCCAACATATTTCTCAACATTCTCCCCCTTTTGCATGATTTTCAAATAACCTAACATGATTTTAATGTCATAACTTATAATCAAAAGTTTAACCAAATGTTTTCAACCAAATGTTTTCAACTTTTAAATAGTATGCTGCTCCCCCTGAACTCATACTCTCCCCCTTTACCTATGCTCCAAAACTTATACTAATTAAACTTAGCATATGATTCATCATGACTTACCAACTAAAATCATGTCCGTTTTCTATCTCTGCCTTTATTTTGCAAATCATGCAAAAGATAGAACTATGCAATGGTATCGTAAGTCATCATTCCTAATTTGGCTCGTAAGTTTTCAAAAATGGCTTGATTAAGGGGTTTGGTGAAGATGTCAGCAATTTGGTGATCAGTTCTTATATGGTTTATCACTATATCCTCATTTTGAACATGATCGCGAAGAAAGTGGTATCGCACCTCAATGTGTTTGGCCTTAGAATGAAGCATCGAATTCCGTTGAAAGATTGATTGCACTTGTGCTATCGCAGAAAATTGGAATCTTTTTCATTTTAATGCCAAAATCACTAAGTTGCTGTTTAAGCCAAAGTATTTGGGTAGTACATAAACTCAAAGCGATATACCCGGCTTCAGTGGTAGAAAGAGCTACACTAGCTTGTTTTTTAGAAAACCAAGAAATCAAGTTGGTTCCTATGAATTGACAAGTACCGCTAGTGGATTTCTATCTAATTTGCAACCACCATAATCCGCATCTCTATATGCGTACAATTCCAACTCAGCGTTTCTATCATACCAAAGTCTTAAGTGAGATGTATGCTTAAGATATCTAAAGATCTTTTTCACTGCATTGTAATGTGATCGACAAACTTGGACATCTATCATATGACTGCCCTAATAAAGAAAAGCAAACAAACAAATACCCTGACAAAGATCGGAACAAGAATAGACTCGTCTCAGAACCTAAGCAAAGGAGAAGAGCATTCAAAGCCTCCACTTGGAGTGACACATCCGACTCTGAGACTGATGATACGGAAGAACACAAGGCACAAGTATGCTTTACATCTAAAGCATCAAATGAGGTATCTTCCGACTCTGATTCCGATTCTGAATGTTCATATGATGATTTATTTAGTCAATATTTAGAATTGCATAAGTTTTCAAAGACTCTTGCAAAAGAAAAGAAGCGATTAATTGAAGATAAGAAATTGTTAGAATCTTCTAACAAAGATCTTGTGTCTCAATTAAACGATTCAAAAGAAGAGTCGTCATGCATTATAAATTCATTAAAATCTGAAATTTCATCATTGACATCCGAGAACGTTGAATTGAAATCCGAGATTTCAAAATTAAAATCAAGGAATGCCGATGTAGAGAAAAAGGTGAAACAGTTTGATACGGGATCCAACATGCTGCATCGCAGTATCTTATCTCAAAAGCATGACAGTGACAAAACGGGTTTGGGATACGTTGATACTAATGAAGTATCAACCAAACCAACCAAGTTTGTTGTGTCAAAGAAATTAGACACTCCAAAGCCCCAAGTGGCGTCTAAGATGACGCAAAAACCGTCACTTCCCTTATCACGTCCCACTACATCTTCATATCACGTGAAATACAACTTTGTACCATATAGACATGAAAAGAAAAGAGTATTGCATACACGGCATTCATTCCATCCACGCATTACGCATACAAACACAAGGACATATCAAAAATGTCCTACATATAATGCGTATAAAGGAGTTCTTGGTCAAAGACCAGATAAAGTTGCACCTAAAGTATATTATGTTGCGTTCTCATCATCTTTCTCACCTTTTGGAAGACCTAGAAAGGTCACCCAAATTTGGGTACCAAAAGGGACATTTTCAAAGGGTTGAATAAATAACCCTTAAGAACGCACCTTTGAGATTATTCAAAATGCATGATTTTTTTCTTCTTCATCTTTCAGGCATCTTTTGATTTAATTTCCAAAATAAAGGGGGAGAGATAGCATGATTTAAGGGGGAGAGAGATACTGATTGCATAAATCAAGGGGAGCGGTTTTTGAATTTATGCATGATTGAAGGGGGAGCGATAGGATTTAAATCATGTGTATAGGTTATTTTGAAAATCATCAAAAGGGGGAGATTGTAGAGAAAAAGGGGTTTGAGTGATTTTCAAATACATGATTTAAATGTGCACAAAAACGTGCGTGAGATATATGTGCATGATATATTGTATATTACTTGCCTTATATAATTCATATATTATGTTGCCGTACTAACGAGCCATGAAGCTTTAAAGCTTACATCAAATGGCAAACATTTGTTGTGTTTATACTATTTTTAGGTGCCACCATTAATGAACTAAACTAGTTCATTAAGTGAAGTACTTAGTTTAATAAACTAAGTAGTTCATTAAAGGAAACCACATTTGGAAAAGGCACAAAGGCAACAAAGCTAAGGAAGGAAAGTTTTCTCCTCCTCCCATCTTAATTACACACGCATATATACATATATACTACATATATTTTCAGAATTTTTGAAAAAGGCACATGCACATGTATTTCAACATACTACCGACACGTTATATATTTTACGTACGTACGTTAACGTCACACCACTATACTTAACTCATATTTATGAGTATATTCAGGTCTTATATCATATGATATAAGATATGGTGATGACAAATCAAATACGACACGATAAAAGGTTCTAAACCGAAAATTGTCGTATCGGGCGAATACCGAAACTTCGCCAACGTGTCACGTACTTACCATAAATAATGGCCAGCCCTTATACATCAAAATTTGATGTAAATTTCGTGCACATCACTGGAAAATCAGCCAAAAATACTTTCCATGTTGGCACACACAAATTACCCCACATTAAGGCCAAAATGTGAAGATTCCAAGTTTAATTTTGTCACATGCTAATGGTACCACTTTAGACCAACCAAGTGCTGAGATTTAAAGTATATATTATATATATTATGTATAACATAATATATATAACATGTGCAAAAGTTGGAATTTAAATTAGAGAAAAATCGGGTAATCGATAAATATCGAAAATTCGGTTTTCTACGCACACAACACATGGAACGTTTTTGGTACATCATGTGACACGTATCTACACACTTTTTACATATGATATACATCTTAAAGTGTTCTAGAAAATTAAATTAAGGGCTGATTGGAATATAACATGTGTGTACTATTAAATGTGCATTATTTTACAAAGTTAGCAAAAATAAATTTCAGCACATACACAATCATTTCCAACACCACCTACAACTGAGATGGAGCTTATTTGGAGCCTTGTTGGCATATTGATTGGTCAATGATCAATCATACAATGTTGGTGAATTGAAGAGAGAAGCTACAAATGGTAAGAATTCAAAATTTATCTCTCTTATATCACATGCTGAAAATTTCAGCATGGTAACCTTAGGTGCCCGAAATTTTGTCTTCAAAGTGATATATTCCATCATCTTTTATTGTGTGATTGATTGGAAGAAGAAATGGAAAGGTTTTGAATATTATTTAAATTAATAAAGTGTGATATTTTACAGATCACACATGCTGAAAATTTTTCAGCATGTGTGAAGACATGGTGTCCGAATTTGAGAGCATAAAGATGTCCATATTCATTTCTCATGTGATAGTAATATTTACCATTAATTGGTGATTCATTTTAATGAGAAAAATCAAAGGAAAATGGTAATGATTTGAACTTTATTCCCATGTGTCACATGCTGAATTTTCAGCATGGCAATAAGACATTATGGCCGATTTTTTTCTCTAGCAAGGAAGGATTTGATGTCTTGCAATTTATGTGATATATCTTATGATTTATGGAAGTTATTTTGTGATGATTTTTGGCACATTTTTAAGTGAAATTCTCAGATTTTTCCCAGTCATCAATGATGACAACATCCATCCAATAAGAAGGTGCCAAGTAAGCGAAGCTTAAATGATCATCCAATAAGAAGATGCCAAGTAAGCAAGACATTGTCACAATGATGTCTTACACTCTCTCAAGGACTTAAAAGATAATTTTTAAGAGGGGGAGACACACCAAGGGGGACGGCTGGACCATGTTAAAAGGAAAGAGAAGAGAGCAAACAAAACAAGGCCAAGCATTGCAAATCAAAGTGATCAAAAAGCCTAGCTCTTCTTCTTCTACATCCGCTTTCTTTCTCTCTTCTTGTAAGCCTATTGTATTCATATTCTTCAATCTTGAATAGGCTTGACATAGACCACCACTCATTATATATCTTTGTAAAAGATTGATCAAGGTGTGATCAATCTTCATTCTTGCGAGGTGGTGGTGTTCGTACAAATTGTACTTGTCATACAAGGTGTGTAAAGGGTTGGAGTTAAGGTGTAACTCTATCAACCCTGTGGTAAGGTGTACTGCGTGTGTGTGATTAGTGTGAACCAAGGAAGGTGTTCCTTGAAGACTGGAGTAGGTTGTTTATAACCGAACCAGTATAAAATTCTTGGTGCCATTTACTTTCTGCATTTACTTTTCAGTTACTGCACTGTTTACCCTTCTTGTTCACTTCCGTAAAAATAGTAAACGGTTTTCAAAAATCACAAAAATTTCCAGAAATATACCCACACGTTCTAGGGTTAATTTGGCACAAGTTTCAACCCTTTTGGATAAGTATAAGTCGATCAAACATCAAAAGTTCTGAGAATAGTGCAGTCTGATTTTCAGACTTGCAAAGGTTGAGACTTTGATTGTAGTTGACCTACTTACCAAACGAATTTTGCAAACCTGTTTCAACCCACTTGAATATAGTGTATAAAGAGTTAGTGGTAAAAATTTCAGAACATTTGGACGTTCACACAAATAGGAATAAATTTTTCAAAACCATCTACCGTTTCTGGCAGATTCAAGCGATCTGAGTACCAACGGTTTTTGAAGGGGTTAAAGGTTGAATCTTAATTCGAAATTTTTAGGGGACTCTCATAACATCTGAGGCTAGGTTCTCTCAAAATTTCATAATTTTTGGAGACATCTAACCTAGTTTTAAAAACGTTTTAAAACTGGTCCTGAAAACAGAATCTGTTTTCAGAAGTTGAATTGTTCAAGTTTAAAGAAATTTTAAAAACCACACTTTCCACAGCACCTATTCAACCCCCCTTTCTAGTGGTGCCTTGCAGATCCTACAAGAAGTTGATGCCGATATTCGGTAATAAGCTTCGCTAAAATTTACATTAGATAATTCAAGAATAGTTATTTAGATTCTTTTTATGGTTCTCTTATCCATGATTTTAAACTGTCATCATGTCAAGAAAATTTTCCATTCAGTACACTATAGTTCCATGTAGTACTCTTTAGTATCCATGAAGACAATTTGCTTAGATAACCTCTAGCATATGAAATCAGGTTAAAGGGTGAAAGGGAGGGAACGAATTCCAGCCATGCACCATATGCTTTGGGGAATCAGAGGTTCTATAGTAATAATACTTATGAAAGGTTGCTCTTTAAATTCAAAACGATAGTAGTACCAGGATTATTGCTTAATGGAAACAAATACAACATGATTCTTCCTTACAGACCAATAACTTATATATAAGATTGTCAGAGAGAGTAATTAAAGTTGCAGCAGGAAGTCTTCTACATAAACAATCTCTATTTATTTCATCTCCTTATGAATGTGAGTGACATTACCTGTAACCGTAAACCTAAATAAGCCAATAGCCTATATCCCAGCAACGTTATTACCAAATTTGTTATGTCACTATAGATGTATCTACACCAAGACTCGTAATGTTTAGATTAGCGTACATTCTGCCATAAATTACACCATGTAGCATATTTCTAAAAAGTTGTAAGGAACATGCTCGATAAAGAAATATTAGGCGGTTTGATTAGGAATATTTAACAAAATTAGATGTTGGTAGTTATTTTGGGTGATACTCTTAAGTAATTTCTCTATGTTGGAATATATAGGTTCGAGCCTAGAACAAGAAAGACGTTAAGTGTTCGATTCCAGGTAAGTGGTCTAACTCTCTTTTGTGCATTTGCGAAATTGTTTTACGAAAGTTACATTTTACATGTTTATTTTGATAGTAAATTGGATCATGTAGAAGTATATTGTGCTTTACAAGTATATGTTTTATGCAAAATGTTATTGATGATATATGGCGTTTACGGAATGATATGTTTTGTGCTCTTAAACGAATTATACCCGGATCGCATGGCCTATTGAATGATGAAAGTATAAGTTATAAGTATGTGGTCTAGGAACCTGCGCGAGTTGTTGGAACGCCCAGATATTGGGGGGATTAAGTCCAATACCCTCTTCGCATAGTGGGGATCCAATGCGCCCATCTAGAAGGGATTTTCTAGACAGAGTACTCTGGCGAATGGTATAAGTCAGTTAAGAGCTAAATGCTGAAAGTTACAAGTATTATATGTAGTATTTGAAAATGGGAAAATTGATGTTCTGTTTGATTTCATTTTACGAAAGTTATTTTATTTGAAAACTTGTTTCCCTGCATACATGATCCCACAAAAGATAATTAGATTACTTACTGAGCCTCGTTGATTCGGCTCACACCAATTCTCCCCCCCCCACCAACCAGTTTCAGATGATAAGGACATTGAGTACATTTACGTGGAGGAGATGATGAATGGGGATGGTGAAGAAGATCAGAAGATAGCTTTCGAGATTTGAATTATTATTAGTGTTGAGTTTTATCGTATTTATGAACTTAGCTCATTAGAATTATTATTTCAATATGGACTAGTTGTTTCAACGATCCAATATTTCTTTTGATGGATATTTATTCCGGATATTTATTGAGTGGATTTAGTTAATTTTATTGAGTCTCATTTACTTAAATAGTGGAGTATTAAAGTAACCATGACGACATAAGAAGCCTTGTACATCTTGAAAAAGGTGTACGGCAAATGTGACGTTTCGAGTGGTAGGGCTCAGGGCGTGACATTTAGGTGGTATCACAGCCCGGTTTTAGATCTAAGTATTGATCATTTTTGGACCTAAGTATTGATCATAGTTGATAAGAAATGATTTAAAAGTGAGGCGATAGATACTAAGAAATGATTTATTAAGGTTATGATTTATATATATGTTCTAGAATATTATTTAGAATGCATGAAAATTAATTTAGATTATGCCTCCAAGGTATTTGACTGTGTTAGATTGCCTTATGCTTATTAATTTACTTTAAATAATGTATGAGAACTCGTTGTATTAATTATATCCTGGATATAACATTATTTTACTGTTTTACAGGAAATGCCTCATCGGAGAAATAATAATATCCCTAATCAAAATCTGAATGCATTTCTACAAGAATTCATGAACGCAATGATGCAGTTCGCCCAGGCCTTTCAAACAGTGCAAGCGAACCCACAACCTCAGAATGGGACCCGATACTACTATGAGGGCATGAAGAGGGTACACGTGCCGACCTTTGACGGTAATTCTGACCTTGACAAAGCTGAGAAATGGATAGGTGAAGTGGAGAATAATTTTTCCTTACTTCAAGTTCCGGAAGAGATGAAACATTTGGTGATCAAGCCTTTCTTGATCGGAGAGGCTGATAAATGGTGGTCGACTACTGAGCCGAATATTCTTGCACCGGTCACATGGACTAAATTCAAGACTGAGTTTCTCAAGTTCTACTTTCCTCCATCAGTGCGTTTGCAGAAGATTGGTGCATTTGAATCACTGAGACAGGGACCGAATATGACAGTTGCCGAGTACGCAAACCAATTTAATGCTCTGGTTTGATTTGTGCCTTCTGTGATGAGTGATAATGAGCTGAAAATGGTGAAGTTCAAAAGAGGACTAAGTAGCCGGATCAGGACAGGCGTGGTGAATGCCAATGCTCAAAATTTTCCAGCCTTACTCGATGCTTGCTATAAGGTAGAAGGTGACATAAAGAGGAGAGATGAGGAGAACAAAGGTAAGAGGCCGAGGAGTGATGAGACAATGGGCAATCAGGGAACCGGCAAACCTGGAAAATGGTTGCGAGTTATAAAGAGGAAGCCAGAGCCAACAGTCAAGAGAAACCAAAGTGCTACTATACCCACATGTGCTACATGTCATCGTCAGCATTTTGATGAATGTCGTTGGGGAACTGGAGCTTGCTTTAACTGCGGAAAGCTGGGACATCAAATAAAGGATTGCTCTGAGCGAAAGAAGGAGCAACATAAGGATGCCCAACCAAATAAAGAGAAACCCAAGGTAAATGCGAGGGTTCATGCCATAACTGACGTTGAGGCTCAGGAGGCAAATGAAGTTGTTTCAGGTATTTTTTGTTATAAGCAATAATTTATGTACATGCTTGTTAGTAGATGCATTTCATTCACTTATCGCTATGAATATCAAATACTTGCATAATTGCCGTGTCCTAGGTGCTCTTTTGGTAAACAAAATTCCTGCGAATGTCTTATTTGATAGTGGCGCAAGTCACTCGTTTGTCGCCAAGAAATTTGTTAAGTATCTGAACAAATGTCCTGAGTGGTTAGAGAATCCTTATCGAGTATTGGCTGCGGGAGACAAAGTGTTAATATCACATCACATATACAAGGATTGCAAAGTGGAGCTTGATGATCATACACTGGATGCCAATCTGATTCCGATTCAGATGAGTGATTTCGACATGATCCTAGGAATGGACTGGTTGGCCAAATATCATGCACAAATTGATTGTCGACAAAACCAAGTTGTCTTTAACGGCCTTACAAAAGAAGAGTTCTGCTACCAAGGAAATACAAAAATGAGGAAAGATCGCCAGATTGTGTACTTAACAGCGATGCAGGCGTATAAGGCTCTTAAGAAAGGGAATGAAGGATACTTGGCATATGTTGTGGACTCTGAGATGACGGTTCCCTCTATTGATGACATTTTGATTGTGAATGAGTTCAAAGACGTTTTCCCTGAAGAGTTACCTGGTCTACCTCCTGACCGAGAAGTTGAGTTTGAAATTAAGCTGACACCCGGGGCTGAACCTATATCGAAGGCTCCATATCGAATGGCACCTGCCGAGCTCAAAGAATCGAAGGAACAACTACAAGAGTTGTTAGATAAGAAGTTTATCAGACCTAGTGTCTCACCTTGGGGAGCGCCAGTGTTGTTCGTAAAGAAGAAGGATGGGGGTTTGTGGCTATGTATTGATTATCAGGAGCTTAACAAGATTACGATTAAGAACAAATACCCGCTTCCACGGATTGATGACCTATTTGATCAGTTGAAAGGTGCGAGGATGTTCTCTAAGATTGATTTGAGATCCGAGTACCACCAGCTGAAAATCAAGGCAGAAGATGTTTCTAAAACCGCATTTCGAACAAGATACGGGCACTATGAATTTTTGGTGATGCCTTTCGGCCTGACTAATGCACCTGCGGCGTTTATGGATCTAATAAACACGGTATTTAGGCCGCAACACGATAAATTTGTGGTGGTATTCATTGATGATATACTGATTTACTCTCCAAGTGAGGAAGCTCATTCAGAACATCTCAGAGAAGTTTTGGGAATTCTACGAGAAAAGAAGCTTTATGCTAAATTCAACAAGTGCGAATTCTGGCTTAAGAGTGTGACGTTTCTAGGTCACGTGATTTCTGAACAAGGGATTTCAGTTGATCCAAATAAAATTGAAGCGATAACTGACTGGCCTAGACCGACCAATATCACTGAAGTAAGAAGTTTTCTAGGATTGGCAGGATATTATCGTAAATTTGTTGAAGAATTTTCTGCCATAGCCGCCCCATTGAGCAAGTTAACCCAAAAGCATGTGAAGTTCGAGTGGACGCCAGAATGTGAAAAGAGCTTTAAGGAACTGAAAGCAAGACTGACTTCTGCTCCAATTTTGGCTCAACTTTCTGGGACCGAAGGTTTTGTGATTTATAGTGATGCATCAAAGAATGGTCTAGGTTGTGTGCTAATGCAGAATGGAAGAGTTATAGCGTATGCCTCAAGACAACTAAAGCCTTACGAGAGGAATTATCCGACCCATGACCTGGAATTAGCGGCAGTGGTGTTTGCTCTTAAAATTTGGAGACATTATTTGTATGGAGAAAGATGTGAAGTCTATACAGATCATAAGAGCCTGAAATACTTGTTCACACAAAAGGAGCTCAACGTGAGACAACAAAGGTGGTTGGAGCTGTTGAAAGACTATGACTTGACTATAAATTACCACCCAGGAAAAGCGAATAGGGTGGCTGACGCTCTCAGTCGGAAAGTTAGGCAGGCGCCTCTGGAACGAGAAATGGAGGAATTTGACTTAAACGTTGTGGAATCTACTGCCAACACTTTAGCAGCCTTGGTCATATCTCCTACGCTGATAGAAAGAATAAAGGATGCGCAGAAAGACGATGAAGGTATTTTGAAATTCATGGAGAAACTCAAAGATGAACAAGTCAAATGATTTCAAGTGAATACCGATGGTAGTCTGTGGTATCAAGGAAGATTATGTGTACCTAAGATGGATGATCTGAAGAATGAATTACTGAAAGAAGCTCATCGTTCGCGATTATCAATTCATCCAGGAGCAACCAAGATGTACAACGACCTTAAGAAGAATTATTGGTGGAGTAGAATGAAAAGAGAGATAGCTGAATACGTAGCAAGATGCTTGGTGTGTCAGCAAGTGAAAGTAGAACACCAAAGGCCTGGAGGACTTCTGCAACCTTTAGAGATCCCAGAATGGAAATGGGAACACATTACGATGGATTTCGTGGTTGGTTTACCAAAGACCAAGAGTGGAAATGATACAATTTGGGTTATCGTAGATCGGTTGACTAAGTCATCGCATTTCTTGCCCATGTCTAGCGAAGCAACCACAGAGAAGTTAGTGGCAATGTATGTGGATAATATAGTAAGCTTGCATGGTGTGCCAGTAAGTATTGTATCAGATCGAGATTCTAGATTCACCTCACGCTTTTGGACGTCATATCAAGAAGTTATGGGTACAGACTTGAGATTGAGCACTGCCTTCCATCCTCAAACCGATGGCCAATCAGAAAGGACCATTCAGACATTGGAAGATATGTTGCGAGCATGCGCTTTGGATTTCAAAGGCAATTGGGATAAGTTGGTAAAACTCATGGAGTTCTCGTATAATAACAGCTACCACAGTGCGATTGGTATGGCCCCATTCGAGGCCCTTTATGGAAGAAAATGCAGATCTCCATTATATTGGGATGAAGTAGGTGAGAAGCTTATCACTGGACCTGAGTTGGTCGAACAAACACTAGAAAAGATCAAGATCATACGAGAGAGGCTCAAGGTTGCTCAAGATAGAAACAAGAGCTGGGCAGATTCTAAAAGACGACCTTTGGAGTTCAACACAGGTGAAAAGTATATCTTAAGGTTTCTCCAACGAAAGGAGTCATGAGGTTTGGAGAGAAAGGGAAGCTTAGTCCAAGGTACATTGGACCATATGAAATACTTGAAAAGATTGGGAACTTGGCGTATTGTTTAGCATTACCTCCAGCGTTATCTCAAGTGCACGATGTTTTTCATGTGTCCCAACTTCGCCGTTATGTCCCTGACCCAAGTCACGTTCTAGAAGCTCGACCACTAAAAGTGAGAAACGATGCAACATATGAAGAGCTACCCGTACGCATCGTGGATAAGAAGGATCAAGTGTTGAGAAGAAGAGTAATTCCATATGTAAAAGTTCAGTGGAGTAACCATACGGTGCGAGAAGCAACATGGGAGCTAGAAGAAGACATGCGAGAGAAGTATCCACATCTTTTTTAATAAGGTACGCAAGTTTCGGGGACGAAACTTTTTGTAAGGGGGAAGTAATGTTATACTCAAGATTTTTTTAAATAAAATAATAATTATAGATAAAGTGATAAAATATAACCATGAGAAAATAGATAATAGAAGAAAATATATATATCTTTGTTAGATGATAAATACTGGGGAATGGATAATTACTAGTTGAAGAAAGGATATATACATAGTTATAATAGGAAAAGGATTCTTGGTAAGACATAACTCTAATAGAGATATTACCTATAAATATAGGATCAACTCCCCAACACACACAAGACAAAAAAAAAGTTTTGCCTGGAGACAAAACGGGTAGCCCTAGAACGGCGGTGGCGACAAGCACCAGTCTAGCCCAAGGGTTCACAGGTTAACGATTTCATCTTGGTTGCTAGTTTTAGCAGTATGCTTGAAGATATTTAACATGGATCATTAAAGAAAAGAAGGTTCCTTTAGGTCTCGGGTAGATTTCCTTTATGAATTGTTTGTGTCATAAGTATTAGCAATAAGTACTGGTAGCGTGCAAATTGAGTTGGAATAATAATAATAACAAAAACAGAATTGAAAACTTTAGCAATGTCATAGTTCAATAGTACTTTCTTCTTAGGCTGCAGTTTCTGATTGTTTTCTTAGTGGCGCTATGGAGGCCAAAGCTTTTGCATGCTTTTCTTTACTCTCCTAGATGATGGTTGAGGGAAACAGGTTTCTCAGTTTTTGGTGATGCCACCTTTAGAATTTTAATTCAGAAAGGAGACTTAGAGCTTGTTTAGCTTGCTTGCCTCAATTTTTTTCCGAGCCTTTGACAATAATTTATAATGTTTCACGGCATATAGACTATGGAATATATATACCATGTGATGCATTAGATGCTCGTTCTTACATGATTAAGATTTGGGAATATGATCTTAGAAGAATACCGTAGCAGTTGATGCCGATATTCGGTAATAAGCTTCGCTAAAATTTACGTTAGATAATTCAAGAATAGTTATTTAGATTCTT
>AP025062.1:20965088-20992612 GCA_036186865.1 Eustoma russellianum | reverse complement strand
TTTTTATGGTTCTCTTAGCCATGATTTTAAACTGTCATCATGTCAAGAAAATTTTCCATTCAGTACACTATAGTTCATGTAGTACTCTTTAGTATCCATGAAGACAATTTGCTTAGATAACCTCTAGCATATGAAATCAGGTTAAAGGGTGAAAGGGAGGGAACGAATTCCAGCCATGCACCATATGCTTTGGGGAATCAGAGGTTCTATAGTAATAATACTTATGAAAGGTTGCTCTTTAAATTCAAAACGCGATAGTAGTACCAGGATTATTGCTTAATGGAAATAAATACAACATGATTCTTCCTTACAGACCAATAACTTATATATAAGATTGTCAGAGAGAGTAATTAAAGTTGCAGCAGGAAGTCTTCTACATAAACAATCTCTAGTTATTTCATCTCCTTATGAATGTCAGTGACATTACCTGTAACCGTAAACCTAAATAAGCCAATAGCCTATATCCCAGCAACGTTATTACCAAATTTGTTATGCCACTATAGATGTATCTACACCAAGACTCATAATGTTTAGATTAGCGTACATTCTGCCGTAAATTACACCATGTAGCATATTTCTAAAAAGTTGTAAGGAACATGCTCGATAAAGAAATATTAGGCGGTTTGATTAGGAATATTTAACAAAATTAGATGTTGGTAGTTATTTTGGGTGATACTCTTAAGTAATTTCTCTATGTTGGAATATATAGGTTCGATCCTAGAACAAGAAAGACGTTAAGTGTTCGATTCCAGGTAAGTGGTCTAACTCTCTTTTGTGCATTTGCGAAATTGTTTTACGAAAGTTACATTTTACATGTTTATTTTGATAGTAAATTGGATCATGTAGAAGTATATTGTGCTTTACAAGTATATGTTTTATGCAAAATGTTATTGATGATATATGGCGTTTACGGAATGATATGTTTTGTGCTCTTAAACGAATTATACCCGGATCGCATGGCCTATTGAATGATGAAAGTATAAGTTATAAGTATGTGGTCTAGCAACCTGCGCGAGTTGTTGGAACGCCCAGATATTGGGGGGATTAAGCCCAATACCCTCTTCGCATAGTGGGGATCCAATGCGCCCATCTAGAAGGGATTTTCTAGACAGAGTACTCTGGCGAATGGTATAAGTCAGTTAAGAGCTAAATGTTGAAAGTTACAAGTATTATATGTAGTATTTGAAAATGGGAAAATTGATGTTCTGTTTGATTTCATTTTACGAAAGTTATTTTATTTGAAAACTTGTTTCCCTGCGTACATGATCCCACAAAAGATAATTAGATTACTTACTGAGCCTCGTTGATTTGGCTCACACCACTTCTCCCCCCCCCCCACCAACTAGTTTCAGATGATAAGGACGTTGAGTACATTTACGTGGAGGAAGATGATGAATGGGGATGGTGAAGAAGATCAGAAGATAGCTTTTGAGATTTGAATTATTATTAGTGTTGAGTTTTATCGTATTTATGAACTTAGCTCATTAGAATTATTATTTCAATATGGACTAGTTGTTTCAACGATCCAATATTTCTTTTGATGGATATTTATTCTGGATATTTATTGAGTGGATTTAGTTAATTTTATTGAGTCTCATTTACTTAAATAGTGGAGTATTAAAGTAAGCATGACGATATAAGAAGCCTTGTACATTTTGAAAAAGGTGTACGGCGAATGTGACGTTTCGAGTGGTAGGGCTCGGGGCGTGACAGTGAGCCATCTGCACCTGCTGCTGAGCCACCAAGGTAGTCAGGGTGGCTATGGTATCAGCTAGAACTTAGGGGATAGCCCCCTGACTCTGATGGTCATCTCCATCGCGCCCTCTATTTCCTGCTGGCTCACGTCTTGGAGGCATTTTCCTGGAGTTCGAGTTCATAAAAAGTACGTAGGTTAGTCAAAAATAAATTAAATAGTTGATCGCGGGGTAAAGCGGTAATTAATAAGAAAATCTCACCATCGGCACACACCTTCCTTAACCCGATCATAACTTAGGTCTACTTTATTTATTAGGGGTATACTTGTCGTTTCTAGGAAAAGATCATAAATTATGTCTAGGTGATTTAGTTAATCCTGCATTTCCGAGGCGGATCTGAAGCCTCGGCTCTGATACCACCTGTAGCACCCTGCTCCCGAACCCTGACATCGGGAACAGTACGCCCGCCGTATCTCACTAAGGAGAATACAAAGCGTCGAATCAATTCCCAACATATCTGACAAGACGTAGAAATGTTTCGCGCGGAAATGTAATACCATTCATTAAGTTCTATGAATAAAAGATAATATCTCAATAAAATACTGAACCAGTACTAGCAATAACATCAATGTGTCAATGGTCTAGTCCGGATAGTAACTAATGAAATCCCAATAAAATAATAACAAATGACCACAAGGTCGTCTCATGTCCTAGATGCGGCCATCAGTTTGCCCACTCCACTGTGTCAGCCCCCTCCTCAACAAAGACATAATCGTAGGCCTCTACCTGCTCACCTGGAGGGAGGGGGGAAGTAGGAGTGAGTGACGGGGAAATCACTCAGTAGGCACCTGCCTCCAAGTAGTACAAGACAAGCATCCAAAAATGATATAACACATAGCACATAGAACATGATATCACATAAACATACGAAAGAATGCGGAAAAGTAAATCACTGCAGGTAAAGAATGCGCAACATCGTGATGCATGTCACACGCAACAAAGTCATGTCACACAGAATGCCGATATCCATACCATGCAATGCATGAACCCGGGTCCTACTGAGTGGCTGCAAGTCGTACACCCCACAGTCACCATACTATGTGTGTGTGGCTGCGCCACCGTACACCATCCTGAGTGTCGTGGCCCCGCCACCGTACACCATCCTGAGCGCTCGTGACCCGTACGTCATGATCCGCCATTAATGCAATGCACGTGCCATGAATGCAACAACACAATCGCCTGAGGCCCCTGGCCCATCCTCACCATCCTCCGACACTCAATCTAGGTTCATTTATTTGCTCGAAGGCTAACTCCACATTGTTCGGCACCAAATCCACTTTTCCACGGCTTGTATACGTTTATCGTGCATTTCCTATATTTTTTCTCATTTTTCCCTTATTTATTTTTATTTATTACCTAATTATCCAAATTAAATAAATTATCACAATTACCGGAAATTTTATGAAAATAATCTAATTTCAGCATTTTATAATTTTTGGGATTTATTTATAATTTTCTGATATTTATTTATAATTTTCCTATAATTATTACTATTTTAAGTTAAATAAATACCATTTACTTAATTCCAGAAATTCCAGAAAAATATTTAATATTATCAAATTGGGCTGGCCCTATTTCGCCAGCCCTGGTCCACTGTTTCTTCTGCTCCGGTCCGAAAGAGGACTGGCCTGCGCCAGCCCTTTTTTTATACATTCGCGTAAATGGGCCGGCTGATGTCTGGTCCGGTCCGTTGGCCATCCGGCCCAGTCCGCTACCAGCCTTCCCCCCTTTTTTTATACCATTGCAATTTGGGCTGGTCCTGCAACAGCAGACCGCGGCCCATTAAGAGCTGGACTGGTCTGCGCTGGCAGGCGGCCCTATAAGGTTAAATTTTTTATATATATAATCTGAGCTGCAGCTTCAGGAGGCGCGTGCAGGCCGCTGCGCGCGCGTGAAGGCCGCTGCGCGTGCGTGAAGGCCACACGCGGCCGCTTTCGGCGGCGCGTGCGGCACGCCAGCGACCTCCGGCAGCCCTTTTTCGATCCCGACCTACATTTTCGCCTATTTTCAGTCTATGAGAACCTATTCTAAGGCCAAAACAAAATGGAAAATTCCTAATCTTGCAACAGTTTAACTATTTTGATTATCAAATTTTTTCCTAAAATCAAATCCAAGCCACGCAAATCAGTATACGCATTCCACAGAGTCCAAATTTCATGCTTTTCACAGATTGAATGACATGCCATGTAATTCAACAATTAAAACAACAAAAACACATAAAATATCACTAGAGCATGCTTGAATTTGTACCAATTGGAGGGGAAAAGGAACCTACCTGGGTATCAGCAATAGTACGATGAAACAAACAACGGGAATAGGTCGGGAATTGTTTTGCGTGTCTCTCCTCCTTCCTTCTTCTCTTTTCTCTTCCCTCTTCTCTCTTTTCTTCCTCCGCCGCCTTCAGCCTCCATACGCGTCTCTCTTATCTCTTTTTTTTGTGCGTTCCCTTTGTTAATTCCCCAACCCCTGGCCCCTTTTAACTCACGGCATGCTGAAATCAGGGGAGGGGGAGGCGGTTATCACCCCCCCACAAATCCACGTTCCTTTTTCTTTTTCTTTTTTTTTTAAATTTCTTTAATCCTTATCCCCTTATCCCTTTTTAAATACTATTATTATATGTCTCCTTTTTCAACTTGTTAATTTCTTAATTTATATATTAACTATATATATATATATATATATATTTCCTTCAGGTTATAACAGTATTCTCTTATTTATATTTTTTTTGTAATTAGCTCTTATTTATATTAACAGCTACTTAACTCTATATATTATCTTATTCATATGTGAAGAAAGACTAGTTAAGCTACTAATTATCATCTGAATATTCCAAAAATATTTAGTCGTGGGTGGGGTTTATGTTTCTATTACGGTTGGTGATTTATCTCTATTTTGGCAACCTTGTGTTGTACTGATAAAATTCACTGTAGATTTGAGTAGGCAGTATTCCTAGAGCTTTGTATGAACCATAGGACTTGAATCAGGCTGAGATACTTGAACTATGTTAATGAGTTACTGATTCAATCTATGCTCACCTATCAACTAGTAGGTTTTATATTTGAATAAAAATCATATATTTATGTAATAAGAAATAAAATAAAGAATAAGATACTAAAAATACTCTTGAACACAAGTTCACAAATACATCAGATAATAATAAGGTTTAATACTTCACTCAGAGACAAGTTTGATCATAAAACATTTACATCATATGCATTAAAGAGAACATGTATGATTTATATATATTTGCAAGATTCAGGGCACCAAACTGACAGCAGGATCTTCCCTCTCTCTTTCTTGGATCCCGCGCCTTCGATCCCCTCGCCTCAAGATTGTACGTTGGCAATGCCCTCCGTCGGGTAGATACAAATTAAATGTAGATGCCGCGGTAGGAGCTCGATTTGCCGCAGGGGGAGCAATCCTGCGCACGCATCACGGCGAATGTGTCCGTGCTGTCTCCTTCAGACTGCCTCCAAGCACGCCTTTGATAGCGGAAATTCAGGCGACCTTATTTGGTCTTTTGTATTTTCTTCTAGTCTATCGAACAATTATGTTGGAATCTGACTGTGAAGACTTAGTGACGCGACTGCAAACCAGACAACAAGTTTTTGGTAATTATCATCTTTCCACCTTGCGCTCGCTTCTTCAGTCACAGGGGATAGAGATCAAGCATGTGTATAGAGAAGCTAATAAGACAGCTCACTACTTAGCTCAGCATGCCATGCTTTGCCCAGAGACAGGAGTTTTTGATAGACATAATTTGCCTCCGATGGTTCGTGCCTCATTACTTCTCGATCTCACATCATCAAATCTCCGCGTAGGCTGAGCATCAAGTCTTCCTAATGGATTGGCATGTCTTGTTTTGCCCTGCCCGTACCATTCCAGGTACGGGCGGGTATGGTATGTTTTCTGCACCATTCCTGTGCTGTCATTTTCCCTTCCCTGTCTACACTTATATTTTGTTCGTTGTCTCCATAATTGTGCACTGGCGGTTCTATTCCATATCGCTGAGATGCTCCCGTTATGCTCATTTAGCGCATGCGTTCCAGCAGTTTTGGCTCTTTGACGACCTTTCTGCCTGTCCTCCATTGAGTACAGGCAGGCTCGGTATGCTTTGTAATCCCTTACAATATTGGATATTGTCACACAATATTCGTTATTATTTTAACTGGTGTGATCTTTTGGCGTACATTTCTGCATCACGCAATATGGCATTCATTTGGAGCTGGAGCATTCCACTGCTGGCTGTTTCCCATGGAGTTTTATCTACTGTTGCACATTTACGGATGGTTATGGCTATGCTTGTCATCACTGCCGGCCCACTAGTTGGTGCTGGCAGGCGGGGTATGATCTTCATCTGTATATTTTCCTTTGGTTCATTACGCTCTCTTCTGCTGCTTTGCTCAGTATTGATTTTTTTAACTGCATGGCGACGGCATTGCCTCGGCACGGATACTCAAATCGATTACATGCGTGCTACACATGCCCTGGGTCATTTCGGAGCCACATTGCGCAAGATTTACTATGCTACGGAGGCACTACTCGCTTGGACGACAATACATCCCAAATCGTTATATTCAGTGTTTTCACATTTTGATATCAATGACAATCGCATAAATATGTACGCTTTTTCCTTCGCCAAGGTTTTATCCACAAGGGTCGTTTTTCTTGGCAAGGTTTTAATGCAGCATATCATATTCGATTGGAGATATCACATTATTAGCGTTCTATTTCATTTATTCGCATACTCAGACTCATGTAATATGGTTTTCCTCCGCTATAAGTGAGACCTATTTATAATAAATTTCTGTTTTCAAAAAAAAAAAATTATAGCATTTGCGAAAAACCTTTAGGTCTAGTGGTTGAGTAGCATTTATCCCAATCCTGGGTCTCGAGTTCGATTCCCCTCCTCAATTTTTTTTAAAAAAATTATAGCATTTTTATATTATAAAAAATACCATTAAGAAAAGCCCAAAGAAAAAGGAATCCGAACACGTATATTTGCTGGTCCAAGAAGCAAACAAGCCTAAAGAACACCTACACTCTAAAACTCTCAATGTCCCTGATTGTGTCTCTTCCATACCTTTTTTTTGTTGCATTTCTGACTTTGCATGTTCTCATGTTTTTTTTACTATTGCACGTATTTACCCTGCAAAAAAATAATTTTACAATAAAATAGTGATATTATTAATAAAAATAATTGTACGTTATCGAAAAGAACGTTATAATGATCAAATTATTACCATTTTAAACAAATTTTATTGTATATTTTAATAATTTGTTTTACATAATCAAAATCAAAAACCAAAAGTCAATTTCTTTTTTGTGAAAAAGAACATGCCTTCTAGCAAAATGGGAAAAAACAATTTTTATTGAACATAAAAATGATTTCTTTGTCATCTATGCAGTTATATACAGAGTCAAAAGTCTCACTAAAACAAACTCTTTTTTCTTTGGGATAGAGTCATTATTTGTCTACCTCTCATCTTCTCCAGATCATAACGATAGCTTTTATTATTATTGGAATATAGTGAATATGATTATTGTTGTTGTTGAAAATGATTTCTTTATTCTCGTAAGATCAACATCCGTTGCCAGTGCATCTATGGGGATATGTCCATCCGAGAGTGATAAATTGAATATACTAAGACCATACTGAGAAAGCATATGAGCCACAATATATTTAGGACGCTTGAAAAGGTAAATTTCACACACTTATGAAATTTTGGAAATCAATCTGTTACCGAATACTAACTGAGTTAGAGTATGTATTTAAGCTTTGGATACCATCAGTCAGACCGCCATATGTGCGGTGATCTCTTTTTTCGAGTGGGATCAGAGAAGGCCAAAAAGGAGACCAAAAAAGAGGCCACGAATCAGAAAAAGCCACGTGTGTCAGCTTAATTTCTTTCAAAAATAAACAATTTTTTGGTGGACCAATAGAAACTTGCCACGTGTCACATAAAAAACCCCAAGCTGCTTTTGTTTCTCCCTTTCCCATGCTTTTCTCCTACCCTAATTCCCCAAAATAATTCTTCCCTTCAACCCCCAAAAACTTCTCCCTCCAGCTGTGGAAAAGGACAATGCATAGGAAGAAAATTTTATGGCACATGTCACTGAGTATGAAGACATGCGAAAACCGACGGGGATTTTTCTACTCCTGCTTATGACTATTTCTAGAACTTCATCTTGTTTGTATGGCCATAGCCAATTGCTTGTATGTCTGAATTTTATCTTTTGAATGGCTATAACTGTGAGCATGGTGCATAGAATGTTTATGTCTTGAATTCGTGATGACTCACCTATGGAGTTTTGATTCTGTAAGGTCCAGCTTTTACTATAAAAAAATCTATGGAGTTGTTGAAGCTTTTGTATGAAGCCGGGTGAAAATGCAGACGAATGAACTTCTGCCCAGAAGTCAGATGGAATGTGTATGTGAATTCTTGGTGAAATATTCGAGCCGTTGATTAGGGAACAGAATCCACCAGGGGGTTTGGTTTCTGATTCTTGATTTTGTTGATTTGCCACTCAATTTCAAGAAATCGGGTTCAGCAGTATCCCAAATCCATAGCCTTCCATTTTTTGCTGTGTTTTTCATTCATTGAGCTTGAATCTAGAAATGACGACTTGATGTTCTTCGGCCTTTATCTAGAGCTTAAATAAGGAGATAAACCATGTACTAAAGCAGGCGTAGCCTTAGACTTATTCAAAGAAACTATACATAATAATCCACCATAGGGACATTACCAGTTTGGGGTTTTTTTAATTATAAATGACACATGGCAAGTTTCTATTGGTCTGCCAGAAAAATATTTATTTTTTGAAAAAAATAAACTGGGACACGTGGCTTTCTCTGATTCGTGGCCTCTTTTTTGGTTTCTTTTTTGGTCTTCTCTGATCTCACCTGCTCCTTTTTCACTCTGGAACTAGTAAATATGACATGACAGAATCATCTTCAAGTATTATTTGAGAGAAGTATTATTTGAGAGGGCATCACTTAAATGACAAACATAAACCCTCTATTTTTGCCGTCAGCGTCGGGCATACATGGTGTGTAGCGCCCCGCCCGAAACCAGGGTTCCGGCTCAGTGCACCCGCCGTACTCTACTCCATAGAGTACAAAGCGTCGATACCATACATGTACATGTCGACATGAATAATGAATCGATAAGCGGAAGCAACATAACATAAACAAATCTTCATCGACATGCACTGTACTACATCATAAACTGTACAATCATCATATACAGAATACTGAAATCATATATCATACATCATAATCCGAGACTTAATGCCTTCGAAATAATCTCTCAGTATGCTCTTCGTTATCAATGGTCTATCTAGCATGTCTTCAACGAGCTTGTATATTGATACCTGTTATCTGGAAAATTATAAATGAGGCAAGTATGAGCGATAGCCACCGACTTTTAATCGCTCAGCAAGTAGTCTTACCAGATACGACATGTGGATCATACATGGGAAGACGGGGTAACAAATCATAATACCATACATTTTGAGTATAATAAGCACGTCTCCTTTTAATAAGTACAGTATCATATCATATCAATAAACTGCTGTAAACTGGAAGCAGATAAATAAAGAAGATTTCAAAGCATACATAGCATTAACATCATCTCATTCTGCTTAATCCGTAACATCATACTACATCCATACTTAACTTCTAATCCATAACTTATACCATCTTCGCATATCTTACATGTACTACATTCTCATGCTTAACACTACATTATCCACTGTAGTGCTATCATATAAGAATTCTTAATCATACCCTAAGGTGACATGGTCATGACGTGATGCATAAAACATGACTTTTCATAAAATGACTTTTCGTAAACATGACTTTTCATAATCATGACATGATTTTCATAACTTGCATAACATGACATATTCATAACTTGCGTAACATGACTTTTTCATAACATGATGACATAACATTTACATCATTGGCTATAGCACTTTTCATAAGAATAATAACGCACGACATACCGAATGATTCCCCATATAGTACATGTGCGACATAACATCATGAATCATATGCACATGTGCTAACGGTGACGTATTATGACTGAGATCCCGTGTCCCAGACCCGGTGTTACACTCAGCCATAACGTAAACATGGGCCCCTGACACCTACCACTCCGGTCCCGATGTCAGGACAGCGCTTCAACATAACATAACATAATCATGATCATGACATAACATAACATATCGTGTCTCATCGGAATCATTCGTCTCGTGTTTATTATTCCTATGCATATGAACTTTTAAAAACATGAGATGTGACAACATAACTTTGCAAATCTTGTTTTCATGCAACGTGAGACTCGGTCAAATACGGGTATCTTGTCATACTACCACTAGTAACATTACTCACTTAATTTCCTTCTACATATCACAACTTAAACAAAATACCATTTTCATCTACAAATAAGTACCATTCGGCCATCATTCTAAAACAGCCCCCTTTTTCTATTATCATCACACAATAATTTGATAGCATCTATTCCTTACATGCATATCATAATTCATAACTTAAATGCCTGCATCATAAAAATTTCTAAGTACTTTACATTTCATCTAAGATTTCATAAGTTACATTTATCATAACTTATCTATGTTAGCATATATAACATGTAACATATCATGTACATACATTGTAAAAGTTAATAGTCTTATATTTACACATACATAAATATGGCCTATTTATGTTTCATACTTTTCATAGCTTAATACATAATTTACATACTTAACTTACTTTCATAACTTAACATATTCATCATATATACATATGTATTTGTGTAAAAATATAATAAAATCATTTTGTCACCAAGCCTAAAGGCCGAACATATATACATGGTGTATATATATATAAATCATCTTATGCTATATTATATAACATCCAAAACTTATTCATTTTCATATCTTAACATATTCATCATATATACATATATATTTATAAGAATATGATGAAATTATCTTTGTTACTAAGGCTTAAGGGCCGAAGTGTATGTATATGGTATATATATATATATAAATCATTTTATGATATATTGTATAATATCCAAAACTTATTCATTTTCATATCTTAACATATTCATCATATATACATATATATATATATATATTTGTATAAAAATATATTGGAATCACTTTTTGTCATTTAAGGCCTAATGGCCGAAATGTATATATATATTTGCAATAATTTATATACTATACATATATAGATACATATAAGTCATTTTAAATACCATTATTCATATTTAATGTATATAATATACTTATGTGTTCATAATACATATAAAAAGTATTCATAATCATAATTAGACATAAAACCGAAATATATATATATATATATATATATATATAATATATAGGTGTATAATACATAATACATAATACACCAATACGTATTCATTTTCTCTTTTTAACCTATTCACAAACCGTATATACCTATTTATATCAATATATTTTCATACAAAATAGTATGTTTATTTATATGCATCTACACATCTCTACCTACATATGTATACACATATATATAGATCCGTATATATACATATTTAGATCTATACACTTATACATATATATATATCAACATACATATTTTATAATATGTATATATATACGTGTTTATATATAATGTATATATGTGTATATAGTGTGCGTATATATAGTGTGTGTATATATATACTTATTACTCAACATAGATCTATACTTTCTTGAAAAGAAATCTTGAACATACTACATGATGATCCAACTTTGATATGAACATAAATACTTAATATTAGTAAAATCATGTAGGATCTAGGAAGAATACTTGCCTTCATCACTTAACCTTAGTATGAAAGTGAAGGTTTCTCCACTTGGCTTGAAGAAAATCTACTCCTCTTCACCTTGACAAACCCACGGTTTTGAAAAGGCCAAAATGGAGGTTAGTGTGCAACTAATAAGATGAAGGAATGGACAAAATAATGTAGTATAATTAGTGTCCTTACCTTGAGTATTCTTGATGCTTGGTTGTATGAAGATGTTGTAGTAGATGATTTTGTGAAAAATGAGATGAAATAAAGAGAAGAAACACTTCTTCTCCTTGTTGTAGAATTCGGTCAAATGGAGGAAGAAGTGAGGAAGTTGAAAAATTTTATGAGTGAAGAGGAAAGAGAGAGTCTTTGAAAGATGTAATAATTGTGTTGAAAATGGAGTGGAATGTGTGTGTAAAGAGAAAAGTGAAGAAGTTTTTGTCCCCTTGGGTTGCAACTTTCGGTGATGGCATGGGGGAGGGGTTAAAGAAGAATGGTATAAAGAAAGAAAAAGAATTGTGGTGGGTAGTGTTTCTTTGCCATGTGAGGAAAGTGGAAGATTCCTTCCACTTGTGTAGGGGGTGGGGCGGCCATGGGGAAGGATGGGGGAGGGTTTGTCTTTTGTTGCCATGTAGGATAAAGTGAAAGAAAATATGATACTAGTGTGTATTGTAGTTATCGTATCGGGTATTTTTATTCGTTTTGATTTATCTCTATCGACTTATGTTGCTACCGATTAATTTATTTAAATACCTTGTATG
The DNA here is from genome assembly GCA_036186865.1 of Eustoma russellianum. NCBI lineage: Eukaryota > Viridiplantae > Streptophyta > Magnoliopsida > Gentianales > Gentianaceae > Eustoma > Eustoma russellianum. Next base: position 20,980,276 of record AP025062.1, on the reverse strand, counting down.
TCCTATACGGTCATTGTCTAGTCCCAACCAGTCTCGTTATATCCGTTAACTTACCTTAAGGTTATTTTTATGTGTGTTTCTAACCCCGATATTTAATGTCGATGTCTTTATTAATTCTTCATAAAAATTTAAAATTCCGTTGTAATTTCATCAACATCGCATTTGCGTTCTATTTTCATCATTTCCACTGGCCCCAATCTCGGGTCGTAACATTCTTCCCCCCTTATAAAAAGTTTCGTCCTCGAAACTTAGGGTTGTATTGATTTTACACTTAACGATTTACACTTATGTTCTAGCATTATTTCTTAATTATCTATGATTCAACTTAGTAGTTCCTGACTTATAAAGTTTCACAATTATTGTTCCCGTATATCTCCTATTGATCCGCCTAAGTATTCTATAACCTCATATCCCCATGCATTATAGTAATTTTTATACTTACCAACTTCAGTCACTAATTCTTATCCGAATAAATCTTATATCAATTCAACTTCTACTTATTCATGCCCACGGTATTGAACTTACTCCATCCTTGGCTAAGATTGTTTCTTACATCTATGATCATCTCTTAATTTCTAAGATCACTTCTTAAGTTCATATCGTTGTTTACTTATGTGCCTGCCTTTTTTTTTGTGATGCATACCCTAATGAAAATAGTCTAATTATTACGACTCTAGATTAACTTACTTAATTTTAAAGATACATGATCATTCTGGACATTTTCGCTAAACCATTCTAAGGGAACTATTCTAAGGTTATTGCTCTCATTCTAAAATCTTCTTCTTAGACTATAAAATCTTAACTTAGGTTCTACTATCATAACCTAATACATGTCATTGTTTATCTTATGTGTCCGCAGTGGATCTAGAGCCACTGCTCTGATACCAACTATAGCGCCCCGCCCGAAACCAGGGTTCTGGCTCAGTGCACCCGCCGTACTCTACTCCATAGAGTACAAAGCGTCGATACCATACATGTACATGTCGACATGAATAATGAATCGATAAGCGGAAGCAACATAACATAAACAAATCTTCATCGACATGCACTGTACTACATCATAAACTGTACAATCATCATATACAGAATACTGAAATCATATATCATACATCATAATCCGAGACTTAATGCCTTCGAAATAATCTCTCAGTATGCTCTTCGTTATCAATGGTCTATCTAGCATGTCTTCAACGAGCTTGTATATTGATACCTGTTATCTGGAAAATTATAAATGAGGCAAGTATGAGCGATAGCCATCGACTTTTAATCGCTCAGCAAGTAGTCTTACCAGATACGACATGTGGATCATACATGTGAAGACGGGGTAACAAATCATAATACCATACATTTTGAGTATAATAAGCACGTCTCCTTTTAATAAGTACAGTATCATATCATATCAATAAACTGCTGTAAACTGGAAGCAGATAAATAAAGAAGATTTCAAAGCATACATAGCATTAACAGCATCTCATTCTGCTTAATCCGTAACATCATACTACATCCATACTTAACTTCTAATCCATAACTTATACCATCTTCGCATATCTTACATGTACTACATTCTCATGCTTAACACTACATTATCCACTGTAGTGCTATCATATAAGAATTCTTAATCATACCCTAAGGTGACATGGTCATGACGTGATGCATAAAACATGACTTTTCATAAAATAACTTTTCGTAAACATGACTTTTCATAATCATGACATGATTTTCATAACTTGCATAACATGACATATTCATAACTTGCGTAACATGACTTTTTCATAACATGATGACATAACATTTACATCATTGGCTATAGCACTTTTCATAAGAATAATAACGCACGACATACCGAATGATTCCCCATATAGTACATGTGCGACATAACATCATGAATCATATGCACATGTGCTAACGGTGACGCATTATGACTGAGATCCCGTGTCCCAGACCCGGTGTTACACTCAGCCATAACGTAAACATGGGCCCCTGACACCTACCACTCCGGTCCCGATGTCAGGACAGCGCTTCAACATAACATAACATAATCATGATCATGACATAACATAACATATCGTGTCTCATCGGAATCATTCGTCTCGTGTTTATTATTCCTATGCATATGAACTTTTAAAAACATGAGATGTGACAACATAACTTTGCAAATCTTGTTTTCATGCAACGTGAGACTCGGTCAAATACGGGTATCTTGTCATACTACCACTAGTAACATTACTCACTTAATTTCCTTCTACATATCACAACTTAAACAAAATACCATTTTCATCTACAAATAAGTACCATTCGGCCATCATTCTAAAACAGCCCCCTTTTTCTATTATCATCACACAATAATTTGATAGCATCTATTCCTTACATGCATATCATAATTCATAACTTAAATGCCTGCATCATAAAAATTTCTAAGTACTTTACATTTCATCTAAGATTTCATAAGTTACACTTATCATAACTTATCTATGTTAGCATATATAACATGTAACATATCATGTACATACATTGTAAAAGTTAATAGTCTTATATTTACACATACATAAATATGGCCTATTTATGTTTCATACTTTTCATAGCTTAATACATAATTTACATACTTAACTTACTTTCATAACTTAACATATTCATCATATATACATATGTATTTGTGTAAAAATATAATAAAATCATTTTGTCACCAAGCTTAAAGGCCGAACATATATACATGGTGTATATATATATAAATCATCTTATGCTATATTATATAACATCCAAAACTTATTCATTTTCATATCTTAACATATTCATCATATATACATATATATTTATAAGAATATGATGAAATTATCTTTGTTACTAAGGCCTAAGGGCCGAAGTGTATGTATATGGTATATATATATATATAAATCATTTTATGATATATTGTATAATATCCAAAACTTATTCATTTTCATATCTTAACATATTCATCATATATACATATATATATATATATATATATATATATATTTGTATAAAAATATATTGGAATCACTTTTTGTCATTTAAGGCCTAATGGCCGAAATGTATATATATATTTGCAATAATTTATATACTATACATATATAGATACATATAAGTCATTTTAAATACCATTATTCATATTTAATGTATATAATATACTTATGTGTTCATAATACATATAAAAAGTATTCATAATCATAATTAGACATAAAACCGAAATATATATATATAATATATAGGTGTATAATACATAATACATAATACACCAATACGTATTCATTTTCTCTTTTTAACCTATTCACAAACCGTATATACCTATTTATATCAATATATTTTCATACAAAATAGTATGTTTATTTATATGCATCTACACATCTCTACCTACATATGTATACACATATATATAGATCCGTATATATACATATTTAGATCTATACACTTATACATATATATATATCAACATACATATTTTATAATATGTATATATATACGTGTTTATATATAATGTATATATGTGTATATAGTGTGCGTATATATAGTGTGTGTATATATATACTTATTACTCAACATAGATCTATACTTTCTTGAAAAGAAATCTTGAACATACTACATGATGATCCAACTTTGATATGAACATAAATACTTAATATTAGTAAAATCATGTAGGATCTAGGAAGAATACTTGCCTTCATCACTTAACCTTAGTATGAAAGTGAAGGTTTCTCCACTTGGCTTGAAGAAAATCTACTCCTCTTCACCTTGACAAACCCACGGTTTTGAAAAGGCAAAAATGGAGGTTAGTGTGCAACTAATAAGATGAAGGAATGGACAAAATAATGTAGTATAATTAGTGTCCTTACCTTGAGTATTCTTGATGCTTGGTTGTATGAAGATGTTGTAGTAGATGATTTTGTGAAAAATGAGATGAAATAAAGAGAAGAAACACTTCTTCTCCTTGTTGTAGAATTCGGTCAAATGGAGGAAGAAGTGAGGAAGTTGAAAAATTTTATGAGTGAAGAGGAAAGAGAGAGTCTTCGAAAGATGTAATAATTGTGTTGAAAATGGAGTGGAGTGTGTGTGTAAAGAGAAAAGTGAAGAAGTTTTTGTCCCCTTGGGTTGCAACTTTCGGTGATGGCATGGGGGAGGGGTTAAAGAAGAATGGTATAAAGAAAGAAAAAGAATTATGGTGGGTAGTGTTTCTTTGCCATGTGAGGAAAGTGGAAGATTCCTTCCACTTGTGTAGGGGGTGGGGCGGCCATGGGGAAGGATGGGGGAGGGTTTGTCTTTTGTTGCCATGTAGGATAAAGTGAAAGAAAATATGATACTAGTGTGTATTGTAGTTATCGTATCGGGTATTTTTATTCGTTTTGATTTATCTCTATCGACTTATGTTGCTACCGATTAATTTATTTAAATACCTTGTATGTCCTATACGGTCATTGTCTAGTCCCAACCAGTCTCGTTATATCCGTTAACTTACCTTAAGGTTATTTTTATGTGTGTTTCTAACCCCGATATTTAATGTCGATGTCTTTATTAATTCTTCATAAAAATTTAAAATTCCATTGTAATTTCATCAACATCGCATTTGCGTTCTGTTTTCATCATTTCCACTGGCCCCAATCTCGGGTCGTAACATGGTGCATACTCTATGCATAAAATAAAAATAAAATAAAATATTTTACAAAAATTCTTATAAAAATGCACATGTACGCGTATAGTGCCTATCCTAAAAGACGAAATGTAAATTTATATAATTCTAAAACACCATAAACACCAAATTTTTTTTCTTCTTTCATGTTTTTATTTTTCTATCTATTACACAATTATTATGTGACGGCACAAGTTCGCAACACAATTTCCTTTTTTCTTCCTCACTGATGAAGCCGGATCTTCACCAAGGGTCTAAAATGACCTCAAATAATATAAGGCTGAGCTGAAGAATGTCGGATGCGCGCAAGAGAAATTAAATCCTAATTCATTTGAATTATGGACTTTTGCCGTTAGGTCAGCCTTGTATGCTCAGGAACCCGCAGCCTCTTTTCATCTAAATCTGAATCCTCATCTCTTGGCGACTTATGCTGATGTGCAAGTCTGCAATTTTCATCCGGAGGGGGCCTGCCAAAGTCCAGCCTGTTATGCAACCTTGACCTAGGATTGTAAAACCGTTGTAGGTGACCGAGCTCGATTAGACGCCCAATTTCCTGTCTGAGCTGCCTACAGTCTTCTGTATCATGCTCAATATCATGATGATAAAGGCAGTACAGTCGGTGATTTATTTTGTGGATTGGTCCTGCCAGGGGCCGAGGTTCCCTTGCTAAGGTCTTCTTCCTCATGTAGGAAAGAATATGGGCCTTTGAAGCCAGTAGAGAGTTCCTTTCTTTTTCTCGGCCTCCCAACTGAATCTTGACAGAGCACCTTTCTTGAAGTAGAGCTTCGCCTTTATTGTCGACTTCTCTGCTGTGTTTGAATGGCAGCAACGCCTTTTGTGCGCGTTTTAAGCTCTGGTGGCTAGTCCCTTGTCCTGAACGCCTAGCCTCAGTAATGAATTCGGCCTGACGCCTGGGATGATAGTCAGGCCGAGTTGGAGAGTACTTCAGGTGTTCTTGTGGGTGAGAGTTACTGGAGTGAGACCCACTGGGCCCCGAAGCTGAAGCTTTCCCCTTCATTTCTCTTACTACAGCTTGGAACACACCTGGATTTTGAGCCACATAACGTATCGCTCGCATATGCTCTTTATATGTGAAGGAAACGGTAGGAGTTGAGGACTCTCCCAGCTTCGAGGAACACTGTTCCGTTTGTTGTTGAGAAGATCTCTGACTTCTCTTAGATGTCATATGTTGCTTGGACCCTTTTCCATCCTTTTTCTCCATCTTTTCCACAATAGCCGGGTAGGAAGAAAGCCTGGAGAGACTGTTTTAAGGAATCGAAGGTTCAAGCCCTCCTTCTAGCGCCAAATGATGAAGTCGGATCTTCACCAAGGGTCTAAGATGACCTCAAATAAACTCCGTTAGTCGATCGAAAAGAATAGCTGGAATAGCTTCCTGGAAGTCCTGCACAAGGAAGCACAAATCAGAGGTCCCGGGGGTGTGACCCCGGGTGAAACCCTCCGACGCTCAAGTCAGTTTGGGTCATTTCTCACTGAGAATATAATTTGGTATGTGAAGTTAGAAAGTTCTCACAGTTCTTAGCTGAGGAGAAAATTTAATGTATTTGCTCTGGGAGAGATGAAAAAGTTTCGATCCTCGCTCTGGTCTCCGTTAGCTTGCTTTTGTTAGTTTTCCCTTGTCCTTTGCCTCTGACAGCGGATGAGACGTTTGCTTGGGGCAGAAGACCTATGCCGTAGTAGGTCTGCTGATATGACTGGTAGGTTTGCGGATGTGACGAGTAGGTCGACTGATGTGACCTTGGCGTGTACAAGCTGAACAGCCTGACGTGTACTCTTTCTTTGAACCGCACTTCTGCTTGATGGTCCCACGATGTAATGCTGTGTTTTGACTCCTTCGACGAAGTGCAAAACCAAGCTTTTGCTGAAGTGCAGTATCAAATCTGGCTGAAGTGGTCCGAATCGTAACACTTAGGCCGAAGTTGAGGTTGAAGTTGGATGCCGAGGTGCAACCCTTTAGCATATTCTCTGATAATAAAACGGGTGCTATGCGATATAGCTGAAGTGCAGTCCGGCTGGACAGCAATGACTGGGTGCCGAAGTGTGAGAGTTGACTGTTGTTGACTATTAATGTTGACTGTCGTTGACTATTAATATAATCTGCCGTTGACTGTCGTTGACTAACAGACGATTATTTCTGATTTATCACCAAACGAATAAAAGCTATTCATATTATTTGATGGCTTGCCAGTAATTCTAAGTTGAAGATATTAAAGTCTCTGAAATCCATCCCACCATCTCTCTTGCTTTTGCATAACATATTCTTTAAAAAGACGTTTTCGTTACACTAGGTTTCTGTGTATGCATCGAGTCTAAAGAGGGGTCGGATCGCTTCGCGATCTGATATACACAGCCTTATCCTAAACTTTGTGTAAGAGGCTGCTTCTGCGACTCGAACCCGTGGTCTTAATGTCTCAAAGCAGCAACCTTACCAATTGCTTCAAGTTTCGGTTTCTTGCATAACATATCCTAAATTACCCAATGTATTGATCTTTCCATATCTTTGTTTTTCCACCAATAAATTTCAATCATGAATGAATTTCTTTGATTAATGTATCCTGAAGTTGAAAGAAAAAAGCAAGACATGGCATAACTTGGTGGAGCTTGTAACACTGCTTTTACTAGGATCCTTTTTCCAGCTTTTCACAACATTTAAGCTTCTTGATAGGTAGATGGACTCAGCCCCTACACATGACTCCATTCATAGGGAACGAAACATACAATTAGCTAGACATTTTACCTAGACAGACTATCTATTATTATAGGGCAGTCATGTCTTGCTACTATATGGTTTTTTGATGTATTTTTTAAAGATATTATTCCCTCTGATTAGTTTGATGATGGCAACAACAAAAAAATTTAATTAGCCCACATTTTAAAAACAAAAAGTAAATAATATAATATCATGCAAACAGGCGCAGGTTTACAAATTGGTACATCATTTCTTGGCTCGAGCTGGTCGTGATTTGCCTTTTCCTGGTCCACTAATTATTAATACGTTTTCAAATGAACAAGCCCACACAATTTTGAGTTCGACTTGGTGCTCTTTTTTTATTATTCATTTTATGAGTAAAATTCAATTCAAAGGCTCCATACTAAATAAGTGTCGTTCAACTACTTGGATATTTGACTTGTTAATTTGAATAAATTTTCAAGTTTAATGCATGTTCGGAAATATGTAAGAATTTGATGTTATGCTTATCATATCCTTAATTATATCATGGATGTTATTTGATTTGTAAATTAACTTGATATCAATATTGTGAATTATATGGGCACTTATGTCTCACTTTAAGACTAATATATGCCTGTTTATATTAAAATTAAATAAAGAATTTAATCTAATTGAAAACAATAATTAACTCAATATCAACTCAAAATTATTCCATGACCATTTTTCTGTTTTTTGTGTAACCCCGGATTGACCAGCATTACTCCTCTGGTAAGAAAACCACAATTGCAGTTAAAGTATCCGAATTGAGTGGGTTAAAATTTTTTTTCTTTTCTTTTTGGTTTTAGAAAGCCATAAATTTGCCAAATACAATTCATGATTCTCCATTAGAACACGAATAAGAATACCTACTGGATCGTCGCAACATTTAGTTTCTTCAATCTTATGTTTATCATAACTCCCTAATGAATGATCTACCCAGTTAGTAAGTGTTGCAACCGCAATTTTCAAAAAACAAAAGAAAAAGAAAAAGAAAAAGAGTTTAATTAAAAATTGCTCTAAATGTAAAAAAAATTAACTTTAAAAAAAAGGTCAGATGTGGGTGTGTCAATTCTCCACTAACTGACCCCCCAACTAGAGCCTAAGATTCCCATCAGTTTTTGCCTCTTCTTAATTAAAAAGAAAAACGAAAATTGTAGCGTCAGTTTGAGGGGCAAGTAACCACCGCCTTTAATGCCACCATCCCCCACATCTTTCCCCTATCTATTATCTCTCTCAAATATTAAAAAAAATTTTTTTATCTCAGCCTTCCTTAAATTTTTCCCTCCCAGCCGATTTTCTCCACATTCACAGAAGAAGGAAAAAAAAAACAAACTGCTGCTCTCCTCCTTAAAAGATAGCAGCCGAAAGTTAAAAAAATAAAAAATAAAATTCTGCACACCATTAGACCCAGTACCCGAGAACACTAGGAGAAGAAGAAGAATTTTGGCCGATTCAACCCAATTCTAATTCAATCGTACTGTATAGTATAATCAATCGTATAAGTAACTTACCTATATTTGCTATTGTAGCGCCTCGCTCCCGAACCCTAGTACCGGGAACAGTGTGTCCGCCGTATCTCACTAAGGAGAATACAAAGCGTCGAATCAATTTCCAACATGTCCGAAAAGACGTAGAAATTTTTCTCACGGAAACGTAATACCATAACACTAATTCATATGAATAAAGGACAATCCTCCATAAAAACAATAAATATGTCACGACAATAAGTCAACACGCTAGCATCTAGAGTCTATCGTACTAAACAAGGTGATGTCCGATGTGATCCCAATAAAACAAAGACGAACAGTAGGAGGGTCTTCTAGTATCCTAGGCACGACCATCAGTCTGCCCACTCCACCGTATCAGCCCTGTCCTCAACAAAGACGTAGTCATAAGTCTCTTCCTGCTCACCTGGTGGGGGGGGGGGGGAAGTAGGGGTGAGTGACTGGGAAATCACTCAGTAGGCACCTGCCTCCAAGTAATACAAGACGAGCATCCAAAAATGATATAACACATAGCACGTAAAACATGATATCATGTAAGCACGTGAAAGAATGCGGAAAGTAATTCACTCCAGATAAAGAATGCACAACATCGTGATGCATGTCCTACTATACATGTCACACGCAACAAAGTCATGTCACACAGAATGCCGATATCTCCACCGTGCAATGCATGAACCCGGGTCCTACTGAGTGGCTGCAGGTCGTACACTCCACAGTCACCATACTGAGTGTGCGTGGCCGCGCCACCGCACACCATCCTGAGTGTCGTGGCCCCACCACCGTACACCATTCTGAGCGCCCGTGACCCGTACGTCACGACCCGCCATCATGCAATGCACGTGCCATGAATACAAACAACACAATCGTCTGAGGCCCCTGGCCCATCCTCACCATCCTCCGACACTCAAATCTAGGTTCATTTAATGATCGTCTGAGGCCCTTGGCCCATCCTCACCATCCTCCGGCGCTCAATTTTAGGTTCATTTGTTATCCGAGTAATGATTTAATGTTGTTTGACGTTAAACTTATTTTTTCATGGCTTGTATATATTTATGGTGCATTTTCTATATTTTTCCTCATTTTTCTCTAATTTATTTCTACTTATTACCCAATTATCCAATTTAACTGAATTATCACAATTAATGAACTTTAGTAAAAAAATAATTTAATCTCAGCATTTTATAATTTCTGGAATTTATATATAATTTTCCGATTTTATTTATATTCTTTCTATAATTATTACTATTTAAAATTAATTAAATAATCTTTCTAGAATTTCCAGAAACTTCAGAATTATATTATTATTATTATTATTATTATTTCATTTAATTGAGCCGGCCAACTGGGCCCGGTCCGTTGGCCATTGGGCCCGGCCCGTGGTCGGTTCAGTAGATTATTTTATTTTATTTTATTTTATATATATTAAGTAGGTGAGTCAGACCCGCACACAATCGGCCCGCTACAAAGAAATTTGATAAAAATAATTTAATTTCAGTATTTTATAATTTCTGAAATTTATTTATAATTTTCTGATATTTACTTATATTTTTCCTATATTTAATACTATTTTTTAATCAATTAAATAACATTAATAAAATAAACCCTATAAATTCTCTTGATATCAAATTCATCCCTGACATCAAATTACATAAACGCAGAACACGCCGCATAGCCTTCTGCGCATTCCACAGGCTCAAAACAAAATGTATACTATTTTAATTATCAAATTTTTCCCTAAAATCAAAATGTTTTACTATTTTGATTATCAAATTTTTCCCTAAAATCAAAAATCCAATCCACGCAAAACCACAGAAATCACACGCATTCAAGAGAAATCAAATACATTCCACAGTAATCAAAAACTCATGCTTTTCACAGATTAAGCAACATAGTATAGATTTCAACAATTAAAAACAACAAAACACGTAATATATCACCAAAGCATGGTTGAATTTGTATCAATTGGAGGGGAAAAAGGAACTTACCTGGACAAAGACAATTATACGGCTAATCTCCAAACCTTGAACAAGTTGAAGAAAGTGTTGCACGTTCCCCCTTCTCCTTCTTCCTTCTTCTCTCTTTCTTCTTCTCTTTCCCCTTTTTCCTCCTGTTGCCGTCGACTCCCAGCCTACTCACGTTCCCTCACCTTTTTTTTAATTTACTTATTTTTACCTTTTCTTTTCCTCAACTGCCAGCCCACCTCTTTGCCATTTAACAAATTCTGGCCGCAATTTGGGGGATCGTTTCCACCCCCAAATCATGTGTTCAATTATTATCTTTTTTTTATTTTTTGCTTTTTTTTACTTGTGCATCATTATCCTTAAATTTTCTTTTCATTTTTTATCCTACGAACCTTCCTTTCTTTGATTTCATTTATCTGATGTTATTAGTTTTTTTTCATATATATTTTTCTTTTACCCTAATATGCATATAACCCTCTTATATAATTATGAAACTACTTGAACATAATCGACACGCTGCAATTAATTTAATTTCAAAGGGTTGTTACCTCCAACGGCTACCTAGTTTTTTTTAAATTAACGTGTAACAATTAGTTCAAAAATTTCGGGTTATAACATCCTACCCTCCTTACAAGAAGTTTCGTCCTCGAAACTTGTCGTACCTTATACGAAGAAGTGGGCGTCTGATCCTGCAGCTCCATGCCGCTTCATTTTCCTTGTGATTGCTCTATTGTACCTTGACGTATAGAATGATTCTCCTACTAAGCTACTGATCCTTGTGGTCCATGTTTCGAACAAGAGTCTTTTCATATGACGCGTCCCGGTCAAATCCTTAAAGGCGGTGTGACTAGTGCATGACTCGGATTCGGAAGGTACCTTCTCAACTGAGAGATATAGAATACGTATATACTTGGGCCAATGCCGGAGTTAACGGCAAACGGTAAGCTCACGAACTGATCCTTTCACGCACCTCGTAGATGTCAATGTAACGAGGCTTTAGCTTATCCTTCAGACCAGAACGTACAACCCCCTTCGTAGGCGATACCTTCGAGTAAATCTCTTCTCCGACAGTAAACTCCCTGGGACGCCTCTTCGAATATGCCCAACTCTTACTTTTGTCTTGGCAAACTTAAGTTTTTTCACGAATTAACTTTATCTTCTCCTTGGTATGCTCCACCAGTTCTGGATCGGTAATAGTACACTCTCCAACTTCGTCTCCACGAATAGGGAACTTACACTTGCGCCCATAGATTACCTCGAATGGTGTTATGCCGGTGGCGTTACGGTAGCTGTTGTCGTAGGCAGACTTGATCAACTTGATCGCACCATCGCAGTTTCCATTGAAGTCCAGTGCGCAAGCCCTCAATATGTTCTCGAGAGTCTGAATCATTCTCTCCGAATGCCCATTGGGTTGGAGATGAAATGCAGTGCTCCAACGTAGCTCCGCCCATTCTATCAACGTATGCGAGGTTAATATATGTTGTCATTTTAATGATTAGTGGTAGAACATGTTTGATATAGACGTATCATACGTTGCGTGTCTTTATTTAACGCATGCATAACTTAGGTATCATATGTAGCTCGTGAATTCACCACTGTTATCTGCAGTTTGTCACGTGTATTATATTTATGTTGTTTATGAGTTGAGTTTTAAGTGGTACACATGCTGTGCGCGTTCATTTCAGTTTTTTTGTTTATCATGATCTCTCTTTTGTGGTTGTGTTAGTCGTTAATAATATTGGTTACATGTACTATATATATATATATATATCATGTTATTAAGTTATTTACACTTTAATCTATTATTATGTGGTCATGCAATGTTGTGTCGTTCCTAACTCGTAATTAGCATGATTTACTTCAATTGTGTATGGTAATGATTTGTTTTAAAACTTGTAAATGTTTGCCCATATCGTAACACATGTCTTGTATGAATGTATTTGTGTTACTGTATTCTTGGTAATTATGTTGTTTGTTGTCATTATATATATTATGATGTTTATCATTGTTTTGTTATATTAGTTATGTCGTGGTGTCATTGATATAGTTGTGTGTATACCCGTGCATATTTACTTAGCATCATTCAATTTCTTATGTTTCGTGTATCTATTTGTATGTTTTCTTAGATCAATTTATTTACGTTATACTATTAATGTGGTAACAAATTGTGAGTAGCCATATGCTTCTTTATTGTTGTAAGAGATTGAGTGTTTTTTTTATGTATTACTCTGTGGGTCAGTAACCCATGAAGTGTATTAACAGCATAACGTTTATAAATTCCTAAGTTGGTTATTCTTTTTCTTCTCTTTCTTTTTGTAGTGGTTATTTAACAAATATAATTCTGACTTATCGTATTTCTTTTATATGTTCAATACTCCTATGTTGTTATCGTATTCTATATATAGTATGAGTTTTTATTTATTACTTCGTTTTTTTTGTGTTGGTCGCTTTGTATGTATAGGTATAGTGTATATGAAGTTTTTTTCGCACTTATACTATTTGGGTTTGGTGTGATGATAACATTATATGGCTTAATAAGTTGGTTAGTTCATTACAGCTCGTAGAGCCATACGACGGTAAGGGTGTACACATTTTACTAGTTAGTATATCTTGTGCTCATTATTTTTGTGTTAGTATGTTACAGCCAGATGATACATTTTCCTCTCTTCTTTTTTTATATATCCGTCAATTTTATTATATTTTTTCTTTTGCACTTTTGTGGTGTCTATAGCTCATGTTGTACTTGAATTAGTAAATTTTATTAGGCCATGAAGTGGTAGTATATGATGGTGAGGAAAACTATTGGTTTTGCAGATGGGACTGCGACCTTACTACTAACGACTTAAATTAACTTGTTTACATGTTATGGTGGGCTATGTATTTGTTTGTGTCAGACATGAGTATATGATGTGCACTAGGTTGTGTTTGTGCAACTAATCTCTCTCCCCCCTTTTTTTTGGTATATATATACAATACGTTGAATTATGTTACTGTATATTCATAGTTCATTATGTTATGTAATATCTTTTTTTTGTACTGTGTTATATTTCTTTATGTAATTGTGTTGGATTTTTTTTTGCTCAGCGAAACTTTGCTGATATCATCGATACACTCAAACTTCGCCTTCTTCTGCTTTCGTCTGCTCGGGAACTGGTGTAGCCGAAAATCCTTCAACAAATTTCCCGTAGCAGTTGGCCAAACCAAGAAAACTCCTTACTTCAGTCACCTTGGCCGGTTAGGGATACTAAGCGATATACTTAATCTTCTTCGGGCCCATTGAGGTTCACTCATCTGGACTCACGTGACGAAAGAAGGCCACGCTTCCGCTGCACAACTATTATCATTTATCTCTGACTACCATCATTTGTACTGACCATGAGTTATGGAAACCTGGTCGCCAGCGGTTGAATTCTACTACGACGTCGCCAGCCTCCCCGATGAAAGGGTCCTTTCAAACATCGAATTCCGAACGTCCTGCATTTTCATGTAGTAGAACCTCAGATCTGGTGGTGGCAGTGGCGAAAGCCGCTGGTTCAACTGCTACTGCCGCTATTGCGCCAAAGTGGTGGCCATGGTGTCAGCCAATGCCTGGAAAATGGCCCCCTAATTCTGGTGGTCGTTACTGCAACCATCGTTGCCTCCTTTGCCAGATTATTCACGAAACAACGGTATTTTTCTGGATCTTGTGCGAATCTTGACGAGAATTCAGATGGGGGTGATGGATTTGAGCCTTTATGAGGCTCACGCGTAGGTTCGGGGTTCAACGATAATTAAATAGAGAAAGCTCATCAACGACACGCACCTCCCATAAACCGATCATAACTTAAATCTACTTCATTTATTAGGGGTATATTTGTCATTTCTAGGACCAGATCATAGCTTACGTCTAGGTGATCTAGTTAATCCTGCGTTTCCGAGGCGGATCTGAAGCCTCGGCTCTGATACCACCTGTAGCGCCTCGCTCCCGAACCCTAGTACCGGGAATAGTGCGCCCGCCGTATCTCACTAAGGAGAATACAAAGCGTCGAATCAATTTCCAACATGTCCGAAAAGACGTAGAAATATTTCTCACGGAAACGTAATACCATAACACTAATTCATATGAATAAAGGACAATCCTCCATAAAAACAATAAATATGTCACGACAATAAGTCAACACGCTAGCATCTAGAGTCTATCGTACTAAACAAGGTGATGTCCGATGTGATCCCAATAAAACATAGACGAACAGTCGGAGGGTCTTCTATTATCCTAGGCGCGACCATCAGTCTGCCCACTCCACCGTATCAGCCCTGTCCTCAACAAAGACGTAGTCATAAGTCTCTTCCTGCTCACCTGGTGGGGGGGGGGGGAA
>AP025062.1:20899891-20965078 GCA_036186865.1 Eustoma russellianum | reverse complement strand
TGGGGGGGGGGGAAGTAGGGGTGAGTGACTGGGAAATCACTCAGTAGGCACCTGCCTCCAAGTAATACAAGACGAGCATCCAAAAATGATATAACACATAGCACGTAAAACATGATATCACGTAAGCACGTGAAAGAATGCGGAAAGTAATTCACTCCAGATAAAGAATGCACAACATCGTGATGCATGTCCTACTATACATGTCACACGCAACAAAGTCATGTCACACAGAATGCTGATATCTCCACCGTGCAATGCATGAACCCGGGTCCTACTGAGTGGCTGCAGGTCGTACACCCCACAGTCACCATACTGAGTGTGCGTGGCCGCGCCACCGCACACCATCCTGAGTGTCGTGGCCCCACCACCGTACACCATTCTGAGCGCCCGTGACCCGTACATCACGACCCGCCATCATGCAATGCACGTGCCATGAATGCAAACAACACAATCGTCTGAGGCCCCTGGCCCATCCTCACCATCCTCCGACACTCAAATCTAGGTTCATTTAATGATCGTCTGAGGCCCTTGGCCCGTCCTCACCATCATCCGGCGCTCAATTCTAGGTTCATTTGTTATCCGAGTAATGATTTAATGTTGTTTGACGTTAAACTTATTTTTTCATGGCTTGTATATATTTATGGTACATTGCCTATATTTTTCCTCATTTTTCTCTAATTTATTTCTATTTATTACCCAATTATCCAATTTAAATGAATTATCACAATTAATGAACTTTAGTAAAAAAATAATAATTTAATCTCAGCATTTTATAATTTCTAGAATTTATATATAATTTTCCGATTTTATTTATATTTTTTCTATAATTATTACTATTTAAAATTAATTAAATAACCTTTCTAGAATTTCCAGAAACTTTAGAATTATATTATTATTATTATTATTATTTCATTTAATTGAGCCGGCCAACTGGGCCCGGTCCGTTGGCCATTCGGCCCGGCCCACGGTCGGCTCAGTAGATTATTTTATTTTATTTCATTTTATTTTATATATATTAAGTAGGTGAGTCAGACCCGCACACAATCGGCCCGCTACACAGAAATTTGATGAAAATAATTTAATTTCAGTATTTTATAATTTTTGAAATTTATTTATAATTTTCTGATATTTACTTATATTTTTCCTATATTTAATACTATTTTTTAATCAATTAAATAACATTAATAAAATAAACCCTATAAATTCTCTTGATATCAAATTCATCCCTAACATCAAATTACATAAACGCTGAACACGTCGCATAGCCTTCTGCGCATTCCACAGGCTCAAAACAAAATTTATAGTATTTTAATTATCAAATTTTTCCCTAAAATCAAAATTTTTTACTATTTTGATTATCAAATTTTTCCCTACAATCAAAAATCCAATCCACGCAAAACCACAGAAATCACACGCATTCAAGAGAAATCAAATACATTCCACAGTAATGAAAACTCATGCTTTTCACAGATTAAGCAACATAGTATAGATTTCAACAATTAAAAACAACAAAACACGTAATATATCACCAAAGCATGCTTGAATTTGTACCAATTGGAGGGGGAAAAGGAACCTACCTGGACAAAGACAATTATACGGCTAATCTCCAAACCTTGAACAAGTTGAAGAAAGTGTTGCACGTTCCCCCTTCTCCTTCTTCCTTCTTCTCTCTTTCTTCTTCCCTTTCCCTTTTTTCCTCCTGTTGCCGTCGACTCCCAGCCCCCTCACGTTCCCTCACCTTTTTTTAATTTACTTATTTTTACCTTTTCTTTTCCTCAACTGCCAGCCCACCTCTTTGCCATTTAACAAATTCTGGCCACAATTTGGGGGACCGTTTCCACCCCCAAATCATGTGTTCAATTATTATCTTTTTTTTTATTTTTTGCTTTTTTTTACTTGTGCATCATTATCCTTAAATTTTCTTTTCTTTTTTTATCCTACAAACCTTCCTTTCTTTGATTTCATTTATCTGATGTTATTAGTTTTTTTTCATATATATTTTTCTTTTACCCTAATATGCATATAACCCTCTTATATAATTATGAAACTACTTGAACATAATCGACACGCTGCAATTAATTTAATTTCGAAGGGTTGTTACCTCTAACGGCTACCTAGTTTTTTTAAATTAACGTGTAACAATTAGTTCAAAAATTTCGGGTTATAACAGCTATGTTTTTGCAAAAGCTATGTGTTTATTTTGATATCAAACTTGGTTTATGCATGAGTATTATTGGATTCACAGATGTATGAATTTATGTATGGTTATACATGGTATATGCTGAGTATATATATGAATACATGATGAGTTGGAAATTTTTGTTAAAATTTTTGAATGATTGCTACCCCTGGACGACCAGAGATGGAAGAGTTGAAATTTCATTTGAATAATTATGTATTTTATATATGAAAGAAGACTAATTATGCACATGTATAAAATCTATGATTCTTATTTTTTGGATACCCTGTGTAGGCTAAGGACGAAATTGAGTTTGGGAGGTGGAACCTTCGGTCAGAGGGGTGTAGGGGGTGGTTTGATTAAGAATTTGAGAAGAATGGGGTTGTATTGGTGTGATACACACACACATATATATATATATATGTATATATACACACAAAGAATCAACATTTATGTAATATATATACACGTGAAATGTATAAGTTGTCTTTTCGCCACCAGTATGTATATATGTAATATGCATATTTGTAAAATGTAATATGTGATATGTAATACATAATATGTATATATGTAATATGCATAAGTTGCTTTTTGCAATTATCACAGAATTCATTCTGAATTCCATGGTGTAGCCGATGTGGGATTTCACATATGGCTGCTAAGTGTGCAGATTGTGGATGCTCTGGCCGAAAAAAAACAATAAGCAAAAAGTAAAATATTTGAATTGCAGCAAAAAAAAAGGGCCACTGGCCGAATCTAAAAGAAAAGTAAAATACTTGAATTGCTATAAGCGAGCAAATCAATTTTTCTCAATTCTCAGAAGTAGCAGCCGATGTGGTACTTTCTTGTTGTAGTTGAAATTTTGGTGTTATTTTATCATATATATAATTGAATGCATATATGATGTGAGTTGAAAAAAAAATAAGAAAGAGTGATGTGAGTTCTTTTATGCATGTGTCGATTGTGCATGTGAGAAATTAAATTTTGTTCCCTTCTATGATTTTGTGTGCGGAGGTAAGGAATAATAAAAAGAGATACTAGTAAAGTCATAATTATGTAAGGAACTATAGTATTTGTTTTGTTGCTGCTGTGTCGAGTCGTGTATGGCATAAAGTTTGTTTTAATGAGTGGGTTGAATGTTTGTTTAAAATGTATGTAACTATATACACTATTTTTGGAGTAATATATAAAATGGTCGGATAATTGTAGTGAAAGAATAAGAGTAATTCAAAAGCGAAGGAATTTGTGGTGAAAAGGTGAAGTTGAAGAGACTAGTTAATAAACAAATAATTAACTTATAGGTCCAAATTTTGGACATTCCACATGATAAATTGGATATGTAGAAGCAGAGACTTTTATGGTAACCTTCTTCACGCTCGAGCATAGAATAAGGAAGCTAAGTGACCGATAAGAGGTAAGTGGTCTATTTGTGCTCTTTATGTTGTCATGCATCAGGGGTAAGTGGTTTATCTATGCTTGTTATGTTTATCATGCATTAGTGTGTTGTTCGTTGTATATATGTATATGGATGTGTGGGGGGTATACATGCACGTATATATGCACGTGTATGGACGCGAGCATATGTATGAATATGGATGCATCAGATTACGTACGATATGCATTTGTATTCATGGCACGAGTATCGCATTGGCCTATATGCCGTGTGGCCCTATGAGGCGTGTGGTCCTACGAGACGTGTGGCCCTACAGGACGTGAGGTCCGACGGGGCGTGTGGCTTGACGAGGCGTGTGGTAGGATCACCTCGAGTATCATGCATTGCACGGTAGAGAAATGAGCATCAAGCGTGACATGATTGTTGTTGCGTGTGACACGTAGAGAAAGACATGCATCATGAAGTTGCGCATTATTATGTGGAGTGATTCACTTTCCACAGTTTATTTATTTTATTGGCATGTATCGTTTGTTGAGAAATATGTTTGGATAATTTTCAAAGACATGATTTTAAGTGGTGAATGCTTAAAAATGTCACACATGATGTTATATGTGATTAAAAGTTGAAAAAGTTGACATCAATCTCTCAGGTTATTGCACATCGGTCGATCTATATACATATATCTCTCACATCGATCGATCCATGTAAGGCAGTGAAAGTTCAAGACCTTACTGTGAAACATCGATCTCTAAACCTGAGACACATCGATCGATCGATGTACATCCAACCCTCACTTCGATCGATCGATGTAGGTCAGAGACAAAACATGAACCTTTCTGTGAGACATCGATCTCTGAAGCTGAGGCACTTTGATCGATCAATGTCTAGGGTTTTTAGAAATAATTTTCTAAAAAGTGTTAAAATGATTGTTTTCATTTGTATATGATTTATACATGTTTATTATGTGATTATCATGTGTTTTTGGTGATTTTAAATGTCTTGTGACTATCGTGCCTTGGAAGTCTCTACAACTTACCAAAAAGGGCAAAATTGGTATTTTGAGTTTCGTAGGAACATGATATGGTGGATATATATACCAAGGACTTATTCTCATCTTATTTATCATGACAAAGATAATATTATGATTATTTCTGACCATCCGGGTCATTTCTGGAGTTTTCATATACCAGGGGCATTTTGGTCATTTCACCCCCAAGGGTATTTTTGGTATTTTCACTCAACGAATCTCTTGAGCATATTGTTATCTTCATTCTGGAGCTGAGTTATTATTGTCTTGAAGATAATATGGTGATTCTTTATTTTATTCTCTCACATGATGATATTATTGACTATAGCTGGATATGTGATGATTTGAGATGTCACATTCTATTTTATCTTGAAGACACTATTATATATGTTATGAGAGCATATTTATCATCATTATTCATAGGTGTCAAAGGTGTCAAAGGTGTGGAAATGTTCATGACATATAAGAAGAAATATTGGGAATTTCGGTATTACACGTTGACATAATCTTGTCAACTATTATCTATTAATTTCTTCTTCAAAAATCTGAGTTGCTCCGCATATATATATGTTGAAAAACATGCATATGCAATTGGATATGATGTGTAATTCATTTTATGGCTTGATGACAAGTCGACAAATCAAAAAGGAGCTAGTTGGCAAAAATTGGCAACTTGGATTTTTCAAATGTAGCCAAACGGCTACTTGGTGATTAATGGGTATTTTCAGCAGATTTTTGAAGTCAAATGAAGACTTCATATGTCCTATTATTGTGCTTAAATTTGGAGATATTATGGCGGTATTATCCTTTCTTATTTTATTAAGGAAAATCAAAATTTATTTTTGAAAAAAAGGAAGTATCCAACGGCTACTCTGATGATAATTGGAGCTGAATTTGAGTTTGAAAATGTCAAATGCCCACATGCCTATTATTGTGCCAAAGAGTTGAGAAGATGATGGAGTTGTTATGGTCATATTATCTTCACATTTTCAAGATAATTCCAAGTCATTTTTGGAGTCAAAAATTCGGCCATGCTGAAATGCCAAGGTGGACCAATTATTTTGTCTTATTTTGACAAGTGTACAAGGCCAACCAATGATGAGAAGACATTTGCACTTGATGATGAAGATAGTGACACATTGGAAGTCTTATCTTCAAGGCTCATTTCACACTATAAATAGAGGCAATGGTGAAGAAGATGAAACACACTTGAAGCTCACAAGCATTTGTTGAATTGTCTAGCTATCATCTTCTTCTTGTTGTTGTTCTTGTTCCATTCTTTGTAGCAAAGGTGTTCTTGTTGTTTTTTTGAGCTACAAGCCTCTTGAGCTTCATTTGTAATATTGATTAGCCATTTCTATAAGGCTATATCAATAGGTGCTAAAGGTGTTGCAACTAAGTGTTGCATAGAAGGTGATTATCCAAGTCTTGAGTAGGGTTGGTGTATAACCCAGGATCAAGCTTGGTTTTTGTTGTAAGGTGATTCATTTCCTAGTAAAATAGAAAGAAATTTGTTCCTTGGGACTGGAGTAGGTCACATTGACCGAACCAGGATAAATCTTCGGTGTTCTTGTCTTGTTTCTACATTTCTGTTTTCTGCCTGTTTTTACTACAGTTTTCACACAACTTCTCACGTTTTGAAAAAATAGCTAAATATTTTCGAAATTCATGATTTTTGGTGGAGTTATACTTCAGACTGTAGCTTTCATTTGCAACAAGAATCACTTGATTTGAGCAAGAGAAAGTTAGTCTTTCACTCTTTGCAAGATAACTGCTCCAACCCGGCTGCAATCTGACCAGTTTTGATAAAACTTAAATTCTATATTTATCAAGAATTGTTTAAGGTCAGGACCTTTTGGAAACTTCATCTAGATATCCTGAGAAGTGTTTTGATATAAAGATCAACCTTTTTAATCGAGTGTTCAAAGAGAAACACGTTTTGCAAAATCAGCAACAAACTGTCCAATTCTGTCCAGATTGACCATCTGAATCTTTTTATTTTTTGAAGAGTCAAACGATGTTATTTTTGTCTGATTTTTGGACAGAATCTTGTTAACCCATTGAAGTTAAATTCTGGAAAGTTTCATAATTTTTGGAGTTGTGAACAATTAGTTTTAAATTTTTCAAATAAAGGTTCTGAATCTGAGGTGGTCTCAGATTCTGTTTTCAAAGGGTTTTTTTTAAAAAAGGGTTGTAGTGTAATTTCTGCTAACCACTATTCACCCCCCTCTCCAGTGGTGTTTATTGCAGGTGCACGGTCCAACATTGTTCTCTTCTTTGCTTATGTGATTATTTGTTTGTTATGTATGTCATATTTGATAAGAGCATGCATCAGCGTAATGTAGATTGAATGATGGATCTTGTTTGACTATTCTCGATGTGTCAGCTGTTAAAGATATTCGAGTGAATTTGATTGAGTACTAGAGACATGTATGTTGATTCGTAAATGTTATCTGTAATTGTCTCTGCATGTGTGATTTTCATAATGGGTATAGATAGGTTGCTTACTGAGCCCGTTGATTTGGCTCACACCACCACTCACCAGTTTTGTAGGTAGGAGAAGTTAGGGTATGCTTATACAGGAGTTAGTATACCGTGGAAGATCGAGATGGGAGATTTCGAGACTAAGGATATTCATAAAAGACTTTCGAGGGTCGGTTGAGATAGTTATTTCGATATTTCGAGGTTTATGTATTTTCGAGATTAGTGTATATACATTTGACTATTGTATTTATTTAGAAATTCTTAGACATTGTAATAATGATGATGATTATTTTATCGAGGATTTTAATAATTACTTCTGTTGACATCAATTTACGTTATTATGATGACGTGTGGTTGATTTGTATCGACACTTTGTATTCTCCTTAGCGAGATACGGCAGGTTAGTCGTTTCGAGTACTAGTGCTCGGGACAGGTCGCTACATCTTCTAATCCGATCATATTTCCCGTCTCATTATTATCATAGTCGAGAGTGATTCAATCATATTGAAAAGTTCAGTTTTTATTGATCAAAATACGTTCTCGGTATACTAGGATTTGTTGGAAAATTATGTCAAAATACTTTAAAAAATGCTCCAAACTTATATAGAAACATGTAAGATATTGTTTGAGAGATTGAAATATGGTTTGAACACTTTAAACTTGAAAAATCACTTGAATCGATCCATGTGTGAGTTGGATTGACACAAGTGAAAGCTGAAATGAAGTTGAGTGTTCTGTTGGACATAAATCGATGATATCGATCGATCGATGTCAGAACTTTTCATTTTGAAATTGCATCTTTTGGTCCAAAGTTTATCTCCCTTCAAACATGAACGCATGCAACTAACTTGGAGGTATTCTAAACTGCTGAAAGGACTTTTAGTAGTGGTTTTACACAACCCTAGGCTTATGCCTTGTTATCTTACATTATATACAAGATCTTTTGCAAATTCCTGAAAAATTCAGCAAGTGTTTACCTCCAATACTTTCTTCTTCTTCCTCTACTATCGACCTCTTCTATTTGCAAGTTCATCTTCCTCTCATAGACCAAACAAAAGGAAGAAGCTGTTATATCCTGGGAGGCTTGTGTCGTGTAGTTCACCTCGCTCGTGGTGGAGGCATTTTTAGCTTTAAAGACAGCAACTCATGTTGTGTCTTGGCTTTCTTGCTGTTATCGTTTTTGTCACTGGTTTTGGTACCATATTCATATACGTTTTCTAACAATCTTAAAGCTAAAAACTCTGCGATATGGCTACCAAACATCACGCTGTTCCTGATATGTCAAAGGTAGAACCTTTTACCGGTAAATTCTTCAAGAGATGGTCTGCAAAGGTTCTATTTTTCCTTGAGATGTTGTATGTCTCCTATGTACTCACCAAGGAGAAACCTACTGAAGAAGGAGAAGCACTCAAGTATGAAGCAGATAATACTATATACAGAGGTCACATTCTGCATTTTCTGTCAAACTCCCTATTTGACATTTATGTCAAATTTTCATCTGCAAGGGAGATTTGGAAACCCCTTCAGAACAAGTATGGTTCTGAAGATGTTGGAAAGAAGAAGTATATGGTCAGTGAATTCATCAAATTTCAAATTGTCTACCACATACCTATAAACGATCAAATCTATCAGTTTCAACAATTGGTGGACAATCTTGAACAAGAAGGCATCAAGATAGATGAGACATTCCAAGCTGCCTCATTGTTAGAAAAGTTACATTCTTCTTGGAGCAAATACAAGAAGAGAGGTAAACACGATGATGCTAAGCTTACCATGGATGGTGTCGTCAAACACATCCGTATTGAAGAAAACAACCGACTGGAGGATGCTGAGGGTGCCGAGAATGAGTCTCTGGCCAACATTCTGGAACACAACACAAAGACAAAGAGGCAAAAGTTCTAGAATGCCAAAGCTTCAAAAAAACAAAGGTAAAAATTTTGTGCAGGGACAAAAGAAGCCCAAAGGAGTATGCTGGGTTTGTGGAAAGGCTGGACACAAAGCCTTCTTCTGCAACAAAAGGAAAGGACAAGCAAGTGGTCAAGAAAACCTGACAGAGCACGATGGACAATACAGAACCAAAGATGAGGAGATCATCGCTGCAGTGGTCATGGACGAGGTAAACCTTGTTAGAGGTGCAACAGAATGGGTGATTGATACCGCAGCCACCAGACACATTGCTACCAGTAGAGATTTATTTCTTGATTTCCAAGAAATAGATAGTGGAGACTAGGTTTTTCTTGGAGATGCACGAGGAACCCGTGTTCTTGGGAAAGGAAAAGTGCTCCTCAAGTTAACTTCGGGAAAAAGACTGGAATTGAGTAATGTGCTCTATGTTTCTACTATACATAGGAATTTGATTTCTGGAGCACTTCTAAACAAGGCCAATCTTAAACTTGTTTTTGATTCTGATAAATTAGTGCTCACTAGAAATGGAGAGTTCATCGGGAAGGGGTTTTGTAATGCTGGGTTATTTTTACTCGATGCTACTTGCATAACCAATAATGATACTTCTTCTTCTTCTGTGTACTTGTTGGATTCTTATGACATTTGGCATGCTAGACTAGGTCATGTTAATTTTGATGCATTAAAAAGATTGAAAAGCATGAATGTCATATCTATAGCTAATGAAGATAAGTTTGATAGATGTGAATATTGTATTGAAGCCAAGCATCATAAGAAACTGTTCAAGAGTGTTGAAAGAGTCTCAAATAAACTAGATCTCATTCATAGTGACTTAGGTGATTTCAAGAATCATGTAAGTAAAGGAGGTAAAAGATACTATATTACCTTCATTGATGATTATTCAAGGTTCACTAAAGTGTATTTACTAAGTTATAAGGATGATGCTGAGGACATGTTCAAGAAATTTAAGAATGAAGTAGAGAATCAATTAGAAAGAAAAATCAAACGGTTAAGGTCCGATAGAGGAGGTGAGTATGTGACTACTTCATTACAAAAGTTTTGTGAAGAACATGGCATAATTCATGAAGTAACACCTCCTTATACTCCTCAATCTAATGGTGTAGCTGAGAGGAAGAATAGAAAACTTAAGAACATGATGAATGATATGCTCATTAGTTCCGGTTTGCTGGATAATTTTTGGGGAGAGGCTATTCTTTGTGCTTGCCATTTATTGAATAGAATACCACACAAAAAGACCAATAAAATCCCTTACGAATTATGGAAAGGTTATCCTTCCAACTTAGGATATTTGAAAGTGTGGGGGTGTTTATCGAAGGTTGGTATTCCTGAATTTCAAAGAA
Source organism: Eustoma russellianum (assembly GCA_036186865.1). Lineage (NCBI taxonomy): Eukaryota > Viridiplantae > Streptophyta > Magnoliopsida > Gentianales > Gentianaceae > Eustoma > Eustoma russellianum. The sequence goes on along the minus strand of AP025062.1, from coordinate 20,954,732 downwards.
ACAAGATTGGACCAAAGACCAAAGACTGTGTGTTTGTAGGATATGCCCAAAACAGTGCGGGTATAGGTTTATGATTGTTGAGAATTCTGCAATTATAGAGTCTAAAGATGCTGAATTCTTTGAGACTATTTTTCCTATGAAACAATCAAAGGTTTTGGGTCGTTCTATGTATGAAAAAGGTGAGCCTAGTAAAACTGTAGTTAATACAGAACCGGATTCACTAAGAAGAAGCAAAAGGAAAAGAATTGAGAAAACATTCGGTAATGATTTTACTAAAGTATTCATCTTAGAAGAGGATCAGAAAACTTACCAAGATGCCATGAAATCTATAGATGCAACGTTTTGGAAAGAAGCCATAAACAGTGAGTTAGATTCAATTTTAAGTAACCACACTTGGGAAGCAGTAGATTTACCTAGAAGCTGTAAACCTACAGGTTGTAAGTGGGTGTTTAGAAAGAAGTTAAAGGCGGATGGCACCCTAGATAAGTTTAAAGCTAGATTAGTAGCTAAAAGATTTACTCAACAAGAAGGAGTACATTTCTTTGACACTTATGCACCGGTTGCTAGAATAACAACCATTAAAGTGCTAGTTGCATTAGCTTCTATCTATAGGCTTATAATACATCAAATGGATGTAAAAACTGCGTTTTTAAATGGAGATTTAGATGAAAAATCTACATGAGACAACCTGAGAGAATGATTGTAAAAGGGCAAGAACACAAAGTATGTAGATTAAAGAAATCTTTGTATGGTTTGAAACAAGCCCCTAAGCAATGGCATGAGAAATTTGATAATGCTTTGATAGCAAATGGCTATATAGTAAATGAAAGTGATAGATGTGTTTATAGAAAATTTAAAAATCTTGATGGTGTGATTATTTGCTTATATGTTGAGACATGTTGATCTTTGGTACGAATTTAGATGTTGTTAATAAAACCAAATTGTTTTTGTCATCAGTTTTTGATATGAAATATATGAGAAATGCTGACTTTATTCTTGGTCTTAAGTTAGTTGAGAAATGTGGGGGTTATATGCTTTGTCAAAGCCATTATGTTGAGGAAGTGTTAAAGAAATTTAATCACTTTGATTGCAAAGCTGTAAGTACACCATTTGATCCTAACGGAAGATTAGAAAAGAATAAAGGTGATAGTATTTCTCAGTGTGAATAAGCAAGAATCATTGGTAGTATAATGTATTTAATGATTCCACCAGACCGTGTTGAGAAATATGTTTGGATAATTTTCAAAGTCATGATTTTAAGTGGTGAATACTTAAAAATGTCACACATGGTGTTATATGTGATTAAAAGTTGAAAAAGTTGACATCGATCTCTCAGGTTGTTACACATCGATCGATCTATGTACATAGATCTCTCATATCAATCGATCTATGCAGGGCAGAAAAGTTTAAGACCTTTCTGTGAGACATCGATCTCTAAACCTGAGACACATCGATCGATCGATGTACATCGAACCCTCACTTCGATCGATCGATGTAGGTCAGAGGCAAACTCTGAAACTTTCTGTGAGACATCCATCTCTGAAGCTGAGGCACTTCGATCGATCGATGTCTAGGGTTTTTAGAAATATTTTTTCTAAAATATGATAAAATGGTTGTTTTCATTTTTACATGATTTATACATGCTCATTATGTGCTTATTATGTGTTTTTGGTGATTATCATTGTCTTGTGACTAACGTGCCTTGGAAGTTTCTATAACTTACCAAAAAAGACAAAAATTGGTATTTTGAGTTTTGTAGGAACATCATATGGTGAAAAATATTTCAAGGGTGTATTCTTATACTATTTATCATGACAAAGTTGGTATCATGATTATTTTTGACCATCGGGGTCATTTCTGGAGTTTTCTCACACCAAGGATATTTTGGTCATTTCACCCCTGAGGGTATTTATGATATTTTCACTCAAAGAATCTCTTGAGCATATTATTATCTTCATTCTGGAGCTGTGTTATTATTATTTTGAAGATTATACGGTGATCTTATATCTTGTTCTCTCACATGATGATATTGTTGACTATAGCGGGATATGTGACGATTTGAGATGTCACATTCTATTTTTTCTTGAAGACCCTCTTATATATGTTATAAGAGAACATTTATCATCATTATTCAGAGATATTAAAGGTGTCAAAGGTGTGGAAATGTTCTTGACATATAAGAAGAAATATTGGGGAATTTCGGTGTTACATGTTGACATAATCTTGTCAACTGTTATCTATTTATTTCTTCTTCAAAAATCTGAGTTGCTACACATATATATATGTTGAAAAACGTGTATCATCATGTGGATATGATGTTGTACATATTTTATGAGTTGGTGGCAAGTGGACAAATCAAAAAGGAGCTAGTTGGCAAAAATGCCAACTAGGAAAATTCAAAGAAGTAGCCAACGGCTACTAGACTTTTCTTGGGTATTTTCAGCAGATTTTTTGAAGTCAAATGAAGACTTCACATGTCCTATTATTGTGCTTGAAGTTGGGGATAATTTGGTGGTATTATCCTTTCTTATTTTATTAAAGAAAATCAAAAATATTTTTGGAAAATATGGATGGTAGCCAACGGCTACTTATTGGATTTGGAGCTGAATTTTTGATTTTGAAATGGTAAATGCCCACATGCCTATTATCTTGCCAAAGAGTTGAGAAGATGATAGAGTTGTTATGGTAATATTATCATCACATTTTCAAGATAATTCCAAGACATTCCAAGGTGTTAAAAATCGGCCAACATGACATTGCCAAGGTAGACCAATCATTGTGTTTTATTTTGCCAAGTGTGCAAGGCCAACCAATGATGAGAAGACATTTGGACTTGATGATGAAGATGGTGACACATTGGAAGTCTTATCTTCAAGGCTCAAATCACACTATAAATAGAGGCATTGGTGAAGAAGATGAAACACACTTGAAGCTCACAAACATTTGTTGAATTGTCTAGCTTTCATCTTCATCCTCTTGTTGTTATTGTTTTATTCATTGTAGCAAAGTTGTTCTTGTTGTATTGTGGTGAGCTACAAGCCTCTTGAGCTTCATTTGTAAGATTGGTTAGCCATCTTATAAGGCTATATCAATAGGTGTTAGAGGTGTTGCAACTAAGTGTTGCCTAGAAGGTGATTATCCAAGTCTTGAGTAGGGTTGGTGTATAACCCAAGGATCAAGCTTGGCTCTTGTTGTAAGGTGTTCATTTCATAGTAAAATCCAAGGAAAGGTGTTCCTTGGGACTGGAGTAGGTCACATTGACCGAACCAGGATAAATTCTCGGTGTTCTTCTCTTGTTTCTTTATTTCTGTTTTCTGCCCGTTTTTACTGCAGATTTCACACAACTTCTCACAATTTGAAAAAATAGCTAAACATTTTCAAAATTCGTAATTTTTGTTGGAGTTATACTTCAGACTGTTAGATTTCACTTGCAATAAGAATCACTTGATTTGAGCAAGGGAAAGTTAGTCTTTCAGTCTTTGCAATATAACTGCTCCAATCTGGCTGCAATCTGACCAGTTTTGAGAAAACTTAAATTCTGTATTTTTCAAGAATTGTATAAGGTCAGGGCCTTTTGGAAACTTCATCTACACATTCTAAGGAGTGTTTTGATATAAAGATCAATCTTTTTGGTTGAATATTCAAAGAGAAACACGTTTTGCAAAATCAGCAACATTCTGTCCAATTCTATCCAGATTGACCATCTGACTCTTTTATTTGTTTGAAGGGTCAAACAATCTTATTTTTGTCTGATATTTGGACAGAGTCTTGTTAATCATTGAAGTTCAATTCTTGAAAGTTTTATAATTTTTGGAGTTGTGTACAATTATTTTTGAATTTTTCAAAAACGGGTTCGCAATCTGAGGCAGTTTCAGATTTTGTTTTCAAAGGGGTTTTTCATCAAGGGACTAGTGTAATTTCCGCTAACCACTATTCACCCTCCCTCTAGCGGTATTTATTACAGGTGCACGGTCCAACATTAGGTATCAGAGCCAGACCGACACCACTCAAAAGAAGCAAGATTCAACACCATACGAACAGTACAAGGCCAAGAAACAACAATTCATTATATACTGCTTGTCTCAAATCCAAGGTACATACTATGACTATTGTTTCTCACAAAGGTGAGTTGGAAGGTATGTCTACACAACGCCCTCCTCTTTTTGATGGCAATAATTTTGTTTATTGGAAACTAAGAATGAGGCTATTCTTAATGGCATAGACATCGATTTATGGTCTATAGTTGAAGATGGGCCGTACATTCCAATGAAAGTTGTACAAGTTAGTGGAGTCACACAGGAGGTTGAAAAGTATAAAAGGTCATCGGAAAATAAAAACAAAATGTCCATGAATGCTAAAGCTATGCAATTACTTTTGAATGGACTTATAACTTCTGAAGCAGGATATGTGTCAAATTGCACAAGCACACACGACATGTGGAAATCACTTGTATTAAAGCATGAAGGTACTAGTGGTGTTAAAGAGTCAAAAATAAACATGCTTATGACTGAATTAGAGACTTTCAAATTGTTGCCGAACGAATCCATAATATCTATAGATTTGAGGATTACTAATATTTTCAATGCCCTTGAAGCTTTAGGGAAGTCATTTTTGAACAATGAAAAGGTTCAAAAGGTGCTACGAAGTCTTCCTGCTGAATGGGATCCAAAGGTTACTGCAATCGAGGAGACAAAGTCAATCACCAAGATGGATGAATTGATCGGATCTCTTAAAGTCTATGAGGTAAAGTTAAATCAACGGAAGTCCGAGTCATCTAAATCGTCAAGTACGTCATTAGCCTTCAAAACAACTGAAACACATACAAATAATGATGACAGTAATAGTGATACTGAATTAGATGATGAGTTGATATTAATAGCAAGAAAACTTAGGAAGTTTTTCAAGCGTCCTAATAGGAATAGACAACGTTCTTCTTCTTCTTCTTCTCAACATAGGAAAAATAACACAAATAAATGGTATAATAAAGAATTAAAGTGTTATGAATGCAGTCAAAAAGGACATATTTCATACGATTTCCCACGAAGAAAAATAATAATAACAACAATAATAAACAAGCCAAGGACAAGGAGGCACAAACGACAAAGACAAAGGAGTCTAAGGCAAGGAAAGGGAAACAAGCAATGAAGATGAGCACATGGAGCGACTCATCTGACTCAGAATCCGAAACTGAGGAAGCTCAAGTCTGCTTCGTATCAAACAAGGTATGTTCTTCATCTGAAAGTGATTCTGATAGTGACATGACATTTGATGAAATGTATGAAGAGTTCTTAAGAATGCATGCTTACTGTAAGAGGCTCTCTAAAGAAAAGAAGAAACTAATTGAAGAAAATAACAAGTTGAAGACGTCCAACTTGGAATTTTCTTATCAATTAGAATCTCTTAAACAAGAGTCTACTAATACTCTTGATTCTTTAGAGAATAAAATTGAATCATATAGGAAAGATGAACAAAAGTTAAAAATAGAAAATAATATGTTAAAGTCTAAGTTGGAAAATTGTGAACATGAGATAATACAACTTAAGTCTTCTAAGCTTAACTTAGAAAAAATGTTAGAACAATTTAAATCGGGTGCTAATATGTTAGATACACTTATCTCATCACAAAAGTATGGAAATGATAAAACCGGCTTAGGCTACAAAGAAGAAGATGACAAAGTAGGTAGAAAGACTAAGTTTATATCTTCAACTACGAAACAGTCTTATAAAGATATAAAAACAACTTTGCCTGCTAAATCTTCTTCTACTCCTTCTTCTGTTTATTCTAAGGCAAAAATGCAATATACACCCATAAAACCACGCACGCATAAACATACATTTAGGCCAAACTTTGCATCTAGACAACCTAGAAACTATGCCTATATGTATACAAATGCAACTAGACATAATAAAATACATCCAACTTATTATGAACCTAAGTATAGACAACACTCATATAAATCTTATAGAAATGTATATGAGCATACATACATACATAGCGCCATTCAAGAAACAAAATTACATGTCTTATACACACTACCAAAATCGACCAAGACATAGTAGTGATCAACCATGGCGCAACATGTATAACAATGCATCTTCACTTATGTGGAATAATCATCTATATGCTTATCCTTCTTATTTTAACCATGCTAAAAATGTGCCAGAAAAGTATGTTCAAGTTTGGATACCTAAGGGTTATCTAAACAAGAATAATGCCCCTAACATTCAAGGACCCAAATAAAGGGTACCTAAAACTTTGTCTCCATTGTAGGAACAACGCAAGGAATACAAGAAGGAGGCAAAGTCAAAGAATATAAAAACCAAATGGTTTTTAGATAGTGGATGTTCGAGGCATATGACGGGGAGCCCCAAACTATTCATCGAATCGGAACATATCAAGAATGGAGGAAAAGTAACATGCAGTGACAACAACAAAGGACAAGTTGTTGGAAAAGTAACAATTGTGGACCCTAACACATTTCAAATATGAAATGTGTTGTTAGTAAGCAATCTCTCTTATAATTTACTTAGTATTTCACAACTTATAGATTATGGTTACAATGTCTCTTTTCTTCCCAATTCATGTGATATAATAAATGAAAAAGTAGAAATAGTTTTAAAAGGAAATAGAGATGGTAATATTTATACTCTTACCTTAGATAATATGTTAGATGCTAAGGTTAAGTGTTTGATATCACATGACTTATATGTGAATTTATAGCATAGAAGATTAGGCCATATATGAATTTCAACCATTAAGAAATTATCTAAGAAGAATTTAGTTAGAGGAATGCCTAAGTTAGACTTATATGATTTTCAAATGTGTGAAACATGTATTAAAAGAAAACATATTAAAGAAACATTAAAATCGAAACGTGAATTGAGTATTAGTCATGTACTAGAATTGCTTCACTTAGACTTATTTGGTCCAAGTAGGACAAGAAGTCTAGGTGGACACTACTATGTGTGTGTCATAGTAGATGATTACTCACGCTACACATGGATATTGTTCTTAACACACAAAGACGATGCTCCATTAGCAATCGAAACTCTTATTAAGCAACTTGAAAACATTTATGAAGAAAATGTTAGAAGGATTAGAAGTGATAGAGGTTGAGAATTTAAAAACAAAGACGTAATCAAATTTTGCGAACTATATGGAATCAAACATGAATTCTCGCCACCTAGAACACCACAACTCAATGGAGTTGTTGAACGTAAAAATAGAACGATTCAAGAAGTTGCTAGGACAATGCTTTGTGAAAATAAATTACCTAAATATTTATGGGCTGAAGCTGTTAGTTGTGCATGCTATATTATAAATAGGCTTACTATAAGAAAGAAATTAAATAAAACACCTTATGAATTACTAAACAATAGACAACCTAAGATAGATTATCTTAAAGTATTTGGATGTAAGTGTTTTATGCTGAATACTAAGGATAATCTGGATAAGTATGAACAAAAGTCTATTGAATGCATATTTGTTGGTTATTCTACTAACTCAAGAGCATATAGGTGTTATAATCCTGCATCTAGAAAGATAATTGAATCTATACATGTAAAATTCAATGAAAATGCATGCTTTGAAGTTAATGATAAACATCAACAAGAAACTAATGTTGAAAATATGTTTGATGATGATATATTACTTGAGCTTGTACTTGATCATCTAGAACCAACTCCCCCTGAACAAGACATGCATGAACCCTTAGATGAAATAAATGAAGAGACTTTTCAATTGGAAGATAATACAATTAATGATCCAATAACATATGACAATGTTCATACTAATGAAACATTTGAACAAGATGAGGGTGAACCAAGTCAATCTAGGAATTGGTGGCATCCTAAAGAATTAATCATTGGGGATCCAAGTGTTGGGGTTAGAACACGTAGAAACATAAGTCAATTTGATGGACATAGCTTAGTCTCACACATAAAACCTAAGAATGTTAAGGAAGCCTTAGGTGACATATCATGGATAGAAGCTATGCATGAGGAATTGAACCAATTCACAAGGAACAATGTGTGGGACTTAGTACCTAAACCCAAAGACAAGTCTATAATAGGAACTAAATGGGTCTTTAGGAATAAAATGGACGAACAAGGAAATATGACAAGGAATAAAGCTAGGCTAGTCGCACAAGGTTATAATCAACAAGAAGGAATAGATTATGAGGAAACCTTTGCACCCGTTGCACGACTAGAAGCAATTATATTGTTACTTGCGATTGCAAGTCTAAGCAATATTAAGCTCTTCCAAATGGATGTCAAGAGTGCATTCTTGATGGATACATCCAAGAAAAGTTGTTTGTCTTAACTTAGGTTTTTAATGCAAAACCAAGAAAACAAAGTCTCACAAGAATAGGAGGAAATATCAAGTATTTTATTTCATCAAAGCTTGTTCATTCCATGCGCCCAAAGGCCCTATTTATAGGCTGTAAATGTCATCCCTATCAGCCTTAAGATGAATAGAAATGATTTCAAATAAGCTAGCTAACAAATGTTTGAAAATTGAAAATTGTTTGAATTAAAAACTAAAACAAATTCTAGGTAACATTTGCAATGTTTGTAGGCTTCCATCTTCACTATATACATCCATGTATGATGATCAAATGAGGCCTTGGAGGAGCTGATTTGATGAGTAGGATGAGGTTGAAGTTGAATTCAAAAGTTGGGTGAAGTTTGAATTCAAGTTGAGTTTGAATTTGAGTGCACTTTGAATTTGGTTGTTGAATATCCTTTCCATCAATCTTCCAGCCGATTTTGATGAGTGATGAAGGCATGGAAAATCTGATTTGGTGATGATAAGGTGGCTGGAATCGGATTCAAAGGATGGTTGAAGTTTGAATTCAAAATCGAGTTTGAATTTTAATTCAAACTTGGATTAATTTTGAATTGGAATTTATCCTTCTTTTCCTCCAAGATGGCGTGTAAGTTGGCTGAAGATAATGGCTGAATTCTTCTTGAAATGTAAGCCTCAATTTGGTTGAAACTTGAATTCAAATCATGGTTGAATTTGAATGCAAGTTTATCTTCAAGTTGATCTTCATTTTGTCTTCAATTTTGGCTATCCTTGGCCGCCCCATTTGGAAGATATTGAAGATAATTATGAGCTTATTTTGAAAAAGGAATTCCATCTTGCACACATTTGAATTTGTCTTTATGGAGACAAACATTCTTCTGAAGACAACATTCCTTTTGTCTCCCTTTTTGCAACACACACCTATAATGCCTATTGGACCTCCATTTCATTTGGATCTTCCATGTACCTGAGTTACCTACAAAGCCAACACATGAAAACAAGGATCACCAGAAAACTAGACTAAAATCAAAACAAGGAATACTCACACACACGCACACACATACACGTTCATAGTGTAGGTTCAATGAAATGAACCCAATGAACCTTAGGTTCATCTTGAACATGTTTGTACAAGAAGGTTCCAACTTGATGACCAAGTTCTCTAGCCCTCCTTCTTGTCATAGAACATGTGACCTCTTGATGGGAGTCCCGATCCTCATCAATCCCCCCCTCCTCAACAGGATTCGTCCTCGAATGGAAAGGGTCATCAGTGAAAGGAGTAAGGTCAGCAACATTAAAAGTAGACGAAATAAAACCATACCTTTCGGGAAGATCAAGGATGTAGGCATTGTCACCTATGCGTTTCAAAACTTTGAATGGTCCATCTCCTCTAGGTAACAATTTCGACTTTCGCTTGTTGGGAAACCTTTCTTTGCGTAAATGTAACCACACCAAATCACCAGGTTCTAACACAACTCGTTTGCGATGTTTGTTAGTTCGTTTTTCCTTATCATGCTCAGATTCATTTTCATGCTCGGACTCAGACACATTCATTAGTTTCCTCAATTAACATGATTCGTTTCGCATTAGGACACTCTTTTCCTATGTGACCACGTTCTTGACATTTATAGCATTTAATGTCTCTAAACCTATTTGAAAGATCAGAAGAACTTCCTGTGGGAGCTTTTTGTTGGACACATTCATCTCGTTTTTGTATTCTCTGCACACGGTTGTCCATCCTTTGTGACGCGCCTTGGTCACGTGTTTGGCCTCCTGTAGGGCGTGAACTTCCCGTTCCTAAAGGCTTGCTTGAAAACCTTGATGAAGATTGATTAGTACGATAAGTGGAATTGAAATTGGAGGAACTATGTACCTTTAGTTGTTGTTCAATCTTCTCAGCCATATGGACCATGGTTGTAAGGTCAAGGTAAGGTTGAAGCTCAACTCGTTGCGCAATCTCCCTATTTAGGCCATGTAAGAAACGAGCCTTGGTGTCTTCTTCGGGTTCCTGCAAGTTAGACCTTTCCAAAAAAATTTCTAACTCTTTGTAATACTCGTCTACACTTTTGGAACCTTGTCTTAAGTTTTGCAAACTTGTGAAAATAGAACTCTCAAAATTGTTTGGGATAAAACGTTGTCTCATTTCAAATTTCATTTCTTGCCAAGTGACAATTGGAGGTTGTCTTGTCTTAGTCCTATTTCTACACAAATTTGTCCGCCAATTTAGCGCTTATATAGAAAAATCAATAGAAGCGTACCTCACCTTTTGTAATTCGCTGTAGTTGGTAGAAGAAAAGATTAGATCCACTTTTGTTTCCCATTCCAAATATTCCTCCGTATTACTTTTACCATAAAACGTTGGAATATTTATTTTTTTTTGAGAAAATCGTCATCTTGTGGGAAAAGGGGGTTTCGGCGTCTTTGGTAACCACGAGGAGGGTGGTCATCAAAGACAATCATCGTGCTCAAATGGAATGTAATCATCATTGTACCTTCTTGGAGCGTACCTTCTTGGTTGCGTTGGTGGAACAAACCTTCTTGGCTTGACGTGTGGTGGTCTAAGGTTGTCATCCTCAACTTCTTGTGGGGGGTGACGCCTTGGTTGTGGTAGGGGAACAGCCCTGATCGTGCCTTGGCCATCACTAGTCTTGTAGCTCCGTTCAACATGCTCCAATCGATGTTTGATTACCTCATTGTCATGCATGAGTTTCTTTAACATTTCTAGCATTTGTTGTTGCGTGTTGTCCAAAGTCTCGGCTTTATTTGACTTGCTAGAAGCGGAATGAGTGCTGCTCTCCATGTTTTACTTAAAGAGATTAAACGAAAACAAAAAGAAAAGGAAATAACCAAATAACACAAAGACAAACAAACGTTAAGTGATTAGTAAAAACGAAATATGAACACTCCTCTTTCTCTTCTTTCCACTCTCTTACCACTTTGCTTCTTGGATAACATGAAGTTAACAAGGTTCAAAGCGATCAATTAAGAAAGTGTTTTGCCAATGCTTCTCCAAATCACAACGATCTCCACTTGTTTCTCCCTTTTGCTTTCAATTTGCACCTAATAGTATCAAAACAGAATCAAGAGAGATAGATACGAACTTGAAATTTTCTACTAAGATTCAAAGAAAGTAAGCAACCAAAATTGATGTATAAGGCTGAACCAAAGATGAACTAAGAGTTGTCGTAGGAAATCTTAAGTTAAATTTGATTATATGCACTTATTATCCACAAAATGGTTCAAGTCATGCAATAATCGAGCAACCAAATATGTGATTGGTTCAAGAAGAGCAGTATAACGAGAATGAAAAGTGGGAGGACGGTTGTGTGTAGTAAAACAAAATATGGTATCCAAGGTTGTCAAATTGCACTAAAAAAATTTCAAGTAATGCACAAACTTTTTACCCTTTTTATTTTCTCTATTTGTTTTGCTGTTTCAACGCAATCAAGGTTCAGATTCCTTTTTTTACTAGGGGCGAAATTGGAATTTCATGCGTTTTGCCCTTAGAATTTTTGTTTTGGGCAGAATGGTGCAATGACTTTGAATTGCAGTTTGCAACCTTTAATTGCAACAAAATAACTTGGAAAGTGAGGGAAATTGAGGTTGGGCGGAATTGGGGTTAGGGTTAGGGTTTTCAATTTGGGGTTTTTGGTCGTTCTCGGTTCTTTGGGGAATTTGATTGTTGGGAACTGATTGGATGGTATATATGGTCTGTTTAGGTTGGTAATTGAGGATTTGTTTGGTCAATTTGGATAGTGTATGGTTGTAGGACAGAATTGAACAGATTCTAGGGTTATGGTTTTTTTGAATGAGTTGGGAACTTTTGATTCTGATTTTGTTTGGAAATGTTGGTTTGGGGCTTTTTGTTAAGAGTGTAAATAAGGTAGTTTGGAATCTGGCTGGAGGTTTTAGGGTTGGGTTTGGGTTGGTTTTTCTTGGGCCATGGGGGTTGGGAATTTGCTTAGGGTTTTGATGGAGTTGAAAATGACTTATGAAGACAAACACACGTATGACTAACTGGATTTAAAGCATGAAATCAATCATTATGTGAATCACAAGATGCATACAATCATCACCAACTAAAAGCTTCGGCAGCAACAAGATGATTTGAAACCAAGGTGGCTTTATAGGCTGATGGTTGTAGTGTTTAAAAGAAAGCTGCATGTGACCTAAATGCAACAAACCCTAACTTGTTCAAGTTTGAATGACAAAGATCAAATAGTGACGCCAAAGTTGAGAAGAAAAGAATAACACTTGAATGATGAATGACAAGATGCACCAAAATGCAAAGACTCAAACCCTAGGATGTTTTTTTATATGTATGGAAGACAAATGACGTGAAGAATTGGGGTAGAAGGACACAACTGAACTTGGAATGACTATACTCAAACAAAAAAGGAAATTATAGAAGATGGTGGAATAGAGTAACCTGCTTCTCTGATACCAATTTGATGCGTGCAAGACGTGGACTCCAGCAATTCCACCTTCCAAACGTCCTTCACAATGGGTTAGACACAAAGAAGAGAACTTCCAATTGCTTCCTTAGTGAGATAAACGTATGAATCAAACGAGCAAGAACCAACACTTCAAGATGGTCGTTGATCAGGCAAACCACAATGGCCCTCCTGGACGGCACCTTTAAGCAATGGCAACACATTCAAAATGCTCAACTTTGAAGGATCTTAACTTAGGTTTTTAATGCAAAACCAAGAAAACAAAGTCTCACAAGAATAGGAGGAAATATCAAGTATTTTATTTCATCAAAGCTTGTTCATTCCATGCGCCCAAAGGCCCTATTTATAGGCTGCAAATTTCGTCCTTATCAGCCTTAAGATGAATAGAAATGAAAAAGGAATTCCATCTTGGACACATTTGAATTTGTCTTTGTGGAAACAAACATTCTTCTCAAGACAATATTCCTTTTGTCTCCCTTTTCGCAACACACGCCTATAATGCCTCTTGGACCTCCTTTTTTTTGGATCTTCCATGTACCTAATTTACCTACAAATCCAACACATAAAAATAAGGATCACAAGAAAACTAGAGTAAAATCAAAACAAGGAATACTCACACACACGCACACACATGCACGTTCATAGTGTAGGTTCAATGAAATGAACCCAATGAACCTTAGGTTCACCTTGAACATGTTTGTACAAGAAGGTTCCAACTTGATGACCAAGTTCTCTAGCCCTCCTTCTTGTCATAGGACCCGTGACCTCTTGATGGGAGCCCCGATCCTTATCAGTATAAGTCTAAGGAGTACTGTTGAAGTATGCTTGGCGTATGTTGAGGTGGGTAACCTTAAGTGTAAAGGTGTAAGGCTAAGCGTGAAATTGAAAAGAGTTCGCTAGCTAGAAATATGTGAACTAATACGAGTGAGGTATGTTTGAGGTTTGTGACCCGGTACTCGGTATGTAAAGTGTGTGTGCGTGTTTAGAAGCTTAATATGATGTGACATGAGCATTTTGCACCACAACATGAACATTTTGTATTCCAACATGAGTTTTGTCTTGCGAAAAGACATGTGTGTATAAAGTAAGACTAAAGTTTTGAATGACAATTTTGGACTGCTGGTTAATGTCAGGGTATAAAAGTCACGCCTACAATGGTAGGGTATGAATGCATGACCTGAAATCAACAGCAGGGCATAAAGTTCTGTTATGGGGCCGTGGACCTTTCAGCACGAGGTATAAAGTTCTGCTTGCTATGGATTGATCACCCATAGGGTATAAAGTTTCTGCTACGTGAATAATAAGATAAGAAGAAGTATGGCATGTTTTTGAAAGAAGGTTTATGTGTGGTTTTAATAAACTGCATGCATCACATGACACGAAGCATAAGATTTGACATGCCAGAAAGCGACATTTGCATACAACCTGTTTATATCATACATTTTGCTCGTTATGTGTTTGTTCCGTATTCGTGTATCATTTATGTGGCTTAATTAGCTTTGTTGAGCTGCTATACAAAATGCTATTTGTTAACCCGAGCACCTTATTATGCGCATTGATTTAATGTATTGGTGACTCATCGTGTGTGATCCTGTAAGGTATATAGACGGGTTACTTTCTAGCAATGTTTTTCGCTAAGAATAGATACTCCATCTTGTTTTAAGTGAGCTAGAGTACGAATTGATTTTTGTAGAAGATGATGGCGAGTGGGCTCATTGGGATGATGGTCGCGGAAGTGGATAGTTTCATATTCATTTCTTTTTTAGTTAATGGACTTACTGTTTAATATTTTGTATTGAAGGATATAATAGACACTTCACCGAACACGTTTCGTTTCCGCTGTATTTCATTCGGTTAAGCAAAATCGGGCCGAGGCGCTACAGGTATGTCGTCAATGGAGGGTGCTTTCTGTTCAGTATCCATGGGATACACAAGAAATCCTTCGTCTCTTTTTCTGAGCGCCTTATATGCTTGCGTTGCTGTCAGGTAGATATTCCGGGGCAACTTCTTCAGCTTGATATTCCCCGAAAAAGTGAACTCCTCCTTAGTGGGGTCCTTAAACACCACTCGCTTCTGACTGCAGTCGATATGAGCATGGTATCTTGCCAACCAATTCATCCCCACTATGATGTCGAAATCACTCATCTAGATTGGTATCGACGTAGCATCGGAGGTGCGATCCTCTAGCTCTATCTCACAGTTCTTGTACAAATGGTGTGAGATAATCACCTTGATCTCAAACTGCTAGGACTCGGTAAGGAGTATCTCGTCATTCAGGGCGACTCTGAAGATTCTTGATGAACCTTTTGGCAATAAACGAGTGGCTCGCACCACTATCAAACAATACATTCACTGGGACTTTGTCTACTAATATAGTACCTAACATGTTTAGGGGTCAAATGCAGAGTTACACGGATATAAACATTATCAATTAAACACTTAACATTTAAATATACATGTGACTACGTCGTTCGTCCCATGAACGTCGGTGTCCATCATCACGTGCGCTCGAGCGTTGGGCCATGGCCGCCCTCTCTATGTTTGCTGTGGGGCAAGTCTCTGCGGCTGTCTCCTCGGCTCAGGGTGATCTCGGTGCATATGGCCCACCTTCCCACAGTTGAAGCATTTGCCCACTTTCTTCCAACACTCACTTACGTGCGGTCGGCCGTAAATAGGACAAGGGGGATTCCCCGCTGGTTGGTTATTCCTTGGCTGTTGTGGCTGCAGTTACTCCTGCTGAGGTCTCGGCTGACTCGGCTGTCCCCTCCTTGGAATCTTGACCCATCTTCTGGGTCTACCGCTGATTAACTCTCGGGGTTGCTTACCTCTGTTCTCCTCATCGTGCAGCTGGATATCACTCTCAACACGGTAGTAGGCATCCAGCAGCTCTTTAAAATCTCTAGCATTCGCGTTCACCACTCTGATGTGAATGCGTGAGTGCAGGCCTCTCTCAAACTTCACCACCCTGAGGCGTATGTCACCCATAATAGACGGCATTAACCTCCCCAGCGTATGAAACTTATTGGCGTACTCCGCCACTGACATATCTGGCCCCTGTCTCAGTGAATCGAAGGCCCATATCTTCTGCAATGTCACGAAAGGCGGAATGTGAAACTTCCAGAACTCCTCCCTGAATGTCACTTTGTATCATCCATTCCGGTGTGGTTGGATTCTGTTCAACAGCCCAAGGACTTGGTGTTAAGTCCTGTTAAAAAATGAATAAAGAAAATACAAATAAATAAATAACATTTAATTACACATTAAAAGTAAAACAAAAACAATTTAAAAAAAGAGAAGTAAGTATTTTAAAAAAGTAATTATTTTAATATTTCAAAACTGTCAGTCGTGGGGGGTGTTAATTCCCCCACAAACTGCCAACTGCCAAAATTCCCTCCCACCCACTTCATCAGTATAGCATTTAATTAAAACAAACAACAACAAATTGGTAGCCACCTTAAATTTCATGTCCCATCGATCATTCAGATACTACCACAAGAAAGAAATTTGGCCCTTCCATATTATGTCCAAGGCACAACTGAGAACAAAGGAATAATAATAAAAAAAATTCATCCTTATGGGAACTAGCAGCCGAGAGTTTAAGGAAGGAGGAGAGGAAACTTTGCACCAACTCAACCCTGAATCGTGGCGGTATAGTATCTTGAATCATGTAAGTAATCTCTCTATACTTGCTATGTTTTGCGAAAATTTTATACATTATGTTCGTTATAAACTCGGATCATGCATGAATATTCTTGAACGCATAGTTGTATGGAATCATGTATAAAAGTATATGAGAAGCAATTTGTACATGTTTCTATATGAGATCTCTATGCGACTTGAATTTGTATATTTGTGTGTGTAGGCCAGAGGCCGTATATGTGGCGATGTACATATATGTATGACAATCTGAAGTTTGGAAATTTTTATAAAAACGGCCAAATTGTGATGCCGTGTGTATTGTTTAAAAAAAGGTTAAAGTGATTTCAGTAGCAACCTTAAAGAAATGTTAAATGGTGCATACTTTATCTTTTATAATATAGTGTATATTAATATATATATATATATATATATATATATATATATATTATCGTTTGACAAATTAAAGGCCTAATGGCCGAATCTATATTCATTTTATATACCTATACAAATGCATTTCATAATATATAATATATCCAAACTTATTTATTTTCATACATTAACATATATATAACATATACATATGTGTGTACAAACCATATTACAATTATTTAAATACACTTTTCATGAAACTGAAATCATTTAGGCCATTAACCCACCTATAGGCCGAAATATATATATATATATATATATATATATATATATATATATATATATATATATTCCTCAATAATACACATATATGTATAAATATATCATGTCTTAAATCATGTAGATATGTTTTTCACAAAAATTAAAATCATTAGGCTTTACATGGCCAAAATGCATATATATACACCATATATATATATTTTTTCTCAAAAATACACATATATCTGTAGAAATATGAGGGTTTGAGTGATTTCAAAATAAAGAAATTTGAATATATATATATATATATATTAACGTGGATATATATATATATACACAAGTGTACATGTATGCATGATAACTTGCCTTATTTAGCTTTTATATTATGTTGCCGTACTAACGAGCCATGAAGCTATAAAGCTTACATCATATGGCGAACATTTGTTGAGTTTATACTATTTTCAGGTGCCACAATTAATGAACTAAAGTAGTTCATTAAGTGAAGTACTTAGTTTAATAAACTAAGTAGTTCATTAAAGGAAGATGCATTTGGAAAAGACATGAAGGCAACATAGCTATGGAAGGAAAGTTCTCTCCTCCTCCCCACATCATTTCACACGCCATATATACATAATATATATATATTTTCAGATTTTTTTAAAAGGCACATACACATTTATTCCAACGTACTATCGACACGTTATATATCTTACGAACGTACGTTTACGTCACACCACTATACTTACCTCATATTTATGAGTATATTCAGATCTTATATCATATGATATAAGATATGGTGATGACAAATTAAATACGACACGATAAAAGGTTCTAAACCGAAATTTGTCGTATCGGGCGATACCGAAACTTCGCCAACGTGTCACGTACTTGCCATAAATAAATGGCCAGCCCATATACATCAAAATTTATCAAAAATTTCGTGCCATACACTGTACATTGAGACAAAAATACTTTCCATGTTGGCACACATAAATCACCCCACATTTAGGCCAAAATGTGAAGATTCCAATTTTATTTTTGTCACATGTTTATGGTACCACTTTAAATCAGCCAAGTGCTGAAAATTAAAGTATATATTATATATATTATGTATAACATAATATATATAGCATGTGCAAAAGTTGGAATTTAAATTAGAGAAAAATCGGGTAATCGATAAATATCGAAAATTCGGTTTTCTACGCACTTGACATGGAACGTTTTTCTTGAACATGATGTGACACGTATCTAGACACTTTTTACATATAATATACATCTTAAAGTGTTCTAGAAAATTAAATTAAGGGCTGATTGGAATATTACATGTGTGTAATATTAAATGTGCACTATTTTTCAAAGTTAGCAAAAATAAATTTCAGCACATGTATATGCACTTTCAAAACGTCACCCAAGCTGATGTGGAGCACATGTGGAGCCTTGTTGGCATGTTGATTGGTCAAGAATCAATCATACAATGTTGATGTATCAAAGAGAGAAGCTACAAAAGGTAAGTTTTCAACATACACCTCTCTTATGTCACATGCTGAAAATTTCAGCATGTAACACTCCTTGTGGACGTTTTCTTCATCATGAAGGAAGATAAAATGTCAATCTTTTATTAAGGAATAAATTAAATGAGGTATGGAAATGTTTTGAATAGTTTATGGAATAAAGGAAGTGATATTATAGAATATCACACATGCTGAAAAATTCAGCATGTGTGTAGTGGTTATGGCCGAAATATAGGCCACATAGTTGTCAAGTTTTATTCTATACATGATGAGAATATTGTATACTTAATGTTGATTGAATTCTTAAATTAAAACAATGCAAAATAGGCAACATTTTGAAGAAAGAGTGGATGTTACACATGCTGAAATTTCAGCATGTGCAAGACATGTTGTGGCCGAATTTCAACCTCCTTAGTGTCCAAATTCATTCTCAATCTTGTAGCAAGACTTGCCTTGAATAATGAACATATTTTTATGGAAGAAATTCA
Source organism: Eustoma russellianum (assembly GCA_036186865.1). Classification (NCBI taxonomy): domain Eukaryota; kingdom Viridiplantae; phylum Streptophyta; class Magnoliopsida; order Gentianales; family Gentianaceae; genus Eustoma; species Eustoma russellianum. Next base: position 20,935,706 of record AP025062.1, on the reverse strand, counting down.
AAGAAAATTGGAAGATATTCAGATTTATTTCATGTGGTTAATGCTGAAAATTTCAGCATTGAAACACCCTTTATGGCCGATTTTATTGAGTAGGAAAGAAGGAATTTTATGTCTCACAATTTATGTGAATATCTCAATTTATGGAATGCATTATGTGATGATTATTTGGCACATGTTTAAAGTGTTTTTTTTTAGAATATCCATGTCATCAAATGATGACAACAATGAGCCAATCAAGAGGTGCCAAGTAAGCAATGACTAAATGATGGTCCAATGAAGTGATGCCAAGTAAGCAAAGTGTTGTCACTATGATGTCTCACACTCTCCAAGCAATTAAAAGGAAATTTTCAAGAGGGAGAAGAGACACAAGGGGGACGGCTGGACCTTCTATAAGGGGAAGAGAAGAACAAACAAAAACAAGACCAAGAATCATATTCAAAAGTGATCAAAGTGCAAAAGCTTTCTTCTCCTACACCTTCTTTCTTTCTTCTCCTTGTAATAAGCCTATTGTATTTCATATCTTTCATCCTTGAATAGGCTTCATAGAAACCACCATTCATTCATCATTGTACAAGATTGATCAAGGTGTGATCAATCTTCATTCTAGCGAGGTGGTGGTGTTCGTGCAAATTGTACTCACAATACAAGGTTTGTAAAGGGTTGGAGTTAAGGTGTAACTCTATCAACCCTGCGGTAAGGTGTACTGCGTGTGTGAAATTAGTGTGAACCAAGGAAGGTGTTCCTTGAAGACTGGAGTAGGTTGTTTATAACCGAACCAGTATAAAATTCTTGGTGCAATTTACTTTCTGCATTTACGTTTCAGTTTCTGCGCTGTTTACTCATATTGTTCACGTTCGCAAAAATAGTAAACGTTTTCTAAAAATTATAAAAATTTCCAGAAACATACATAAACGTTCTAGGGTTAATTTGGCACAAGTTTCAACCCTTTTGGACAAGTATAAGTCATCCAAACATCAAAAGTTCTGAGACTAGTGCAGTCTGATTTTCAGACTTGCAAAGGTTGAGACTTTGGGTGTATTTGACCTACTTCCCAAAAGAATTTTCAAAAACTGTTTCAACCCATTTCAATATAGTGTGTGAGGAGTTATTGGTCAAATTTTCAGATCATTTGGACATTCACACAAATAGGAATTAATTTTTCAAAACCATCTACCGTTTCTGGCAGATTTGCACAATCTAAGTGCCAACGGTTTTTGAAGGGGTTAAAGGTTGAATTTTGATTTGAAATTTTTAGGGGACCCTCACAACATCTGAGGCTAAGTTCTCTCAAAATTTCATAATTTTTGGAGACCTCTAACCTAGTTTTTAAATCGTTTTAAAACTGGTACTGAAAACAGAATCTGTTTTCAGAACTTGAATTGGTTAGGTTTAAAGAAATTTTAAAAACCATATTTTCCGCACCACCTATTCAACCCCCCCCCCTTCTAGTGGTGCCTTGCAGATCCTACAAGTGGTATCAGAGCGCAGGAATACTCACGACAAGGAATCCAACGATTCAGTGAGATGGCATCCACAAATCTCAAAACCGAACAAGAAGGTATGTCAAGCCAAAGGCCTCCACTCTTTGACGGTGAGTCTTTTATTCAATGGAAACTTAGGATGAAATTATTTCTTATGGCTATAGACATAGACCTTTGGTCAATAATTGAAGATGGTCCATATGTCCCGTCTAAATTAGTCCATTGTAGATGGAGTCACACTAGAAGTAATTAAAACGAGACAAGACTATACTAGTGAAGACAAAAAGAAACTGAGTATGAATGCTAAGGCCATGCAATTACTCTTAAATGGCTTAAGTAAGAGTGAGTCTAGTTATGTGTCCAATTGTTCGAGTGCACAAGAAATGTGGAGAATCTTAGAAATGAAACACGAAGGCACGAGTCAAGTCAAAGAGTCTAAAATTAATATGCTTATGTCTACTCTTGAGTCTTTCAAGTTGTTGCCTAATGAGTCAATTGTTGATATGGATCTTCGTTTGACTAACATCTATAACTCTCTTGAGTCTCTTGGTAAGGCCTTTACAACGCAGGAAAAAGTACAGAAAGTCCTACGGAGCCTCCCTTCAGAATGGGATCCTAAAGTGACTGCCATAGAAGAAAGCAAGGAGACTAAGTCGATAAAAATGGAAGAACTCATTGGTTCACTAAAAGTGTATGAAAACAAACTCATTATTCGGAAATCGGAATCAACCAAACAAGGTAAGACAATTGCTTTTAAATCAAATGAATACGTCTCCCCTCCCTCCGATCACATAGATGATAGTGATTCCGAATCGGATAATGATGACTTAATTCTATTGGCAAAAGGACTAAGAAGATTCATGAGAAAATCATTTAGAAATAAAAACAAGGGCACTACATCTAAGAGAAATAAAAACAAGTCAAATGATAAGGACATTAAATGTTATGAATGCGGCAAACTCGGACACTTATCATATGACTGCCCAAACAAAGAAAAGCAAACTAATAAGTACCCTGACAAGGAGCGGAACAAAAATAGACCCGTCTCAGATCCTAAACAAAGGAAACGTGCACTAAAGGCCTCCACATGGAGTGACTCATCAGACTCTGAAACTGAGACCGAAGAGGAGACCGCTCAAGTTTGCTTCGCTTCAAAGGCGTCTAATGAGGTATCATCTGACTCTGACTCTGACTCTGAACCTTCTTACGATGATTTATTTAGTCAATATCTTGAGTTACATAAATTTACTAAGACTCTCGCAAAAGAAAAGAAACGTTTAATTGAAGACAAGAAACTGTTAGAATCTTCTAACGAGAATCTTGTCGCTCAATTAAGCGATTCAAAGAAAGAGTCTTCATGTGCCATCACTGCATTAAAAACCGAGATCTCATCATTAACTTCTCAAAATAATGAAATGAAATCCGAGATTTCAAATTTGAAATCAAGGAATACAGATTTAGAGAACATGATGAAACAATTCGATACAGGGTCAAACATGCTGCATCGCATCATATTATCGCAAAAGCATGACAGTGACAAAACTGGATTGGGGTACGTTGATACTAACGAAGTATCAACCAAACCAACCAAGTTTGTTGTGTCTAAAAAGGTAGACACCCCTAAGCATCAAGTGGCGTCTAAGATGACGCAGAAAGCACCCCCTTCCACACGCCCCACTCCCTCATATCATGTGAAATATAATGTTGTACCATATAGATATGAGAAGAAGAGATCAATGCATACACGGAATACATATCATCCACGCACCACGCACACACACACAAGGACATATCACAAACGTCCTCCATACATTGAGTATAGGGGAGTCCTTGGGCAAAGACCCAAAGTACATGCACCACATGTATACTATGTCGCACCTTCATCTACTTTCTTGCCATTTGATAGACCGAGAAGGATCACCCAAGTATGGGTACCGAAATGTACCTTTACTAAAAGGTGATTAACTAACTCGAAAGGACCCAAAATTAAAAGGGTACCTAAATCACCTTTTTACATTGCAGGGAGACCACTCATCAAAAGACATATCAATAAAGTGGTTCCTTGACAGTGGTTGCTCGAGGCACATGACAGGTGACCCGAGCCTCTTCTCCAAATTAAAGAAGGTCACAAAAGGCGGATCCGTGACCTTTGGAGACAACAATGAAGGCAAGATCATTGGTAAAGGTACGATTGGAAACCCGGATACACTTCAAATCTCCAACGTGTTTTTGGTAAGCAACTTATCTTACAATCTTCTTAGTATTTCACAATTTGTTGACAATGGTTTCAATGTGTGTTTTACTCACCCTTACTGTAATATAATAAATAAAAATGGAGAAACTGTTTTAAAAGGAAAACGTGAAGGAAATATATTCACACTATCTATGGATGATGTAGTAGATGCCAAAGTTAAATGTTTTATGTCAAATGAACCCAATGTGAATTTGTGGCATAGACGTTTAGGACACATAGGTATTTCTACACTAGAAAAATTGCAACAAAAGAACCTAGTACGGGGATTGCCTAAGCTTGATTTAGACAACTTTCAGTTGTGTGAATCTTGCATAAAAGGCAAACAAACACGTGAGTCACTTAAGCCTAAAAATGAGATAAGCACGACTAGAATACTAGAACTATTGCATATCGATTTGTTTGGTCCTAGTCGTACTACAAGCCTTGGTGGGCGTCACTATGCATGTGTACTTGTTGATGACTTTTCTCGTTATACTTGGACTTTGTTTCTTGCACATAAGGATGATAGTGCCGTAGAAATCGCTAAATTAATTAAACAACTTGAAAATCAATACGGCGTAAATGTGAAAAGAATAAGAAGCGATAGAGGCGGTGAGTTTAAAAATAAAGAGATGATTTCATTCTGTGAAGAAAAAGGAATTAAGCATGAGTTTTCGCCACCTAGAACTCCACAATTAAATGGAGTAGTAGAAAGAAAGAATCGAACACTACAAGAAATCGCTAGAACCATGCTTTGCGAAAATAAATTGCCTAGGTTTTTGTGGGCGGAAGCCGTAAATTGTGCATGCTATATTGTAAATCGCCTATCTATAAGAAAGAAAATAAACAAGACGCCTTACGAAATTTTGAATGATCGTATGCCTAAGATAGATTATTTTCGTGTGTTTGGATGCAAATGTTTTGTCTTGAATACAAAAGATAACTTAGATAAATTTGAATCCAAGTCAATTGAGTGCATTTTTATTGGGTATTCCATAAATTCAAAAGCATATAGATGTTATGATCCTCTCACTAGACAAATCATAGAATCTATTCATGTTAAATTCAATGAATTTGGAGAGATTGATAAAGAAAAGGAATATGATGATGACTTTGAATTGAAACCCGTTTTGGATGAAGAAAATGATTCTTTTGATATGCATGAGATGAATGAAACACTAGAGATGCATGATCATATAGAAATGCATGATAACTTAGAAAATAATCAACCAAGATGGCATAGAGATCACCCACATGATCTCATCATAGGCGACATCACTCACGGTGTGCGACCACGTAGAAGAATCACTTCGGATGAAATAAATGAATTTCATGCTATGATTTCTGAAATTGAGCCTAAAAATGTGCATGATGCTTTGAGTGATTCATCTTGGATTGATGCTATGCATGACGAACTTAATCAATTCGTTAGAAATGATGTATGGGATTTAGTGCCACGACCACAAGATAAGACAATAATAGGCACAAAGTGGGTGTTTAGGAACAAAATGAATGAAGAAGGAAAAGTCGTTAGAAATAAAGCAAGACTCGTAGCTCAAGGATATAATCAAGAAGAAGGAATAGACTACGATGAAACATTTGCACCCGTAGCACGTTTAGAAGCTATACGACTTTTACTTGCTATTGCTTGCATGAAAGATTTTAAATTGTATCAAATGGACGTCAAAAGTGCTTTTCTAAACGGATTTATACAAGAAGAAGTATACGTGAAGCAACCACCCGGTTTTGAAGATTTGAAACATCCTGATCACGTGTACAAATTAAAGAAGGCACTATATGGACTAAAGCAAGCGCCTAGAGCATGGTATGATCGTTTTGCTACTTTTCTTTTAGAAAATAATTTTAAACGTGGTACTATAGATAGTACACTATTTTTGAAACAAGAAAAATCAGATTTACTTATTATTCAAATTTACGTAGATGATATTATCTTTGGTTCTACCTCACATAGACTTGTTAAGGATTTTGAAAATTGTATGAAAGCTGAATTTGAAATGTCTATGGTTGGTGAACTTAATTATTTTCTTGGCTTGCTAGATTAAGCAAACGAGTAAAGGAATTCACATAAGCCAAGCTAAGTACGTAAACGACATGATCAAGAAGTTTAATTTTGAAAATTTGAAACCATCCCCCACGCCTATGAGTGTCACTACTAAATTAGACAAAGATGAACATGGTAAAGATGTTGATAATGGATTATATAGATCTATGATAGGCTCTTTACTATATTTAACTGCTAGTAGGCCTGACATCATGTTTAGCGTATGCATGTGTGCTCGTTTTCAAAGTCAACCTAAGGTCTCACACTTAAATGCGGTAAAAAGAATATTTCGCTATATTAAGCACACGCCCACCTTAGGTATTTGGTACGATAAGGATTCTACATTCGACTTACATGCTTATACTGATGCAGATTATGGTGGCTGCAAAATAGATAGAAAAAGCACGAGCGGAACTTGCCAATTTATAGGAAATTCCCTCATTTCATGGTTTTCCAAAAAGCAAGCAAGTGTTGCTTTGTCCACTACTGAGGCTGAGTATATGGCTCTTAGCCTTTGTTGCACACAGTTGTTGTGGATAAAACAACAACTTTCGGATTTTGGAATTACCGTAGATAAAATTCCTATATATTGTGATAGTATGAGTGCCATAAATTTGTCTAAGAACCCCGTATTACACTCTAAGGCTAAGCATATAGAAGTTCGCTATCATTTTCTTCGTGATCACGTTAACAATGGTAATATTGTCATAGATCACGTACGCACAGAATCACAAGTAGCGGATATATTTACTAAGGCCTTAAATCAAGCCACATTTGAATCTCTCCGTTCTAAATTAGGCATGCTTCCTGTTGATGTGATTTAATGCGATATTATTTGATTTACTTTCCTTTTTGACAGGAATCTTTTGATTAACTTTCCAAAATAAAGGGGGAGAGAGAAGCATGATTTAAGGGGGAGAGAGAGAGATTTAAGGGAGAGAGATCACTGATTGATCCTAATTGCATGAATCAAGGGGGAGCCGGATTTGAAATTCGAAATTCAAATTTCAAATCTGTGCATAATTCAAGGGGGAGAGATAACACTTAAATCATGTACACTAGTTATTTTGAAAATCATCAAAAGGGGGAGATTGTAGAAATATGAGGGTTTGAGTGATTTCAAAATAAAGAAATTTGAATATATATATATATATATTAACGTGGATATATATATATATATACACAAGTGTACATGTATGCATGATAACTTGCCTTATTTAGCTTTTATATTATGTTGCCGTACTAACGAGCCATGAAGCTATAAAGCTTACATCATATGGCGAACATTTGTTGAGTTTATACTATTTTCAGGTGCCACAATTAATGAACTAAAGTAGTTCATTAAGTGAAGTACTTAGTTTAATAAACTAAGTAGTTCATTAAAGGAAGATGCATTTGGAAAAGACATGAAGGCAACATAGCTATGGAAGGAAAGTTCTCTCCTCCTCCCCACATCATTTCACACGCCATATATACATAATATATATATATTTTCAGATTTTTTTAAAAGGCACATACACATTTATTCCAACGTACTATCGACACGTTATATATCTTACGAACGTACGTTTACGTCACACCACTATACTTACCTCATATTTATGAGTATATTCAGATCTTATATCATATGATATAAGATATGGTGATGACAAATTAAATACGACACGATAAAAGGTTCTAAACCGAAATTTGTCGTATCGGGCGATACCGAAACTTCGCCAACGTGTCACGTACTTGCCATAAATAAATGGCCAGCCCATATACATCAAAATTTATCAAAAATTTCGTGCCATACACTGTACATTGAGACAAAAATACTTTCCATGTTGGCACACATAAATCACCCCACATTTAGGCCAAAATGTGAAGATTCCAATTTTATTTTTGTCACATGTTTATGGTACCACTTTAAATCAGCCAAGTGCTGAAAATTAAAGTATATATTATATATATTATGTATAACATAATATATATAGCATGTGCAAAAGTTGGAATTTAAATTAGAGAAAAATCGGGTAATCGATAAATATCGAAAATTCGGTTTTCTACGCACTTGACATGGAACGTTTTTCTTGAACATGATGTGACACGTATCTAGACACTTTTTACATATAATATACATCTTAAAGTGTTCTAGAAAATTAAATTAAGGGCTGATTGGAATATTACATGTGTGTAATATTAAATGTGCACTATTTTTCAAAGTTAGCAAAAATAAATTTCAGCACATGTATATGCACTTTCAAAACGTCACCCAAGCTGATGTGGAGCACATGTGGAGCCTTGTTGGCATGTTGATTGGTCAAGAATCAATCATACAATGTTGATGTATCAAAGAGAGAAGCTACAAAAGGTAAGTTTTCAACATACACCTCTCTTATGTCACATGCTGAAAATTTCAGCATGTAACACTCCTTGTGGACGTTTTCTTCATCATGAAGGAAGATAAAATGTCAATCTTTTATTAAGGAATAAATTAAATGAGGTATGGAAATGTTTTGAATAGTTTATGGAATAAAGGAAGTGATATTATAGAATATCACACATGCTGAAAAATTCAGCATGTGTGTAGTGGTTATGGCCGAAATATAGGCCACATAGTTGTCAAGTTTTATTCTATACATGATGAGAATATTGTATACTTAATGTTGATTGAATTCTTAAATTAAAACAATGCAAAATAGGCAACATTTTGAAGAAAGAGTGGATGTTACACATGCTGAAATTTCAGCATGTGCAAGACATGTTGTGGCCGAATTTCAACCTCCTTAGTGTCCAAATTCATTCTCAATCGTGTAGCAAGACTTGCCTTGAATAATGAACATATTTTTATGGAAGAAATTCAAAGAAAATTGGAAGATATTCAGATTTATTTCATGTGGTTAATGCTGAAAATTTCAGCATTGAAACACCCTTTATGGCCGATTTTATTGAGTAGGAAAGAAGGAATTTTATGTCTCACAATTTATGTGAATATCTCAATTTATGGAATGCATTATGTGATGATTATTTGGCACATGTTTAAAGTGTTTTTTTCAGAATATCCATGTCATCAAATGATGACAACAATGAGCCAATCAAGAGGTGCCAAGTAAGCAATGACTAAATGATGGTCCAATGAAGTGATGCCAAGTAAGCAAAGTGTTGTCACTATGATGTCTCACACTCTCCAAGCAATTAAAAGGAAATTTTCAAGAGGGAGAAGAGACACAAGGGGGACGGCTGGACCTTCTATAAGGGGAAGAGAAGAACAAACAAAAACAAGACCAAGAATCATATTCAAAAGTGATCAAAGTGCAAAAGCTTTCTTCTCCTACACCTTCTTTCTTTCTTCTCCTTGTAATAAGCCTATTGTATTTCATATCTTTCATCCTTGAATAGGCTTCATAGAAACCACCATTCATTCATCATTGTACAAGATTGATCAAGGTGTGATCAATCTTCATTCTAGCGAGGTGGTGGTGTTCGTGCAAATTGCACTCACAATACAAGGTTTGTAAAGGGTTGGAGTTAAGGTGTAACTCTATCAACCCTGCGGTAAGGTGTACTGCGTGTGTGAAATTAGTGTGAACCAAGGAAGGTGTTCCTTGAAGACTGGAGTAGGTTGTTTATAACCGAACCAGTATAAAATTCTTGGTGCAATTTACTTTCTGCATTTACGTTTCAGTTTCTGCGCTGTTTACTCATATTGTTCACGTTCGCAAAAATAGTAAACGTTTTCTAAAAATTATAAAAATTTCCAGAAACATACATAAACGTTCTAGGGTTAATTTGGCACAAGTTTCAACCCTTTTGGACAAGTATAAGTCATCCAAACATCAAAAGTTCTGAGACTAGTGCAGTCTGATTTTCAGACTTGCAAAGGTTGAGACTTTGGGTGTATTTGACCTACTTCCCAAAAGAATTTTCAAAAACTGTTTCAACCCATTTCAATATAGTGTGTGAGGAGTTATTGGTCAAATTTTCAGATCATTTGGACATTCACACAAATAGGAATTAATTTTTCAAAACCATCTACCGTTTCTGGCAGATTTGCACAATCTAAGTGCCAACGGTTTTTGAAGGGGTTAAAGGTTGAATTTTGATTTGAAATTTTTAGGGGACCCTCACAACATCTGAGGCTAAGTTCTCTCAAAATTTCATAATTTTTGGAGACCTCTAACCTAGTTTTTAAATCGTTTTAAAACTGGTACTGAAAACAGAATCTGTTTTCAGAACTTGAATTGGTTAGGTTTAAAGAAATTTTAAAAACCATATTTTCCGCACCACCTATTCAACCCCCCCCTTCTAGTGGTGCCTTGCAGATCCTACAATATCTATATATATCATTTCATAAATCCTTTAAATATATTTTTCTCAAAAATAAAGTCATTAGGCCAAAATTTAATTGAATGGCCGAAAATATATATATACACACTATATATATATATAATTTTCTCAAAAATACATACATATATATATATATATATATATATATCATTTTATAGATACTTTAAATATATTTTTCTCAAAAATAAAGTCATTAGGCCAAAAACATAAGTTTTATATTTATATTATATAATGTTGTTACATAATCGGCTCTACGGTTTCGGAATAGGACTATTGATAATTTTCATGTGACAATGAATTGTAATCGACGGAGTAGCATGTATGTATATACATGTATATGTGCATGTATGGGCATGAACATATATGAGTGTATACATACACGGCTGGGAGTGATGGTCTTGGGTATTTTGAATGTTTGTCCTGTTTGGGTATTTGTTTGGAATAATTTGGTATTTGGAGAGCAATTTTGGTAATTTTGACAAAATTGACATTTTGGCCCATTTTAGAAATTGGACTAACTTTGTTACTTGGAAAATGGTTTTGAAAATTGCATTTGCATATTTTTGGAAATTCACCCCTACACTTGAAATATATTGTTAAGCTGGATTGATTCCTATTTTGGCGCTGCAGATGTAACTACCTCGTCTGTGAGAGGGCTTCTGTATGCATTTTGGGCCTGAGCGTAACTACCTAGTCTGGGACAGGGTGCAAAGGCATATATTTGGTGCAATAGACGTAACGACCTAGTCTGGGACAAGGTGTCTTTAGTATATTTGGTTTTGGAGGAATCAATTCGTAAGTCTTACGGTATAAGTCACTTGTAGGGAAAGTACTATAGCCATTGCATTTGATTTTGGATTTTGGACCGATTAAACCAGATTTGGTTATTTGGAATTTCAAACTGGTTTAATCAGATATGGACATTGGATTTGGACATTGGACATGGATATTGGAAACGTTGGTTTTGAAATATTGGAACATTGGCATTGCATTGTTTTAGAAAATTGCATCGTGTTTTGGCTTGGACTAACCTTTGCTTGGCTGTCGTTTGGTTTGACTTGGTTATCTGTCTATTTGTTGACTTTGTTACGTACTTAATTGGACTTTGTTTTGTACTTTGTTGGGTTTATTTGCTCTATTTGCTTTTGGACGTTAGGGGCAGAGTTGTAAATTTACTTGCGAAGAGAAGCATGATATTATTTTATGTTATTATATATCGTTATCACACTTTGCTTTCCGTGTATGATCCCATGGTAAGTATAGTGGGATTACTTACAAAGCGACTTGTCGCTCAAACCACGCTTCAACATATTTTGCAGATAGACAGGTGATTGAGTTAGCATACCGAGGATGACCAAGAGGGGAGATAGTGAGGTCGATGACATTCCAATGAGACTTTCGAGGGCTTAATTGAGCAGTGATTTTCGATACTCGATGTTTATGTAATTTAGAGATTTAGTTATATCTACATTTGACATTTGTATCGGATTTAGATTTTCCTAGACGTTGATATTTATGATGATGATTATTTCGAGGTTTTAAATTTTGACTTCCGCTGACGTGTACCTTTTTCGATTTTGACGCCTTGTATCTTCCTTAGCAAAATACGGCGAGTGAGTCATTTCGAGTACTAGAGCTCGGGACGGGTCGCTACAGTTGGTATCAGAGCATGGCTCTAGATCCACGGCAGAAACGTAGATTTAGGCCATGATTTTAGAAAATTAAGTTACGATTTTGCCCCTAAGTCAAAATCTTAGACATAAGTGACGAATTGATTAAGATTTGATCTTGGACATAAATACTGATTATAGTCATAAGAGTTGATTATATACTAAGCACGATTTTGGAATAAGACGTGATCTTAGACTTAAGAAACGATGATACTAAGAACGACCCTATAAATAAGTTATGATCTTAGACTTAAGGAGATGATCGGTTAAGAGACACGTATACCTAGGGTATTCCACACGAGCTCACCTACTTGCCTTATTTAAGTTTTGATCGTAACCCTTTGCAAATTCCCTTAACCGTGATTTTAGTAACCCTAATTGAATAGTATATAGTTAAAAATATATATAAGATGCAATGTTAACCAGAATTCCCTACCAGAAGCGCTGATTAATGCATAAAATTAGACGGGCCTGGAAGTTACTCGGACTGCTCCATCGTAACAGCAACATGAGACCCAGTACCATTAAGATAACTGAAGTGGGGTCATGCCTTTACTTTGACAGTAGTGTCGGAATGCGACTATGCTTAAGTTGAGATCCTAACTACTAAGGAATGATTTATAGTAGAATGATAGAAACAAAGTAACGATTTATAAGCATTATGATCAGTAGAGTTCATTGAGAAATATCGTACGGAGGAATTTATAGTTTAGGGTTAAAATTTTGAATGTGGTGTTATCGAAATAGGTCGACGATATTAGTCTTATTAGAAGTATTGATCGATAGCTCTACGCAAGAATCGACTATAATATGTGCCTTGGAATGATAAATTGTCACAAATCTTTAGTTAAGTATTGATTTCTAGAAACATTGAGTTACTTGGTTTGAATCTAGTAAACATGAACTGAAATAGAGTAAGCATGAAAAAGAAGTGGATGCTATTCATGAAGGATTTAACTGAATTAGAATTAACGAAAAAATAACCTGATGAAGAATCTGGCGTGATCCAAGGATTCACGACCTCCTACCAATTGTTGATACACCCCTTGACTGGTTTCAACAATTCACTGCTTTACCCGATGGAGAGGCTAGGCAGTGTGGGCTTTATAGAACAGATTGGCACACCTTCCCACTTTTCTCTCTTATATGGCCGATTTTCCTTTTGATGCTCTGAGGAGGTGAAGGCCTCCTCCTTTATATAGGGGGAGAATAGGGGAATCCTAATTGGCATATTCCTTAATGAGAACGGTGGATCCATGTGGCGCGCGGAAGCATGGTGAATTAGAACACTTTAAGTCGATCAGTATTTAGTGTGTCATGCAAGGTTTGAGCAATCTAAGTTAAAGATTTTAGCATAAGTTGATGAACACTAGACTTATAAAAAATTGTACATATGCAGATTTTCATTTGAGCGTAAGGATGACTTAGAAAGATTATACAAACTATTGGACTATTATTTCTCAAGTTATCCTGCGGTATCCCTATATTTTAAAGGTGCTTCAATGATTTTGTACATAAGTATTTCATTTGGTCTAGTAATTTTACTAAGATACTCCTTTTCTGTATTTGCATACTAATATAATGAAGGTTTAATTATTTTTGCAACTTTAAACGAAAAAAAAGATATATTCTAAAATGGTGATGTTTTCAAAGGACGATATATTTATGTAATCCTTATATAATAGCTCAAACTTTTGTTTAGGTTACATCTATGTTGAAATTAATTGTAGCGCCCTGCACCCGGGCCTCGTCCGGATACGGTGCACCCGCCGTACTTCACTAAGGAGAGTACAAGGCGTCATGCATAACATGCGAACATCCATAACATAAGTTATGGACTCCCATGCTAACAATAAACATGGTAGTGAAATTTCGGCAGAATTAAAACTTTTCAAATTAAACATACATCACTAAATCACTAAGTTCCCAAAAGTCGTAATCCCACAAAATAGCATAACTGAAATCCAGAGAGTTCAGACATAGTCATAATACAAAACTTCTTGGCAGCACAAAAGTCCTTAAGCTTAGCTCCCTTCATGCTCCTCGCCTATGGATAAGGTACTCTCGGCTCGTCCTCGATCCATTCTATCTTGGCATTATCCGGCTCTGGGGAAAAATAAAGTGTGAGTGATAAAAATCACCCAGCAAGAATACAATAAACTACAATGAAATACGTAAAGAATCATAACATGAATGTATTACCCCAAAAACCTCAAATAATCATAATTCATACCTGATCTTGGATCCTGTACTTACTTGACGTTCGGCTTAAGCATGTTTTAGGGAATGCTATACCATACCTGATCTTGGATCCTGAACTTACATGGCGTTCAGCTTAAGCATGTTTTTAGGTAATGACCAATAATAACTTATAACCATTAACTGTAACATGCAACATGTCCTCATGATCGTGAATTATGCAAGATGCAATGCATGATGTCATGTCATGTCAAAACATCCTTTTGGTCCCATAAAATAACATGTCATAAAAACAGAGTGTCAGATCAATTAATCTCGGATCTGAGCAGGTCTAGAACATATCATCAGACCAATTAACCCCGGGTCTGGGACGGGTCCAGAACAGATATCAGACCAATTAACCCCGGATCTGAACGGGTCCAGAACAGATATCAGATCAATTAACCCCGGATCTGAACGGGTCCAGATCAGATATCAGACCAATTAACCCTGGATACGAACGGGTCCAGAACAGATATCAGATCAATTAACCCCGGATCTGAACAGGTCCAGAACATATCATGTCATCAGACCAATTAACCCCGGGTCTGGAGTCGGGTTAGGCGCATGCTTGGCCGGCAAAGGAATCATGAAGCTTTCTTTAAAAACATGGGACCGTAAAAACTTTTCATGCATAACGAAAAACATGGTCGCTTACAAAACTTGCTTGCATAAGTAAAATCCATAAAACTAGTTTCATGATCATGCGTGATACATGTAGTGATATGCAATGCAAGTCATAACATGAATAAGCGTATGCATTCCTTATAACATATTATGCATGAATGCGGAACTAAATACTTCCAGACTTTTACTTCATATTCATGGGGCGGTTAAGCTGACCATATAGGCCCATTTCCATGATCTTTTGTCACAAATACATTTGGTGGAATCTTAGATACATGTCGTAAAAATTTCAGATTATTTCGATAATCATAAAGTTGCTCGTTTAATTAATTTCTGAAATGGATTAGGTGCTGAAACTGTACTGACCTATTTTACCAAAAATTCAATTGCGGCAAAACCGTGATTCATTTTTCAGAAATTCCAACTTGCACAAGTTATAAACATGTGGAACTAGTATCCTACCAAAAGTTATCCTATTTTCGTATCTCTATGTCCCCTTTCTGAGTCCAGAAAGTCGTTGTTAAATTTCGGGTTGGTTCCAGTAATTTCAGATGAGCAGTTCGACTAATAAATTCATATAAAATAATCCAGAACTTGTTTTACCAAAATTCCAGCTGGTGTGTTCACTACACTCATAGCATTATTACCATGACGAAAATCAACTTTATTGGTCCTCTACAAGGTCCCTTTTCAAGCCAACCAAAAGAGGCTACAAATCTGCTCAGTTCCCTTTTTCAAGTCTGACCAGTCTTACCAAATATTTTATTAAATATAACCATAACTTATTTTACCAAATTTCCAGCTCTCATCTCTGCTACACTCATGGGACTAGCTCTGTGCCAAAAATCAGATTTATTGAAGGTCCACAAGGTTCTTATTTAATTTGTTGACTTCAGTGATCAATTCTCTCCAACTCCAGAATTTTCTACTGGAGCAGTTTTACCGTATAATTTCTTAAAAATAATACATAACTGATTTTAACAAAACTCCAACTCTCCCTTGCACTACACTCACGAGGCTATCTCTGTACCAAAAATTAGCTTCATTGAAGGTCTGTAAGGTCAGTTCTTAAACCATCTAAATGTCACTCTATTCTGTCTACTTCCAGTGGTTTGCTATTTTGTCATCTTATCCAAGTCAAATGTCCATGTTTTCACTCAATACTTTGGGCCGAAACTTGTGTGGTGCCTTAACCACATTTTACAACACAAATTCAAGCATGCATTCACATTCAAGAGTCATCTTAATCTAAACTTACCAACAACCTCACAAAGCTCCTAGCTTTCACATGTATACTTTCCTTAGGACCTTTTGTGCTACATTCACAAGTCAATCTTGTCTAGACCTTCTTAGGTGAACCTTATTTCACTCTAGGTCAGCCTTATTTCATATAGCACATAGGAAAAGACTTCATCTTTGAAGGAATAAATCACATGCAAAGCATTGTTCCTAGGGAATCACTAAGATATAGTCTTGAACTTAAGATATTCAACTAAAGATCATATCTTAAGAACTTCTAAGCATTCAAGTCACAAACTCTTTAAATAAATCATGAGAGATCATTGTATACTTGCCTCTTCAAGCTAAAGCTCTTGTCTTTGCTTGGTTATGGAGTGAGTTGAGTTGAAATCCTTCTCCTTCCTTACCTTGAGCATACGGTTTTGATGAAAATGAAAGGAAAAGATTAGTCTTTATTCAATAGAGGAAATAGGATAGGTTTGAGGTCTAGAGCTTCTTACCAAAATGAGCTTGGAATGGAGATGCAAGCACCTCAATATAACACCACCTAGGAAAGTTGAAGGCTTTCACCTATTTAACCCATGGATGTCACGGTTTTGGCATGGAGAGAAGGAGTTCATTTAAGCTTCATCCTTCACCAAATAAGAATTCACTTAAGGAAACTTGGAACAAGACTTACCTAGATGTCTTCTTGAGTCTTGAAGTTGAAGCTTGAATTCCTATCCTTCAAGATGAAGGAGCCGAAATCTTGGTGAGGGAGATGAGGGAATTTTTGCTAAGTGTTGCTTGGCTTGCTTCATGGTAGGTTCTAGATAAATGAAAGATGTTGTCTTGCAAAATTTAAAAATCTAGGGGATGAAGGGGGCATGGCCGATTTTTGGAGGGAGAAAATGGGGGTTAGGGCTTCCATGAGTGCTATTCAAGGTTAGGTTAGCAATAACCTAGGTTACTTTATTTCAACTATGGTTACTTTGGTGCTAACCCAAGTTACTTTATTAAATCATGGTTATCTTAATCCTTGGTTTAAGGGAAAAAGTAACCATGGTAGGATTTAAAAATCATCCATGTCTAGACACTAAGGGGGCGGTTTGGTTGGGGTCTTTATGACCTCAACCATACTACCTTCTTCTTTAATGAGTTGTCTTACTTGTTCCTTAAATGCATGTTTATTTTGTTTTTCTATTTATTCTTTGCATGATAACTTCTTGTCTTAATGGTGTAGTAGACTTTAAGTAATTATTTTAACTAATAAAATTGGCTAGAGAATTCTAGAATCCCCTTCATGCCTTGGCCGAATTTTGAGGCTTCTTGGGCAACTTGATATTTCTTGTAATTTTAATTCATGTACTATATTGTTTTCTTTATTTTATCATATTCTAAGATTAGCATATGTATGTATACGCATGTAGGCATTTATACATTTCATACGCACACATATATCATATACACGCACATACATACATAGTGGTGTGTGTGGTTCATATAACTCTATATTTCATGTACTACTTTCTTGAAGTTTCCCTTATTTAATTTGGCTTGGTATCACCTCAATAATAATTAAGTAAAGAGGGTTAAGTTGACTTAAGTAACACGCGCTAAAAGAAATTGTCGCTTTCATTCCGTCTCATATTCATAGTTTTCACGTACATGATCGTTGGGGTACAACATCCTCCCCCCCTTATCATAAGTTTCGTCCTCGAAACTTCGGAACTAGTCAAAAAGATGGGGGTATCTACTCCTCATATCTTCTTCCGTTTCCCATGTTGCTTCTTCTTCCGAATGATGCCTTCATTGTACCTTCACCATGGGTATGGATCTCTTTCTTAAAGCTTTCTCTTTCCGATCAACTATTCTTAAGGGTTCCTCTTCATAAGTTACATCTTTTTCAACCTTCAACTGTTGATCTTCAAGGATGTGGCTTGGGTTATATACATATCGACGGAGTTGAGAAACATGGAATACATCGTGTAGCTGAGAAAGAGATGGTGGCAACGCTAAGCGGTACGCAACCTCACCTACTTTCTCATGCACTTCATAAGGTCCAACGAATCTTGGGCTTAGTTTTCCTTTGATGCCAAATCTCTTAACTCCTTTGGTCGGAGAAACTTTCAGAAAGACTTTCTCTCCTTCTTGAAACTCCAAGGGTCTCCTTCTTTCATCTGCCCATATCTTCGTTCTATCTTGCGCTGCTCTTAGCCTTTGTTGGACTAACTTTACCTTCTCTCGTGTTTGCTCAACAATGTCGGTTCCTGCATAGATCTTATCTCCAATTTCGTCCATACAACGCCTCATAAGGTGCCATTCCGATGGATCTGTGGAAGCTATTATTGTAAGAAAACTCAACGACCTTAAGGCTTTTATCCCAGCTTCCTCCAAAATCAAGAATGTAAGCGCGTAGCATATCCTCAAGGGTTTGGATTGTTCTTTCTGATTGTCCGTCTGTTTGAGGATGAAATGCGGAACTCATTCTTATCTCTGTGCCCATTGCCTTATGAAAGGCAGTCTAAAATCTCGAAGTAAATCGGGGGTCACGGTCGCATACAATGCTGATGGGCACTCCATGTAAACAAACAATCTGATCAATATACATAGAGGCTAACTTCTCCATAGATGCTTTTATTGTCATAGCCAAGAAGTGAGCAGACTTAGTCAAAAGATCCACAATGACCCATATAGCATCATTCCCATACTTAGTCTTGGGTAGGTCAGTTACAAAGTCCATGGTGATGTGATCCCATTTCCATTCTGGCACTTCTAAGGGTTGTAACAATCCAGCGGGTCTTTGGTGTTCGACTTTCACTCTTTGGCAGATCAAACATCGCTCAACAAATTCTGCTATTTGTTCCTTCATACCGGGCCACCAAAACTTTTGCTTGAGATCTTGATACATCTTATTCGCTCCAGGATGTATAGATAATCGAGAATTATGAGCTTCCATCAAGACTTCATCCTTAATTTCCTTGTCTTCGGGGACGCATAATCGTCCTTGATACCATAAACTGCCATCACTGCGAATCTCAAAATCATCTCGCGGCTTTTCTTCCATCCTTTCCTTGACTTTTCTTAAGTTTTCATCAATTCCTTGAATCTCCTTGATCTTATCAATCAATAAAGGGACAAGAACTAACTTGGCGAGAACTTCATCAATTGAGTCAACTTTTTCTAGGCCAAATTCTTCCATGTCTCGTTGAAGAGGTGGTTGCCGTGGGTGGCTTGCTTTTCAGCTTAGGGCATCAGCGACTTTGTTAGCTTTTTCCGGATGATACTGAATGGAAAGGTCATAATCTTTAATCAATTCCAACCATCTACGTTGTCGCATATTAAGCTCTTTCTGGGTAAAGAGGTACTTTAGGCTCTTGTGGTCTGTGTAGATCTCGCACTTTTCGCCATATAAATAGTGCCTCCATATCTTTAATGCGAAAAGCACTGCGGCAAGTTCAAGATCATGGATAGGATAGTTTTGTTCAAATGGTTTCAACTGTCCGGATGCATAGGCTATCACTTTATCATTTTGCATAAGAACACATTCGAGATCATTCTTCGAAGCATCACTGTATACTACGTACTTCTCTCCAGGAGTGGGCTGAGCTAGGATAGGAGCGGATGTCAACTTTGCTTTTAGCTCCGAGAAACTCTTCTCACAATCGGCACTCCACTCAAACTTGGTCTTCTTTTGGGTCAATCTGATGAGGGGGACAGCTATCCTCAAGAATCTTCCCACAAACTTCCTGTAATATCCGGCTAGTCCGAGAAAACTTCTCACTTCAGTAACATTTGTTGGCCTGGGCCATTCCGTGATAGCTTCAATTTTCTTGGGATCCACCGAAATCTCATCTTCTGAAATCACATGGCCAAGGAATGATACACTTCGCAGCCAAAGCTCGCATTTGCTAAACTTAGCGTACAACTGTCTTTCTCTTAGAATATTCAAGACTGTCCTTAAATGGGCTGCGTGAGTCTCTTCGTCGGGTGAATAAATCAAGATGTCGTCTATGAAGACCACTACGAACTTGTCCTATTTGCGTAACGACTTGACAAAAGGTCTGAAATGCATTCACATCCGGGATGACCAGAGGAACAGGTGCCTGTGGAGCCGGTGGTGGATTATTCTGTGCTGGAGGATCCTGGTCCGGCTGAGGTGGCGGCGGAACCTGTTCTGGTGGTGGAGGGATGGGCTCCTGAGCAGCTGGTCGTGCTCTCGGAGGTCTGCCACGTGGTCTCACCATCTGCACTTATGGGTTTAACGTCTATTTAGGATATCGGAATAAAATCAATTATTTCACCAAGGACCATAATTCGAAAATTTTAAAATACGAAAGGAAAGGGCACGTCTTTCATCATAGACCTAACTTTCCTAGTTCAGGATACTTTATTAAGTTTCATCCTAAACACGGTCTACGTGGTCCTAGTCTAAGGCCATCACTCATCTAAGATCATGACTTAGGTCTAAGATCAAACTTAGATTGTTAAGATCATAACTTAGTCCTATGTTCTGCCCGAAATCTAGAGCCTGGGCTCTGATACCACCTGTAGCGCCCCGCACCCGGGCCTCGTCCAGATACGGTGCACTAACCGTACTTCACTAAGGAGAGTACAAGGCGTCATGCATAACATGCGAACATCTATAACATAAGTCGTGGACTCCCATGCTAACAATAAACATGGTAGTGAAATTTCGGGAGAATTAAAACTTTTCAAATTTAACATACATCACTAAATCACTAAGTTCCCAAAAGTCGTAATACCACAAAATAGCATAACTGAAATCCAGAGAGTTCAGACATAGTCATAATACAAAACTTCTTGGCAGCACAAAAGTCCTTAAGCTTAGCTCCCTTCATGCTCCTCGCCTATGGATAAGGTACTCTCGGCTCGTCCTCGATCCATTCTATCTTGGCATTATCCGGCTCTGGGGAAAAATAAAGTGTGAGTGATAAAAATCGCCCAGCAAGAATACAATAAACTACCATGAAATACGTAAAGAATCATAACATGAATGTATTACCCCAAAAACCTCAAATAATCATAATTCATACCTGATCTTAGATCCTGTACTTACTTGACGTTCGGCTTAAGCATGTTTTAGGGAATGCTATACCATACCTGATCTTGGATCCTGAACTTACTTGGCGTTCGGCTTTAGCATGTTTTTAGGTAATGCTATACCAATAATAACTTATAACCATTAACTGTAACATGCAACATGTCCTCATGATTGTGAATTATGCAAGATGCAATGCATGATGTCATGTCATGTCAAAACATCCTTTTGGTTCCATAAAATAACATGTCATAAAAACAGAGTGTCAGATCAATTAACCCCGGATCTGAGCAGGTCCAGAACATATCATCAGACCAATTAACCTCAGGTCTGGAACGGGTCCAGAATAGATATCAGACCAATTAACCCCAGATCTAAACGGGTCCAGAACATATATCAGATCAATTAACCCTGGATCTGAACGGGTCCAGAAGAGATATCAAATCAATTAACCCCAGATCTGAACGGGTCCAGAACATATATCAGATCAATTAACACCGGATCTGAACGGGTCCAGAACAGATATCAGATCAATTAACCCCGGATCTGAACGGGTCCAGAAAATATCATGTCATCAGTCCAATTAACACCGGGTCTGGAGTCGGGTTAGTTGCATGCTTAGCCGGCAAAGGAATCATGAAGCTTTCTTTAAAAACATGGGACCGTAAAAACTTTTCATGCATAACGAAAAACATGGTCGCTTACAAAACTTGCTTGCATAAGTAAAATCCATAAAACCAGTTTCATGATCATGCATGATACATGTAGTGATATGCAATGCAAGTCATGACATGAATAAGCGTATGCATTCCTTATAACATATTATGCATGAATGCGGAACTAAATACTTCCAGACTTTTACTTCATATTCATGGGGCGTTTAAGCTAACCATATAGGCCCATTTCCATGATCTTTCGTCACAAATACATTTGGTGGAATCTTAGATACATGTTGTAAAAATTTCAGATTATTTCGATAATCATAAAGTTTCTCGTTTAATTAATTTCTGAAATGGATTAGGTGCTGAAACTGTACTGACCTATTTTACCAAAAATTCAATTGCGGCAAAACCGTGATTCATTTTTCAGAAATTCCAACTTGCACAAGTTATAAACATGTGGAACTAGTATCCTACCAAAAGTTATCCTATTTTCGTATCTCTATGTCCCCTTTCTGAGTCCAGAAAGTCGTTGTTAAATTTCGGGTTGGTTCCAGTAATTTCAGATGAGCAGTTCGACTAATAAATTCATATAAAATAATCCAGAACTTGTTTTACCAAAATTCCAGCTGGTGTGTTCACTACACTCATAGCATTATTACCATGACGAAAATCAACTTTATTGGTCCTCTACAAGGTCCCTTTTCAAGCCATCCAAAAGAGGCTACAAATCTGCTCAGTTCCCGTTTTTCAAGTCTGACCAGTCTTACCAAATATTTTATTAAAAATTAACCATAACTTATTTTACCAAATTTCCAGCTCTCATCTCTGCTACACTCATGGGACTAGATCTGTGCCAAAAATCAGATTTATTGAAGGTCTGTAGCGCCCCGCTCCCGAGCCCTAGCATCGAGAACAGTGCACCCGCCGTAGCCTACTAAGAGGACTACAAAGCGTCGTTCAAACTTCTTTACACGTCAGAACTGACGTAGAAATTTTTTTCCGCGGAAACGATAATTAAAGAAATAAACGTCTTGATTCAATTAAATCCATCAGAATAAGATCAAGTACAAGGGTTGACGAAACCCGCTAAGTCAAGTATGAAATACTAAAGTCAAACAATAAACCTAGGTGGTGGTCTATCTGACTATCCCAAGAACAAGCTTTCGATCGTCAAGATCCCTTCTCGAGCCCAACTCACTCTTTCCAACTCGCGTAATCTGTCTCATCCTCGATAAATATATATACTCTTAATCCTGCTCACCTGTGGAGGGGTGGTAGGGGGGTGAGTGATGGGAGTCACTCGTAGGTTACCCGTCTCTCCCGAAAAGGGACTGTCACATACTGAGTCGGGTAAACACATAAAGCACGTAGAGCATGGAGCAGATAAATAAAGCAATAAAGCATAAACAAATAAATAATAAAGCAAGTAAAGCATAAATAAAGAAATAGCACATACCCGACCCGATCCGCATCCCAAACCGTAGCACTGAAACAACTCAATAATAAGACAACGATAATCAACAATAACAATGCAATGCGCAACTTCATGATGCATGCACTTCTATCACCGTGTCACACGCAGTCATTTAATATCACACGCTATGCTCATTCTTTTTCATGTTATGCTATGCATGTCCCGGGTCCTATCGGATGAAGGTAACCATTATTACCAACACCCATCACACGCCTCGTCAGGCCACACGGCTCATAGGCCAAATGCAATGCTCGTGCCATGAATGCGTCACACTTGCACACTTCCGTTTGTCCTATGTTGCATGCTCCGTTCTATGTTGCGTATTACCTATATTGCGTAGTTACCCTATGTTGCGTGGGGTTCATTACTTTATTTTATCTTCTACCGTTATTTTATCTTTCTAGACTATATTTTAGGTTTCTACACTTTATTTTATTTTTCCTAGGCTTTCAAGCGCTTCATTCTTTTATTTATTCATTTTTATCTTGCCCTACTATTTTTTTTTCTTGCTTTAATTTCATTTTCTTCTCTCTCCTTTTTCGTCTTTCTTCTTCTTTTTTTTTTAGTTCATTTTAGTTTATTTCATGAGTTTCTAAATTGGTTAATTATACATATTAATTAGATATGTTATTATTATTATTATATTAATCTTTTAGTTGTTACTACTCTTAAAGTGACTGACGTCAATTTCAATTTTTTTTTCTGTCGTTTCATTTATTTTAATTTATTGACTGTATTTCTATTTTCTTAGTTATTAAATAATAATTATATTACTTTATATATTGTTTATTATTTCTATTTTATTATATATAATATATATATTATTTTTTTCCCACTACGTCAACTCGTCCTCTTTTATTTTAACTTTATTATTATTATTATTATTATTATTATTATTATTATTATTTCCTAAACCTTATTTATATCAAAATTGAACTATTCTCTTCTTCTTTTTTTAAAACAACAAGCAGCCTTTTTAAATTATGGGATTTTTTTTTTCCTCTATTCGGCCCTGTGGCCGAAAGGGCCTGTAGCTTTTTTTTTTCTTTTTTTAATTATTTTCTTTAAATTTTGATTTTCTTTAAAAATCCAAAACTTTTGGTTTTAACTCCAATTTACCCCAAACCAATTCCAATGGACTCCATTCAACGCCCTCTTCGTAACGCAACTGACAACACCAGTGCGTGAACTGCACGCGCCGCTCAGAGCGTGCGTGAGCCGCCGCGCGTGTGCTACACGCGCTGTCTCCGTGCACGTTTTTCGACAACCCGAACCCATGCCAGCCTATTTTCGTGCTATGTGATCTATATCTAAGGCTAAACACACAATTTTTGCATGCCAAAACATAAAGAATCCGCAGTAAACATATCAAAAATAAAAATACAATGATAATCAAAATATCCCAATACAGAATGCGAGGGAATCCAAAGCAATCCGACAGAGGGGAGGGTAACCTACCTCTTGAATGCAAACTCACTGACAAACGGTGTTGGATTTGATGTGGGTGGCCATTTGTCTTCCCTATTTCTCTTTTCTTCCCCTCTCTCTCTTCTCTTTTTTTTTTTTTGCTCCCTGCGCCTTGCTCTCTCTCCTCCACACACGGTTATAATTTTTTTTTAACTTTTGCAATGTTGCAGCCAAAATGGCTGCTAGGATAATGGTGGGGGTTTAATTGTGAGGGGGCGAAGGTCATGGGGTGGGGCGGAAATCAAGGGGAGGGGGTTATGGGTAGTTAATGTTAGGGTTAATTAATAATTAATTAATTTTTTTTTTCCTTTTTTTTAAAAAAATTCAGATTTTTTTAAAATTCAATTAATAATAATTAATTTAATTTTTCTTTTCCTTTTAAGAAATTACGGTTACGACATTCTACCCCCCTTACAAAAAGTTTCGTCCTCGAAACTTGTGTATTACATAGTCATCACTTAATTTAGTTCTACTTGATTCTTTCTCCTAGATCACGACCAAGCTAAATATCCTTTGCGACATGCTAAACACTTCAATTCTTTATCACATGTTAAGGCCTCATAGTCATTCCTTGTACACCAACAGGGTAATTTCAATCGATTTGTCTTTTTGCTTAATAAAATCATTACATAATCTATTATTATTGAATCCACCTTAAGCGTATTATCCTCATACTAAAAGTTCTACAACCCAATCATCGGTCTATAACTTACTTATCTCTACAATCCTCAGTAATCTTCGTAAATCAGTTCTTAGGTGTATTACAATCTTTGACTTAACGGCTTATTCACAAGACTCATCTCTTGAACCGTATGTATTTTCAGAATATGTTTTACTCTACTATGATTCAATTTAATTACACTAGCATCTCACAAGACGATCTAGTCCTTATAAGGCTCTATCCTTAACTTAATTATCTATAATTAATATATACATACTTCCACTTATACTGCTTGACGTGCATCATTAAACTTATCTCAATTGACAGTTTCGGCTTCGTAAATTCAGTATATATGATTCATCCTCCTAGGGGATAACCAAACTAATATCCTTTATGTACGCCAATATAGTACTTATTACAACTAAGTCCTCAAAATCAATTCTTATATACATACGAACTAACTCTATGATCATGCCCTTACTTCTTTGAAAATATCATCAACCTAATATACGAAATATGTGTATGGGCCATGCTTTTCTTTTTTTAAAAAAACATGATTCGAAATAAGATACTCGTTTCCACAAAGCAGTGTTTAAAATGACCTCTTATAAAAAAACAATGATATACTTGTTCGCAGATTGTTTCGATGAAATGATATTAAAATAGTTAAAACGTAATAATGTAAGGTTTTATAAAACGATTTGAATACGGCACCTTTCGTTTTCTATAAGAAAATATATATTTGGAAAGCTACTCTTTAACTTGGCAAAATTTAAGTAAGATCATCGCAAGCGGATAAATAACTTTGAAAACATTTTAAAGGATAAAATTCTTGCGATATCGATACTCGTCAGGTAAAATTAATTTTGAATAAAATAGATGTAATGAAACAAAGAGTTGAAATCTTGTGTAAGAAATATGTATAAATATATCGTTTTTTTAAAGAACATCGATAGTTTAAAGTTTTCCTCTTTTCAAGGTTGTCAAAAGAATTGAAATTTTCATTATATTGGTATATAGATACAGAAAAGAATTTAGTTTTGTAAACTTCAATAGGCTACCGAGAAATGAGATTTCAGTAGACAGATTTTTTTTTTATAAATACTTGCTAAAATTTTAGTTATACAATTGGTGTACGTGCTTATATAAAATATTTATCTATTTGAAAAATATATCAATCTAATATTTCGTATAATTCTATAGGTCGTCTTTTTTTCTTCTTTAGGTTAAGTTCTTCTATGTAAAGTTTTTTTTCTTAAGTCTAATGTTTGCCTATTCACGATAAAATCTTTAACTTAAATTGGTCCAATCCTAGCATGGCACGCTAATTATTGATCGGCTTAAGGTGTTCTGATTCACCATGCTTCCGCGCGCCACATTATGCTACTGTACCTTGTTACTTGTTTATTTGAACATCTAATTTTATTCTAGTTCATACGAAAATTAGCCACTACTCGTTCATGCCCGACATATTTTAATTCAAGCCTACTAAATTTAAGTCAAGTGTCTCGACGTCAACACTTAACTAGAAAGTTGTAACGATTCATCATTCACATATACTTGTTATAGTCGATTCTCACCCTTTGCTACTGAAAAATACCTCTAATGAGACTAATATCGTCGTCTTACTTAATAACTCTAAATTCCAACATCTTAACCCTAGACTATAAATTCCTTCGTATGATTCTCTTACTAACGCTACTGGTTATAATGGTTATGAATCGTTACTTAGTTTCTATCATTTCTCTATAAATCATTTTTTTTAGTATCTATCATGCTATAATAATTCATTTCTTAGTAGATGTTGTCTTAACTTAGACCTGAGTATGCTCTGATGTAACCGTCCAAGTTGGGATATGCGCTTGTTTACTTTACCCTAATGGTACCGAGTCCATTACTGTGGTTGCAGTGAAGCAGTCCGAGTTACTGCCTGACCCATTAGTATGACACTAACGTTTACAGTAGGGTGTTATGGTTAACATTTGATATGGTTAACATTTTAATACATTCAAATTAATTATATAATATTCAACTAGGATTACTAAGATTACGGCTTAAAGAATTATGATCAACTTAGATAAGATAGAATTGTATGGGATACCCTAAGTATACATGTTTCGTAACCGATCGTCTCCTTATATCTAAGGTCATAACTTACTTGTAGGGTTGTTTCTTAGTATCATCATTTCTTAAGCCTAAGATCATGTCTGATTTCTAAAATCATGCCTAGTTTATAATCAACGCTTATGATTACCTTCAGTCCTTATGTCCAAGGTCAACTCTTAATCGAAGTTGTTCTATATGTTTAAGATTGTGAAGGAATACACTAAGCTATGAACCACGTAATCCGCAAGTTTCGAGGACGAAACTTATTGCAAGGGGGGAGGAATGTTATGTCCGTGACCATTGAAGGGAACGGAAAAAAAAAAATTTACGAAGTTGCAAAATATAAATAATATGTAATACTTATCTTTAGATTATTGTGGTGGGATAGGAAGATGAAGATAGAATTTATTTAAGAGATTACATTGAATACAATTTCCTAAACGTACCAGGAAACCTAATTACCAAATATATATATGTGTATATATATGTGGGTGTATATATATACCCACAACCTAAACTAAAATAAAAACCCTACCACTTTTTTCTTCTCCTATAGCCGCCCACCATCCGTCTTCTTCCCCACTGGAAATTTTGGAAGCCACTATACAATAAAGGGGGAAAAAAAGAGAAGGGGCACATACAAAGGAGGACAAAACAAAGCCAACAGCACCAACTGCTAAACAAAATTTGCATCAGTTGGCAATAGGGGATTTTCAAACTCTACTTTGTCTTCTTGTTTATGCGTTTCAATATTTATAAATTGAGTGGTACGTTTACAATGGCTAGTGGAAAGAATAATGGGGAGATTGACAATGTCCACATTAAGGGCAGGAATGAAGAAGGAGTTCATCAATTGGAAAATCCAAGCAAAGATTCACAAAGACACTCCTTCAATCTATCTACAAAAGGAGTGCTAAGTTGTTTGGATACCTGAGGCGACCGACGATGACGGCCCCATATCGGCCACAACTTCCGTAGAATGCATTAATTGCGGCACACGCGAGTATAAATTCCTCCATCGCCTTTAAGTTCAGAGCACCTACCGCCGTGTCTGCACCTCTTACGACCTTCGGAGTCATGAGCAACACTTATGTCTAATTTGCTTCACGGTACAAAATACTGCATCACATTTCTTTCCTGACGCTTACACATCTTGCACCAGGTGCTATTCCTTCACTCATAATCACTGTTTAGGCCATGCGGATTGACCCACTTATATTGCCCGCTTTGTGCAAACCTTGACTTACCAATTTGTACTTTGAAGAAAGTTAATGATTTGGGAAATTTTGAGTTAAGTTCTGTT
This sequence comes from Eustoma russellianum, assembly GCA_036186865.1. Taxonomy (NCBI): domain Eukaryota; kingdom Viridiplantae; phylum Streptophyta; class Magnoliopsida; order Gentianales; family Gentianaceae; genus Eustoma; species Eustoma russellianum. The sequence goes on along the minus strand of AP025062.1, from coordinate 20,907,113 downwards.
AGTGGCGAGGTTTTAAATGATGGTGAGTGTAGGGTTGTTGATAAGAAGGCTACGAAAGATTTTCTAATGCCTGGAGGTACATTGTGGTCAACTCATGTGTTGCCTTTTAGGCCTTCAGGGGTGACATTAAACATAAAGAAGTCTTCTTACAAAAATTATCGAAATGGCTAAAATCTAAAGCTTCTACTGGACAGGTTCAACTTTTGGAGACCTCCAGAGGGTACATCTGACGTGTAGAAGCAGAGACTTTTATGGTAAACCTCTTCACGTTCGAGCATAGGATAGGAAAGCTAAGTGACCGATAAGAGGTAAGTGGTCTATATGTGCTTGTTATACTGTCATGCATCAGAGGTAAATGGTCTATTTGTGCTTGTTATGTGTATCATGCATTAGCGTGTTGTTTGTTGAGTATCTGTAATTGGATTTTTCTCTACATGTGAGTTGTGCATATATATGAGACATGTATGTAAACTGGGTGTATGTATGGTTATACGATTTCATTTCGTATTGCATAGGTATATGGATGTGTGGGGGTATACATGCACGTATATATGCACGTGTATGGGCGCGAGCATATGTATGAGTATGAATACACCGTAATAAAATGAGGGTGTACATGTAAGCATATATGCACGTGTATGGGCGCGGGTATATAGGAGCATGGATGCACCAGATTACGTATGATATGCATTTGCATTCATGGCACGAGCATTGCATTGCATGGTTGTTGATGGATAGTGAGGACGACAGGCTGCGTCTAAATGGGCGCAGGTGTCGGGAACGACAGGCCGGGTCTAAATGGGCACGGGTGTCGGACGGTAGGCCGGGTCTAGATGGGCACGGGTACCGAGGCAGGCCGGGTCTAAATGGGCACGGGTGTCGACAACGGCAGGCTGTGTCTAAATGGGCACAGGTGTCGGGGTGATAGATTATATCACCATTAGGTCCCGGGATCATGCATTGCACTGTAAGGATATATGCATCGTGCATGACATGTCTTTTGTTGCGTATGACACGTAGAGAGGGGCATGCATCATGAAGTTGCGCATTATTATGTGGAGTGACTTACCTTCCGCAGTTTATCTACTTCATTTGTATGTATTGTTCTCTTCTTTGTTATGTGATTATTTGTTTGTTGTGTATGTCATATTTGATAAGAGCAGGCGTCACGGTAATTGAGGTTGAGCTGATGAATTATTTATTTTGTGTTTTTTGAAGTGTTAACTGTTAAGATAATTCAGTGAAATCAATTGTGGACTCAGGACATGTATGTCAACTATAAATGTTATTTGTATTTGCTTCTGCATGTATGATTCTATAACAAGTATATGTAGGTTGCTTACTGAGCCCGTTGATTTTGGCTCACACCACCACTCACCAGTTTTGCAGGCATGAGAAGTTAAAGTATGCTTACACAGGAGTTGGTATACCGTAGAAGATCGAGACGGGAGTTTTCGAGACTAAGATATTTAGAAAAGACGTTCGAGTTTAATTCGTTGAATTCAGTGATCAATTCTGTCCAACTCCAGAATTTTCTACTGGAGCAGTTTTACCGTATAATTTCTTAAAAATAATACATAACTGATTTTAACAAAACTCCAACTCTCCCTTGCACTACACTCACGAGGCTAGCTCTGTACCAAAAATTAGCTTCATTGAAGGTCTGTAAGGTCAGTTCTTAAACCATCTAAACGTCACTCTATTCTGTCTACTTCCAGTGGTTTGCTATTTTGTCATCTTATCCAAGTCAAATGTCCATGTTTTCACTCAATACTTTGGGCCGAAACTTGTGTGGTGCCTTAACCACATTTTACAACACAAATTCAAGCATGCATTCACATTCAAGAGTCATCTTAATCTAAACTTACCAACAACCTCACAAAGCTCCTAGCTTTCACATGTATACTTTCCTTAGGACCTTTTGTGTTACATTCACAAGTCAATCTTGTCTAGACCTTCTTAGGTGAACCTTATTTCACTCTAGGTCAGCCTTATTTCATATAGCACATAGGAAAAGACTTCATCTTTGAAGGAATAAATCACATGCAAAGCATTGTTCCTATGGAATCACTAAGATATAGTCTTGAACTTAAGATATTCAACTAAAGATCATATCTTAAGAACTTCTAAGCATTCAAGTCACAAACTCTTTAAATAAATCATGAGAGATCATTGTATACTTGCCTCTTCAAGCTAAAGCTCTTGTCTTTGCTTGGTTATGGAGTGAGTTGAGTTGAAATCCTTCTCCTTCCTTACCTTGAGCATACGGTTTTGATGAAAATGAAAGGAAAAGATTAGTCTTTATTCAATAGAGGAAATAGGATAGGTTTGAGGTCTAGAGCTTCTTACCAAAATGAGCTTGGAATGGAGATGCAAGCACCTCAATATAACACCACCTAGGAAAGTTGAAGGCTTTCACCTATTTAACCCATGGATGTCACGGTTTTGGCATGGAGAGAAGGAGTTCATGTAAGCTTCATCCTTCACCAAATAAGAATTCACTTAAGGAAACTTGGAACAAGACTTACCTAGATGTCTTCTTGAGTCTTGAAGTTGAAGCTTGAATTCCTATCCTTCAAGATGAAGGAGCCGAAATCTTGGTGAGAGAGATGAGGGAATTTTTGCTAAGTGTTGCTTGGCTTGCTTGATGGTAGGTTCTAGATAAATGAAAGATGTTGTCTTGCAAAATTTAAAAATCTAGGGGATGAAGGGGGCATGGCCGATTTTTGGAGGGAGAAAATGGGGGTTAGGGCTTCCATGAGTGCTATTCAAGGTTAGGTTAGCAATAACCTAGGTTACTTTATTTCAACTATGGTTACTTTGGTGCTAACCCAAGTTACTTTATTAAATCATGGTTATCTTAATCCTTGGTTTAAGGAAAAAGTAACCATGGTAGGATTTAAAAATCATCCATGTCTAGACACTAAGGGGGCGGTTTGGTTGGGGTCTTTATGACCTCAACCATACTACCTTCTTCTTTAATGAGTTGTCTTACTTGTTCCTTAAATGCATGTTTATTTTGTTTTTCTATTTATTCTTTGCATGATAACTTCTTGTCTTAATGGTGTAGTAGACTTTAAGTAATTATTTTAACTAATAAAATTGGCTAGAGAATTCTAGAATCCCCTTCATGCCTTGGCCGAATTTTGAGGCTTCTTGGGCAACTTGATATTTCTTGTAATTTTAATTCATGTACTATATTGTTTTCTTTATTTTATCATATTCTAAGATTAGCATATGTATGTATACGCATGTAGGATTTATACATTTCATACGCACACATATATCATATACACGCACATATATACATAGTGGTGTGTGTGGTTCATATAACTCTATATTTCATGTACTACTTTCTTGAAGTTTCCCTTATTTAATTTAGCTTGGTATCACCTCAATAATAATTAAGTAAAGAGGGTTAAGTTGACTTAAGTAACACGCGCTAAAAGAAATTGTCGCTTTCATTCTGTCTCATATTCATAGTTTTCACGTACATGATCGTTGGGGTACAACATTAATTCTATTGTCGACTATTGATATTGCAAGCCTTTTATCCATCAAATGTTTTTCTTAACCGCTTTAATCGAACTTACTTAATTTTGCGAAGCAAAAAGTAGTTTTTGAAATATACATACCTTCTTTTAGAAAAGAGAAAGATAACATATTCAAATCATTTTAAAAGATCCCTCACTTGTTGAGTTTCAATTGTTTTAATATGATGTCATCGAAATATTTTGGCAACTGAGTTATATCCGTATTGTTCTATAATAGGTCACTTAAGACACTGCTTTACAAAACCAAACATATAACACTTTGGATCTTGTCCTTATAAAAAAATTAGAGTGGATATTGTTTTAAATAATTAAAGCTATATTTCGAATTAAATGTAAGCTACCTTTTTTTATAAAAAATATGTCTATACACACGTTCGTATAGTAGGATGCTAATAATATGCCGAAGGAATAAGGATATGATTATATAATTAGTCCGTAAGTATATAAGAGGTGATTTGAGGACTCTGTTCTGTGTTAAGGAAGTGTAATGATTAACATATAGAGTTCTCAATGGGTATTTGGTTTGGTTACATATCTACGAGGTGAATCATAAATGGTGAGTTTAAGTATTCGGAATTGTAGATTTCAAGTATATAAGTTGAATGATACATATTATGTTATATTAGTGGAATAGAGGGCTTAACAACTTAAAAATAAGGTTGACATGATGATATTCGTGACATATATTAGGTGAATGGATTAAGCAGGACTATACTAAGTTGTGGACCATGTAATACGCAAGTTTCGAGGACCAAACCTACTGTAAGGGGAGAGGTCTGTTATGTCCCGTTAAAAAAATGAATAAAGAAAATACAAATAAATAAATAGCATTTAATTACAAATTAAAAGTAAAACAAAAAACAATTTAAAAAAGATAAGTAAATATTTAAAAAGAAAGTAATTATTTTAATATTTCAAAACTGTCAGTCGTGTGGGGGTGTTAATTCCCCCACAAACTGCCAACTGCCGAAATTCCCTCCCACACACTTCATCAGTATAGCATTTAATTAAAAACAACAACAACAAATTGGTAGCCATCTTAAATTTCGTGTCCCATAGATCATTCAGATACTACCACAAGAAAGAAATTTGGCCCTTCCATATTATGTCCAAGGCACAACTGAGAACAAAGGAATAATAATAAAAAAAATTCACCCTTATGGGAACTAGCAGCCGAGAGTTTAAGGAAGGAGGAGAGGAAACTTTGCACCAATTCAACCCTGAATCGTTGCGGTATAGTATCTTGAATCAAGTAAGTAATCTCTCTATACTTACTATGTTTTGCGAAAATTTTATACATTATGTTCGTTATAAACTCGGATCATGCATGAGTATTCTTGAACGCATAGTTGTATGGAATCATGTATAAAAGTATATGGGAAGCAATTATGTTTCTATATGAGATCTCTATGCGATTTGAATTTGTATATTTGTGTGTGTAGGCCAGAGGCCGTATATGTGGCGATGTACATATATGTATGATAATATGAAGTTTGGAAATTTTTATAAAAACGGCCAAATTGTGATGCCGTGCGTATTGTTTAGAAAAAAAAGCTTAAAGTGATTTCAGTAGCAACCTTAAGGAAATGTTAAATGGTGCATACTTTATATTTTATAATATAGAGTATATTAATATATATATATGTGTGTGTGTGTATGACGTTTTGCAAACAATTCTGAGAATACTGCAACTTGGTCAAGAATGTCGGTTGCAAGAGAGGATTATATTAAAATAAGTAATATATTAATATATGTATATATTTTGGGGACGGCTGAATCATATGTGAAAGAAATGGAAGAATGTTTGTTGTCAGTGTATGGCCGAAACATTTATTCATGACAATCCTACTGGAGATGGACAGAGCATATAATTTGGAGGCAGGATTAAAATATAAGTTTTATATTTATATTATATAATGTTGTTACATAATCGGCTCTACTGTTTCGGAATAGGACTATTGATAATTTTCATGTGACAATGGATTGTAATCGACGGAGTAGCGTGTATGTATATATATGTATATGTGCATGTATGGACGTGAGCATATATGAGTGTATACATACACGGCTGGGAGTGATGGTCTTGGGTATTTTGAATGTTTGTCCTGTTTGGGTATTTGTTTGGAATTATTTGGTATTTGGAGAGCAATTTTGATAATTTTGACAAAATTGACAATTTGGCCCATTTTAGAAATTGGACTAACTTTGTTACTTGGAAAATGGTTTTGAAAATTGCATTTGCATATTTTTGGAAATTCACCCATACACTTGAAATATATTGTTAAGCTGGATTGATTCCTATTTTGGCGCTGCAGATGTAACTACCTCGTCTGGGACAGGGCTTCTGTATGCATTTTGGGCCTGAGCATAACTACCTAGTCTGGGACAGGGTGCAAAGGCATATATTTGGTGCTATAGACGTAACGACCTAGTCTCGGACAGGGTGTCTATAGTATATTTGGTTTTGGAGAAATCAATTCGTAAGTCTTACGGTATAAGTCACATGTAGGGAAAGTGCTATAGCCATTGCATTTGATTTTGGACTTTGGACCGATTAAAACCGGATTTGGTTATTGTGGACTGGTTTAATCGGATATGGACATTGGACATGGATATTAGAAACATTGGTTTTGAAATATTGGAACATTGGCATTGCATTGTTTTAGAAAATTGCATCATGTTTTAGCTTGGATTAACCTTTGCTTGGCTGTCGTTTGGTTTGACTTGGTTATCGGTCTATGTGTTGACTTTGTTACGTAATTAATTGGACTTTATTTTGTACTTTGTTGGGTCTATTTGGTATATTTGCTTTTGGACGTTAGGGGCAGAGCTGTAAATTTACTTGCGAAGAGAAGCATGATATTATTTTATGTTGTTATATATCGTTATCACACTTGCTCCTCTGTGTATGATCCCATGGTAAGTATAGTGGGATTACTTGCTGAGCGACTTGTCGCTCAAACCACGCTTCAACATATTTTGCAGATAGACAGGTGATTGAGTTAGCATACCGAGGATGACCAAGAGTGAAGATATTGAGGTCAATGACATTCCAATGAGACTTTCGAAGGCTTAGTTGAGACAATGATTTTCGATACTCGATGTTTATGTACTTTAGAGATTTAGTTATATCTACATTTGACATTTGTATCGGATTTAGATTTGCCTAGATGTTGATATTTATGATGATGATTATTTCGAGGTTTTAAATTTTGACTTCCGCTGACGCATACCTGTTTCGATTTTGACGCCTTGTATCTTTCTTAGCGAAATACGGCGAGTGAGTTGTTTCGAGTACTAGAGCTCGGGACGGGTCGCTACACTTGGAGCACATCTTTTGTTCTTTCCACTGCTTGAAGTGATTGTTACGACCACGAAAAAACGACAAATCCCAACTACGGATATATAAGAGCCAAAACTGCTAAGGGCATTCCATCCAGCGTAAGCATCTGGATAATCTGGAATGCGACGTGGCATACCCGAAAGCCCTAAGAAATGCATGGGAAAGAAGGTCAGATTAACCCCGAAAAAAGTGATCCAAAAATGGATTTTACCTAAAGTTTCAGGGTATGTCCGACCAAAGATTTTACCTACCCAATAGTAAAATCCTGCAAATAAAGCAAAAACGGCTCCCATAGAAAGTACATAATGGAAATGTGCAACCACAT
>AP025062.1:20874766-20899881 GCA_036186865.1 Eustoma russellianum | reverse complement strand
TGGATTAGCATTATGTCATTCCTACAAGTGATCCCCCATCCAGGATTGGAAGAAGTGCTATATGAGGACTTCGAGATCAAATAGAAGATGTTTCTTTCCATTCCTCGTGAGCTACTTATTTCTCCGAAACAAGAGATCAAAGTCATCTTCCTCCTTTTTCCCAATAAGTCGACGGCCTTACACCATTGGGATACTTCGAATAAACTGGAGTACATATACGATACACCGGTGCTAAAACCTTTTCTCAAGATATCTTCCAAACTGTTGGGGTCATTGCTCCGGATCTTGTTCTCCCGGTGTGAAATCCCAACTGACTGGCTGTGGCAGATCCATCAATGTGGTAGTCCACCACTTATCAGTCTCTCCGATCAAAAACGGTCACATCACAATGGCCTTCATCTCTTCTGGCACTTGTAACAACGCAAAGTTATTCTCCACTTCGCTCAACCACCTATCTGCGACATCTGGATTAACACCTCTATCAAACGTCGGAACATGAACCCGCTTCATCTCTCTATAATAATACTGGGTCCCATGCTGCTGCTACGGTGGAACAGCCGACTGACCGCCTTACCTTGACTGTCGTTTCCAATACTACTTTGCATCTTTACTCTAATATGACAATTTATACAATTTACTTACATTTCAATTAATTAAAAGTTTACAATAATCAGGCTAAGTGACATAGGAAAATGTAATCAAAACTTAAATAAAACAAGTAACCAAAATCATCTAGTATCCTATGTGTGTGTGTCTCTCAACCGATCATCCCTTAAGTTTAAGGTCCATACCTATTTCTAAGATCAATAGTTATGTTCAAATCATCACTTAATTCTATGATCGTGGCTTAAATCTATGTTTCCGCTGTGGATCTAGAGTCATGCTCTGATACCACCTGTAGCGACCCGTCATAAGCCCTAGTACTCGAAACTGTTCACCCGTCGTATTCTACTAAGGGAAATACAAAACATCGATACAAATCAATTATACGTCAGCAGTTTGATGTGAACTGACATCAGCGGAAGGTATAAAATAAAATCCTCAAATAAACTGCAATATAAAAGGTTTCAACAATATCCATAAATATTACGAATTCAAACTAATAAAATCCATCTCGAAATATTAAACAAAAATCCATAAGTACAAGATCTGATATGTGTACATAAACTCTTCAGCAGCCTTCGTGACCTCAATAACCCCACTCCAACGCATATTCTATGAACTCTAAGTCGTAACTCTGATTATCTGCAAGGGTGATGAAAATAGGGAATGAGCGACAAAACATCGCCTAGCAAGTAACCTGCTAGTACTCGCTATGTGATCATACACGTGAAAACATATATAATAAATAAATAAATAACATATAAAGTAATCAAGTTTCCATTTGCAAGTAATTTTACCTTCCTACCCTTACGATAATACCGCATACAAACCAATGATAGCAACAAATGAAATAAGCACACAAAGTTGGTATAATGTTAGTCACAATCAAAATTCGATGATGCAATTTTCAAAATGATGCGATGCAAGTCAAAATCCATTTCGATATCAATTTTCAAAATCCAATTTTTGATGTGATACGATACAATAACGATGCGATAATGATGCCATGGCTATAGCACTTTCCTTACAAGTGACTTATATTGCAAGACTTACGAATTGATCCTCAAATGGTCGATGTGTCCAGGCGGCCTATCGATGTAGTCATATGTGTCTGAACGGCCCAATTGGCAGTCATATGTGTGTGAGCTGCCTATTGGTATCATCGTATGTGCTCAAACACTCCGTTTCTTCGGAACCAAACCAGCTTAACGATATATTTTCCTTGTAAGGGTGAATTTCACTATATGCATGATATTTGATAACAATTTCTAAAATATTTGATTTTTCTAAAACAATACAAATACCGATATATACCAAGTGCAATATCCAATATCGATCACCAACATAGGAAATATCACAAAATATCAAATTACCAATTATAATATTACAGCCACTACTACTCAAGTGTGTATATATACGTATACACGTCCGCACCCATACATGTGCATATACACGTATATAAGTACACAAACCTCCCTTGGCCCACTTTCCCCCAACCCACTATCCAATACACCTCACCTCACCTCCAACAGCCTCAACCAGCCCACTGCCCACCTCCACTACCCACTACTCGCAGGCCCCACCCTTAGCCAGCCCTCTTCCTATTCCCCTAAATCCTAATTTCACTTTCCTTGCTCTACACCCCTCAAACCACCTCCAAATTCCACACCACTTATATTTTCTCACTTCTAATCCCTCAGACAACAAGAGAATTCATCCCGTCCCAGGTCACAGGCCACCACACGCTGCCCACGCGCCATCACTGACAAGCGTATGTGGCGCATGACTCCAGCACTTCTTCCCACCGGAATTCATTTCATGTTATGTCCAACCTTATTCTGCCATTAGATCATGGAAATGCCTCTTTTATACCACTATCAAATTTGTTCAAAAATTATACAATTTCCAAAATTCATAACAAATATAATCACACATATTTCTCATCTTATAAACCATAAACCTATAAAAATTACATCATTTTTTTGTAAGTAAATTTCATATAAACCAAAAGGAGTCCCGTGGGAATTTACAAAAGGTTACCCTCAAGTGAGGGCATATATGCAAGACATAGGCTTGTCTGTTGAAAATGCAAAAGGAGAAGATTCGCAACATTGAGCTTCATAATCGGAATGCGAAGCCATGACATCATTAAACCAAAATAACATAGCCTATATACAAAATAACATGGCCGGTTGACAGCAGGCAAAATTTGTCTAAAGGAAGGTTGCAACTTGAGCAAGCGATCCCTTAGTGTTCTGAGTATTGGCATCCAATCCTCCAACAGGTTTCCTTCGAACAGTATGTAGCACTTGGAAGTGAGAAGTATCTTCAAAGCCCCATCAATCTTAGCTTTGTTCCCCATGATTAACTGTTGAATCTTCCAGCCTCCACCCTGAAAAGGAAAATACACCAGCAGATGCATATACAAAAAGAAGACATAGAAGGGTGCAAAATGAAAACGCAAAACATAACATGCATTCATAGGAAGATGACAATAATAAAAAGGAACACCATTAAGTGGTTCAGAAAGTGGGGTTGAATTTGGCGAAGATATTTCTTGGAAGCTTAAAATTCATTGTAGGTTCCCAGTTAAATCTGCTGTACTTATACCCTCTCCATTTTGTAGCAGTAAAGGAAAGACTATCAAGAGTTTCCTTTAAGATACTACTCTCATACTTTTTTTCTAGGTAAAGAACCGATTGTTTCGTTCCCTCCAGATGTGGTATAATGCAGAGGCAAACCCAAGACTAGCGAGGTCTTTCTGCAGTTTAGATTGTCAATGGATGTTTGAGCCAAAGACCTCCAAGATACTTGCCAATTACCACCCCGAAAATTTGAATTTACCTGTTGGAGAATTTGATTCCATATCTGATAAGAGAAACTGCATTGGAAAAAAAGGTGATCACGTGACTCGATTGCATGACTACATAGGATGCAGATATTTGAGGTAGTCAGACCCCATTCATGGAGTTTGTCTAAGGTAGTAAGTCGATTCCAACATGCAATCCATTGGATTATAGCATATCGTGGAATCGAGTGATTACCCCAGACAACAGTTCTCCAAGTCACAAGAGGCTGTTGCACTTGTATAGATTTGACTGCATCTTTGATCGTGAACTTAGCACTAGGGAGCAAAATCCATACATCAGCCCCTTGCTTCCTCTTCACATTATTACAATCCGCTTTGAACCGCCAAACTTCATCATCCCAACCTCTTCTAAAAGGAATGTTCCATGCATTATTAACCAAAATTGTGGAGAATTTTGCGTTATCGGGAAGATGTAGCTTACGCTTTAGGCTTGGGTGATTAATTTCTAAAATCCCCCATGGGTGCCAAGGGTCCCTCCAAAAAGAAGTATCATTTCCATTTTCTATCACTTTCCTCACCATATCACTATTACTGTTTTTAACAGCCAACATTTTCTTCCAGATCCATGAGTCCGAAGGTTTTGGATTTGCTTCCCAGAGGGATCTGCCTTTTAATATCTCAGTGCGAATCCATTTTACCCAAAGGCATTCTTTATTCTGGCAGATATCCCAAATGTTTTTCATGAGATAGGCCTTGTTTGTGAGGCTAATGTCGTAGATTCTCAGTCCACCCTTTTCCTTCAGGTGACAGACAGAAGACCACTTGATCTTTGACTTCTTAGTGCTACCCCATAGGAATCCCTTAAGAATCCTCTCAATGCCCTTGATAACTTTCCTAGGTAGTAAGAGGGAAGCAGTCCAGTACCTGCAGATCGCTACAAGAACTGAGTTGATAAGAAACACCTTACCACCGTAAGAAAGTTTTTTGTTGGCCCAATTTGTCACTTTAGATGTCAATCAGTCAAGCAGTGGAGCACAGTTTGAATATGATAACTTGCCCACTCTCAAAGGGACCCCAAGGTACTTAATTGGGAGAGACCCTAATTGCACACCTAAGATCTGTGCAATTTCGGTTTGAGCTTGTGCATTTAAACCAGAAGTAAAAATCATGCTCTTGTGCAAATTCGAGCTCAAACCAGAAAGACTTTGGGAGCTCTCCAGGGTCCGTTTGATTAAGTTAGTTGATTGGGTATCTGCCTATGAGAAGATAAACAAGTCATCCGTGAAAGCAAGAGATGTTATGTTTAGCGTTGTGCATCTTGGATGGAATTTAAATGAGCTGCTTGTGGTTTGGTGTTTGAGTAGCTGTGTAAGTCCTTCCATTACAAGGAAGAAAAGATAGGGAGATAGAGGGTCTCCCTGTCTAAGTCCCCTGGTGGAAGTAAAATGGCCAGTGAGAGAACCGTTTAGGTTAACAGAGAATGAAGCTGTGGTGATACATAGTTCCACCCACTTTATGAAAGCAGGTGGGAACCGCATCTGTCTAAGTATTAGGAATAGGTATTGCCAGTTTACGGTGTCAAATGCTTTCATAATGTCAACATTAATGGCACAACATTTTGGACCACCAGAGTTCTTGTAATTTTTCACTAGTTCATGAACTAGGAGAATATTACTTTGAATCGTTCTACCTTTAGCAAAAGCGGATTGGTTGCCACTTATTAGTGAAGGCAGAAGGGGTTTGAGTCTGTTGGAAAAGATTTTAGTAATCACTTTGTAAGTGACATTACAAGAGGAGATAAGGCAGAAATCTTTCATCTTTAGAGGGTTGTCTACTTTTGGAATCAAAGAGATGGATGTTGCGTTGATTGGGTAGAACATATAGTTCCTGTTGAAAAAGTATTCTATTGCATCTGTGAAGTCTGAACCAATGATTCCTCAATTTTCTTTAAAGAAAACCGCGGAATAGCCATCAGGTCCAGGTGCACTGTCAGAGTTAATGGAGAATAGAGCTTCTTTGATTTCTGATCTAGTTACAGGTTGGGCAAGAGATTGGCTTTGAGTTTCAGTTAATATTGACCCAGACCAGATTTGCTCAGCCCGAGCAGATGGGTTTGGTTCAGTGAATAACTTTTGGAAGTAGCTCGAGGCTTCTTCCTCAATCAGACTGTAGTCCTCTAAAATGTTCCCGTCCTCATTTGTTAATCTAAGGATTTTGTTTCTTGCATTATGGACCTTCACAGTCCTGTGCAAGAATTTAGTGTTTTTGTCCCCTTCTTTCATCCATTTGATTCTATATTTTTCCTTGAAAAAAGATTCTTCAACGGCAACTAACCTAGTATATTCCTGTAGCTTATTCGCCTCTTCAATCTGAGTTTGAGGATCATGTGGAAACAGGGTGGCTTTCTTTTGTATCTCTTCCAGCTGGATTTTTGCAATCACAACTCTTTTTGATATCTCACCAAACTTTTCTTTATTCAGTGATTTCAGTGGAGCCTTTAGGTTTTTGAGTTTCTTGGATAACACCTGTAATGGGTTGCCGTGATGCTCCTCTTGCCAAATAGCCCTGGGGATATCCAGAAAAGAGGGATGCAACATCCAGCCTCTCATAAACTTGAAGGGCTTGGGCCTCATCTTATGACTATGTTGGATAGATAAAACGCCAGGGGAATGGTCAGAAGATAAGGGAGCTTCATAAACCAGCTGGAAATGAGGAATTAGATCTTTCCAAGCCTCATTACAGAGCATATGATCAATTTTGGAGTAAGCTCTGTTATCACCTTCTCTCTTATTTGACCATGTATATTCCAAGCCTGTGGATGGAATATCCACCAAATCAAGGTCGTGAATACATTCTTTAAAGTCTCTAATTGCATTTTTATATCTTTTATGCCTTCCAATTTTCCCCTCACTGTTCAATACTTTATTGAAGTCTCCCATAAGCAGCCAGGCTTTGTCACCAAGACTTTGGTACTGGTATCTAAGTTCTCTCCATAGTTCTTGTCTATTACTCACTTCATTGTAAGCATACACCACAGTGAGATAAAACTCATCATTCAACGGCGGAAGAAGCTTCATTTTACAGGTTATGGATTGTTCAGTATTTGAGACCACCTGTCCTTCAAATATGTTAGGGTTCCACGCAACCCAAATCCGAGAAACAGAGTTAGGTAGTCTATTGTGGACTACTTCCCAGTTTTTGAACGTATTTGTTACAACAGACTTATGATTGGATTCTCTAACTTTTATTTCCTCAAGCCCAATAATATCTAACTTTCTATCGTTTATAAAGGATTTCACCTCTTTTTGCCTTAGGGGAGAGTTAAGTCCCGTGACATTCCAACATGCTATTTTAGTCATCTACAATATTTATTTCCTCGGCCCCTTGGCCGTCCCCTAGATGCACCTCTACTGTATTGCTTTGGTTGTATGGAATCATCTTCTGAGCACACTACCTCTTCAAAATCAAAAGTGGCTTTTGGTTCCGGGTTATTTAATTCCTTTAGCTCACCTAAGTGTCTCGCCTTGGGGTGCTCCAGTGCTGTTTGTAAAGAAAAAGGATGGAAGCATGTGTCTGTGCATAGATTATAGAGAGCTCAACAAGATTACAATAAAGAACAAGTACCCGCTGCCCAGGATCGACGATCTGTTCGACCAGCTTTGGGTAAGCAATTAAATTTTTATTTTGATAATAATTCTGTTTTGAGCCCTGTCTAAAGGTATCTTGGTACAGGGAGCACGAGTTTTTAGTAAAGTTTATCTTCGTTCTGGATATTTTCAATTGAAGGTCAAAGCCAAAAATATTCCGAAAACTGCGTTCAGGACGCATTATGGGCATTTCAAATTCCTTGTGATGACATTCGGATTGACGAACGCCCTGCGGCATTCATGGACCTTATGAATCGAGTATTTTAGGAGCAGTTGGACAAGTTTGTTGTTGTTTTCATTGACGAAAAGGAAGCCCCAAATGTCAAGATATTCTGGATACTTTTAGAGATAGCAACATGACGCAACATGACGCAACAGCGAACTAACCCAGAAAACCCAAATTTTTCCATCTTCCGACGATGTAGCAGGTGAGAAACCAAAACAAAGCTGATAGTATTCTAATCTTTCATGTGGCATCTTTGGCTCAATCAAAACAAGTAAATGAAGGTGATTCTTACGCACTAAATAACAAAGTCAATTCAGGGAGGTGCGCACCCCCCGAACATTCCACGTCATGGAATTCATTGGGAAGATGGCGGTTCCAAGCTTGAAGTCGACTGACTAACGATGGAAGATGGGGGTGTTAAAGATGAAATTGGTGATCAATGATCCACAATGTGTTTGGTGCAGATGTTGTGAATTTGGAGTAACAATCGTTAATTGAGCAACTAAGTGATGGATTCAGTTAGTTGTGACGTGAGGAGGTTGCGTGTGTGAGCAGCTGAGGTTGGATCTGTAGAGGGTGGAGGAAGTGCGCAGAGCGCAAGGAAGAAGAAGAAGCAGGGCGATGGCGGGAGAAGTTCAAACACAGCAGAATGACAGTTTTGACCTCACTTAAGTTTTGCGTTAGTATTATGTTGAGGGGTAGTTTTGTCTTTTTGTTCTTTATCTTGTACACATCGAATATATAGACCAGGGTCTGTACAAAAACGGTTATTGCCAAGAATCAAGAACTTTTTGAGTTTTCTCTCCAGAATTTGCTCTGCCATCCCGTGCTATTCCTCAGCACAATTGTTTCTCATGCCTTTAATTTCACGCATGAATGTTTAGTTCCTGAATTCTTCGTGGTTTTTTTCTTGGTGATTGTAGTAAATTTCACATGGTATCAGAGCCATAGTCCATGAACTTTGGATCTTTATGGCGTCAAATGCGATCAATAACAGTCCGATGTCAGTCTCCACATCTAATTCTGTCATTGATCCGTTGGGTGATACGTATTTCATTCATCCAAGTGATAATCCATCAATGGTGCTGGTTCAGCCGTTGCTTGATGGAAATAATTACCACAGCTGGAGTAGATCTGTGAGAAGAGCTTTGGAGTCGAAGAATAAGGTTGCATTTGTGGACGGTTCGATTGAGAAGCCAGCAGAGAACGCTCGCAGGTATCATGCATGGCTCAAAGCTAATAATATGGTGGTTTCTTGGTGAGTAAACTCTTTAATTCCAAATATTATGCAGAGTGTTGTGTGGCTGGATTCTGCGGTTGAAATTTGGAATGATTTGAAGTCTAGATATGGAAATGCTGATTCCTTTAGGCTTTCTGATTTACAGGAAGAGTCTTATGCTATTAGACAAGAAAACAACACTGTAACTGAATATTACACTAAGCTTAAGAGTGTTTGGGAGGAATGGTTAGTCCTCAGATCCATTCCAGCTTGTTCTTGCTGTAGGTGTACTTGTAATCTAACGGTGGAGATTAAAAAGTTTGTTGAAAATGATTGTGTGATAAAATTTTTGAAAGGACTGAATGATGAATTTGAGGCTGTGAAGTCACAGGTCCTATTGTCCAACCTGCTGCCAGATTTGAAATCTGCGTTTGCAATGGCTATAAAGCTAGAGAGGAAATTGAACTATTCTGGTGCTCATGGACATTTTAACAATAATCCTTCGTCTGTGATGAATGTGAGTAATGCATCTGGAAACAGTGCCTATACCTCTGGTAGTACTAATAATAAACCTGCTGGTAGAGGACAGAAGAGAGGTGGATCAAGAACTTACCAAAATAATTCTTAAGTGCCTGTATGCAGCTTTTGCAATAAGTTGGGACACACTGTTGATAAATGCTATAAGAAACATGGGTATCCTCCAGGGTTTAAGTCTAAGGGTCAAGTTAACATGGTGAGTAATGATGGTGGAGCAAACCAGCAGGGTGATAGAGTCAGTTAGACAGACTGGGATGAAGAGCAGAACCAAGGCATTGTGAGATCACCTGTTCTGACTCAAGATCAATATGTTCAATTGATGAATTTGTTGCAGGAACGTCAAAAAAACACTAACAGAGGTGTTGCTGTGATGCCAAGCAACACAGGTGGACGTCATGCCGTCATGTCTGCACAGCAGACTATAACTTCTGCAAAGGAATCAGGTAAGGCATTGCAGTTAAATTCAAATATATGGGTGTTGGACTCTGGGGCTAGTGATCATGTCTGCTCTTGCATCAGCCTGTTTGAGTCTTAAACATCAATTAATTCTTTATCTGTTGAATTACCTAACAAATCCCTTGCAGGAGTCACACACATAGAAATAGTAAAGGTAAATCCACATTTAATCCTTACCGACGTTTTCTACATTCTTGCATTTGCCTTCAATCTCATATTCTTGAGCAAGCTCACTCATTCAAACAAATTCAAAGTTCTGTTCAAATCTAACTCATGCTTGATTCAGGACCTCAGAACCAAGAAGAGAATTGGTTTAGCTGAGGTAGATCAAGGCCTGTACTATCTTCATGGGACCTTCAAACTAGGAACCAGACATACATCTTGCTACCTCCCTGTTTCTTTGGCACATGCTGTCACTTCTTCAGACGCATGGTTATGACACTCAAGACTAGGCCATATGTCCAGTCCAAGAATAAGAGAAATTCATAAGATAGATCCTTTTGTAATACCTGATCCATCCCTACAATGTACTGTGTGTCCTCTTGCCAAACAGAAGAGAACACCTTTTCCCATTTCTGAGTTTGTAGCTCCAAGTTTGTTTTCTCTTGTTCATATAGACATTTGGGGGGCCGTACAAGTTCCCTACAATGTATAAGCAGCATTACTTCCTTACTGTTGTAGATGATTACAGTAGATATTGTTGGGTCTATTTGATGAAATCCAAAAGTGAAACTAGATCCATTGTTCAAAGTTTTTACCAATATGTCTTTGTACAGTTTGATGCAAAAATAAGGAAGATCAGGACTGATAATGGGTCTGAGTTCATGATGAATCAGTTTTATGCAGAAAATGGTGTAATCCACCAAACCAGTTGTGTGAACACACCTCAGCAGAATGGTGTAGTTGAACGTAAACACCAACATATTCTGACTGTAGCAAGGGCACTTAGATTCCAATCCTATCTCCCCTCTCCATACTGGGGATTTTGCATCCAACACTCGGTTTACCTCATAAATATAACTCCCACACCTGTTCTCCACCAGAAAACCCCATATGAAATGTTGTTCAAACAAGTCCCAGCATACAAAGACTTGAAGGTGTTTGGATGTCTAGCGTTTGGAACCAACACCTAGAAGCATAAGGAAAAGTTTGTTGCAAGAGCTAAAAGGAGTATATTCTTGGGATTACCCTACAATACGAAGGGATATATCTTGCAAGACCTTCATACAAAATGTGTTTACATATCCAGAGATGTCACTTTCTTTGAGACCACATTCTGTTTCAATCTTCAGGATTCTCCCACACCTGAAAGCTCAGCCATGTCAAGACCCATGCCTTCCGCAATTCCTTACTTAACAGACGAGTCAACATGTCCTACAAATCCTCCTGCTTCTGAGCCCAATACTCAGCCATCCAACCTTTCTTCATATGATGCTAATGCCCAGTCACTGCTTCCAAATTCTCAGCATACGTCCAGCCCCGTTTGTTCAAGCCCTCAATCACCATTGCCTTTTGATGAGTCTGCCAGTCCGCTTGAGTGCCCATATGCTCAGTCTGATGATCACAACGTACACATGGGAGGTGGAAACATCAGTATAGAGTTACCACCTATTCAAGAATCATTACCTCATGATAGACCAGTCAGAAACAAACGAGTACCTCTCTATCTACAAGACTACCACTGTAACAACATTATCTCTTCTAACAAACATCATAAACATACCTCACCACATTCACTCAGTAAGATCATGACTTATGCATCTATAGCCCCAAAAGTACAAGTCGTATATCTTGAGTTTAAATGCACATGCTGAGCCTAATAACTATGCAGAAGCTTCTAGTTTGTCTGTGTGGCAGGATGCTATGGCTACGGAGCTGGCAAGCATTGGAGGCTAATGATACATGGACTGTGGTACCCTTGCCCAAAGATAAAAAGGCCATTGGATGCAGATGGGTCTATAAAGTGAAGCTGAGGGCAGATGGCACTGTGGAGAGACACAAGGCCTGATTGGTTGCAAAAGGGTATACCCAACAGTATGGCATTGATTATATGGACACTTTCTCTCCAGTTTCAAAGATGACAACTGTTAGAGTGGTACTGGCGTTGGCAGCAAGGTTTCATTGGCATCTTCACCAAATGGACGTCAATAATGCTTTCTTGCACGGTAATTTACATGAAGACATCTACATGTTACCCCCTCCTTGCATGACAGTGGGTGGTCCAAACATGGTCTGCAAGCTCAATAAGTCGTTGTATGGTTTGAAGCAGGCTAGTAGGGAATGGAATGCCACCCTGATTAGGTTCTTGCTGTCCATGAGCTTCTGTCAGTCTAAGTGTGACTACACTCTTTTTACCAAAAGGGTTGATACAGAGTTCATATTACTCTTGGTGTATGTTGATGATATCATAGTGGCATCAAGTGATGAAGGCCTCATAGCTGAGATCAAGAATGCATTGCACCAGGCATTTCAAATTAAGGATCTGGTCCTTCTTAGGTTCTTCTTGGGTATTGAAGTGGCTCAGGCTAAGGGGGGGATTAGTGTGAATCAACGGAAGTACACATTAGAACTTCAGGAACAGGCTGGTTTCTTAGAGGCCAAACCAGCCAGAAGCCCAATGGAGAGCCATCTTAGCCTAACACACCAAGATTCTTCAGACTTGATGGATGTCACACACTACAGGAAGCTAATAGGGAAACTTATCTATCTCACTATCACTAGACCTGATATTGCTTTTACAGTCCAGCAATTGAGTCAGTTTCTTGACTGTCCCACTGAGAATCATCTTAAGTCTGCACATAGACTTCTCAGATATATTAAGGGTACCATAGGACAAGGGCTATTGTTTCCTAGAAATGGGAATTTAAAGCTAAAAGCCTTTGTGGATGCTGATTGGGGAGGAAGTCATGAAACTAGGAGGTCAGTCACGGGGTATTGTGTTTTATTTGGAGATGCTCTAGTTTCTTGGGAAGCGAAGAAGCAGACAACAGTGTCCCGTTCATCAGCTGAGGCGGAGTACAGGGCTATGGCGATGGTTACCTGTGAGATACAATGGCTTCTGTATCTTATGAGTGATTTGGGACTGAAGGATCAGACACCAGTGGAGCTATTCTGTGACAGTAAAAGCTCAATTTACATTGTTGAGAACCCTGTCTTCCATGAAAGAACAAAGCATATTGAGATAGATTGCCATGTCATTAGGGACAAAGTGCAGGAAGGTGTGATAAAGTTGATGCCAGTACGCACGGAGATGCAGTTGGCTGACACATTTACAAAGGCTCTGGATTCCAAGAGGATGACACAGTTGATAAAATTGCTTGGAACACACAATCTCTATGACAAGCTATGCTTGAGGGGGGATGTTAAAGATGAAATTGGTGATCAATGATCTGTAATGTGTTTGGTGCAGATGTTGTGAATTTGGAGTAACAATCGTTAATCGAGCAACTAAGTGATGTATTCAGTTAGTTGTGACGTGAGGAGGTTGCGTGTGTGAGCAGCTGAGGTTGGAGCTGCCGAGGGTGGAGGAAGTACATAGAGCGCAAGGAAGAAGAAGAAGCAGGACGATGGCAGGAGAAGTTCAAACACAGCAGAATGACAATTTTGCCCTCACTTAAGTTTTGCGTTAGTATTATGTTGAGGGTAGTTTTGTCTTTTTGTTCTTTATCTTCTACACATCGAATATATAGACCAGGGTCTGTACAAAAACAGTTATTGCCAAGAATCAAGAACTTTTTGAGTTTTCTCTCCAGAATTTGCTCTGCCATCCCGTGCTATTCTTCAGCACAATTGTTTCTCATGCCTTTAATTTCACGCATGAATATTTAGTTCTTGAATTCTTCGTTGTTTTTTCTTGGTGATTGTAGTAAATTTCACATGGGGAGGCCGTCTCAGATCCTTTTTCTTAGTAAAATGTCATTTTTTGCTACATTCAACCAACCCATGCAATGAAGAAATGAAAGAAGGGTCATTCAAGTCAACCGATGTGGAAGTTTGTTAGCCATACCCTGGATACTACTAAATCGATGTGGCAACTCTTGTGCTGCGTGGTGTAGATTGCGATCATCATCAGATGTAACGGCTGTGGCCACCAAGGCTTCTGATTCTCAGGCATGACCCGAGATTGGCAGATGCACATCGTCAGCAGGTTGGGAGGAATCATAAGGAGATGAAAGTAGTCTAGAAACATCCTGCACAGCTGTAAGTTTGTGGAGAAGAACGTTGGTTAATCCATGGGTTCAGTTCCACTCCCTGCAGATCTTGCGGCTCAGGAGGATTTGCATGAAGGTCCATAAGGGGAGGATCCTCAATAGGTTGCGTATCATCTGGCATTTCTAGGGACTTAGCAGCCTGTTGATCTACAATTTTGTCGTTCTTCGGAGTCCACCTTTGAGTAGGAGGATGCGGCTGTTGCATTGGGCCCTTTATCACTTCCTTATCATCTGAAATATTATGGTCCATATGCATCTTACAAGCGGTAGCACCATGACCAAGAACATGACACCTAGAAAGGTAGGTGGGCTTGTCTACATACTCAATTTGCTGGAAGAAATGGAAATCATGGCTTTGAATATAAATGCAGGATGACAAATCTTTGGAGACGTCAATTTCAACACAATTGCGTGCTATGAGGGGCGCAACAAATTTGTGGTCGCATTATCCGCCTTCAACGGCGTGCCGATCGACCTAGCGATTTCAAATAGTGCCTCCATTTTATGAAGGTATATCAGGAGCCCAGGCAAAGAAATCCATACGGGAACAATAGGAGTACCAAGTTTTTGATCAAAAGCATAAGACCACTTTGTTATACGCATGTGAAACCCTAACATATCCAAACCGCTGTGAGAAAAACAGCGTATGTAATCTACCTCATGATCAAAATTGATGAGTATATGAGTGGAATCGAGTTTGCTGTGTTGGAAACAATCAATCCTGTACTAAGACGCAGTCGTTCGGTGTGTGTGTGTATGGAAATAGTAAATAAACCAAACCCGGGGCGAGTCGAGGACTCTGTCCTTAAGACGTATTGCTCCGGTATACTATGCCTAACCGGCGTTAGCAACCGTCTCTCAGGATACAACGGGTACCTTTTTAGTTGAGCGGCACTGCTGAACTTGAACTACTGCGAACCTTCGAGTGTCCTGACTTCTCTTGGACGTGATGCAGAAAGTGTAATGCTACGAAAGCAGTATGCGACGAATGCTTTGAGTGAGTGTGTGTAGAACGCACACCTTGCCCTTGTTTATATAGGGGAGTCGGTTGGAGAATCGGTTACACAGATGGAATCGTGACCGTCGGATCATAACCGTAGATCGATTAGAGCCGTCAGATTAAAACCTCCTGGCGGTTTTGGAAGGTTTAAATTACACCCGTTAGATGGAAAACCGATTCACAAGATTAAACTTGGAGCGTTAGATGAAAACCACATTCGGTTGGGCGGTTAGGTCAGTTTAAATCTCAGCCGTTGGATCAAAGCTGCCTTTTCAGCCACCGTTAGATCAAAACCACTTGATCTTCAGGAGACCGTTTGATTTACATATCAAAACCAAAACGTTTGATTTTAAATAATCAAAATCGAATCGTTTGATTACGGATTTTGTTAATGGACCGGACCTGAAGGAGAGAATTTGGGCCGCTGCACAGCTAGGCCTGAAGCCTTTAACTATTTACAAAAAAAATTAATCCAAAAGCCCAAATAAATTTTCTCCAAAAAGATAGGAACCGGCACACGAGCACATGAGCCACGAGCCCGAGCCCGAGCCGAGCCGGCCGGACGGGCGGGTGGTGGCGGCGCGCTCGTGCGTGTGCGCGCGTGTGGCACTTTCTAGGTCTTCCCTCTGGTCAAAAACTTCTCATGCCCCAAGAGCACATCTAAAGTGTCCATTCTAGCCATTTATAAGGTGGCTAAATATATCCAAATGTCCAATGTGGTATTCCTCCATAAGGGTGATGTGGCCTCCTAAGAATAGGACACATCACCCTCTAACTCATGTTTTCCATCCACTTTGAGCATTAATTTCTCATTCACCCGGTATCGTAATTGAGTGATTCCAAAGCCTAAAATTAACTACTCGTTATGTAGATAGTTAAGGACCCATTAGTTTTCGATTTTCATTATTGGAAGCTAATCATAATTAAGCTCAAAGTATATTGCTAAACAAAGTTTTGCAACCTTCCTTAATGGGCCAAAGCTCAAACCTTTTAATTCTCCAACAAGCTGATCTTCATTCCTCAAGAAAAGCTGACTTTTCAAACCATGTGCGGATGGCTTCGAGGCACAGCTTGTCGTGCCAATAGGTACTGACCAAACAGTAGCGTAATGAATCTGTTAGTGTCGTGATCTCATCTTGTGTGAAACTGATGGCGGGGACTCCTTTAAATTTGGAGACTTCGAGTGCTTCACCCAAGAAGAACTGGCGACAACCAGAGCAAACGATCTTGGTTGTAATCCTCGTGGATGCTACATTGTGTGCAAAAAGGACACCGAAATAAGAGTAGAATGATGGCAACGATGTATAGCGGTGGGCGAAAACAGTGGCGGCGCTGATGAGGCAGCGTAGGTGATCGCCAGAACGTGGAGAGAGTCCATCGTCATCCTATATATATATATATATACATATATATATAGACACACACATACATGTCCATAGCAGGGATATATATATTGGCAAAATGGCTTTGGCGGCGGGATCTCTCTACGCCTTGGCGGCTGATTGCAATGTTTAACGCCTGCGCTGCCGACTATTCCATCCATGACGCATCCACCAGCCTTCTTTCTTCTGTTCATCATTTCTTCAATGCACAATATGTAGCAGCAAGGCCACCGATCGTTTGCTTTAGTGGTCGCTGGAGCCGGTTCCTCCTGATTACACATCCCACCGAGAGAGATCACCAAATGCAAAGGAGTTCTAGCCACCAGTTTTTCGCAAGAGGAGATCGCCGCCCTGACTGATTCATTGCGCCATTGTTTGGTCGGCACATTTTAGTATAGCCGCTCTAGACTTGAGGCTATCCGATCCTGGTTCAACAAGGTTGGATTTTTCAGTGGTATGAAAATCAGTTTGATTGATTCCACGCATATACTGATAAATTTTGATCTTGGAACGGATTACATTCGATGTTTTGCACGTCAAGTTTGGAATGTCCTAGGGTTCCACATGAGAATTACCAAGTGGTCATACGATTTTGATCCTAAAGTGGATATGCTTTGCCCAGCTGGTCGGTACACCCATCAAGGCTGACAATGCAACTACAAATTTGTTGCATCCATCAGTTGCTCGCATATACGTTGAGATAGATGTTTCAAAAGAATTTCCCTCACGTGTTTACATTCAGAGTCATGACTATCATTTCTTCCAACAGGTGGATTATGAGGAAAAGACCTCCTACTGTTCTCGATGCCGCATCTTAGGGCACAATAAATCAACTTGCAAGATATCCACAGAGAACTCATCGGTTGATAAGGAAATTCCAGCGCCATCAAAAACTAAAGGAAAGTAGCCAGATTTACCAGGGCAACGCTAGACACCGTGAAAATATAAAGTTGTTGTAGAGTAGCCTCCTGCAGAGCCGCCAAATTCTTTGTTACATGACGTAACGCAGCCTCACGATATAATCTCTTCTCAACAAGGTCAGGCTGAACCGACTGAAACTCATGCAATGGAATTAATGCAACCCTCGACAGATATAATGCAGGATAACCTGGAGAATAATATCAATATCACGGAGATCCAAGATATTGCACGATTAATATCATCTTCAGTGGAACCATTGCCTCAAGCGGCATTAGATCACTCCCCTCGATCTGGCCATGTATCGGATTTAGAAGCATTGAATATTGCAACATCGGATGAAGAACATGATTTACATCATGCAGTGCATGAATTGGCACAACATGTCAGCACTCACGAAATGGCTAAATCTTCAACGGAGGACCTGATGGACCGATTAAGTACATCTTCATGCATGGATTTGTGGAATGTAGCAAAAAGCGACAGCATACTAAGAAAAAGGATATGCCTCGTCCACCTCCGTCTATTATACTTACTAGGCCGGCTTCAAGCTTGGATCCCCCTTCCACCAGATGAATTGCTTGACCTGGAATGTAAGGGGATTGTGCACCTCCTTTAACCGAGTACAATATTTAGTGCGTAAATATCATATACACTTGCTCGTTCTGATTGAGCCAATTACCTTCTGGAAAGTTGGAGTATTATAGGCTAAAACATAGCTTTTCCAAAGCCTCATTTTTTGCCGACCATAAGATATGGGTCTTTTGGAATGCAACAATTCTGCATAATGTAGACATAACTCATGGCACCCAGAATATATCTTTTCGCATTCAATGGGTTCCGTCAGGGAAGTTTTTTTAGTGGACGACTGTATATGGACCTTATACCATTATTGCTCGTCAGGAATTATGGGCAGATCTTTTTGCTTTCTCACAACATATACAGGACTCCTGGATAGTTGGAGGTGATTTCAACATATTTTGCTCTCTTGATGAGCACAGGGGTGCATCGGTGCCGTGAATACGTTAGCTAGCAGATTTTAATCAGTGTATCAATAAGACTGGATTAATTGATTTATCTTTTTAAGGTTCCAAATATACTTGGTCGGATGGACGCGGTCTTGGCAGTGTTAGTCGACGGCTTGATCGTGTTCTTTGTTCTGCAAGTTTCTTTTAGGTTTTTGACAGCTTGCTCGTTCAACATTTAAATCACGCCACTTCTGATCATGCCCCACTATTCCTTACATGTCGTGATTCTAATATGATGGGGCCTCATTCCTTTAGTTTTCTTGATGTATGGTTGACACACCCTAATTGCAAGGACTTTATTCGACACTCTTGGGGTTCTTACCCACAACTGACGGCATGAAATGTTTTATAATAAGTTACGTAGGTTGAAGGCAGATCTTCGACACTGGAATAAAACAATATTTGGCAACGTTTTTGATGCAGTTTCCGAGGCGGAAGCCAACGTAGTGTAGACGGAGGCCCACTATGATTCTGATCCGACGGTCTTAAACCAAGAGAACCACCACAAAGCGAAGGTGTAGTTACTACTTGCCCAATCTTGGGCCTGTCAATATTGGAAACATAAAGCAAGAGTTCATTGGATGCAGGAAGGTGATACCAATGCGTCTTATTTTCATAATATTGTAAAAGATCGTCGACACAAACAGCGCATTGCTCGTATCATTTCATCAGCAGGTCAGGAATGTTTGACGGACTCCAACATTCAGACCGAGGTTACACATTTCTACTAACATCTTTTTTAGGCTGAGGTGACAACAAATCATGACACTATTCCTCAATATATTTCTTCTATTCTAACAGAGGAGGATAACACAGCTTTACTTACTTTGCCTCAACTCGCCGAGGTCAAAGAGGCGGTGTGGGCTTTAAGTCCGACAAGTGTTGCAGGCCTTGGTGGTTACCATGGTCAATTTTATCGACATTGTTGGGATATTATACATCTAGACATTCTAAAAGTAGTGAAGGAATTTTTCTCAGAGTGTGGGTACCAACAGTTATGGCAGCTTCACTTATCACTTTGATACCCAAAGTGCAATCTCCTGAGAAATTTTCTAACTTTTGTCTGATATGCCTTACCAACTTCATTTCTGAAGTAGTGACATGCATATTATCTATTCGGAATGCAATTCTTCTTCCAAGATTAATCTCCCCTAAACTATCCAGATTTATGCCAGGTCATGGCATATCAGAACAGATTTTGATGGCCAAAGAGATGGTACACTTATTCGATAAACCGCAACGTGAGGGTTGGGCCATCGTCAAACTAGATATGGCCAAAGCTTTTGATAAGGTTAGTTGGGATTGCCTGGACCATTTGCTTGTTAAAATGGGATTTCATGCTTTCTTTGTTCGGCTCATCCTCAATAATTTATCGGCCACCAAATGCTCAGTATTAATAAATAGTAAATCATGCGGTTTTTTAGTCCTGGTCGGGATGTCAAACAGGGTGATCCATTATCACCTCTCTTTTTTATCCTTTCTTCTAAAGGATTTAGCAGAGGACTAAATTCATTGGTGGAGAGTTGTTGGCTACGTGGCTTTGAGGAAATCCGGATGCGCATCCCATCTCACTTGCGGTATGCAGATGATTTACTTATTTTCTTGACTGCATCGATGGACAACTTACGCTGTTTAATAGCTTTCTTACAACAATATCAGCAGGCATCTAGACAACAGGTAAATTTTCATAAAAGCTTAGTGGTCGTTAGTGCTAACCATGCAGGTACTAGGACAGCAGATTTATTAGGCATGCGTTTATCTACATTGCCGATGAGATACTTGGGAGCTCCAATACATCGAGGAATTTGTCGTGCTTCCCATTGTACCGCCCTTTTAAATCATTTTGACACGCGATTGCTGGATGGACAACTAAACTTCTAAGTGTAGCGTGCCAGTTGGTCCTCATTCGGTCAGTTCTTTCAGCAATACCTTTGCATTTATTTGCAGTCTCTAGGCTGCCGCGAAGCATCATCCAGGAATTAGAAAGGAAAATGGCAAAATATTTTGGGTTGGACAACATCACCAGAGATCTTGGCATGATATTTGTTTCCCCACATCAGAGGGTGGCTTTGGAGTTCGGTCCTTATCGTCATTGCAGAAAGCTTATGAGTGCAAAATCTGGTGGTGGTATCATCAATGTTCCATAGTTAAGGCGAACTTTATGCACCACAAGTACGGACGTCGAACACATTATACGCCTTTACTATATAACTTTCCAGATTGGAAACGTATTTGTAGGATTAATACATCTTGTCAGAGTCGCGTGCAAGTGGGACATGGCGGTCTCAATTGGCATCCCGTTGTTAATAGGAAATTTTCTCTGAAAAGTGCATATGGAGAATGTCGAGCATCACGTCCAACATTGCTTTCTTGCAGATACATTTGGTGGTCTGGAATCTCTAATGCATCTAAGATGTTTCTGTGGAAGTTACACTTCTGCGCGCTTCCACTTCTTGATAATCTTTGGTCTTTTACGGTGGATTTTCCGACGATATATCCATTTTGCAAACTTTCAACAAGCGGGATAAATAATTTATTTCTTCATTGCCCTTCGATTACGGGTATATGGCAAAAGTATGCTCTTTACTTGATGGCCCTACTTCTCTACATACAACTTTACGCTCTCATCTCATGGTTGGTGGTTCCAATCTTCTTCTACTTCCATGAGAGGGCAACTCAAAGTGGTGATTACACATGTCATTTGTTGTAATATTTGGAAGGAATATGCGTGTAAAGTGTTTTGATAGTCATACTATTATCATAGGCTCGAAGACCGAATTTGTACGGATATTTATAATTGGTGTACCTCGGCCTCAGGTAAAATGTTTACACAAAATTTGTCGGACTTAGTGTCGGTTAACTTGCAGCCCCTATCCACAATCGACGACATACCATTGTTTGTTGGCAAACACCTCCCTCTGGATGGATGAAACTAAATATGGATGCAGCTGTAGGGAGACAAGGCTCTGCAGCGGGTCCGGTAGTTATGGATTCTACAGGTTCTTTAGTCTCTACGATTGTGTTCTCATTGCCAAAATTATCGCCACTGCAAGCTAAAATTCAAGCTTTGATATATACTACAATATATTACTCGTTTTATCATGCTGGTCTCTTCATAGAGACAAATTGTATGCTTATTCTAAATTTGTTAAGGAATACATCATTCGTCTCTGGGGATGTCCGAGCCGATCTGGATAGATTACAAGCTTTTCTGCAACTAACGCATTTGGAACTTAAGTATACATAGTAGGAGACAAATTCTGTGGCGCAAACTTAGCAGCTCAAGCACTACATCACGGTAGATTTACCAAGTTCACCGATCTCATTAATATGTCAACAATTGCGAGAGGTTGTCTTCTCAATGACTTGACTACACCATACATGTGTAATTGATATGGCTGACGACACTATTTCTGCATGTATCACTTTGCGGAAGCAGGCAGCTCGGTTACTATATTGCTCCTTTTATGGACATGACATTATGATTGAATTATTTTTGGTTATCTGCTGCCCTTTTGCATACTTCGGCTATTTATCTTTTTTGCAAGGTTCCATGGATTTTGACTGCTGTGTAAACATGCATGTCTTCCTTATGGATTGGCGCAAAGATATATTTTTTGCTTGTATTTATGCTAATGCAGGCAGGTCGGGTACGTACTCTTTTCTGGGTCCGATGTTGTTCTTATCTTTCTACACAGCTTTGCTAAACACAATTGTGTTTTTCTCTTGCATGGCATACTGGATGCTGGACATCACTGACTGTTCCACGGAGACCGGCCCGCATCGACAACTCAATTGCTTCAGACTATTACGGCAATGCATACTATTTGTCCCACAGTGGATAAATATGTCCTCTTTTTTCACTTCGTACATGATTTTATCCACAAGGGCGATTTTGCTTGCTAATGTTTTAATGAGTCATATCATATACAGTGTGGGCAGCACTTCTTCCCTACATTTTACACAACTTTATTTTTCCATGTTCTGCCCTCTCAGCTGTTTCATTCTATTGACGGATATTATTTGTATTCATGGTTTTTCTCCACCATAAGTGAGGGATTTTAAATAAAATAGGGGCAATACCTCTTTTCATAAAAAACATGGCCATACCAGGGGTTCTAGGTATCTGACATCTATCGACGGTGCAATAGGCATATGGTTGTTTACTTTGGTGGAAATATCATCATAGTGTAACACTTTGGGCAGATTATTGTCGGGCAAAGTATGGTCGCTGAAGTGAGGTTCATTCACACATTTATGATTCGGTGGTTTGGAAGTGGCTCTGTAGCATCCATGCTTATATGTTTCCGCAGGTCGAATTCGTTCAAGATGGCATTAACTGGCTTGTGGATCCTTCAAGCCAGTTTACTTTAAAATCTGCCTATGCATTGCTATCCTCAGCATCATCTTCTTTTCTCAGTTCCCCATATGTTTGGTGGCCGGAATCACATCTGGGTTGTCGTCTCTTTCTTTGAAAATTATGGACACGATCTCTTCTGGTGGTGGATAATTTATGTTCATGGCTATCGGCGTTTCTATATCAGTGCCGGCAACATTCTGATCCACAAGATCATATATTCCTGCACTGTCCGCCTATTAAATCTCTCTGGCAGGAGATGTCCATATGTTTGTAGGGCCAATGTCTCGACACTCAACGATTTATACACATTTACTTTGTTGGTGGCTTGTTGCTTCTGCTACCACTATGAGGGGTCAATCATGAGTTATTATTCCTTCGACGGTTACTTGGGCTATTTGGAAAGAGTATGCCGCCATTAGATTTGGGGTTGAATAATTTTCTTACAGATGACTGTTTGAGAGGTTTCGCACACACATCTTTACTTGGTGTGCTACCACATAGGGCCGTAAATTCTCGCAACCTATACCTCAGTTGATAGTTTGGCATTTCTCTCCTCAATTGCGGATGCGCCTTATTCGGGTGATACGTTAGGAGCTTCCACCGACTGGCAGGTTCAAGTCAAACATGGATGCTTCGGCCGGTCGGTTTCAAGCTGCGGTGGGGCTATTTTGTGGAATTCGGAGGAAGTTTTGTTTCGACTATCGGTTTTGCTATGCCTGCTGTTACACCTTTTAAGGCAGAACTATTCGCGTTGACATATGCATTAGTTTTTTATGTGAGGACCTACGACCGCATCATTCTTGAAATAGATTGTCGTCTGTTGCTACATCATCCGGCCAATCCGGACCGTTTTACTGGCTCTCTTCATAGGGAACTTAAACATGCCACATCCTTTATGTGTCTACATGCTTCTTTGTTGCAGTATTGCCCTTGCGAAGCAAATACTACCGCTCATAGTTTATCATGACATAGCTTTCATTCGACAGGAGTGTCCACCTACACATCTTTATATGCGCTACCTTGTGAGGTCTGTGAAGCACTTGAGCTTGATGTTACTGTCCCAAATTTGCAGTTGTGATGTTTGATGTCTCCCATTGTGTTTGCTCACTCATTTAGCGGTTGCCTGCATCGATCATTGGCGCAGACAATGTTGGTATGTCTTCTTTGCTTCTGCTTTAGCTGTTGTGGCCAATTCTTTCGCTCATGCTATTTCTTTCCTTTATTTTTGGTGTTTGCGGGCCTACGGCTATTTTCTTTCTACTGTTGCCTGTGTTCAGCTTGAATACAGGCCCGTCGGTATGATTATGGCTTACATTTTATTGCTTTCTCAACTTATATATTAGACGTGTTTAACCATTAATTTTCTATGGCATATACGAGCGGCATCCTCTACACGGCAACATCCACTGTCAAAGTTTTACGGTTGTTTCTTCCTTCAGTTGCTTGTATTCTTCTTGAAAAACCAGGCAATTTCGCCATGGGCATTGCACGACTCTTCCTGCATAGTGGTTTTGCACATACAGCGGTTGGCCTCTGCCGGATGTTTGCGAAATGTCAATTGGGCGCAACTTACATCACACATTTATTTTGTTTCGTATCGTTTTTGTAATTTTTACGTTTGCACTTGTTGTTTCACTTCAGTTATTATGGAGGTTCATGTATTCATCTCATGCATTTTTTTGTGGGAGTCTCCCACATTATACGTAATCACGGTATTCCTCCGCCACAAGTGAGAATTATTATTATTAAAAAAATTCAGACGGTACCGCCTGTCCTTCTATTAAACAAATGCATACATGGCGATACACATAAAAATACATATATTTATACAATCAAACATATATATGCATGATCCTTGAATTTATACAAAAATATGCATATATAATTTACAAAAACATAATAAGTATAGGTAGGGTACTTACATTTTCTTTTTCTTTTTCTTCTTTCTCCTCCGTTCCTCCCTCTCCTCCTCTCCTTCCTCACTCATAGCAGCCTCCTCTTTTTTTCCTTTTGATTCTCCTTTGGCCGGTTGAAATTAGATAGGAAAAGAATGGGTTGATTTGTTTAAGTCAGAGGGAATTAAGAGTAGGATGGAGGAGTTATGGGTAGTATATTAAAATAATGTGATGAGGTATTGGTAGTATAATGAATTAAAGGGTTGGGGTTATGGGATATATATAAAAAATGTTAGGAGGTATGGGAGAAGTAGGGAGGAATGGGGAGAGTTATGGGGTGTGGGGTTATGGGAGGTATGTGTAGGATTATTTTATTTATAATATTATTATTTTTATTTTTATTACTTATTTTTTGATGGACATAACAAAAATATTTTCATAATCGATAATAGACTCTGTCGCTAATTTACCACAATACTACAACAACAACAACAACAACATTACTCCATTGCCTTAGAGGCCCCGGTATGGGAGGTCAGATGTACGTAATCATACCCATGTGTTAGAAACACACAGAGGTTGTTTCCCGATGACTCATAGTAAAAATTGTGTCAAACTGTGTCGATCATCTGCTACTTAACAATATAAGAAACGCAACCAATTTAGTGAATTATTTTGTTTTATTCCATCATATTCCAAATATATTATTTGGAATATTGCCTGTTCTTTAATGAGTATATTAGTCAATTAATTAATACTCCACTTGTCCTTAATATTGTTGTAATTCATTTGGAATGGACCATACTCTTCAGAAGGCAAGGAAT
>AP025062.1:20768258-20874756 GCA_036186865.1 Eustoma russellianum | reverse complement strand
TCACTCATAGCAGCCTCCTCTTTTTTTCCTTTTGATTCTCCTTTGGCCGGTTGAAATTAGATAGGAAAAGAATGGGTTGATTTGTTTAAGTCAGAGGGAATTAAGAGTAGGATGGAGGAGTTATGGGTAGTATATTAAAATAATGTGATGAGGTATTGGTAGTATAATGAATTAAAGGGTTGGGGTTATGGGATATATATAAAAAATGTTAGGAGGTATGGGAGAAGTAGGGAGGAATGGGGAGTTATGGGGTGTGGGGTTATGGGAGGTATGTGTAGGATTATTTTATTTATAATATTATTATTTTTATTTTTATTACTTATTTTTTGATGGACATAACAAAAATTATTTTCATAATCGATAATAGACTCTGTCGCTAATTTACCACAATACTACAACAACAACAACAACAACATTACTCCATTGCCTTAGAGGCCCCGGTATGGGAGGTCAGATGTACGTAATCATACCCATGTGTTAGAAACACACAGAGGTTGTTTCCCGATGACTCATAGTAAAAATTGTGTCAAACTGTGTCGATCATCTGCTACTTAACAATATAAGAAACGCAACCAATTTAGTGAATTATTTTGTTTTATTCCATCATATTCCAAATATATTATTTGGAATATTGCCTGTTCTTTAATGAGTATATTAGTCAATTAATTAATACTCCACTTGTCCTTAATATTGTTGTAATTCATTTGGAATGGACCATACTCTTCAGAAGGCAAGGAATTCATGATGAACTGCACCAAAAAGTACTCATCCATGTTCATCCCCAAATTCTTTAGTTTTGCTGCCAAAATTTTCATTTCAATAATGTGCACTTGCATAGTACATGAGCCGTCATACTTCATAATAGTCAAACTACTCATTAATGTACCGGCACGCGACTTGTCAGCACTTTGAGAATATTTTTCCACATTCGCCATAAATTCCTTAGCTCTTTTGTTTTAGGAAGAGTAGACTTAATGTTGCTTGCAACCGCCATTCGCATAAAGATCAAACTCAGCAAGTTTAATCTTTTCCATGCTCTATAATGGTACTTATCATCATCACTGCTCTCATCAGCGATGTCAAATGGTTTCTCCTCTTCGAGTGGCATATCCAAGTCCAATACACCTAAGTGGAACCGGATTTGTTTACTCCATTCCAAAAAATTCAAATCGTTGAATAACGGAGTGGATGCAGCATGTGAAAGCAACGAAATAGAAGTAGGTACTGAAGGTAATGGATCACATAAATTCAGATCCTACACTAATGGAGGCTGACATAAAATGCACATCAAAACTCTCCTTTGGGAGATATTAAGATATGCAACTATAATAGACTCTAATTTTGTAAAAATATGCTACTTAGATTTATATGCTATCTTTGGACATGAAAATAAACTAAATAACATATACACCAACCAACGCATTTATCATACAACATATAATCAACCTTAGGGCGATTACGTAATTGTTCTATAATAAGTTAAACACATATCTATAATGTCATTCTTTACAATTCTATAAATTTAACTTTATCATACTATGTAACTTGATCACTTTGGTGACTAACAAATCATATAACATGATAAAACTCTTTATATATCATCAACAAAAGATGAAATCATAATAAAAGTGTGAAGTGAACCGATTCTGCAATGCCCAGAAAAGATCACAATTATTTTTCTAGACAGTATTACCATTCCACGTAAAATCCCAGGCTGGACGGTAAGGTCACAAACGGTCCCGCGTAAATACCGATTTTTTAGACAGAAATTATGTGCACGGTGTATTTATCACAACTTCATCATATCAATAATTCACTTTTTGCATTTTCCACAAACTTTAATATGTCATCAACAAAAGTGCTCGAAATAATACCTTTCGAATGACAAATGAAATTCAACAATAAAGTGAACAGGCTAAATTCATCTAGCCAAAATCTCCAAATACAAATAAGGCTCAATACATTAACAACATAAATAGCACACTATTGAAGGAATTCCTTCAAATCAAACACATAAATAGCACAATAATAATAAAAGAGACCGTTCCAAATCAAACAAGGACATCAGTTTGGATTATCACCCCCACCAGAAAATGATCCATGCCACGTAAAAGGACTCGGCCGAAACTTTAAAGGATATAATTCAAGGCAAATGAATCAATTTAGACTTTGTGATCTGAAAAAGACGATGAACCAACCAGTAACCAATGAATAGGCTTAACAGGAGGCCAACGACAAGCGGCATGTATTTCAATACAATGTTTCTCCGTCATCAAATACGATACAAACGTGCACTACTCCTTTAGTCGACATACACGTGCACTACTCAGGTTTTGAAACTACCTGCTACTAATCCAATTATGCGATTGTCATCTACAGCCAGGGTATTCAACTTACCATAATATTAAGCAAGTTAAAATATCGACTTGCCAAAAAAAAACTCTCAGTTAACGTTTCCAAAACCACCTCATACTCCTAAATGTATCCGCTTTATGGTTCCAAAACATAACATCAACTAGGAATCCTATTAAGAACAATACAAAGATAACTTATCTGATTAAAGATATTTCTCGTCTTTCATAGATTTCTTTGCTCATTATTTGCATTTGTCGAGATTGAAGGGATAAATGTGTTGGAGAAAATGGAAAGAAATTGAATTTCGACCAAGTTACAAACTGCGGCTAGCAACGTACTTTGATCTGAGTTATTATTAGTTTCATTAATGATGAGTAGAAACTAATGAGTTTTTAATTATATAGGTGATGAGTAGATAATTTTAGGCTTTTGAATCACTCAATTCTGACACCAAGTGAATGAGAAATTAATGCTCAAATTAATGAGAAATCAATTCTGCCAACCTGATGGGCTCAGGTTGCGGACTTAGCTGTGGGCCTGATGGGCTCAGGCTGCAGACCGGGCTGCGGGCTGCAGACTGCAGGCCGGGTCCTCCAGCAGCGGGTCGGATCTTATCAGCTGGGATGGAGTTTGTTTGAGTTTAAACTTTTCCAGGTTGTTAAGATAGGCTAAGTTTAAATTTTAAAAAGTTGTTGAGCTTTAACCGTGCCGAGCTGACATAAAGTTGTTATGATCTGACGGCTAAGATTAAGCAGTTATTTGATTCGACGGCTGAGGGCAGACCTGATGTAGTTATCTGATCCAACAGTTCAGGCCGATCAGGTATCTGATCCTACGAATGTGGTTGAACTGACCGTAACATACTAACCTCAGAATTTTCCTATAAATAGTGGCCAAGCATACCTCTGTGGTCATTCGGTAAAAATCCAAAGTCTTTCTTTCTCTACAATCTCTCTCCCTGCATAATCATCCTCCCGCAAATAAAAAACACTCTGCATTTCCAGTCATCCGAGAATTCAGGACAACTTACGGGTTCGTTGAGTTCATAAACTGCAGTGCCACTCGTCTGAACTGACTCTGTTGCATCTGGGAGACAATTGCTCCATCTGGTTGGGCACAATAACCGGAGCAATACGTCTTAAGGACAGAGTCCCAGACTCACCTCGGATCTCTACTCAGCTGAGCTGTTGAGGTTACTGCTGAGTTGAGCTCAGCTGTGTGCTGTGCTCAGCTGATCGAGGGAGAGCATAGCATTATTGTTGTACAGTGTTGCTGAGCTGAGCTTTGTTGTGTCCTGAGCTCTGCTGTTTGGCTGAGAGCATTCATTGTTCTACAGCAGTGTTGTGCTAAGCTCTGCTGGTGTGCTGAGCTTGGCTGAAGCGCCTGAAAGCACAATAGTTATTCTGTTACATTGAGGTGCCAAGGTATGTAGGTCGGCCATCAATCTAGAACGCAAATACGATTGTGCTGACTGGACTGATCTGATCTAACTGATCAATCTGATTTTAGTTCAGCTCAGCTGAAAGGCTGATAGCACAGAAGAATTGTTCTGAAGTGCTATTGTGTTGAGATCGGTAGGTCAACTGATTGTCTAGAACGTAAACTCAATTGTGCTAGCTGGACTATCTTGACCTGGCAGATCTGTACGACCTTCAGTTTAGCTGGGCAGGTCGACCGGTGCTTCATTTCATCATCAAACTGTACATAAGTCAATTTTGTCTGACTTGAATTATTCCCAACATTCTTAAGACGTATTGTATATTGATTCTGTACTGATTCTCGTTTGTTTCTGACGTTTTACAGAAACTTAATTGGAGAACGCTAGCTCAAGCTCGGTTTAAGGCGCAGACGTATAGAGTGCTGTTCTATGGCATTAAATGCTGGGGTGCTGATGCCTGCTGCTCCTACACATGTCCTGCGGTGGCCTAAGTGGAGAAAACGGAAAAGTTTAGTGGGAGCTTCTTCAAGCGATGGCAGAAGAAGATGTTGTTCTTCCTGACTACCATGGGGCTGGCCACGCTATATATATATATATATATATATATATATATATATATATATATATAAGGCGGAATTTTATTAATGTGTAAATGCCTCACTTATGGCGGAGGTAACTGTAATACAACATTGTATATCATACGAAAACAAATAATGTAATGACGTGATGATATTTGTTCTCCAATCATATATGATATGCCACATTAAAACCTTGCCAAGTAAAACCACCCTTGTGGATAAAACCTTGGCAAAGGAAAAAGCGTACATATTTATGTGATCGGAGGGTAAGCATGTAAGTACAGACACTGAATTAAATGACATCCAAAAGTATTTGATGTGGTGGCCGAAGATGCACTTGTGCAGCAGAGAGAGCAGCATGTAGCAGCATATGAAGGTGGCTTTGTTAGGAGGCATGAATGGACAACAGTTGTGATGTTGTGTAGAATCCAGCAACGAAGCTAAGCAAATCAACATAATTGATAGTCCTCGACAGAAAACAGGTAAAGAGGAATTAGTCTCCATAGATAGGGAAAAGAGTAGATAGAGCGTTATGTAATTCCAAAAGCATACCAATGTTGCTCGTAGTCCATAGACTGCGGGGAACCAAATAAATTGAATGTATGGTATGTGATAATGATGGCAGGGTAGAAGGCATACCAGTGTTGGCTGCATGTGAATAATGCAGGCAACCATACAAAGAAATTGCCCATATATGTTATGTTCTGAGCGCATGTATGACACCATCTGTGTGATAGAATCCACGAGCCGAATGTGGTAGTTGACTCGCCAATGTGAAAAGACGAGTAATTAGGTGCATACGAGCATGTTGAACACAAATAGTGTGCTACCATGTTAATCTCTCGAGGGATGTGATGTAGCGTACTTCCGGTGAGGGTCAAAAGTTGAGTGAGTCGGGCGTATTCTGGCAATTCCTGAAGACTGATATTAGGCAACTGTGTTAGTTGCTTGCAGTCTGTCTCAATAATGAGATGTCGATGAAGCAGTCCAAAGAACAATAAACTGTAGATAACAGCTTGCATCTCTACGCGTAGTGGTGATAATATGGGCAGTCGAAAAGAAATGGCATCTATTATCTGGCCGTGAGAGTCTCGCAGAATTGAACCTGCGGAAGCATGTGTTTGACCAGCAGAAGCATCCACGTTAAGTTTTAATTTGCCAGGTGGTGGGAGTTCCCACTTCAACGGGAGGATATGCTTTGGGCGAAGGCAAGGGGAGAAGCCAGCATCAATGAGAGATGGCACGTATTGTGCCAAAGACGTGCCAGAAAGAGATGTGGCCCAATCAAAGCATGTCTGTCTAGCTAAATGAAAAATTCCTGTCACTGGCAAATCTGCGTCACCGTAGAAGTGATTCGTATAGGTTCTCCAAATAGCCTAGCACAGCATTATGGGACCATTTACTCGGAAGTTCCCTTTTAGGGATTTGACAGAAGAAGATATCCACCATTGGAGCAAGTACTGGCGTATGTTTGCAACTTGAGGTAGCGGACCATTGAGTACAAAGGAAAGTTGCAACCAAGCCGGCTTGACGTGAGGGCAAAGAAGAAACACATGAACAAGAGTTGCGGAAGCACGTCGACATAAAGGACATATTGTAGGACAGCTGCAAGAAAAATGTTTTAGGTTGTCCTCCATTGGCAATGATGAATGTAGCAGCCTTCATATAAACATGCTAACAGTTGTAGGAACACCCCGCCACCAGATAAACTTGTGGGAGAACAGCTGAGCACGATGTGGTCGGATATCCTCATATGCTTGTCGTAGCAAGAATTGACCTGAAGAGCTTGAGCACCATACTGGATTGGGGTGATTTGATGTGAGCTGCAGACATAGAGAATGTATAGAACATATTCTTTTCCAGCTAGGAGAATCATAAATACGTGGTGTGTAATCCATCCGAGGTCCGTAACGTGCACGCATATATGTCGTCTATATGTCGTCCATAAGGATATGTGGGTATGGTAAGACCACCATAGCTTGCAGTCATAAGCGCGTTGTATAGATAAGAGATTACAGACTCCCCATCCACCCTCCATTTCCGGATAGCATATGTTATCTAATGAAGTCCAGTGGTGTTTATCGCCCCATAGAAACGATGATATTTTCCTGTTAAGGGCGTGAATAACACTCTTGGGGAGGCGAGATGCTGCTAATAGGTGAAGTGGAATAGCCGTTAAGACTGATTTTAGCGATGTGAGTCGACTTCCTGGTGACAACAAGCGACTAGCCCAGCCCGTTAGCTTTGCGTCAAAGTGTTGCAAAAGAGATGTGCAGTAAGAAGCTCTATTGATCCCACGATAGAGGTAAGAGCCCAAGTATTTAATGGGTAGCGTAGATGGTTGCATAGCCAAGACATGAGCAACATTTTGTAGTTGGCTGGATGTCGTATAAGAACTCATAACAAACTGACTTTTAGAATAGTTTACCAATTGTCCGGATGCCTGCTGATAATCTTGTAAGAAAGACTGGAACTTTGTCAAATTTTGTGTAGACGCATTTAGAAAGATCAACAAATCATCTGCATAGGCTAGGTGTGATATTGGTGCAACGCGGCCCGTTGCAAATCCTCGAATATGTTGAGACGCATATAATCTATTTAAACCACGACTGAAACCTTCAGAACAGAGGATAAATAAAAGCAGAGATAATGGATCACCTTGTTTGACGCCACGTGAGGGTGAGAAAAAACCATAAGTTGCCCCATTGACAGCTATAGAGAGCTTGGAAAGACTCATGTTGTTCAGGACAATGCGTATGAATCGAGGAGCAAATCCAAATTTGAGCATTATGGCCTGTAAATATGACCAATTGACACGATCAAAGGCTTTGGCCATGTCGAGCTTGATCATTATATTACCGGCATGGACCTTCCGATCAAGTAAATGTGTCATCTCGTTTTCCATGATGACATGCTCGCTAATATCATGTCCTTTTAAGAAACCAATTTGTTCCTGTGATATGATGTTGGGAAGCAAAGTATTCATTCGCGTAGCTATGATTCGTGTGGTTACTTTGCTAATAAAATTGGAAAGACAAATAGGCCGGAAATCCGCATAGGTGAGTGGCCGCGTCTTTTTTGGAATCAACGTTATAAGAGATGCTATCATAGCATGTGGAGGAGGAACGCCGAGGAAAAATTCTTGGACTACAAGGATGACATCAAGATGAATAATATCCCAGCATGTTCGATAAAACTGTCCATTGTAACCGTCTGGGCCTGCAGCACTGGTCGGACTTAAACTCCATACTGCTGCTTTAATTTCTGCTGCATCTGGAATAGCCATCAGTGTATCATTATTATCTTGCGTGAGAAAATCAGCAACTCCTGTTACGTGTTAGGTCCGAAATACACTCTAGAGGGGGGTGAATAGAGTGTTTGGCTCTTTTTGCGGAATTTTCTCCTTTGTCTAGACTCAAAAAGGATATTCAAAATCAGAGTAAGAATGGAGATGAGAAGTAGTGAATGAGTACACCGGATATAGAGTGGTTCGAATCGTAAATGATTCTACTCCACTACTACTTTGTTTCCAAAGTGGATTTTCAACAACTACTCTTCTTATTATGAACAATAAGAACAACCACAGCAACACTTACACTAACACTTTAGTGTAAGCCACAACAACAGCAACTTCTTGCACAACACACTTGTGCAACCACAGCAACTACAACTATTAGCAAGAACAACTTCTTGCTTACTCACAACTTCAACAAAAGTTCCCTCAAGAACTTCTCACAGTGGGTTGAAGAAATATGGTAAGGATCACACTTTCTCTCAAGTGTAAGCACAAGCAAGAGATCAAATATTTATGGTTCCTCTTGTGCTTGACTCTTTTTCTCTCAATATACAATAATGAAGATCAAAGAAAAGCTAGACAAGCTTTAAACAAATTTACAAGTATGAGAGAAATATACAACAATGGTAAATGAAGCTAGATGATGTTGAAAGTGTGTTTTTGCTTCATCCAAGCCTCCTCTATTTATAGATAAAGTTCACCACGTTTTTGAGGCTCTCCACCAAGTCTTCATCTTCAAAAATGTCAAGATAATGCCCAAATAGTCTCTAGCCACCCTATAGAGTGATTTGATCTTGGATAGCTACCCTAGAGAATCTTAGACATGTATACAATAGTCAAGGAAGCATGTAATAGGTTGGGTTAAAGTCCACAAGAAGTTTGAAGAAGATTTGAAAGAGAAAACCTTAAAAATCTGCCTTGGATTTTGTTCTAACGTTTAGAAAATTCGAATTCTGGAGGACATCGATCGATCGAAGTCCCTGGAAGGGAGAGATCGATATCCTCAGATCCTACACCGATCGATCGATGTCCTGGGAGGGAGAGATCGATGTCCTCAGATCTCACATCGATCGATCGATGTCCTGGGAGGGAGAGATCGATGTCCTCAGATCTCACATCGATCGATCGATGTCAGTGACATCGATCGATCGATGTCTCCTCCTTGAGAGATCGATGTCCCAGTTGAGTTCCAATCTCAACCATCTTTGGAAATGTGTTTTCCCATCATGCATCAAATATAAATTTAACTTATTCAAAACATCTTTTCATCATCAAAACGTTTTACAACTTAACAATCTCCCCCTTTTTGATGATTTCAAAACCATAATTCAAAAGATGTTTTTACTTGATACTTTTTCAACTAAACTTGATATTTTACAGCTCCCCCTTAGTTCATGCTCCCCCTCAACCTATGCGTCATGTTTCATATGTAAGGTATATCAAAGAACTTCATGTCATGCTATACCAGATTCATCTTATCAAGCTAAGTTATGTGATGAAAAAAAATACCCAATATAAGTCTAGCCATTTGGATATCCATGCTTAACCAAACCATGCCAATATGTGGATATCCATGCTTAACCAAACCATGCCAACATGTTCAACCAATTTTGCCAAAATATGCCATACATATGTTAATGCCCAATCATGCTTGCCAACAAAACATTATGCCGACAATATCAAACCATCAAAAAATTATCAACTAGCATGCCAATATATCTTTAACTAATATGCCAAAATCTTGCCAAAACCATATCATGCTAAAACCATACTAAGTCATTATCAACTAGCATGCCAAACTAATATGCCAAAACCATACCAAGCCATTATCAACTAGCATGCCAAACTAATATGCCAAAATCTTGCCAAAACCATACCAAGCCATTATCATATCATGCTAAAACCATACCAAGCCATTATCAACTAGCATGCCAAACTAATATGCCAAAATCTTGCCAACATACCAAGCCATTATCAACGCCTTCTTCTCCCCCTTTTTGAAAGCATCAAAAACTGAGAGATATCAAAACGAGAAGATAAATACCATTAAGAAATGTCAAGTGTTAAGATACAAACGTAAACTCAAACTTTGCAAAATACATATAACTACTAGGGAATGGGGAATCATAAAAGAACTACTCCTCATCGGAGGAAAAACACAATCCAGAGAGAGCCGTTTTGAGCTTTTCTTTCAACTTTTGATATTTCATCTTCTGCACGGCTAACTCTGTTTTCATTTCTGCAACTTGAGTGTTGACCTTTGTCTCTATGGAGTTTATACGTTCCTGAAAATTCTTATACTCCTTTTGTAGGTCATCAATACGGCTTGCTTCTGTGGCCAAGTCTTCTCCCCATTGACCAAGGGTATGACGAACGTCGGCAATTTCGGCCTCTGCGTCAAACTCATCATCAGAATCACTTTCTGCCGCCATTGGGGCTTTTCCTTTGGCCTTTTGGGATGTGGATGTTTGTTGTGGGGGTGGTTGTGGTGATGGATGAGAAGAGGTTTCCATGGGAGGTTCGGTAGAGGATGGTGGAGGAATAGGATCTTCATGTTCTTCTTCTTCTTCTTCTTCTTGTTGTTGTCCACCCCGTTTTTGAGCCTCTTTCCGTGATTTGTGGATTTGTTGAATGTTAGCTTTTGTATAGTAATCTTTGTTGGTGATTTGATCCGTGAAATCATCATTCAACTCCACGTTTGCCTTTTTAAGCAATCTATATATGAGATTGCTATAGGGAAGCGCTTTTGATTTCTTGGTGGCGGCTTCCAACATATTGGCAAACACAATCTCCCCAAAATTTAAGGGCTCCTTCATAGCAATACGATACGCAACGTAAAAATCTAAATTGCTCGGGAGTTTTGCCGATTTTCCATTGATACAAAAAGTGACAATGTCAAGTAAAACTCTATATACCAAAGGCATGTCGTTTGTATTCTTGGTGGGGTGAAAGCCAAGAAAATATTTAACCTCATTTTCAGAAATTTGATACTTGAAGGAATCCCATTTCCATGGATCAAAGTCGTTCAACCCCTCATCCGGAACCTCAAGCAATTCGTTGAATGTTTTAGATGTAAACATCAACAAGTTCCCTTCTACTATTGTATTCAATGCATAAGGCTCCCCATGTTTATAATCTACCCACATATTTGCATAAAACATTCTAGTATACCGGATAGACATGGTGGTCATCTATGAGACCTCCCAGACAGGTCTCCATTTTTGAACATCAAACCAATCAATAATTGGTTTTAATTCTTCACTGCTCAAAATATCTTCAATTTTGAGCAATTTTAATGGAATGGTTGCCCTCTTTTTGCGCTCCCATTCAATGAAAACCATTTGAGCTCTAAGATTGATATAGGCAAATTTACCTGTACCAGTTGGCTCTTTCAAAGCATCTTTGTATTCTGAGGACTTGAGCCAAGGAAAGTTGTTGATGGTTAGCTTGCTTCTTGTTTCAGTCAACATTGTGCTATGAGATGGAGTGGCCTTCTTCCTCAATCCTTGTGTCCTAGACCCCGTTGGCACTTGAGGATTTGATTGGGGTGGCGTAACTTCTTCTTCCTCAGAGGTTTGTTGCCTTTTTGCAGTTTGTTTCATTCTTGGTGCCATTTTTGAGTTAGGGTTCGGATGTGGAAGGAAAATATATGGAATGATGAGATTCAGCAGTGAAAATGAGAGATTATGAAAAGAAATTTATATTTAGAGATGGATTTTGGATGTTGGTGAAGAGAATTTTTCGTTTCTGCAGAAAGGGGGTTAGGGTTCGTGTTTGGGAAATATGAAAGTGAAAGAGGAGAAAAAGGATTGCAGGTTTAATACCCCTGTCTGCGCAGACATCGATCGATCGATGTCTGGGACTTCGATCGATCGATGTCCTGGACATAGATCGATCGATGTCTTTATTTACAGCAGTCTCTGAGACTGCAGCATAGATTGATCAATGTATGCAGGAATCTATATTTTTGATCCTTCTATCCTTGGTTTATCATCCCTAATCTTGTTCTAATTGATTCGAATGTCTCGGTG
Organism: Eustoma russellianum; assembly: GCA_036186865.1. NCBI lineage: Eukaryota > Viridiplantae > Streptophyta > Magnoliopsida > Gentianales > Gentianaceae > Eustoma > Eustoma russellianum. The sequence goes on along the minus strand of AP025062.1, from coordinate 20,863,059 downwards.
GGAAGGGATTTGGTAAAGATATCAGCCAATTGGTCATTTGTTGGAACCAACTCAATGCTTACCAATCCTTTTTGGATGCAATCTCTTATGAAGTGATGCCTTACTTCAATGTGTTTTGTTCTACTATGATGAACCGGGTTTTGTGTTATACTTATGGCTGAGGTATTATCACATAGGATGGGAACTTTATCAAACTTAACATTGTAATCATTCAATGTGTTTGTCATCCAAAGTAGTTGTGCACAACATGAAGCGGCCGATATATATTCGGATTCCGCCGTTGAAAGTGACACACTATTTTATTTCTTGGAAAACCAAGAAACTAAGCAATCTCCAAGTAATTGACATGTCCCGGAGGTGCTTTTCCTATCAACAAGGTTTCCAGCATAGTCGGAGTCACTATACCCACTTAAATCAAAACATCCATTTTTGGGATAAAACAACCCAAAGTTCAAAGTTCCTTTTAAATACCTAAAGATACGTTTAATAGCAATTAAATGTGATTCCTTAGGTATACTTTGAAATCTAGCACATAAGCACACAGCATGCAAAATATCCGGTCTACTAGCGGTTAAGTAAAGTAAACTACCAATCATACACCTATATTTGGTTACCTCAACCGGCTTTCCTTTTTCGTCTTTGTCAAGCTTTGTACTTGTGCTCATCGGAGTGCTCACACTTCTTCCATCCTCGAATTTGTACTTCTTGAGCAAATCCTTTGTGTACTTTGTTTGAGATATGTACACTCCATCTTGAGTTTGCTTGATTTGTAGACCAAGAAAGTAGTTGAGTTCACCCATCATGCTCATTTCAAATTCTCCTTCCATCAATTTTGCAAAATGCTCACAAAGAGAGTCATCAGTAGCACCAAATATGATATCATCAACATAAATTTGAACAAGCAATTGATGGTTTCCTTGTTCTTTGATAAAAAGAGTAGTGTGGACTTTTCCTCTTGAAAACTCGTTTTCAAGTAGGAAGTTACTTAATCTATCATACCAAGCCCTAGGAGCTTGTTTAAGTCCATAAAGGGCCTTTTTGAGTCTAAAAACATGATTTGGATAATCATGACTTTTAAACCCCGGAGGTTGAGCTGCATAGACCTCTTCTTGAATTATTCCATTCAAGAATGCGGATTTCACATCCATTTGATATAGTTTGAAATCCTTATAGCATGCATATGCTAATAACATCCTAATAGCTTCTGACCTAGCTACGGGGGCAAAAGTCTCATCATAGTCTATGCCTTCCTCTTGCCTATAGCCTTGGGCTACTAACCTAGTTTTGTTTCTAGTGATGTTTCCTTTATCATCCATTTTGTTTCTAAATACCCATTTAGTGTCAATTACGGGATGATCACTGGGTTTAGCAACTAATTCCCAAACATCACTTCTTTCAAATTGATTTAATTCTTCTTGCATAGCTAATACCCAATCTTCATCGTTTATTGCTTCCTTTATATTTTTAGGTTCAACTTGTGAAATAAAGGCATTTTCATTGAATTTTCTCCCAGTCATTATGCCTTGGCTAGTTTCACCTAGTATCAACTCTTTAGGATGATCTTTTTTATACTTATATGAATCCGGTAAATTTGAGGTATTCCCTCCTACTTCTTCATCTTCCACCTTAGGTTCAAGAGGATCAATCCTAAGGTCAATAACGATATTACCTTTTGGATTCTCAAATTTCTCTATGTGACTTACTTCAATTATTTCTTCATCATCATCATCTTCATTAATGTTTGATTTATCCTCAGTGAGTTCACTAAACTTGACATGGATTGATTCTTCAACTTTCATGCTTCTTTTATTGTATACTCTAAATGCCTTACTATTTTGAGCATAACCCATAAGGATTCCTTCATCCGCTTTGAAGTCGAGTTTATCCAAGTTGTCTTTGGTGTTAAGTATAAAACACTTACAACCAAAAACCTTGAAATAACCAATATTTGGTACTCGACCTTTCCAAAGCTATAAGGAGTCTTTTTGAGAAATGGTCTCAAATAAACTCTATTGATCACATGACAAGCGGTATTTACCGCTTCGGCCCAAAAATATTTGGGTAGCTCAAATTCGTTTAGCATGGCTCTACTCATTTCTTGAAGTGTTCTATTTTTCCTTTCCGCAACACCATTTTGTTGAGGAGTTCTTGGAGCTGAAAAATTGTGTCCATACCCTTTGGATACACAAAATTCTTGAAATTTTCCATCAAACTCACCACCTCTATCACTTCTAATTTCCTTAATTGTGTCTTCTCTTTGATTTTCTAATCTCTTACAAAGCTTTACAAATCCTTGACATGCATCATTCTTTTTAGCTAAGAACATTACCCAAGTGTACCTAGAATAGTCATCTACCACCACAAAGGTGTAATGTTTTCCACTTAGACTTGCTGTACCAATATCCCCATACAAATCCATATGAAGCAATTGTAGAGGTTTGGTGGTGGAGATTTCACTTTTGGGCTTGAAACTTGTTTTAACAAGCTTTGCCTTCTGATAAGTGTCACATAAGCCATGGTTTTCGAAATTTAATTTTGGAAGACCTTGGACTTTTTCATTTTTGCAAATCTCTTTGAAATTCTTAAAACTAATGTGTCCAAGTCGTCTATGTCATAGTTGAGTCAAATCATTTTTGGCAACTAGGCAAGAAACATTTTGTGATATCAAATCATGTGTGCTAAATTTGTAAACATCATTTTTACGAATAGCTTCGAAAACAATCTTATCGTTCTTTTTCACAACATATTTTCTTTTCACAAACTCAATTTGAAAATTAGCATCACATAGTTGGCTAACACTTATCAAATTGTACTTAAGCCCTTCTACATATAGTACATTATTAATAGTAAAGGAAGAATTATCAATTTCTCCATGTCCAAGGATTTTGGCTCTCCCATTGCCAAAATGCACCGTTCCACCATCTTGGAGCTTGAGCTTGGTGAACAACGTCTTGTCTCCGGTCATGTGAGTTGAGCATCCGCTGTCCATAAGCCATTTGGTTCCTTTTTCTTTGGCTACTCCATTTATCTTGAGAGCCTACAAAACCAAAAGATGTATGCATTGGTACCCTTTGATGGTTGGGTCCTTTAGGGTTAGTTTTTCGACCCTTAGGCTTCCAAACATATGTGCTCTCAAATCGAGCTCTACATGCTTTCTTTACATGTCCTAGTTTGTTGCAATAAAAACAAGTAGGTACAAGCTTTGGTTTAGAAGTTGATAAATTTTGTTGTGTTTTTCGATTGTTTGCCTTTTTCTTTAAGGACTTAGGTTTAATAGAGGAAGATGATGAGTTAAATCCTAAACCGGATTTATCATTTCCAATTCTTTGATTTCCAAGTAGTATGTCTAAGTTGTTTTTGCCATTTGTTAGTCTTTGTAAGTCTAACTTTAGTTTCTCACATTCCTTTCTAATTTCTTCATTTTCAAGAGCTACGGTTTTATGCATGGTAAGTATGATATCATGCTCTTGAAACATCAAAATATTTTTGTCATGCAAGCTCTTATTTTCTAAAATACATTTCTTGAATTCTTTCTTTAAATGCTTATATTTCAAATTTAATTTTTCAAAGTCATCTTGCAAATCTCCTATTTCATCATGCAAATTTGAAGGGTTAGAATTTACCTCAAGGTCATCTTCAATTGCCATAAGACAAGTATGTTGAAACTTTGGATTGTCAACCATTGCCACAAGTCCAACACCTTGATCTTCACTCTCTTCTCTTTCCGATTCCGAAAGAAGATCATCCCACGTGGTTACCTCCGCATTGAGGGCTTTCTTCTTTTGAGGAAAAACCTTCTTCTATTGTTTTTGCGGCTCTTTTACGTGGCAATCGGCAATGAAGTGACCGGGTCGACCACATCTATAGCAATTTTCACTTGCTTCCTTTTCTTTAGATGGTTTCTTGAAAAACTTTCTTGCTTGAGCTTTGTTTCTAGTTGCCATTCTTCTAAATTTTCTTACTAGAAGGGCAACTTCCTCATCCGATTCATCGGACTCAACCACCAATCCTTTGTGTGATGTTTGTGTAGACTTGATGGGATTCATCCTATTTTGCTCATCAATAAGAATTTCATGAGTAAGAAGATTACCGGATATCTCATCAAGGGTAAGAGTCTTGAGATTCTTTGATTCGGTGATGGCGGTGACTTTGGGTGTCCATTCTCTTGGCAAAGAGTTGAGGAGTTTTGAGACAAGATCTTCATTTGAGATTTTCTTGTCAACCATGGAGAGTTGATTCACTATTCGTGTGAATCGATCGATTGTCTCCTCAATCTTCTCACTGCTTTTCATTCCGAACATCTCATACTCCTTCATGAGCATGAGCCTTTTGGCCATTCTTACTTGCTCAGTTCCTTCATGTATCATCTCAAGCCTTTTCAATGCCTCATGGGCTGTTTCAAGACCTTGAAGTCTAATGAGCTCAGTGGTGGTAAGAGCACTTGAGAGAATGTCAAAAGCTTTGCCATTGATGGCGAAATTTACCTTCTCTTCGTCGGTGTAGTCATCCTCATCTTTGAACATTGATTCTCCTTTTGAGTTGGTAATCATAGGAACTTCAATTCCTTTGACAACAGCTCTCCATATATCAAATCCACAGCCTTTCAAATGATTGATCATTCGAAATTTCCATAAAGAATAGTTTTGAGCATCAAACATAGGAGCTTTAGTGTTTGATCCGGAAAATAGTGCAGTAGGCTTGGGAGATGAAGAGGTTGAGGTTGAGGTTGTCATTGCCATGATCTTTAACCTTGCTACTTGCAAAAATAGGCCAAGCAATCAAGGTTAGGCTCTGATACCAATTGTTAGGTCCGAAATACACTCTAGAGGGGGGGGGTGAATAGAGTGTTTGGCTCTTTTTGCGGAATTTTCTCCTTTGTCTAGACTCAAAAAGGATATTCAAAATCAGAGTAAGAATGGAGATGAGAAGTAGTGAATGAGTACACCGGATATAGAGTGGTTCGAATCGTAAATGATTCTACTCCACTACCACTTTGTTTCCAAAGTGGATTTTCAACAACTACTCTTCTTATTATGAACAATAAGAACAACCACAGCAACACTTACACTAACACTTTAGTGTAAGCCACAACAACAGCAACTTCTTGCACAACACACTTGTGCAACCACGGCAACTACAGCTATTAGCAAGAACAACTTCTTGCTTACTCACAACTTCAACAAAAGTTCCCTCAAGAACTTCTCACAGTGGGTTGAAGAAATATGGTAAGGATCACACTTTCTCACAAGTCTAAGCACAAGCAAGAGATCAAATATTTATGGTTCCTCTTGTGCTTGACTCTTTTTCTCTCAATATACAATAATGAAGATCAAAGAAAAGCTAGACAAGCTTTAAACAAATTTACAAGTATGAGAGAAATATACAACAATGGTAAATGAAGCTAGATGATGTTGAAAGTGTGTTTTTGATTCATCCAAGCCTCCTCTATTTATAGATGAAGTTCACCACGTTTTTGAGGCTCTCCACCAAGTCTTCATCTTCAAAAATGTCAAGATAATGCCCAAATAGTCTCTAGCCACCCTATGGAGTGATTTGATCTTGGATAGCCACCCTAGAGAATCTTAGACATGTATACAATAGTCAAGGAAGCATGTAATAGGTTGGGTTAAAGTCCACAAGAAGTTTGAAGAAGATTGGAAAGAGAAAACCTTAAAAATCTGCCTTGGATTTTGTTCTAACGTTCAGAAAATCCGAATTCTGGAGGACATCGATCGATCGAAGTCCCTGGAAGGGAGAGATCGATGTCCTCAGATCCTACATCGATCGATCGATGTCCTGGGAGGGAGAGATCGATGTCCTCAGATCTCACATCGATCGATCGATGTCCTGGGAGGGAGAGATCGATGTCCTCAGGTCTCACATCGATCGATCGATGTCAGTGACATCGATCGATCGATGTCTCCTCCTTGAGAGATCGATGTCCCAGTTGAGTTCCAATCTCAACCATCTTTGGAAATGTGTTTTCCCATCATGCATCAAATATAAATTTAACTCCTTCAAAACATCTTTTCATCATCAAAACGTTTTACAACTTAACATTACGGGTTCATGTGCAAAAGATGCTTATAAAATGAAACTGCAGCATCTCCTAGCGCTGCATTATCCTGCAATAATTCATCGGAAGAATTTCTGAGCTCCCCAATATGTTGTCGTCGATGCCTATCTTTAACGATTGCATGAAAGTAGGTTGTATTTGCCTCCCCTTCGGATATCCATTTAATTCTTGATTTTTGAGCCCAGTAAGATGTTTGTGCTTTTGTTGTCTGGATTAGTTGAGCCTGTGCTAAGGAAAGAGCGGAACGATTTGCAGGCGTGGGATCAGCATCAAATTGTCTTTCAAGTCTTTGATAATTCGCTTCTACCATTGCCACACTGTTGAAGATATTACCATATATATTTCGATTCCAACTGCGAAGGTCCTTCTTAAGCTTATTTAACTTCGAATATAATCCATGCATACCACCAGACATAGGACATTGATTCCAATGTTCTTGTACAAAATCCAAGAAATCTTAGTGTAATGCCCATGCATTGATGTAGCGAAAAGGAGTGTGATGTCTTTCGTTTAATGTTGTGCATTTAAGCAATAGCGGAGAATGATCTGATGTTGCCCGTGATAAATGTTGAACAGTCATATTGGAGAATAAGTTAGAGAATGCAACAGTGCACAAGTACCTATCCAGTCGTCGCATAATTCTGCCTTGTCCAGTGCCCCGTGTCCAAGTATATGGAGAACCTCTGAATGGAAGATCTTGTAATCCACAAACATCTACACAATGTTTAAAATCTTCCAAAAGACGAAGAGGAGGAGAGGAGCGACCTTTATGTTCATCAAGGGAAAGAAAGGTGTTGAAATCACCACTTAGTATCCATGGCACTATATTATTCCGAGAAAACTGGATCAGAGACTCCCATAAATGCCTACGTTATGAAATAGTATGTTTTCCATATGCTACCGACCATGCAAATGTCTGTTGCGTTGGAATGTGAACAAATGATAGATGTTGTGGCCCATGTTGCACATCAATAAAACGCAATAGGGAAGCAGCCTAGAATATCCAAATATTACCTTGGCATGTTTCTAAAGCATTGGAAAAATCTTGCTTCAGCAGATAAGAAGTAAGTTTTGAAGGGCGTTGTTTTGGCTCAATGATTATCAGAATGTCTAACTGTGACTGACGTAACAAAGTTATTAGTCGTTGTAAAGATGTTCTAATGCCTCCTACATTCCATGTTAGAGCATTCATGACGATGTTTGTGAAGGATTGGAACTCATACGTGATGCACTTCGAGTAGTAACTGTGGAAGGAGGTCTCGGCGGTAATTCATGCTTAAGCCGCCGTCTGCGTCTTGGTGCCACTGGAATAAATCCATCAACATCTGGTGCTGTACCACCAAAGCATTGTCTAGTGGAGAGACGCCTATTAATTTCATCTAATGCTTCTGTCATTTGCCGTTGAAATTGGGTACGTGATTCCGTATCAATGTGAACAGCATGGGATATGTGATCAATATCCGAGTCTGATACTTGAAAGACATCTGGCTTATCTAGAATACCCTGATTGGAACCGTCTGGCTCTTCAAACAACCTATGGAGTGAAAAACCATCTATTCCAGTGGTTGCATCAAGGGTTGCTTCGTCTGTGGCTGTATGATCCGTGTGCTCGAGACAGCTATCCCTTCTAGTAAATGCCACTGTTGTGTTTTCCTATGCTGCAGCAGATTGTGGTTGATCCGCATGTCTTGGGGGCGGAAGATCTTCTTGTAACGTATGTGACACAATTTTTGTTTGTTTCTGGAGCAAAGTGATGGGGGATGTATCCAAGGTGGGAGCTTTTTGACCTTTCTTAGAGGTCCAGTGGCCAGTTGATTTTTGTGGTTTGGGTGGTCTTTCTGGATCAACCTTCCCACATGCTGCAGTTGCATGACCTAATCGGTGGCAGTTGTTCCAGAAGGAGGGGAGATCCTCATATATTATCTGCTGCTGGATAATTTTCTGTTTACCCTGTAAAAATAGTTTCTGAGTAGATCTTTGGATATATCTGCTTCTACACAGACCCGTGCGACTGAAGGACGAAGGCCATCGGCGGTGGCTACATCAAGCTTTATGGGATGGCCTACAATACGTGCTATTTCAAAAAGTGCAGCCTTTTGCTGAAAATGTATCGGCAAGCATGGCAAAGCAATCTATATTGGTATGATCGGAGCATCTGCGGAGGGATCAAAATCGATGGTCCATTTAGTAAAGTGCATTGTGCAGCCTGCGATTGTCCATGATCTTCAGTAAAAGCAACGAACGTAATCTGGCTCATGAAGGAAATTCAGCAATACGTGGGATTGATCCAAAAGTGTAATCTTTACGTCGGATTTGAATCCAATTCGATCGAATACATCGCGAATGATCTTCAATGGAGGCCGGCCAAACCAAAAAGTACCGACTAGAGTGAATCGGTAAGGTGCGGCGAGAGAGTCTATTTCTTCATCTGTAAAAGCAATCAAAGGGTGACCTTTGTGCTTGGAGATGATCTTTGGTGAGATGATCATTGCAGGGGAAGGAGAATCAGCGACCACCGCTGCAAATGAGCGTGGTCGATCGCCGGTGGGAGGGTTTCCTGGAGAAGACGACGCCATCTATATATATATATATATATATATATATATATATATATATATATATATATATATATATATATATATATATATATGTATGTATGTATGTATGTATGTATGTATGTATGTATGTATGTATGTATGTATATATATATTTTATCGAAAAAGATATATATTATTAGATAGCCTCACTTGTGGTGGAAGAAAATCTTATTACAATGAAGTCATCGTAAGAAAATGAATGAAATAATGAGCTAATGATTGCCAACCTCCAATCGTATATGATATGCCGCATTAAAACCTTGTCAAGTAAAACCACCCTTGTGGAAAACCTTGGCGAAGGAAAAAGCGTACATATTTATACAATGTGAGAGGTGGCTAAGTACAAAGTAATGCTTGAAGTCGTGGCGCAGTGATGATCCAATAGCTGCAGAGATCCGAGTATAATCCGTATGACGCCAGTATAGAAACTGTGTAAGCGCAGCGGGCTTGATCCAAAATACCTCAGGATAAAACAGAAATGATAGCATCATCCGAAAATAAATATGATGTAGCAAATATGATAAACAGGGAAAGCACGTACCCATGCTTCCTTGATTCAAAGGGAACCAAGGCGACATCCGTAGTATAAAACATTGTATGTTATTGACCTCCATCGAAGTATCTGAAGCTAGCCTCGATTGTAACCTCCGACGATGACAGGATAGCATGCTCAGCAGGTGATATAGATAAGACAAAGTCGTTGGAATATCCAGAAAATCAATAATGTGTGAGTCACAATGTGATAAATAGAAGCCAAACATAGCAAAGCAAAAGTAGATGCAATGATGAGGAAAACGCACCAGTGCTGTTGTGTCAGTAGATAACACAGGCAACATAAGGAAATCATCGCCAACACTATGTGAGACATGATACTCAACGAAAAGCAGGCAACTGGAGATCCATAAGTATCTCGCCACGAACCTCGCAGGGTAAATCATGGAGCGTACGATAATGATGAAGACCAACCGCTCTATATCCATGTCGGGCGAGTTTATAAGCAGAAATGTTGGCCTCCCTTGGACAATGTTGTATAGTTGAGTGATTTAACGATTGAAATATGGATGCGCGCTGAACATCAAACCCTAACAAACCCGTGATCGCCCGAGTAGATGCAAACATCTCAAGAATTAATTTGCAGTCTGTCTCTATTATAATGTTGATGTATTCCCTTCCATAATATATCAATGCAAGCGTCAGTGTCAGAAGCTTTGCCCTCAGCGGTGTAACCATAGGTAATGCAAATCATATTGCCGAAATCAACTGGCCATGATCAGAACGCAACACCGCAGCTCCAGCTGCTTTAAATCTGCCCACTGATGCATCGACATTTAGCTTCAACTTTCCAGAAGGAGGCAGTTCCAATCGAACTATCCTGAGGCGTCTTGTCCGCAAAGGAGGTGAAAAATGCAGAGCTTCTAAATAAGAGATATTCACTGCAAACTTTTAGCCATTCATTGCCAGACACCATGTATAAATTGTCATTCGTACCTTTTCAAAAAGCCTTGCATGAATAAAGGTTTTGGAACCAAACCTAATTGCCGCATATTCCTTCCAAATAACCCACGTTACGATGGAAGGAGCTACAACCAGTTGTTGCCCTATCATTGATGTCTGATTAGATGTGCGCCACCATCGGTTTAGATGCGCCTTAATGGTGTTACTATTGGGCAGAAGACCAGAAAATATATGTGCCATTTCCAGCCATAGCGGACAAATGAATGGACAGTGGAGAAATACATGATCTTGAACATCTAAATGTATTTTACAGAAAGCACATTGAGATGGAAATACAGTGAGCCAAGCCTGCAAATTGTCCACCATTGGGAGTGATCGCGACCATAGCCGCCATACGAAAAGCCGCATACCCGCTGGGATTGCTTCCACCAAACATAGCGGTACTCACTGATCTGGACTCGTGTTGATGTAATTTCAGCATAGTGCGGATTTAACAGAAAATTGGCCATTAGCATCCGGTGTCCATTGGAATGTATTGTCCAACCGTTCCACCTTAGACTCCATAAATGCATTGATGCGACATATTCGCTTCCATGTTGGCGAGTCATAATTATGAGAATATATAGAGTGACAGTTTCTGTATTTGCGTCTGCTAAACTGAGCCCATAGAGTATCTGAATGATTATATTTCCACCACAACTAACAATTATGCGCTTGTTGCACCCCGAAAAGATTTCGAACACCCAAACCACCCTCCTCAATTGGACGGCATATCTACCCTTCCAGAGAAAAGCAGCCATTTTACGGTTTAATATGCTCACCACACTTTTCGGTAAACGAGAGCTCACAATAATATGTATTGGCATCGTGCTTAAAACATGTTTTATCTGCCCTAAACGCCCAGCCATGGACAACATCTTATTCGACCAAGAAGTTAGCTTAGACTCAAAATGATTGATGATAGAAGTACAATATCTGGCTCTATTGATTCCCTTATGAAGATAAGAGCCAAGATACTTTATAGGCAATGATGATAGTCACATCCCCAACACTGCCGATGCTGCCGAGCCTGAGACTCCTCTGCCCACCACTATTTGAATTTTATGATAATTAACCAATTGTCCATATGCATTTGGTAAGATATCAAAAAGGAACGAAAACGTTCCAAATTCCATCTAGCCCCATTTAGAAAGATCAACAAGTCGTCCGCAAATCCTAAATGGGAAACACAATGTACACGGCCCGCCATATACCCCCTTATTTCACATGCGGATGTCAATGCCTTCAAACCTCGAGAGAACCCTTCTGAAGAATGTATAAACAGTAAGGGAGACAATGGATCCCCCTGTTTGACGCCTCTACCCACAGGGAAGGATACTGATTGTTTACCGTTTATAAGAATTGAACAGCGAGTAGATCTTAAGTTACTTAGCAACATGCGGACCAATCTGTGGTTAAAACCCATACGCCTCAACATTATATCAAGATAGTGCCAACTAACCCGATCGAAAGCTTTTGCCATATCCAGTTTAATCATCACATGGCCTCCCCTTGTGTGATTATCTATAATGTGTACCATTTCTTGGGCTAATAAGACTTGCTCTGTGATTTCTTGTTCTTTCATAAAGCCTGCTTGTTCTAGAGAGATGCTTTTTGGCAACAATCGGCCCAGACGAGAGGAAAACAACCGAGTAATAACTTTGGAAATAAAGTTGGTTAAGCAGATAGGTCGAAACTCTGCAAAAGTCTGAGGATTAAGAACCTTTGGGATTAAGATTATAGTGGATTCCGCCATTTGCTTCGACATATGTATACCCAAATAAAATTTCTGCACCTCCTTATGAACATCAGAATGGATAACAGGCCAAAATCGTCTGTACAAAGAACCCGGGTAGCCATCTGGTCAAGTGGCACTAGTTGGACTTAGATCCCATACAGCTTGCTTAACCTCTTGTAAAGTTGGGATTTCATGTAACATGGTATTATCCTCTGATGTCAATAACAATGGTATGTGTCTCAAAATATCATCATAATCCGACACTGGCTCCTCCGCAAAAAGATTTGAAAAATAGCATATCGCCTCTGTTTCAATATCTGTGCTGAGTAAACATTCGCTTCCATCTGTACGCAAACTGCGCTTAATGGATTGTCTGTGTCGTTTCTCCTTCACTGTGTTTTGATAAAAGGAAGTGTTGGCGTCTCCTTCCTTAATCCATTTGATATTGGATTTTTGTTTCCAGTAGAGAAATGCCCGCTTCTGTTCTAGTTGTAATTCTGCTACACTGCGATTATAACTTGCGCGTGTTATGTCACTCGGATCTGAATCAAATGCTCGCTCGCATGTAATAACGCGAGATTCCGCCAGAGCCACCGCATCAAAGACATTCCCAAAGACCTCTTTGTTCCACTGTTTGAGCTCCTTTTGTAAACGACGTAATTTGTCAAGAAAAAAACCCACATACCACCCATTGTGGGACAAGTCTCCCAACTATGCTGAACAAAACCATCAAAGTCGGGATACGTTGACCAAACATCCAGATATCGAAAAGCAGCAGGGCCCGAGGACTGTCTGAGGCATATGTCAAAAATAATGGCGCATGATCCGATGTAGCCCGTGTAAGATGTTGTACCTGTGTAACTGGAAACATATCTAAAAATTCTGGATTGCACAAGAACGGATCAAGCCGACGCCAAACGCGACCAAGACCCCGTCCATCACACCAGTAAATAGTGAGCCTTAGAAAGACATTTCCTGCAATCCACATGTTTGTATGCAGTCGTTAAATTCTTGAAGCGAGCGCAATGTGGGCAAAGATATGCCTCGATGCTTCTCTAGCATACGGAATGTATTGAAATCACCGCCAATCAACCATGAAATACTTAACGAAGCATGAAATATTTGCAAATCCATCAACAATGGACGTCTAGCTGATATAGAATGAAGAGCATAGACCGCCGTGAGCCAGAAACGCTCACCTGTCGTCAACCACTGATATTTAATGGAATAATTCTGATGTCCGTTTCGGACCTCCTCCTGCGCCACTATAGATCCATTCCAAACAAAACCATATTTGATCATTACATGCAGATATGGAACAATAACGATGAACGAGCTTTTGGTTCTATGACTATTAGAATATGCAAGTGATGTCTGTGAATTAAGGAAAGTAATCGATTAAAAAGGAGGACTTTATACCTCTAGTATTCCAAATAATTATCTTCATTAAGATAAAGCATCAAAAGAATTAGAGAGGTGAGCTGCCCGTAACTTGGTTATACGCGGTGAAATAGGGACTGCATGTTGAGCTCATCGCAGGAGACAAGGGCCTACGCTAGACTCCAGTGCTACTCCATCTTCAGTGCTTGTCCTACAGCTATCTAAATAGTCCACTTCAAAAAGATTAGCCATGCCCGTGTAAATGTCGTGATCATGTTCATCTAGGCGATTAACATCTAAAGGTAGTATTAGTTCGCTTTCTGAATGTGATGGAACTGCATGAGGTATTGCAATATCCCCCAACAGGAAATCATCAATTCCTTTCAAACATGAGAGCTCTTGAACATCTGTAACATCTATCACTGCAGCCAAATCAGGAGAAGGCAGCTGTTCTGGCTCTATAATATGAGGCGATAATTGGGCCTGAGGCTGTTTGTCGCCTGTCGTAGCACTGTCAAAGCAGGAGCAGAAGGTGTTTTCTTTGGCGTCCAGCGTTGGGGTTTCCCTTTATTGTGCTGTTTCTCTTTGGGTTCCACTGCCGGGCGATTAATCCCCTATGGACGATCAGAATTTGTTGACACCGATTTGCCGCAATCATCTTTTACATGTCCTAACCTTCAGCAATCAGTGCAGTATGATGCCAAATCTTCATACTCAACACTTTGAGCAATGATTCTTGTTGAGACCTGTATATAGACCTTTTGTGGAAACTCCTTTGAAACATCCAATTCAATGCATATGCGAGCCACAAAAGGGCGGTTAACGGCAGTAGTAGCCGCATCAAGTTTGAGCGGTGAGCCCAACATTTGTGTGATATTAAATAGCGCATCTTTACGACGAAAATGAATAGGAAGGCCAGGAAACGATACCCATATCGGGACGATTGGAACTTCAACAACTGGATTGTAATCAAGAGTCCATTTAGTGACGCGCATATGTTTCACCGAAATCATCCAACTACGACATGAAAAACATCAGAAATAATCTTGTTCATGATCAAAATGCAGCAGTACATGTGTTGCGTCCAATAATCCAACCTTAACCGATTCCGCAAAGCCCACACATCAATAGTCGACCGAATCGTAGCAATAGGCGGACGACCATACCAAAACGTTTCCACTAGAGTAAATCTAAATGGCTCCACTAGTGATTGTATTTCCTCATCCGTAAACGTGATCATTGGACCACCCTTAAATTTTTGGATGGGATTTGATGCCATAATCGTAGGAGAGGATGAAAACAATGAAGCATAAGTTTTTGATGGCATCGCAGCAGTAGGCGATGGCTGAGTAGGGTTTACCGTCGATTCCGTCATTGCGGGCGCAAGTTGGACTATGAAATATGGAAAATGAAAACAAAGGATTAAGGAATCAAATAAAATGCAGAAGAATGCAAGAGAAGAAGGAAACGATCAAAGGTGGGCAGCGGCATGGCGCCGCCACCTTCAATCGTCGAGTCGCCAAAGAGAAAGCACCATCTTTTCTATATATATATATATATATATATATATATATATATATATATATATATATATATCACTTCGAGAGGAAGGCACACTATCTATTCTTTCCATCAGGAATAGTAGTGGTGGTTGTTGATACTTCGTTAGTGAATTCAACAATTGGTAGGTTCGTGGATTCCCTTGGAAGACACAGTTGCCACGCATGTCAGAACTACTACAGCGTTAACCAATGGAGCTAGGTACACTTTTGCATTTATTCACTTTGCTTTTGGGTTCTCTTAAGTGATCCTTGGTTAATGGATCTACCGTGTAGATCTAACCCAGACCCAAAATATGCAGAACAAACTATTTGTTGAAGCATAAACTTCAACAATAATGTTTGTTTGAGCCATATTCTGTGGTGTTTGGACAACTCCTTATATGGTTTGTACTGCATGTACAAAACTACAGTGTCTTTGTGGGAGGCTTTGGGAAGAAATATCGTACGAAAGATGTTTCTCAAGTTGAGGAACTTCAGACATTAATAGCCGAGATGGAAGAGGAGGACATGTTTCTCAGTGAATCTTTCATGGTGGCTGCAGTGATTGAGAAGCTATCTCTTTCGTGGAGGGAATTTAGAAGCTATATCAAACACAAAAGAAAATAGATGACATTGGAAGATGTGATTGTTCGATTCCGCATAAAGGAAGATAATCGCATATCTGAAAGGAAGCCACATGCAAGTGCTGGTCAGGCCAAGGCCCATGTTGCAGAGCCCATAAAAAGAAAGGCCATCTTGGGGTGAACAACAAAGGCAAGCAGATAGCCAAGAAGTTCACCAAAAAAATGCTACAACTGTGGCATTCAGGGGCATGTCAGCAATGAATGTCAAAAGCACAAGAAGAAGCAGACCAAGGCAATGGCAAACCTTATTGATGCCATTGATGATCTGAACCACTGCGGAGTGGTCTCAGAGTGCAACGCTATGGGGAACATGCTCGAAAGGTGGCTAAATACAAGCGTCACAAGACATGCCTGCTCCAGCAGAGAGATGTTCACAGAGTACCAGCCCGAGAACAAAGAACAACTTTACATGGAGAACTATGACTCATTGAAGATTGTAGTGTAGGACCTGTACAGCACCACTAGAAGGGGGGTTGAATAGTAAGTACAGAAAATTTGATATTTAAAAACTTTTGGACCAAAAACCTCACTTCTGAAAACAGTTTCTGTTTTCAGATCCTGATTTGAAATATTTAAAAGACCTAGTTTTAGACCTCCAAAAATTATGAGATTTGGTTAGCATGTACTCTCAGATGTTATAAGAGACTCACGAAAATTTCAAATTAAATCTCCACTCCTAACCCCTTGAAAATGCATTTTTGGTCAGATTGCGCAAATCTGCCAGAAACTGTACTCCGAATTGAAAATTTTATTCCTATTAATTGGTGACTCCAAATGGTCTGAAACTTTTATGACAAGACCCTAAGGATATATATTTGAGTGGGTTGAAACAGTTTTTGAAAATTCCTTCAGGAAGTATGTCAACCACGTTGATGTTCTCAACCTTTGCAAATTTGAAAATCAGATTGCACTAGTCTCAGAACTATTAACATTTGATTGACTTATACTTATTCAAATGAGTTGAAACTTGCTCCAAATGAAACCTAGGCTATGCGGAAATGTTTCTAAGAAATTTTATACTTTTTGAAAATCGTTTACTATTTTTACCATTGCAATGAAATCAATGCAGAAAACTGGAAACTGAAAGTAAAGTGCAATAAAGTAAGAACACCAAGGATTTTATACTGGTTCGGTTAAATCAACCTACTACAGCCTTCAAGGACACCTTTCTCGGTTATCACTAAACACCAAAAACACCTTACCACAAGGGTGACTGGATTTAAACACTAATTCCACCCTTTTACAATCAATACAATCGAGCAAATGAATCACAGACACCACCACCGATCGAATGAAAGTTTAATCACACCTTGATCAACCTTTTACAATGAACATGTATGGGTGGTATATTCAAAGCCTATACAATACGTAGAATATATAAACAATAGGCTTGAGAGAAGAAGAAGAAGAAAGAAAAGAAGAAGAAGAGAGTAGTCGAGCTTTTTGCACTTGAGAGAATATGAATTGTTGCTTGGCCTTGTTTTGCACTATCTTCTCCTTTTTATCATATGTTGGCCGCCCCCCTAGGGCTTTCTCCCTTCCTTGAGAATTGTCTTCAATGTCCTTGGAAGATTTCTTTGTGTAGAAGATGACAAAATCTTGCTTACTTGGTGCAATATAACTGGAAGAATGACTTGACCTTGCTTACTTGTCACTTGTTGATTGGACCACCTTCGCACCCTTTAGTAAGCAGTAAATTCTACAAAACAAAACTCCCAAAACATGTGCTCAAAATCAATTAAACAATTACCATAACATCACACTTCAATCCCTTGAATTTTGGAAGAGAAATTGAGGACCATTTACTAGCAAAAATTGCCCAATATAGTAGCATGTGCTGAAATTTTCAGCATGTGTCTATTTGAATTCTTTCCTTGTGTGGTGCACTTTTCAATGTCACCAATCTTTTGCGGTATATTCTCCACAATTTGAAACACCAAATAAGCTTCACCTAAGCTCCAATCAAGATGAAATAGGCGTGTATGAGAGCTGGACATGCGCTGAAATTTCATTTTAGTAAGCTTTATCAAATAATGCACAATATTTACACATATATGGTAAATAATAATCAGCCCTATTTTGAATTTTCTAGAACACTTTAACATGTCTTGAATATGTAAAAAGTGTCTAGATACATGTTACGCCTATGCCAAAAAAAAGTTCCATGTTGTATGTTCTTAGAAAACCGACTTTTCGACTTTCGTCGATTATGCGATTTTTCTCCGATTAAATTCAAACTTCTTGCACATGTCGTATATATTTTGTCACACATAATTTACATAAAATAAAGTGTATACTAGAGAAAAACGTCTATGTGCCCTAAATGGATTTGAATTTGAAACCTCCACAAATTTAGCCCAAATTGTGGATGATTTGTGTGTGCCAACATGGAATGATTTAGTGACTGATTTTAAAATTTGAGCCATGAATTTTTTTGGCCATTTTTGATGTATATGGGCTGGCCATCTTTATATGGCATGTACGTGACATGTCGATAAGGTTTCGGTAGTCACCCGATACGACAATTTTTAGTTTATGACGTTGTAACATGTCGTTATAATTTTGACGTCACCATGACTTATACCATATGATATAAGACCTGAATATACTCATAAATATGAGGTGTATATAGTTGTGTGACGTTAACGTACGTTTGTAATATATGTAACGTGTTAGTGATACATTGGAATATATGTGTATTATGCCTTTTTAAAAAAATATGAATATATATATCAAATATATATAATAGGCGTGTGAATTGAATAAGGAGAAGACTTTTCATTCTCAAATTTGGTTCCATCAAGCTTTCTCCAAATATGTCTTCATTTAATGAACTAGTTAGATCATTAACTTAAGCACTCCACTTAATGAACTAGTTTAGTTCATTAATTCTGGCACTTGAAAATAGTACAAAGACAACAAATGTTTGCCATTTGATGTAAGCTTTAACGCTTCATGGCTTGTTAGTACAGCAACAATATATATAAGCATATGAAGCATGTTATCACATAAACGTGTCAAGTAATAATTTATTTATGTATTTCATAAACTTGTAGCATTTAAATCATGCATTTATAAATCATTCAAACACTTATTCTCAACATGTAGGCGAGGGCAAAGTTGTTCTGAAACTGACTTCGGGGAAGCATATTACTCTGCAGAATGTGATGCACGTCCCCGACATTCGAAAGAATTTAGTTTCTGGAGCTCTTCTAGTCATGCATTGTAGCGCCCCTGCCCGATTTTGGACATCGATACCAGTGCACCCACCATAGTCTGCTACGAGAGCTACAAAGCGTCAAAACAGATCAAGCATATGTCATCCGTGACGTAAGATGAATCAGGGGAAATGTCGTAAAAATTAAACCTCAATAATAACAATATACCCAAAGAAATACAACGGAGTTAAAATGTGTTTGAATGTCTATCATAACCTTCGGTACAACATATTAAACATCGAGTCTTGTAACTTAAAAGAGAATGGACAGAAAACTATCCACTTCAATGACCATCATCCTAATGAGCCCACTCGCCGCCATCTTCTACAAAGATCATTTCGTACTCTGCTTCACTTGAAAAGAAGATGAATTATCTATTCTTAGCAAAAACATCACCATCAAGTAACTCGTCTATACACTTTATGGGACCACGCACGATGAGTCACCAGTGTATAAATCATTGCCCAAAATAGGGTGCTCGAGTTAGCAAATAACATCTTTATAACAATTCATCAAATCAAATAAATCACATAAATGATACGCGAATGCAAAAAAAAACATGTATCTTATATAACCTAACATGCATCTCATATAACATACTACATAAACAGATCATTTGCGAATGTTCATTCTTGCATGTCAAGTTCTATTATTCGCGGCACATAATGCATGTACTCCTTTAAAACCACACACAAAACCTATGCATATGTCTTCTTTCGTAAACAAGTCATGCGTGTTATTTCACAAAACTTTTCACAATTCTTCTTATCATATTCATCGCCTAGCAGAACTTTATACCCTGTGGATGATCAATCCACAACAAACAGAACTTTATACCCCGTGCTGAAAGGTCCACTGCCTCATACCATAAAATTTATACCCCGTGCTGATAGGTCCACTGTAGCGCCCCACGCCCGGACCTTGTCCGAATACGGTGCACCCGCCGTACTTCACTAAGGAGAGTACAAAGCGTCATGCATAACATGCGAAAATCCATAACTTAAGCCATGGACTCCCATGCTAAAATTTAACATGGTAGTAAAAATTAGGCAGAATTAAAACTTTAAAATAAACATGCGTTACGAAATATTAAGTCCCCAAAAGTAGTAGTCCACAAAACATCATAACCGAAATCCAAAAAGAGTTCAACATAGTTCATAGTACATCATCATAGCAGCACAAAAGTCCTTAAGCATAATCTTCTCCTGAAACCTCGACTACGGGTACGGCACTTTCAGTTCATCCTCGATCCATTCAATTTTAGCATTCACTGGCTCTGCGGGAAAATAAAGGTATGAGTGATAAAATCACCCAGCAAGCATACAATAAACTACCATGAAATAAATAAAGAATCATAACATGAATGTAAAACCCCAAGAACCTCAAATGTTAATTCATACATGATCTTTAATCCTGGATCTGCTTGATGATATAGCCTAAGCATAAATTTTAAGTAGTGCTACACGATAATATCTCATTATCCACTAACTGATACATACAACATGTCAAAGTGTTCATGGATTATGCAAGATGCAATGCATGATTTCATGTCATGTCAAAAATATCATTTTGGTCCCATAAAATAATGTGTCAAAAAAATGGAGTGTCAGATCAATTAACCCCTGATCTGAACGGGTCCAGAACATGTCACCAGACCAATTAACCCCGGGTCTGGGACGGGTCCAGAACATAATATCAGGCCGATTAACCCCGGGCCTGGATCGGGTCCAGAACATATCATCGGACCAATTAACCCCGGGTCCGGAACAGGTCCAGAACTTATCATGTCATCAGACCTATTAACCCTGGGTCTGGAGTCGGGTTATACGCATGCTTAGCAGGCAAGGGAATCATAAAGCTTTCTTTAAAACATGGTACCGAAAATAACTTATCTGCATAACGAAAAACTTGCTTGCTTAAAAAGACTTACTTGCATACGGAAAGTTCATAAAAATCAGATTCAGGGTGCATGTGATAGTGCATGAAATTTATGCAATGCAAGTCATGGCATGGATTATCGTAAGTATTCCTTAGAACATGACAACAAGCATGATTTCATGAGCTAAAAATTTCCAGATTTTTACTTCATGTTCATGGGGCGGCTAGATTAACCAAACAGGACCATTTTCATAATCTTTTGTCCTACACATGTTTAATGGGGTCTTATTTACATGTCATAAAATTTGCGTAACATTCTAAGACGAATAAGGCCCTTAAATCATTAAGTTGTTAAAAAACATACTGTTGAATTCAGCATTATAATAGCCATCTTTACTTTAATTTCCATGACCTTAAAACATTAATCATTTTGGGCCACCGCCTGGAAATCATACTAAAATCCCTAAGGACTAATATTCATGGGCCCAAACCGTTTATATAGGTCAAAATCCACAAAATTAGGCCTCTTAGCTTATTCCCCTCTTCTGCCCAATTTTCCAGTTTTAGTGCATTAACTTTAAATCCATAGTTACACATCAAAACGACAGTACCAAGTTGATTAATTTGCATAGACCTGCTTCTCTATGTCTTAGGTGATTAACATAAAATTTCCAGAATAATCTAATAACTTTAAAGGGTCCATTTAATTATTTTCCGAAATTGGCCACATGTTGAGGCTGGACTGACCAATTTTACTAAACATTCTATTGGGGCAAAACCATAATTCCTTTTTCAAAAATTTCAACTCACAGACGTTATAAACATGCGGAACTAACATCCTACCGACATTTAGCCCATTTGCATGTTTCTAAGGTCCATTTTTGGGTCAAGAAACACGTTACTTAATTCTGTCCAGCACCAGTAGTTTCAGCTTGGCCAGTTTTACCAAACATTTCATTAAGGATGATCCACACCTTCTTTTTCCAAAATTCCAACTAACATATTTAATACACACATAAGGCTAACATCATGCCAAAAATCAGCCTATTTGAACACCTCTAAGATTGGTTTTTAGGCCATACAAAACGTTACGCAATTCCGCCCAGTTCCAGTGATTTCAGCTTAAGCAGTTTTACCAAATATTTTATTAAAAATAAACCACAACTTCTTTTACCAAGATTCCAACTCTCATATTTGCCACACACATATGGATAATGTCATGCCAAAGATCAACTTGTTTGCACGTTATTAAGGTCCATTTGGAGGTCACATGATACACTACACAATTCTGCCCAGCTCCAGTGTATATGTGTTTTAACACCTTTTCATGTTAAGTGTCCACTAATATCTTTATTCCTATGAAATAACTTATTAGTCACCTCATACACCATTTTAACATGAATATTCAGCTTCCATTATTTTTATTGGGCCACATTTGCATCATTCCAAAACAGTTTAAATTTGTACACAACACCCATCATATTTGCTCACAAAAGGTGTTCTTCCTTGGATTCAAAACTCACCATCACTTTCATCCTCTTGGCCGAAACTTGTAGGGTGCCATGAACACATTTTACAACATTTATTTAGGCATGCAACACATCTATATGCTATTTTATTTCAATCTTACCAAACAACTTTATAAAACTACAACTAGCACATGCATGCCATCTTAGTGCTTTATAAGCTTCATCCAAAATCTATTCTTGCCTAGAATCACTTTGTTGAACCTTATTTCATCCTAAAACAGCCTCATATCATATTTCATGTAAGAAAAGATTACATCTTTGGAGGAATTAGTCACATGCAAGACATTTTTCTTAGGAATCACTAAGGGTCATGCTTAATACTTAATATATTCAACTAAAGTTGGCATCTTAGAAACAACTAGCCATTCAAGTCACTAATTCTTCAAATAAATCATGAGAGTCTAATGTATACTTGCCTATTCAAGCTAGAGCCTTTTCTTAGCTTGGATATGGAATGAGATGAGTTGAAATTTTCCTCCTTCTTCACTCATGAAGCATACGGTTGTTTGAAGGGAGAAAAGGAGAATGTTAGTCGTTATTCTTAAATGAAAATAGAGCTATTTTGAAGTTAGATATTGTTATCAAAATAGGAGTTTGAATGGAGCTTCAACTAGCAAGAGCTTGCACCACTAAAAAGATGGAAGATTTTGTACCTGGTGACCATGAAGGTCACGGTTGTGGGTAGAGCAAAAGGGAACCCATGTGAGCTTCATTATTTGACATGGAGAATTTACTTAAGAAACTTGGAATTAGACTTACCTAGATGCTTCTTGAGCTTGAAGATGATAGTGGAGTTGAACTTCTAGCTCCAAGATGAAGGGAACGTATGGTGGTGTGAAGGAAGAGGGAGAATTTCCTAAGTGTTGTGTTTGCTTGAATGTGTCTTGAGCGAGTTCAATATGGATGGAAGGAGGTTGTCTTGCTAAATTTAAAAATCTAGGGGGTAAGGGGAAGGGGCAGCCGATGCATGGGGGAGGGAAAGGGGGCAACTTTATGAAAAGTGGTCTTGATTCTTGGAGGGGAAGCTTTTTGTCTCCCATGCTAGCCTTCTTTTACTTATTTTATTATTTCCTTTTGCATGCTTGTCTTGCATGCTTTGCTTATTTTATTGTTTTAATTATAATTTAATTAGCTATTTTAAATTCTAAGAATAGATTGAAAAATCAAGAGGATTCTAGAACCTCTTGGAGGCTTGGCCGAAAATTAGGGGGTTTTGGGGGGTATGTTGGTCTTTTCACATTTATCATATCTCATACTTATATAATTTATACTATTATTTATTTTATCTAATATGATTTTTAATTTTGCTTTGTGAGGATCATTTAGGTTTGTGTTCTTATAAAACGAAATTGTTCCAAGGTTGATCAATGTCTCTTGGCCAATTTTACAAGGTATTTCACATACCTTGTGACGTTCGCTTGTCTAACTATTCAGTGTCCGTCCTAAATGAAGTTAAAGAATTTAAATAAAGAAGTGCTAATTTGACTTAAATAAAACGCACGTGGAGAAATCATTATCTTCATTATGTCAACTTGTCATTGTTTCAAGTACATGATAGTTGGGGTACAACATCCATGGCCCCATAACATAAACTTTATACCCCGTGCTGATAGGTCCACAGCTCCATAACATAACTTTATACCCTGTTGTTCATTCACAGGTCACGCTTTTATACCCTGCTACCGCATGAGTGACTTTTATACCCTGCGCTCAACCAGCAGCCATAGATTGTTTTTCAAAAACTTTAATCTTCTTTAGCAAACACGTTATTTCGCAAAACAAATTTCATGTCGAAAAGCAAAGTGTTCATATCGTGGTGCAAAATGCTCATGTTACGTCATATCAAAACATGTAAACACACACACACCCTTTACATATCATGTACAAGATCCTGAACCTCAGATTCACCACGCTCGTATCTTTTCAGGTCCTTTCGTATTACAAATTCACTTCGGATCCATTCTTAACCTTACTCATTCACACTTAACATTTACAACTCAAGTACACCTCAAATACCCTCGTATTTTATGAGCAAAGGGAGATTCTAAAGGTATCTCACTTACATAATGTGTCAAAAGGGACTTCCAGTACACTTGGAACGCCTTCAACAGGCGCCTAAAGTGACATGGAGCGCCTATACTATGCATTCGAAGTGTTATGGAATGTGCTGGTAAACATCGAACGCCTACATGAAGCGCTTCAAGTGACATCGAACACTTTCTGAGGCGTTCGAAGTGTTCTGGAATGTGCTGGTACACATCGAACGCCTACATGAAGCGCTTCAAGTGACATTGAACACTTTCTGAGGTGTTTGAAGTATTCTGGAATGTGTTGTGACACATCGAACGTCTACATAAGGCGCCGTACGTGACATGAAGATCCTTATGAGGTGTTCGAAGTGTTCTGACGGTTCCAGAAACTGCAATTTCTGCAGTAACTTCCTCTCTTCATCTTCTTCCTTCACCCTTTCCATCTTAATACCTCAAATTCAACCTTACTATTTGATTTCATCATGCACAACACACCAAAAACACAGTTTGATCCTTACAATTATCAGTTTTCATCAACCTTAAGCCTTCTAATATTCATATCTCTGGATGAATCATCAATCTTCTAACCCACACTCAATTTGCAGCAACACATCATCTACACGTTCAAACCTTTCTCAATTCATCTTAAATCATCTAAGTCAATACTTGAAAAACACAATAAATTATCATAACGCAATATTTGAACCAAAGATAACACTTTAAGGGCATGTTTATCAACAATTAAGCACAACATAGATATTCTTAGAATTTGGCCCAAAGAAAATGACTTTAATCAACCAACAACAACCAATACGTATGGTAGAGTATTTGACATAAATAAATCAAGATTATCAATGTGTGATCCGAATTTTCTCTTTATAAGAACATAGGGCCTGTTGGAATCAAAATTTGCATAAAGCGTATAGAAAGATTACTTGCCTTGGAATCTAGATAGTCTTACGAATGTTTGGTGGAACTTCGCGATGGATTAGACCTAGGTTGGCCGCTCTTTCTTCTTCCTCCTCCTCTTTTCTTCTTCTTTCTTTCTCTCTTCCTTTCCTCCTCCTTGTCTTTCTCCTCCAGCCGTTTCCCCCTCTCTTTTGTTTTTGTAACCGACAGCTAGGCTAATGAGGAGTTATACTAAATGTTGTGTAACTCCCACACCATTTAGTTGGGGGCAATTTTGGCATTTTGACCTAATTTTCTCAATTTCCACTTTTGTCTATTTTCCTGCCCATATTTTGTTTAACTAAGCCACATAACCTATACAATTAATGAAATCATATTTAAAGTTGTTTTCTAATTATGTAATGCCGAACTCAAAAATTACGGGGTATGACATTCCACCCCCCTTACAAAAAGTTTCGTCTTCGAAACTTACGTACCTTAGTAGAAGAGTTGCGAATACTTCTCTTGCATCTGCTCTTCAAGTTCCCAAGTGGCTTATTGCTCCACTGGACCTTCACATAAGGAATCACCCATTTCCTTAGCACTTGTTCTTTTCGGTCCACTATTCTCACTGGCACCTCTTCATAGGTAACATCACCATTAAGTTCCAAAGGTTGTGCTTCGAGTACATGGCTCTGATCTGTCATGTACTTCATCAACTGTGATACGTGAAATATATTGTGGACTTGCGCCAATACCAGAGGTAACGCCAACCTATATGCCAAAGTTTCCACTTTCTCCAGTATTTCATAGGGACCAATGAAATAGGGACTTAGCTTGCCTTTGATTCCAAATCTCATAATACCCTTCGTAGGTGATACTTTTAAATAATCTTTTTAACCTACGTTAAACTCCAAAAGTCGCCGCTTGGAATCCGTCCAACTTTTGTTACGGTCTTGAGCCGTCTTGAGTCTATCTCGTATGATTTTCACCTTTTCTAGCGTCTTCTCGAGTAACTCAGGTCCGGTGATAGTTCTCACATCGACTTCATCCCAATAAACTTGGGACCTACACTTCTTTCCATACAAAGCTTCAAAAGGAGCCATGTCAATTGCACTAGGTGACTGTTTTTACAAGAGAATTCCATTAACTTCACCATTCCATCTCAACTCCCTTTGAAATCTAAAATGTAAGCCCTTAGCATATCTTCTAGAGTCTGAATAGTCCGCTCAGACTGTCCATCGGTTTGGGGATAATATGATGTGCTCAACCCTAATTCTGTGCCCATGGTTTTCTGAAATGCTGTCCAGAACTTGGAAGTAAACGGTGGATCTCGGTTAGACACTATACTCATTGGGACACCATGCAAGCTAACAATATTATCCATATATAGATTTACCAACTTGTCAAGAGACGATTCACTTGAGATGGGTAGAAATAATGCGGACTTGGTTAATCGATCCACAATGACCCAAATCATATCATGTCCATTTCTTGTCTTTGGTAAACCCGCTATGAAATCCATCGTGACATGCTCCCATTTCCATTTTGGAATTTTCAATGGCATCAACAATCCACCAGGCCGTTGATATTCAGCCTTGACTTGTTGGCAAACTAGGCATCTCTCGATGAACTCTGCAGTATGTCTTTTCATTCCGAACCACCAATAATATTGCTTGAGACATCTATACGTCTTAGTGCTTCAAGGATGTATCGATAACCTCAAGCTGTGAGCTTCTTGCAGAATTTCTCTTCTAAGTTCATCTACATCAAGCACACATAGTCTTTCTCTGAACCATAGACTCCCATCCTCATTGACCTCAAATCCCTTAACCTGATCATGTTTCATCCTTTCTGCTAGCTCACTTAGGGTCTTATCATTCTTTTAAGCCTCTTTTACCCGGTCAATCAAACTCGGTATGATGGTTGATGCTGTCAAAACGTTCACCATGGAGTCAATCAAATCTAAACCGAATTCTTCCATTTCTCTTTCCAATGATGATTGTCGCGCATGGCTGGACTTCCTGCTTAATGCATCAGCCACTTTATTAGCCTTTCCTGAGTGGTAATGGATGGTCAAATCGTAGTCCTTTAGTAGTTCCAACCATCTTCGCTGCCTCATGTTCAGCTCCTTCTGAGAAAATAAGTACTTTAGACTTTTATGGTCGGTGAATACCGCACACTTTTCCCCATGTAAATAATGTCGCCAGATCTTCAAGGCAAATACATCTGCGGCGAGTTCAAAATCATGCGTCGGATAGTTTTGTTCATGAGGCTTTAGCTGCCTTGAGGCATATGCGATGACTCATTCGTGTTGCATCAAAACACAACCTAAAAGCAAGGTGTTAGACTAAACTTAATTGGTATACAAAATCATAACCTTATGCTACAATTCACGTACCTAAACCATTCTTCGAAGCATCGTTATAAATCACAAACTCATCAGTTCCGAAGGGTTGAGCCAATACTGGAGCTGTGGTTAATCTCTTCTTAAGCTCCGTGAAGCTTTGCTCACATTCCGCCGTCCACTCAAACTTGGACTTCTTTTGAGTAAGGCGACTGAGAGGCACTTCTATCCTTGAGAATCCCTCGACAAACTTCCTGTAATAACCTGCTAGACCCAAGAAACTTCGCACTTCGGTGACATTAGTAGGTCTAGGCCACTCTGTGATAGCTTCCACCTTCTTCGTATCCACAGCAATCTCCTCCTCTGATATCACGTGACCCATAAAAGACACACTTCTTAGCCAAAACTCACACTTTATAAATTTAGCGTACAATTGTTTCTGCCTCAAAATGCCTAGAACGGTTCTCAGATGTTCAGCGTGAGTTTGCTCATCAGGAGAATACACTAGAATATTGTCTATGAATACCACCACAAACCTATCCAGCTATTCTCAGAAAACAATATTCATAAGGTCCACAAAGGCTACAGGGGCAATTGTTAACCCAAATGACATCACTAAAAACTCATAGTGGCCATATCTCGTGCGGAAGGCTGTCTTTGCGATGTCTTCGGCCTTCACTCTTAGCTGATGGTATCCTGATCTGAGGTCAATTATAGAGAAAATCTTGGCGCCCTTGAGCTGGTCACACAAATCCTCAATTCGCAGAAGGGGGTACTTATTATTGATGGTAATTTTATTCAACTCTCGATAGTCGATACAGAGTCTCATACTACCATCTTTCTTCTTTACAAAAAAACAGGTGCTCCCAAAGGTTACACACTAGGGCGGATAAACTTCTTGTCCAATAACTTCTGAAGTTCTTCTTTCAGCTCTCTCAGTTCTGCTTGAGCCATTCTGTAAGGGGCTTTAGAAATGGATTCGGCTTCTGGGATTAGATTTATCTCGAATGCACTTCTGTCGGAGGTGGCACTCCTGCCAATTCCTCCGGAAACACATCCAGAAATTCGTTAACCACTGGAATCTGCTCAATAGATGGTACTTCCTGAGTAACATCCATTGTATACATTACGAATCCCTCAGCACCTTTCCTTAAGGCTTTGCAAGCTTCCAACATATACACTTTCTTGGGAGCTTTCTTTTGTTATGCATCCCCTTGAAACATCACTTCTTTCATCTCAGCGTTCTTGACCGTCACTTGTTTTGTTCGGCAGTCAATGTTGGCATGATACTTGGCCAACCAATCAATCCTAATATGACGTCAAAGTCGTACATTTAGATAGGAATCAGTGTGGCAGAGAATATTTGTCCTTCAAACTCTAACTCGCAATCCCGGTACTTCTGGTACGAAACCATAATATGATCTCCGGCCGCTTGAACACGGTATGGAGTTTCTAACCACTCAGGCAAATTACCAAGGTGCTTAGTGAATCTCTTCACCGCAAAGGAGTGGCTTGCACCGCTACCGAAAAGCACGTTGGTAGGTATCTTATTTACTAAAACCGCAACTAAGACCATATCAAGTTTTTATATAGGGAGTTAAATACATAAAGACTTAATTCACTAAAAATTCAAACTTAATTTAAGTTGTACCCGCTACCACATCAGTGGTTTCCTATATGTCGGTGTCGGTTATGACATGGACACGGGCATTTGTTCTCGGTTTTGCCCTAGGCTGCTGGGCCGCTTCTCCTGGAGTATTCTTCTTCATCTCAGGACAATCTCTAATCATATGGCCCACCTGTCCACATCGGTAACACGCTCTAGCCAACTTCCTGCATTCTTTCACATGGCTTTTGTTGCAGTACGGGCAAATTCCCACCGCCTGCTGGACTACTGGGTTCTGCGCTGGAGGTCTTTGGAAATTTTTGACTGGGCCCCTCTTCGAAATCTTGACTCAATGTCTGGGTCTACCGCCAACTCTCATATCATCCCTTGGCCTTTTTCCTATGTCAGACAACCATACACTGGCCTCCCTGGCTGCTACTCTACGGAAATCACTTTCGACACGGAAGCATACGTCCAGCATATCTTCGTAAGTTCTCATTACGACATTCACTATCGCCGACTGAATTCTGGAATCCAATCCCATCTCAAGCTTCGTCATCTTTAGACGATTATTAGACATAATCACCAGAGCAAATTTACCCAATGCATGAAATCGATCAGCATATTCCGACACTGTAATTCGACCCTGTTCCAATCTATCAAACGCCATTATCTTGTCCAATATTGCAGTCTCTGGCACGTAGTACTTCAAAAAAACGTCACAGAACTATGGCCATGAGATAGGTAGGGTCATTCTCAACACCATTCCATCCCACCATTCACCATCTTTACCATATAGAAGGGGTGTGGCCACATCTACCTTTATTTCCTCAGGCACTTGCACCAGCCTGAAATACTTTTCCACCTCAACCAACCAGTGCTGAGCCTCCTCGGGGTCAGTACATCTCCTAAAATCCAGAACCCTCATCTTCCTTGTCTCTCCATATAAGAACCGGATATTATGATGCGGTGGTGGAGGAGGCGGAGGATGCTGCTGCTGAGCAAACCCTTGTGCGATCACCGTTAGTGCATCAGTGAGCACCTGGGGTAAAACCACTTGTGGTGGCTGGTTCTCTTGTCCGATGCCAGAGTTTCCTGTGTTATCTCTTCTTGGAGGCATTTTCTCTGAAAGGTCAATGTTCCATTAGCAATCAGTAGATACAAGATGTTACTGAAATCTTGAATGCGTAAGAATGGGTGGGGTATGAAGTAAGAATGTTAATACGAAATTCAGATGACAAAAGCGCTAGCACACACCCAACCCCAATCCTACTTAGACTCTAGAAATCAGCACTTATATCTCTGGTACAACATATTAAACATCGAGTCTTGAAACTTAAAAGAGAATGGATAGAAAACTATCCACTTCAATGACCATCATCCCAATGAGCCTACTCGCCGTCATCTTCTACAAAGATCATTTCGTACTCTGGCTCACCTGAAAAGAAGATGAAGTATCTATTCTTAGCGAAAACATCGCCAGCAAGTAACCCATCTATACACCTTACAGGACCACACACGACGAGTCACCAGTGTATAAATCATTGCCCAAAATAGGATGCTCGGTTAGCAAATAACATCTTTATAACAATTCAGCAAATCAAACAAATCACAATGATACGCGAATACAAAAACAAACATGTATCTGATATAACCTAACATGCATCTGATATAACATAATACATAAATAGATCATTTACGAATGTCCATTCTTGCATGTCAAGTCTTATGCTTCGTGGCACATGATGCATGTACTCCTTTAAAACCATGCACAAAACGCATGCATATGGCTTCTTTCGTAAACATGTCATGCATGTCATTTTGCAAAACTTTTCACAATCTTATCATATTCTTCATGTAGCAGAACTTTATACCCTGTGGGTGATCAATCCACAGCAAACAGAACTTTATACCCCGTGCTGAAAGGTCGACGACCCCATAACATAACATTATACCCTGTGTTGATAGGTCCATGGCCCCGTAACATAAACTTTATACCCCATGTTGATAGGTCCACGACCCCATAGCATAACTTTATACCCTGCTGTTGATTCACAGGTCACGCTTTTATACCCTGCTACCGCATGCGTGACTTTTATACCCTGCGCTCAACCAGCAGCCATAGCTTGTCTTTCAAAAACTTTAATCTTCTTTGGCAAACACATGTTCTTTCGCAAAACAAATCTCATGTCGAAATGCAAAGTGTTCATGTCGTGATGCAAAATGCTCATGTTACGTCATATCAAAGCATGTAAACATACACACACACTTTACATATCATGTACAAGATCTTGACACACCACGCTTGTACCTTTTCAGGTCCTTTCGTATTACAAATTCACTTCGGATCCATTCTTAACCTTACTCATTCACACTTAACATTTATAACTCAAGTACACCTCAAATACCCTTGTATTTTATGAGCAAGGGGAGAGTCTAAAGATATCTCACTTACATGGAGCGCTTAATGTGTCAAAAGGGACTTCCAGTACACTTGGAACGCCTTCAACAGACGCCTAAAGTGACATGGAGCGCCTATACTATGCATTTGAAGTGTTATGGAATGTGCTGGTATACATCAAACGCCTACATGAAGTGCTTCAAGTGACATCAAACACCTTCTGAGGTGCTCGAAGTGTTCTGGAATGTGCTGGTACACATCAAACGCCTATATGAAGCACTTCAAGTGACATCGAACACCTTCTGAGGTGTTCAAATTATTCTGGCATGTGCTGTGACACATCGAACGCCTACATAAGGCACCTTATGTGACATGAAGCGCCTTATGAGGTGTTCGAAGTGTTCTGATGGTTCCAGAAACTGCAATTTCTACAGTAACTTCCTCTCTTCATCTTCTCCCTTCACCATTTCCATCTTAGCACCTCAAATTAAACCTTACTATCTGATTCCATCACGCACAACACACCAAAAACACAGTTTGATCCTTACACCTATCAGTTTTCATCAACCTTAACCCTTCTAATATTCATATCTTCGGATGAATCATCAATCTTCTAACCCGCACTCAATTTGCAGCAACACATCATCTACACCTTCAAACCTTTCTCCATTGATCTTAAATCATCTAAGGCAATACTTGGAAAACACAATAAATTATCATGACGCAATATTTGCACCAAAGATAACACTTTAAGGGCACGTTTATCAACAATTAAGCACAACATAGATATTCTTAGAATTTGGTCCAAAGAACATGACCTTAATCAACCAACAACAACAAATACGTATGGTAGAGTATTTAACATAAACAAATCAAGATTACCAATGTGTGATCCGAATTTTCTCTTTATAAGTACATAGGGCCTGTTGGAACCAAAATTTGCGTAAAGCGTATAGAAAAATTACTTGCCTTGGAATCTAGATAGTCTTACGAATGTTTGATGGAACTTTGCGATGGATTGGACCTTGGTTGGCCGCCCTTTCTTCTTCTTCTTCCTCCTTTCTTCTTCTTTCTTTCTCTCATTTTTTCCTCTTCCTTCTCTTTCTCCTCCAGCCATTTCCCCCTCCCCTTTGTTTTTGTAACCGAAGGCTAGGCTAATGGGGGGTTATACTAAATGTTATGTAACTCCCCCACCATTTAGTTGGGGGCAGTTTTGGCATTTTGACCTAATTTTCTCAATTTCCACTTTTGTCTATTTTTCCGCCCATATTTTGTTAAACTAAGCCACATAACCTATGCAATTAATGAAATCATATTTAAAGTTGTTTTCTAATTATTTAATGTCGAACTTGAAAATTACGGGGTATAACATTCCATCCCTCTTACAAAAAGTTTCGTCCTCGAAACTTACGTACCTTAGTCGAAGAGTTGCGGATACTTCTCCTGCATCTGCTCTTCAAGTTCCCAAGTGGCTTATTGCTCCACTAGACCTTCACATAAGGAATCACCCGTTTCTTCAGCACTTGTTCTTTCCGGTCCACTATTCTCACTGGCACCACTTCATAGGTAACATCACCATTAAGTTCCAAAGGTTGTGCTTCGAGTACATGGCTCTGATCCGTCACGTACTTCCTCAACTATGATACATGAAATATATTGTGGACTTGCGCCAATACCGGAGGTAACGCCAACCTATACGCCAAAGTTCTCACTTTCTCCGGTATTTCATAAGGACCAATGAAATGGGGACTTAGCTTGCCTTTGATTCCAAATCTCATAATACCCTTCGTAGGTGATACTTTTAAATAAACCTTTTCACCTACGTTAAACTCCAAAGGTCGCCGCTTGGAATCCGCCCAACTTTTGTTGTGGTCTTGAGCCGTCTTGAGTCTATCTCGTATGATTTTCACCTTTTCTAGCGTCTTCTTGAGTAACTCAGGTCCGGTGATGGTTCTCACGCCGACTTCATCCCAATAAGTCAGGGACCTACACTTCCTTCCATACAAAGCTTCAAAAGGAGCTATGTCAATTGTACTATGGTGACTGTTATTACAAGAGAATTCCATTAACTTCACCATTCCATCTCAACTCCCTTTGAAATCTAAAACGCAAGCCCTTAGCATATCTTCTCGAATCTGAATAGTCCACTCAGACTGTCCATCTGTTTGAGGATAATATGATATGCTCAACCCTAATTCCGTGCCCATGGTTTTTTCAAATGCTGTCCAAAACTTGGATGTAAACCGTGGAACTCGGTCAGACACTATAGAAAATTACGAGATATGACATGCATGGAATCTAGATTGTCTTATGAATGTTTGGTGGAACTTCGCGATAGATTGGACCTAGGTTGGCCGCTCTTTATTCTTCTTGTTCCTCCTTTCTTCTTCTTTCTTTCTCTCTTTCTTTCCTCTTCCCTCTCTTTCTCCTCCAGCCGTTTCCCCCTCTCTTTTTTTGTAACCAACAGCTAGGCTAATGGGGAGTTATACTAAATGTTGTGTAACTCCCCCACCATTTAGTTGGGGGCAATTTTGGCATTTTGGTCTAATTTTCTAAATTTCCATTTTTGTCTATTTTCCTGCCCATATTTTATTTAACTAAGCCTCATAACCTATACAATTAATGAAATCATATTTAAAGGTTGTTTCTAATTATTTAATGTCAAACTCGAAAATTATGGGATATGACATGCATGGCTTTAGAATAGTGTTAGAATCTAATAAAGTTATTCTTTCGAAAAATAAAATGTATTTGGGAAGGGATACTTGACGAATAGGATGTCCAAATTAAATGTCATCACTATTGTACCAAAGAAATATTTGCCGGTAGAGGCTAATAATAATGCTTCCTCTTCTGCTTACATGCTTGAGTCTTCTTGTTTATGGCATTTTTGTTTGGGACATGTTAATTGTAAGTCGATACAATGTATGTTTAATCTTGACTTGTTACCCAAATTAAACTTTGATAATGAAAAATGCCAAATATGTGTCGAAGCGAAGATGGCAAAGGCGCCATTTCCTTCAACAGAAAGGAACACTGGACCTTTGGATTTAATTCATACTGATGTGTGTGACTTAAATTTTATGGAAACAAGAGGTGGTAAAAAGTATTTTGTAACTTTTACCGACGATTATACGCGATACTATTATGTCTATTTGCTACGTAGCAAAGATGAGGCCATTGATACCTTCAAAGACTATAAAAATGAAGTTGAGAATCAACTTAGCAAACGAATTAAATCGATTTCTAGTGATAGAGGTGGCGAATATGATACACCATTTAATGAATTATGTTCAGAATATGGCATTATTCATTAAACGACTTCACCATATTCACCTCAATTGAATGGTATTGCTGAACGCAAGAACCAAACTCTAAAAGAGATGATGAATGCTATGTTGATAAGTTTGGGCTTACCTCAAAACTTGTGGGGAGAAGCTGTTCTCTCAGCTAACTCAATTTTGAATAGAATTCCATCTAAGATTATGGATGAAACCCCATATGAGCTTTGGAAAGGCCACAAGACTAGTTATAAGTACTTGAAAGTGTGGGGGTGTCTGCAAAGGTTGTTGTACCTAAATCGAGACAAGTTAAAATTGGGGCTAAAACAGTTGATTGCATATTCATAGGATATTCAACTAAAAATAATGCATATCGTTTCTTGGTGCACAAATCGGATATTCCTGACATACATGAAAATGTTGTCATAGAGTCGAGGAACGCAGTGTTCTTCAAAGATGTCTTTCCGAAGAAAGACAAAAACAATGAAGAAACAAGTACTGGTAAGCGAATGCGTAAGGCGACTCCTCAAGGAAATGAGGAACTTAGTCAAAGCAAATGAGCCAAAATACCGACTTTGTTTGGACAGGATTTTTTAACCCTTACTATAGAAAATGAGCCAAGGAACTTTTCCAAGACGATGCCAACTCCAGAAGCTCCTTTTTGGAAAGAGACAGTTAACGGTGAGATAGACTTGATTCTTCAGAATCACACTTTGGAGTTGGTTGACCTTCCACGGGAGGTAAACCACTTGGGTGTAAGTGGATTTTCAAGAAGACGATGAAAGAGGATGGGTCTATCAAAAAGTACAAGGCCAGGTTGGTAGCTAAAGGCTATCGACAGAAGAAAGGCTTTGACTTTTTTGACACCTACTCACCGGTAACTAAAATCACTTCTATAAGAGTGATAGCTGCTATTGCTGCAGTCTATAATTTGGAAATCCATCAAATGGATGTAAAGATTGCTTTTCAAAACGATGAGTTGGAGGAAGAAATTTACATGGAACAACCCGAAGGATTTGTGGTTCTAGGACAAGAATCGAAAGTCTGTAGACTTTTTAAGTCGTTGTACGGACTTAAGCAAGCGCCTAAAGAGTGGCGCTTGAAATTTGATCAAGCGATGATAGCTAATGGTTTCAAGATCAATGAGTGTGACAAATGTGTCTGCATTAAGAACACACAGAATACATATTTGATAGTATGTCTCTATGTAGATGACATGCTAATCATGGACAGTACTCGTGATATCATCTTAAATACAAAGAAGATGTTGATAAGAAACTTCGATATGAAGGATGTAGGAGTTGCGAACGTTATTCTTGGAATTAAAATTTCTAGGATAGCCGAAGGACTTGTGTTGTCACAAACTCACTATATTGAATCCGTTCTGAGACGCTTCAATATGATTGATGTTAAACCAACGAAAACTCCATTGGACTTAAGTATACACCTAAGAAAGAAACGAGGTGAGCCTGTAGCTCAATTGGAGTACTCGCAAGTAATTGGAAGTCTGATGTACATAACAAACTGTACAAGTCCAGACTTAGGATTCTCAGTAAACAAATTGAGCATGTTTACTAGTAATCCAAGTGATCATCATTTGAAAGCTAATGAGATACTTGAAGTATACAATGAATATTGTATTATATTACTCAAGATATCAGCAGTGTTGGAAGGCTATTACGATGCCAACTGGATATCTGATAGTAAAGATTCTAAGTCCACTAGTGGGTATTTATTCAATCCACGAAGAAAGCGTACATAGCTCGTTACACTATAGAAGAAAAATAAAATCACTAGATAAAGCAGAAGAAGAGGATGAATGGCTTCATAATTTCCTGGAAGATGTGCCTTACTGGCATAAGCCAATTGCTCCTATCAGCATATACTGTGATAGTCAGTCAGCTATAGGACGAGCCCAAAGCAGCATCTATAATGGTAAGTCTCGACACATGTGTCGGAGACACAATACCATTAAGTAGTTAATCTCTAATGGCGTGATTTCCATTGATTATATAAAATCAAAGGAGAATCTTGCAGATCCGCTTATAAAAGGCTAACCTAGAGATCATATGTCAAATTTGACAAATGGAATGGGACAAAAGCCTATAAAGCATGAATCTTTGTAATGGAAACCCAACTTTGTTGACTGAAGATCCCAAAACCTTGGTTCAATGGGACAATTAAGTTATGAAGTTTCAGTGAGCACTTACACATTTTGTTAAATAAAAGTGTCATCTGCAGAAAAGTGAGGGTAAGCTGAGGCTTCTAATGGTTCCTATATCTTGATATATCAAGTGGGTTATGGTAGGATACTCTTGATAGGAAACACTCATGTAAGTGTGAAGTGTGGCCTAATCTATGAGAATTTTGTAAGGCCATAGTTCTCTAACACACTTTCTGAAACCGGGTAGTTCATGGCCAAAACAAACACAATCATGAGAACTAAAAAGTTGTTAAAGGAAATGTTGTGTGAATACTATTATCTAGATTCACAATAAAGGCCGGTTAGTTCATGACATCAAGTCACTAATTAGCTGAGTGGATCCGATAGTATATCACTAGGAAAGGTTCAAAGCCAAAAGCTACCTCTTCTGATACAACTTTTTCTTAAATGAATTTTCGATAGAGTTTGCATATGCATTTGAATCAATTTCCATTCATGTGGGGGATTGTTGGAGAAAATGGAAAGAAATTGTATTTGGGCCAAGTTGCAAACTATGGTTAGCAACGTGCTTTGAACTGAGTTATGATTAGTTTCGTTAATGATGATCAGAAACTAATGAGTCCTTAATTATCTACATAGAGTAGATAATTTTAGACTTTTGAATAGCTCAAATCCGATAACGACTGAATGAGATGTTAATGATCAAAGTAAGGGGGAAATCAGCTCAGCTCGGCTCATGCCTGAGTATGCGCTCAGGTTATGGACTGAGCTGCAAACCTGATAGGCTTAGGTTGCAGACTGAGCTGCAGGCCTGATGGGCTCAGACTGTAGGTCAGGTCCTACAGTAACGGGTCGGATCTTATCAGCTAGGGTGAATTTTGCTTGAGTTTAAACTTCTCCAAGTTGTTACGATATGCTAAGGTTAAATTTTGAAAAGTTCGTGAGCTTTCATCGTGCTGAGCTGACCTGAAGTTGTTATGATCTGACGGCTCAGATTAAACAGTTATTTGATCTGACGGATGAGGACAGACCTGATACGGTTATCTAATCTAAGGGTTTAGGTCGAGCAGGTATCTGATCCTACGGCTGTGGTTGAACTGACTGTAACACACTAACCTCATAAGTTTTCTATAAATAGTGGCCAAGCTAACCTCTGTGGCAATTCGGGAAAAATCCAAAGTTTTTTTTTCTCTGCAATCTCTCTTTCTCTCTGCATAATCATCCTCCCGCATATACTAAACACTCTGCATTTCCAATCATAAGAGAAGTCAGGAAAGTTTACAGGTTTGTTAAGTTCATAAGTTGTAGTGCCGCTCGTCTAAACTGACTCTGTTGCATCCTTGGAGACAATTGCTCCATCTAGTTGGGCACAATATATCAGAGCAATATGTCTTAAGGACAGAGTCATGGACTCACATTGGATCTCTGCTTAACTGAGCTGCTAGCTGAGCTCTGCTGTGTGCTGAGCTCAGCTGATCGAGGGATAGAGCAGCATTGTTCATATATAGTGTTGCCGAGTTGAGCTCTGCTATTTGGCTGAGAGCATTCGTTGTTCTGCAGCATTACCGTGCTGAGCTCTGCTGGTGTGCTGAGCCCTGCTGAAGCGGATGAAAGCACAAGTGTTGTTTTGTTGTGCTGAGGTGCCAAGGTCTGCAGGTCGGCCATCAGTCTAGAACGCAAATACGATTGCACTTACTGGACTGATCTGATCTGACTGATTAATCTGATTTCAGTTCAGCTCAGCTGAAAGGCTGATAGCACAGAAGAACTGTTCTGAAGTGCTATTGTGCTGAGATCGGCAGGCCAGCTGACTGTCCCGAACGTAAACTCAATTGCGCTATCTGGACTGTCTTGACCCGGCAGATCGGTACGACCTTTAGTTTAGCTCGGCAGGTCGGCCACTGCTTTATTTCGCGAGCAAACTGTACAAAAGTCAATTTTGTCTGACTTGAATTATTCCCAACAAAATCAAAGTAGCACAACAACACCACAACAAAAGTATGAAAAACATAAATTTTTAAACTGTGCTCTGATACCACATGTAAATAATAATTCTTTAGGATCTAGAAATCTATTTCTTCACATAGATAATCATTTCACAATATCTATAAGAGAATGTTTAGCGGAAACTCTCCTTTCTCCATGGTTCGATGCGTGAAAGCGTCTTTGAATAGCGGAACCTTCAACATTGATGTAGACGATCCTAACCTTGAATGGAGATTTTCCTCCATTAAGCCTCACTTTAATGTTTACTTTGATGGATAAGTAAAAACAATGGCAGGGTGAAGAGAGGATCTTCATCCATCTTTACACGCAATCAAAAAGTAAGTCCATCATAACTTTTGGAATAGCGCCTTTTGATAAATGGACATGTCATTTTAATGAAGAGTTGTGTCACTTAGACTTAAAAGACATAATCATTCAAGATAACTCTTCACAAATAACCAATTAGGATTTAATTATAAATCATATAACCATTATTTACAAGGAACACAATTTTACAGTTTCCATCTGGCGCGATCAAGAACACTTAATCATATTCTAATGGAAATCATAAGAGTTCAATATTTTTGTGAATTATTTGGTAACGTTTCACATATCTAAAAAACATTGCATTTTTTTTATTTTTCATACAATTTCATAAGACAGGCACACTAAGAGTTTTAGAGTGGGGGAGTCTTTTGCCCCAAAGAGTGGCAAAAGAAAAAAAGAAGTGCGACCATTACTGTTACTGACTTTATTATGTTGGACACAGCAGTTTTGCGTCCAGCATTATTGTTCACTGCGGATCTGGAAAAAGCACATGACAATACAGTATCCATCAGTTAATGTCATCACATGAGCTCTTATGCTCCGTACATAATTGTTAATAGCAAACAAATTAATTCCTTCAGAATTTCCGCAAAAAAGGAGATGCAGGTTGATGTCGTCACATGAACTATTATACATTTTTGTTTTCGTACACATAAAACACTTGAAGAAAAGAAAATTTAAAACAGAAAGAAAAGATACAGAACAACTTAGAAAAAGTTATATAAAGGAAATCAAAAGAACGTGCTAATCATAAGGGACTGATTATTTTTCATACATTAATTTGTTATACTCGTTCCAAAAACATGTTAAAATTTCTCATTCTTATTTATCTTTCTCTAATAACGCATAATGATAAATGCAAAAATTGTTATATTTGAGCAACTTTTTCTTTTGTTTCACACAAGTGAAAAAAGGGAAATTGGAGGGGAAAAGAGCTATTTCACATAACAAAAATGGACAACAGATGGATAAGGTGGAAAAAGAAAAGAGTATAATTTAGTAGTTGAGAAGTAAGAATAACTTATGATATGCGTTTGCTAGAAGGAGAACCAGGAAGCAGAAACCCAAGTATCGTTTGCCATGACCACCGCATGATTCACATAAACACCAAAACTTTACAGCTAACAATTTCTAATATCAAAAATAAAAATAAAAGCAAAAAAGATAGGTTTTGGAACTTAAATTATAGGCACGATTTTGTTTCTATCGAACAAACAATAGATATGGAAACCGTGTGAATTCTGTAGTCTGTAGGGGCAGGTAGACAAACAAAGTTGTTACAATTCTTTGCCTTTCTTGTCGTAAAACTGATCACGCACTCATTTTGCTTTTTTTCCCCCTCTCTTTTTCTTTTCCTCGAATTGGTTATTTTTTTGTTAGATGCAAAAAGTCATACGGTATAATGTTAAAACTAAATGAAATTTTTTTATTCGTTTGAACAATTACAATTAGACCTAGCTATAGGTGTACGCACTTGGCTCATTATGGTAACTACAATATACATATTGATTTGATTGATACTATCCTTATATCTTTTCTTGATTACCTCTCAATTATACACTTTCATTTCTAACACTCCCACTCAAGTTGAATAGTGGAGTCACCAATGCCCAAAATAGACATAACTGAACCAAATACTCTTCCTGTTACTGTCTTGGTTCGCATATCTACCAGTTCATCTTTTGATCTTACAAACGACAGCTCGATCATTCCAACATCTAGTCTTTCTTTAATAAAATGTTTTTCTACCTCACGTGTTTGATTTTGTCATTTTGTACCAAATTTTCTAAGATACCAATTGCTGCCTTGTTATCACATCTCAACCGAGCCAGAAGTTGTAGCAAAAAACCGATCTCGCCCAACAGCTTATTTAGCCATAACACTTTCATCATTCATTTCGCAATTTCTCTAAATTCTGATTCTGCACTAGATAATGCTACTACCTTTTGCTTTTTTTACTTCTCCAAGTGACGAGATTTCCGTCCACTAATGCAAAATACCTTGAGGTGGGTCATCTGTCACTTTGATTTCCTGTCTAGTCTACGTCGATGTAGACTTCCACATTCAAATGTCCATTCCTTCTGAACAGGATACCTTGTCCACGCGTCCCTTTTAGATACCTCATTATCCGTATAACTGCCTCCAAGTTTTCTGCCAAACGTTTATGCATGAACTGACTCACAACTACAACTGTATAAGTGATGTCTGGTCTGGTGTGACAAAGATAGATAAGTTTTTCTACTAACCTTTAATATTGTTCTCAGTTTTCCACTTGAGATCCTTATGTGTTTCTTAACTTATGATTTACCACCACTGGCATATCACAAGGCTTACAACTCAACATTCCGACCTCAGTCAGAAAATCTAAAGTGTACTTTCTTTGAGATATAAAAGCTCATGTGTCTGTCTTAACAACTTCAAACCCCAAAAAAATACTTCAGTCCTTCTAAATCCTTCATCTCAAATTTTGTAAACATAACTCTTCTTGAGGTATGACATCTTTCATGATCGTTCACGATGATAATCATATCATTAACATAGATAATTAGGCACGTAACAAGATTTTTTTTCTTTTAAAGAACAAAATGTGATTGGCGTTACTTTATTTATATCCATTATGTCTCATTATGCATCATGAATCTTCTAACCCATGCCTGGTGAAACAATTTCAACCTGTAAAGAACCTTCCTAAGCCTTCACACTTCATTGTGTGTAAATACATGGGAAAAACCTGGTGGAGCTTCCATATACACCTAAACTTCCAACTCCCTGCGTAGAAATACATTCTTTACATTGAACTGGTGTAACAGCCATATCTCATTTGTTGCTACTTAGAATAATACTCTGATTGTATCAATTTTGGCAAACAGAGAAAATTTTTCAGAATAATCAACTCCATATATCTGGGTGTACCCCTTAGCCATGAGTCTCTCCTTATATCGTTCCACCATTTCGTGCGCCTTGTACTTGAACGTATAAATCCACATGCATCCCACCGGTTTTTTGTCTTTGGGCAATCCACATTTTTCCCAAGTTTCATTCTTTTTCAGAGCCTCCATCTCTACATTAATTGCACCCCACCATTCCTTCCTTTCTTTTGCTTCTTTAACCATCGAATCTTGTTTCAACATACAAAGGTGAATATACTTTTGCACAATCAGTGACTCTCCCCTTGACTACATTTACTAGATATTGAGAAGGTAGAGATACATGTTCTGGTGAGTAATGATTTGGTGGAACATCCCTATTCCTTCTTAGGGATAGAACTCGCTCATGTGGCTTGTCTGAAATATTAGTACTATCGGGATTATCCAGATTATTTAAAGGAGAGAAGACTTCATCAGGGTTTAGTTTGTTTACGTCTTCGTGGACATTCACCAAACAAGATTCATTGGTGGATAGTGGTTGATCGAACGGTTCTTCATT
The DNA here is from genome assembly GCA_036186865.1 of Eustoma russellianum. Lineage (NCBI taxonomy): Eukaryota > Viridiplantae > Streptophyta > Magnoliopsida > Gentianales > Gentianaceae > Eustoma > Eustoma russellianum. Next base: position 20,820,508 of record AP025062.1, on the reverse strand, counting down.
ATGGGAGGGTTACCCGATTGCATCATCTATTCATTTGGTTTGGATAGTCTCAGAGCCCTTTAGAATATGTAACTAGTCTAGTGGCTTATCTATGTTCTCCCCTAAATCCCGAGAGTGGGCAGCAAAGAAATATTAAGTTTCTAGGAACACATAATCCATGGTGATACGGTGGGTGAGAGAATTGTGACAACGATACCCTTTTTGATGGGTAGCGTATCCAACGAAGACACACTTTTTGGCACAGGCATCAAGTTTAGTTTGGTCATGTTTGGGGACATGTATGTAGATGGAGTAGCCGAAGATGCAAGGAGGATCGATGAGGATAGATGGAAGCCACATTTGGGAATCAAGAACCTGTAGCGATGTTTTATGGTGAAGCACTTTTGTTGGTAGTCGATATAGAAGATAGATTGTCATGGAAACTGCTTCATTTAGTTGGTAGTTGATATAGAAGATTGGTTGTCATGGCAACCGCTTCAGGCAAAAAATGCTTAGGGACACAGGACTCGAGTAGCATTGCTGGGGTCATTTCAAGTAGAATCCAGTTTTTTCTTTCGGAAACTCCATTTTGTTGGGGGTAATTGGATAGGAGGTCTGATGAATAAAGCCATGATCCTAGAAAAAATTTTATAGGTCCTGGTACATATTTTCCCCACTGTTGTCTGAGCAAAGGATCTGAATATTGGTAGCGAATTGGTTTTTGACCAGTTTGAAGAAGTCAATAAATTTAGTATGACATCAGACTTATGTTTAAGTAAATAGATCCACGTCATTCGAGAAAAAAAATCTACAAATAAAATAAGGTATTGAAAATCGGATGAAGTGGGGTAGGGGCAGGCCCCCAGACATTTGAGTGCACTAGGGAAAAGAAACAACCCATCCGAGTATTATTAGGTTTGAAAGTCATCCAATGATCCTTTGCAAGAATGCAAGTTTTACATGACATATATTTAATAAAGTAGGAAATAAACTAGTAAATAGAAATTTCCAATAGATAAATGATGGATGAAGTGGACGGCAGTTCCATAACCACAGTGGTCGATGGAACGTCCCATGACCGAGATTAGACTGAACTTTGTGAGCTACCTCGTCAATGTAGTATAGGCCCTCATGCTCAGAACGACACCTAATTATCTCCTTCATATGAATATCCTACAAGAGACAAGATATATCAATACTATATAATTAGGGTTTTTATGATTTGACTGAGAGACAATAATTTTGATGACAATGTTAAAACATATAAGCGATTGTTAACTTTTAAGTGTGGTGATAATGCGATAGTACCGTCTCCTTGGACATGAACTAATTCTCCACTTGTTGTTTTGATATTGGATTTTATGGGAGAGGAGAGTTGGATAAAGTCTCGAACATCATATGTCATAGAGTCAGTGGCGCCGATGTCAAGAAGCCACATAGGGTGTGTTGTATGAGTGTTCGAACTGATTTTGTGGGCCATTGGGAAGTGTTGAAAGATAGGGGTTACTTCTGTAATTTCGGATGTTTCAGGGAATCTTTAATTTGAGCGGAGTGTGGGTTAGAAACAATGTTATTGACGAATCTGGTGGCTGGTCGTGGAATATCATAAGACATTTGGGAATAGGACAATTTGTAAGGGGTATATTTGGAAAAGAAGAGGATTTATTTGGAGGGTTGGGGTTAAAACCCCGAGCCCTTACCTTCCACTGCCACATTTTTTTCTTTGGTGGTTTTGATTTTATTGTGTTCTACGTCGTGAGCAGGCTTATCTAACCCGCCGCTTTTGGTAGCTTCTTGTCGATCACCGCTATCTGTGCTGGCTTTAGTGCTAGCGCTGACTGTGGTGACGCCTCGCCCAATATTGCTTTGTCTTACCATTTTGAGTATCAGAACAACTTAAAACACGTCTCCTTCATATGCTTTTTCATTCCGCAGTACGTATAGTGGAGCTTTGACATGTCCTCTATTTCTTCACCACGCGATGATGTCTATGAGTATGGCAACGCTGCCTGTGTCCCTTCCATTCTTTCTTGAAGCTTCAATCTGAAGTCAATCCCTGATGATGACTCAGTTTCTGAAAGGATTGCTCGTAAGATTCCTATCCTGGCTTCCTCTCTCAGAATGGTCACATATGCTGATTCAACAAAAGGGAGTGGCTCCCTCTTCAGTAAATCTCTTTTTACTGGTTCAAATTTGTCTTCAACAGCAGTCAATAGCTGAAATAACCTTTGCTCTTAAACCTTTCTATTGTAAATTGCGATGTCTTCAAAGTCCCTCAATGGGTTAGGGTCCCTGCCGTCAATCACCATCCACACGCCTTAAAGTCTACTCATCCAATCCTCAAAAGCTCCTCCACTCTATTTAATTGAGTTTGCCTTCTTGTGAAGGTCAAACAGCTGAATTTCATCTACCCCAGACCCGTATGCAATTACGAGCCCGTCCCAAAGCTTTTTTGCAATAGGATATTGAGAGACATTGTGTACTATGCTTGGTTCTATATTTTGGATAAGCCAAGTATATACAAGGTGGTCATTATGTTCCCATTGTAGAATGCATGTTCTATGATTGCCGGAGTGGGGGTACTCCAGTGAGGTATTGTGTCATCCCCTGCCTCGAATTGCCTTCTTGATAAATATGGCCCAAAATGAGTAATTGTTACTGTTAAGTTTGAAACACGTTCACAAATCCTCTGAACTTCTGTACATTGGTTGAGTATCAATGCTGTTTTTCAATAAATGGAACAATTGTATGGCAAATTCGCCGTTTTTATTTTCAAAGGTTTCAGTTTCTTACATGGTTCTATTGGTAGGTGGTTGTGGCGCGGACGCTGGGTGAATGGTATGCGTGTTGGTCATTTGGCCAAGAAAGATAATAAAAACAGTGAAGATGGTAATCTTATGAGTTCCAAAAAGAAAAAGGAAAAAAAAGACTCTGTTTGGGTTTAGTATGGCTTGATCAGTCGAGTAAGGCAAGAGAAAGGTATGGCGGACGATGAAGAGCTATTTCTCTAAGTCACACGGGTTAAAAACTTGCTCTAGTACCATGTTAAAACTGAATAAAATTTCTTTTCATTGATTTGAACAATTACAATTAGTTCTATCTATAGGTGTACTCACTTGGCTAAATACGGTAACGACAATATAAACATGGTAGTTACAATATACAGTTATCAAATTTATTTGATTGATACTATCCTTATATATTTCCTTGATGAGCTCTCAATTATACACTTTTCTTTCTAACATGCAAGTGTGCAAAAAAAAGGGAGGAGGTGAATGAACGAGTCAACTTGACTCGATTGAACATACTTCAGTACAATTTGATGTAAGTTTCAATTTGGGATATACATGAGTGTGCAAGTTGCACAAATCTGTTTATGGTCTAAAACAAGTATCGCGCAACTAGTATTCTAAATGCTCGCAGGCGCGGTTGGAACTCAGTTTCACAGTCAAAGGCCAGCAAGAGAGATGTACTTTTGTTGTGGCCTTAATTTATGTGGACGATGATATGTTAGCATGCAACGATGGTAATTGCATTGAGCATGCTAAAAGATTTCCTAATGCCAGGTTTAGTATTATATATCTTGGAACAATAAAATACTTTTTTAGTATGGAAGTGGCAAGGTATGGTCTCTATTCAAAGAGAGTTAACGTAGACATACTTGCAAACAGAGGGTAGCGGAAACTTGGTTTTAAGCCTAATATGTTTTCCTTGGAGCAGAACGTCGAGTTTAACAAGGATGATGATGGAATACAAGTAGATGTCGGGGTGTATCTGTTGACTTTTTTGGCTTAATGTTTATCCCACGCTGTGGGTTTGTAAAATTGGGGGGAAGGTTGAGAGTTATAAATAAATTCCTCCTCCTGTTATGTTAATCATCCCAAAAACTTGTATTCTTCTCTAACATATTAATAGAAGCAAGCGGTTTAGCAATGCTCGGAGATTAAGCTATTTTGGTTGAACTCCATTACCAAAGTTTTCGGGTGTGTTTATCTCTTTATCTCTTATATTCTGTTATATTCTTGTTGTTATACTGTTTTTCTTTTCTATTGTAGTATAATATTCAATATTATTTTTCGGGTAGTTTTGTTAGTGTTCTGTCCAGTTTATTATTTCTGAACTGGTTCATTTCATTAGTTGTGTTGTCCTAGTGGGAAAATTATTCGATTTTCCCAACAAGTGGTATCAGAGCCAAAGGTTCGTCCTTAGGTTGTCTAAAATTTGTGGTAATATTGAATACTATATATTGAGTCTGTAATGACGACTAAAGATCAAGAAGCAAAGGATGTCATCTCCAATATTCCATCTGGGGTACCAGGGTCCTTGTCATCATGGTCGAGGTTCCCGGTGTCTAGTTTAAAATTGGCGGTGGAAATATTTGATGGTACTGGCCATTTTGGCATGTGGCAAGGAGAGGTCCTGGACTCTCTTCTCCAGCAGGGTCTTGATATTGCTATTGAAAAAGAGAAACCAGAAAAGGTAAAGTATAAAGACTGGAGTATCATCAATCGGTTGGCATGCGAAACTATTTGATCATGCCTGTCCAGAGAGCAGAAGTATGCCTTCAAGAATGAGACTTTTGCACACAAATTGTGGAAGGCGTTGGAGGACAAGTTTCTGAAAAAGAGTGGTCCGAACAAGCTCCTTATGAAGAAAAGACCGTTTCGATCGATTACCAACCAGATACTACTATGAATGAAAACATCACTATGTTTAGTCAATTAGTAGTAGACCTGTTGAATTTAGATGTGAAGTTTGAGGATGAAGATCTGGCTTTAATATTGTTATCATCTCTTCCCAATAAATTTGAACATTTGGAAACTACGTTACTTCATGGGAAAGAGAATGTGTCGTTAGATGATATTTGTTCTTTTTTGTATAGTCATGAATTGAGAAAGCAGGATAAGGTGAAAAAAAGTCAACGACATCAAAAGAATCTTGGTGGCAAGAGGGCGTCAGCAAAGCCAGACAAAAGGGAGAAGAGGAAGATCTAAGTCCAAAAGTCGAGCCGTTGCTAAAGACGAGTGTGCTTTCTGTCATGAGAAAGGGCGCTAGAAGAAAGACTGTCCAAAGTTGAAGAAGAAACGAAAGACTTTGCAAGATGCAAATGTTGCGAAAAGCAAAAGTGATGCGGAATCAGATTTCTCTTTGATTGTCTCGCCTTCAGCGTCATTACATCCAGATGAGTGGATATTGGATTCAGGTTGTACCTATCATATGTGTCCTATTCATGAATTTTTCTTTGAATTCCAGAAACTTGTTGGTGGGGTTGTTTATACGGGTAATGATAGTCCATGTAAAACAACCAGGATAGGTTCAATCAAGCTACGAAATCATGATGGATCCACTAGAATTTTGTGGGATGTACGGTATGTGCCAAAGTTAAAAAAGAATCTCGTCTAATTGGGGGCCTTAGAATCTAAAGGCCTAGTTGTGACGATACAAGATGGAGTTCTTAAAGTAACTTTAGGAGTACTCGTGATGTTGAAAGGTGTGAGGAAGAACAATCTGTACTACTACCAAGGTAATATAGTGGTGGGGACAGTAGCGACAGCAACTTCTAGCACAAAGAAGGATATTGAGGCAACGAAGCTGTAGCATATGTGGTTGGAACATGCTAGAGAAAAGTCTTTTCAAATTCTTGCCAAGCAAGGATTGTTGAAAGGTACGAAGGCTTGCAAACTTGAATTTTGTGAGCAGAACACATTGTGTTCTGGAAAAACAACGAAAAATGAAATTTGGTACTGCGATTCATACTACCAAGGGTATTCTGGATTATGTGCATTAAGATGTGTGGGGACCTGCCAAGACTCCATCTATTGAAGGTATGCATTATTTTGCCACTTTTGTTGATGCTTTTTCAAGGAGAGTTTGAGTGTATACGATGAAGAACAAAGATGATGTGCTTGACATTTTTCTTAAGTGGAAAGCTCAAGTTGAACCCCAAACAGGAAGGAAGATTAAGGTTCTCCAAACAGATAATGGAGGAGAATACACGAGTGATCCGTTCCTGAAGATATGCCAAGATTGTGGCATAGTTCAACACTTCACTGTTAGGAACACACAGCAGCAGAATGGCGTGTTAGAGCGTATGAACAAGACACTTGTGGAGAAAGTTCGTTGTATGATGTCTAATGCTGGGTTAGGCAGAAAATTTTGGGCTGAGGCCATGACATACACTCAACATCTTGCCAATCGTTTGCCATCATCTGCTATAGATGTCAAAACTTCGTTAAAGGTATGGTCTGGAAAACCTGCGACTAATTCTGATTCTTTGCATGTTTTTGGTTCTATTGTATATTATCATGTGATTAAATCAAAGTTGGATCCACAAGGAAAGAAGGCTCTTTTCATGGACTTCAATCCTGGAGTCAAGGGATACCGTTTATGGTGTCTAGAGGCAAAGAAGACGATTATCAGCAAAGATGTTACCCTTAATGAATCTGTCATGTTGAACAAGGTAAATCAAGGAGCTAATAGTACTCTACAACAGGTGGAGTGTACTCTGAAGCAGGTGGAGTTTGAGTAAAAAGTGGTGATCCCAACACCAAGCACCACCAGTGACTCTCCTATGGCAGAAGGAGAGTCAGATGAGGAAGAGGTTTCTACCCAAGAATCTCAATAGCAATCGACGCCAATTGTAGTCAAAAAGAAGAGACGAGAAATTCAAAAGCCTGCTCGTTTCGCTGACATGGTAGCCTATGCACTTCCAGTTGTTGATGACATTCCATCTACCTACCCGGAAGCTATTCTAAGTCCAGAGAGTGGAAGCCGGGAAAGTGCAATGGAAGAAGAAATGCAATCTCTCAAGAAGAACAACACGTAAAAGCTGGCACAACTACCAGAAGATAAGAAGGCAATTGGGTGCAAATGGGTATTTGCAAAGAAAGAATGATTCCCTCATAAAGAATATGGTTTCTACAAGGCAAGGTTGGTAGCTAAAGGCTTTGCTCAGACGGAGGGAATTGATTATAATGAGTTGTTTTCTCTAATTGTTAAACATTCCTCCATTAGGATTTTGTTGTCCTTGGTAGCACAGTTGAATTTGGAGCTAGCTCAACTCAATGTGAAAGCTGCATTCCGACACGGTGATTTGAAGGATGAAATTTACATGACTCAGCCAGAAGGATACAAGGTTGTTGGTAAAGAAGATTGGTTTGTAAATTTACCAAATCGTTGTATGGACTGAAACAATCTTCGAGATAGTGGTACAAACGATTTGATAAGTTCATGAAGGGTCAGAAGTACAACAAGAGAAAATAATCATTGTGTATATTTGCACAGACTTCAAGATGGTTCCTTCATCTACTTGCTCTTATATATTGATGATATGCTTATTGGAGCAAAGAGCCAAATAGATATTGACAAGTTGAAGGCTCAGTTGAGTAAAGAGTTTGAAATAAAGGATTTGGGGAAAGCCAAGAAGATTCTCGGCATGGAGATAAGCAGGAACAAACAGAGGGGCAAACTTTGGATGACACAGAAACAGTATTTGTAGAAGGTACTACAACGGTTTGGTATGCATGAAGATACGAAACCTGTAAGTACCCCACTTGCTCCTCATTTGAAATTGAGTAGCCCTTTGTCTCTAGCGACTAAAGAAGAACGAGAATATATGGCGAAAGTCCCGTATGCAAATGCTGTTGGAAGCTTGATATATGCAATGATGTGTACGAGACCAGATATTTCACAATCTGCTAGTGTTGTTAGTAGATACATGCATGATCCAATCAAGGGTCATTGGCAAGCTGTGAAATGGATTCTATGGTACCTCCAAAATACCGTAGATGTTGGATTAACATTCAAGTGAGATGAATCACTTGGTCAATGCATAATTGGATATTGTGATTCTGATTGTGCAGGAGATTTAGATAAGCAACGATCTACAACTCGCTATTTATTCACTTTGGCAATAGCGCCAGTTAGTTGAAAGTCTACCTTGCAGTCAACGGTGTTGAGAAAAAGGGGTTTGAGTGATTTCAAAATGCATGATTTAAATAAACGTGTATTAAAGAAATGCATGATATATTTCATGACATGACACGTTGTTGCAAAAAACTTGCCTTATATAGTTCATATATATTGTTGCCGTACTAACAAGCCATGAAGCTTTGAAGCTTACATCAAATGGCAAACATTTGTTGTGTTTGAACTATTTTCGAGGGCCACCATTAATGAACTGAACTAGTTCATTAAGTGAAGTACTTAGTTAATTAAACTAAGTAGTTCATTAAAGGAAGCCATATTTGGAAAAGGCACAAAGGCAACAAGTTGAAGAAAGGAAAGTTCTCCACTCCCTCTCCACACATACACACGCCATTTTTCAACATATATATATATATATATTTTCAGATTTTTTGAAAAAGACACATACACATATATTCTAACGTACTACCGACACGTTATATATTTTACGTACGTACGTTAACGTCACACCACTATACTTAACTCATATTTATGAGTATATTCTGGCCTTTTATCATATGATATAAGTCATGGTGATGAAAGATTTATTACGACACGTTAAAAGGTTCTAAACCGAAAATTGTCGTATCTGGCGAATACCAAAACTTTGCCAACGTGTCATGTAATTGGCATAAATAGATGGCCAGTCCCTAAACTTCAAAAATGGCCACAACTTTTATGGCTTACATGGTGTATGTAGCCATAAAATCATTCCATGTTGGCACACACAAATCACCCACAATTAAGGCCAAATTGTGGAAATTCCAAAATTCAATTTTGTCACATGTTGGGCGCCACTTTAAATCAGCCTAAGTGCTGAATATTAAAGTTTAATTTATGTATATTATGTGTAACATAATATATATAACATGTGCAAAAAGTTGGAATATAGTTAGAGAAAAATCGGGTAATCGATAAACATTGAAAATTCGGTTTTCTACGTACACGACACATGGAACATTTTTGGCATGGCATATAACATGTATCTAGACACTTTTTACATATTTCGTACATTCTAAAGTGTTCTAGAAAAATCAATTAAGGGCGGATTGGAATATACCATGTGTGTATAATTAAATGTGCACTATTTTACAAAGTTTGCAAAAATAAAATTCAGCACATGTATCTTCATGTCACACGCCTAAACCAGCTATGTTGGAGCATATGTGGAGCTTTGTTGGCATCTTGATTGGCCGAGAATGAAGCATGCAATTTTGGTGACTTAAAGAAAGGAACTACAAAAGGTAACATTTTAAATCTTGTCACAATTGTGACACATGCTGAAAATTCAGAATGTGTGTATATGGCTGGCTGAAATTCTCCCCTTAATGAGCCATATTTTGTTGTCTTGAATCATGTGGATAATTGGGAGATAGTATGGAAGTATTTTGAATATGTTATGGAATTAAAATGGTGATATCTTTGAATATCACACATGCTGAAAATTTCAGCATGTGTGTAATGTATGTTGGCTGAAAATTGGGCTCTATTTCAACCCGTACGATCAATACCTTTTGCACACATACATATATTCAATCATACAACGTCAAAAGCATGCACTTATATATAAAAACAAAATGAAAATAAGACAAAAATAAAATATAAAAAAATCAACGCAAGTATGTTTCACACACGAAGTGCGGGCAATCCGAAAAGAGGGGAAGGTAACCTACCTCATTCGGCGAATTATTTCCTACGCGCACTCTTTCTTCTCTTTCTTCTCTCTCACCCTCGGCTGCCCTAGGCTTTGCAAGGGAGTAGGAATTCTTTTTTTATTCTTATAAGGTGGCCGAAAGTTTGCTTGGGGCTATATATAATTTTTTTCCCTTTTGGGTGCTGCTGGCGGCAGCAACTGGAGGGGAATAAAGGGGAGGGGGTCGGCTGGCTGAAAATAGAAAAGGAAGAAGATCTGAGGTTTGGTGTGTATTGTGTGTGTGTTTATAGAAAATAATAGGTGTTAGGGTAGGTTTAAGTTGGAATCCTAGATAGGTTAGAATTTAATTTCCTAATCTATCCATAATTCAATTTGATTAGTATTTATCCTTATTTCTTTTTTCAATTATTAATTATTAAAAAACGTGCATTACACTTCTCCTCCCTTACAAAAAGTTTCGTCCTCGAAATTTATGCATTATGTAGTTAACAACTTAGTGTAGTTCTGCTTAATTCATTCATCTAGATAAAGACCAAGCTAATGTGTCCCTTGCGTTTACCGATATGCTAACCGCTATACTTTCTCAACATATGACTAAGTCTTCAAAATCATTACGTGTATATCTACAAGTTAATTTCTAAGTTTAAATCATAACCTACTTCTCTTATAATTCTAGAATCAAGTTTAGGGATATAGTCACCATACTGAGGTTCCATGTCCCAGTCGTCACTCTATAACGTACTTACATCTACGGTCATAAATAACCTTCGAAATCCGTTCTTAGGCGTATTACAATTTTCAACTTATCTCCATGTTCAAAAGACTCATTCCTTAAGCCGTATATATTTTCGAACTATGGTATACTCTAGTATTCAATTTGATCTTCTCTAGTATCCCACAAGATGGTCTAGTTCTTATGAGGTTCAATCCTTAATTCTCTTATAATTAGTACTTACAACCCTCCACTTATACCACTTGATGTGTATTATTCAACTTGTTGCAATCTACGATTCTGACTTCTTAAACTAATCATATATGATCAATTTCTTAGGTAGAGAACTAATATCATATGTACTTTAAGTCCTCCAATAGGACAATCATTATGCTCCCTTAACACAAAACCATGTCCTAAAAGTCAATTCTTATATACTTACGAGCTAACTGTATGATCATGTCCTTACTTCTTCAGGAATATCATCAGCCTAATATACGAAATGTATGTATGAACATACTTTTCTTTAAACAAAAATGTAAGTTATGTAGCCATAATTTGAAATATAGCTTTCGTTGTTTTAAAATAATATCATTCTATTTTGTAAGCCCGAGAACCAAAGTACTGTATACTTGTTTTCGCAGAGTGGTATTTCAAATGATCACTTATAAAAACGATGACATAACTTGTTCGCAAAGTATTTTGGTAAAATACATTAAAACATTAGAAAACTTGAGAATGTAAGGTTTTATAAAACGATTTGAATATGGTATCTTTCATTTTCTAAAAGAGGTATATATATATTTTGAAAGATAGTTTTGGCTTCATAAAAGCTAAGTAAATTCATCGCAAGCGGATAAATAAATTTAAAAACATTTTAACGGATAAACTGCTTGCGATATCAGTAGTCGTCAAGTAAAATTAATTTCGACTAAAAATAGAGGTAACAAAAACAAAAAATTAAAATATCGTGGAAGAAATATATATAAACATATGATTTTGGAAGAACATCAATATTTTAAAAGTTTTCTCCTTTTTATGAGGTCGTCAAAGAAGTGAAATTTTTCTATGTTGGTATACAAATACAGAAAATAATTCAGCCTTGTAAAATTTTTCAGACTCAATAAAGTATTTTCCAAAACATTTTTTTTTGAAATAGTTGTGAAATACATGTATATTTTGGTGTACATGCTTATGTAAAATATTTTTCTGCTTGGAAGGTATATTAGTTCAATATTTCGTATAATACTATAAATCATCCTTTTTTTCGATCAAGGTCTCTTATGTTCAAGTTCTTCTAAGCCGAACGTTTGCCTAATCGTAATAAAATCTCTAACTCAAATTATCCAATCCTAGCATGGCACGCTGAATATTGATCGACTTAAGGTATTCTAGCTCACCATGCTTCCGCGTGCCACACTGTTCCACCATAATCCTTTACTTGGCTATTTCGACCGCTAATTTTAACTTGGTTAAATCTAACACGAAAAGCAACCACTACTGGTTCATGCTTATTCTATTTCAATTCAGCCTATTAGATTCAAGCCAAATAACTCAGTGTTTCTAGACATCAACACTTAACTAAAGATTCTGTGATAGTTTATCCTTCCAAGGCACTTACTGTAGTCAATTCTTGCATGTCGCTATCGATCAATACCTCTAAAGCTAATATCGTTGACCTATTTTGACTATATTCAACATCTTAACACTAGACTATAATTTCCTTCGAACAATATGTAGGATCTGCAAGGCACAACTAGAAGGGGGGGTTGAATAGGTGGTGCGGAAAGTGTGGTTTTTAAAATTTCTTTAAACTTGAACAATTCAACTTCTGAAGACAGATTCTGTTTTCAGGACCAGTTTTAAAACGTTTTTAAAACTAGGTTAGAGGTCTCCAAAAATTATGAAATTTTGAGAGAACTTAGCCTCAGATGTTATGAGGGTCCTCTAAAATTTTTAAATTAAAATTCAACCTTTAACCCCTTCAAAAACCGTTGGTACTCAGATTACTCGAATCTGCCAGAAACGGTAGATGGTTTTGAAAAATTTATTCCTATTTGTGTGAACGTCCAAATGCTCTGAAATTTGACAAATAACTCCTTATACACTATATTTAAATGGGTTGAAACAGTTTTGCAAAATTCGTTTGGGAAGTAGGTCAACTATAATCAAAGTCTCAACCTTTGCAAGTCTGAAAATCAGACTGCACTAGTCTCAGAAATTTTCATGTTTGATTGACTTATACTTATCCAAAAGGGTTGAAACTTGTGCCAAATTAACCCTAGAACGTGTGAGTATATTTCTAGAAATTTTCGTGATTTTTGAAATTCGTTAACTATTTTTACGAATGCGAACAAGAAGGGTAATCAGTGCAGTAACTGAAAAGTAAATGGCACCAAGAATTTTATACTGGTTCGGTTATAAACAACCTACTCCAGTCTTCAAGGAACACCTTCCTTGGTTCACACTAATCACACACACGCAATACACCTTACCACAGGGTTGATAGAGTTACACCTAACTCCAACCCTTTACAAACCTTGTATGACGAGTACAATTCACACGAACACCACCACCTTGCAAGATTGAAGATTGATCACACCTTGATCAATCTTTTACAAAGATATATAATGAGTGGTGGTCTATATCAAGCCTATTCAAGATTAAAAGATATGAATACAATAGGCTTACAAGAAGAGAGAAAGAAAGAGGATGCAGAAGAAGAAGAGCTAGGCTTTTTGATCACTTTGATTTGCAATGCTTGTGCTTGTTTTGTTTGCTCTCTTCTCTTTCCTTTTAACATGGTCCAGCCGTCCCCCTTGGTGTGTCTCCCCCTCTTGAAAATTATCTTTTAATTCCTTGAGAGAGTGTAAGACATCATTGTGACAATGTCTTGCTTACTTGGCATCTTCTTATTGGATGATCATTTAGTCTTCGCTTACTCGGCACCTTCTCATTGGATGAATGTTGTCATCATTGATGACTTGGAAAAAAATCTGAGAATTACACTTAAACATGTGCCAAAATCATCACAAAATAACTTCCATAAATCATAAGATATATCACATAAATTGCAAGACATCAAATCCTTCCTTGCTAGAGAAAACAATCGGCCATAATGTCTTATTGCCATGCTGAAAATTCAGCATGTGACACATGGGAATAAAGTTCAAATCATTACCATTTTTCTTTGACTTTTCTCATTAAAATGAATCACCAATTAATGGTAAATATTACTATCACATGAGAAATGAATATGGACATCTTGATGCTCTCAAATTCGGCCACCATGTCTTCACACATGCTGAACAATTTTCAGCATGTGTGATATGTAAAATATCACACTTTATTAATTTAAATAATATTCAAAACCTTTCCATTTCTTCTTCCAATCAATCACACAATAAAAGATGATGGAATATATCACTTTGAAGACAAAATTTCGGCCACCTAAGGTTACCATGCTGAAATTTTCAGCATGTGATATAAGAGAGATAAATTTTGAATTCTTACCATTTGTAGTTTCTCTCTTCAATTCACCAACATTGTATGATTGATCCTTGACCAATCAATATGCCAACAAGGCTCCAAATAAGCTCCATCTCAGCTGTAGGTGGCGTTGGAAATGATTGTGTATGTGCTGAAATTTATTTTTGCTAACTTTGTAAAATAATGCACATTTAATAGTACACACATGTTATATTCAAATCAGCCCTTAATTTAATTTTCTAGAACACTTTAAGATGTATATCACATGTAAAAAGTGTCTAGATACGTGTCACATGATGTACCAAAAACGTTCCATGTGTTGTGTGCGTAGAAAACCAAATTTTCGATATTTATCGATTACCCGATTTTTCTCTAATTTAAATTCCAACTTTTGCACATGTTATATATATTATGTTATACATAATATATATAATATATACTTTAAATCTCAGCACTTGACTGGTCTAAAGTGGTACCATTTACATGTGACAAAAATTAAACTTGGAATCTTCACATTTTGGCCTTAATGTGGAGTAATTTGTGTGTGCCAACATGGAAAGTATTTTTGGCTGAATATTCAGTGATGTGCACGAAATTTTCATCAAATTTTGATGTATAGGGGATGGCCATTTATTTATGGCAAGTACGTGACACGTTGGCGAAGTTTCGGTATTCGCCCGATACGACAATTTTCAGTTTAGAACCTTTTATCGTGTCCTATTTAATTTGTCACCACCATATCTTATATCATAAGATATAAGACTTGAATATACTCATAAATATGAGTTAAGTATAGTGGTGTGACGTTAACGTACGTAAAATATATAACGTGTCGGTAGTACGTTGGAATACATGTGTATGTGCCTTTATTCAAAAAATCTGAAAATATGTGTAATATATATGCATATAGGCGTGTGTATTTAAGAAGGGGAGGAGGAGAAAACTTTCCTTCCTTAGCTTTGTTGCCTTTGTGCCTTTCCCAAATGTGGCTTCCTTTAATGAACTAAACTAAGTACTTCACTTAATGAACTAGTTTAGTTCATTAATGGTGGCACCTGAAAATAGTATAAACACAACAAATGTTTGCCACATGATGTAAGCTTTAACACTTCATAGCGTGTTAGTACGGCAACATAATATATAAGCTAAATAAGTCAAGTAATGGCAAAGTATCATGCATACATGTATACGTTTATATATATCATGCATTTAAATCACTTATTTTGAAATCACTCAAACCCCCTTATCTCTACAATCTCCCCCTTTTGATGATTTTCAAAATAACTTATGCACATGATTTAAATGCTAACGCTCCACCTTGAAATATGCACAAATTTGAAATTTTGAATTTCAAATTTCAAATCCGGCTCCCCCTTGATTTGTGCAATTAGTATCAATTAGTGTGTCTCTCTCCCCCTTAAATCATGCTTTTCTCTCCCCCTTTATTTTGGAAAGTAAATCAAAAGATTCCTGTCAATAAGGAAAGAAAATCAAATCACGTCAAATCAAATCATATCAATGGAAATCATGCCTAATTTAGAACGAAGAGATTCATACGTGGCTTGATTTAAGGCTTTTGTAAAAATATCTGCTACTTGTGCTTCTGTGCGTACGTGATCTATGACAATATCACCATTGTTTACGTGATCACGAAGAAAGTGATAGCGTACTTCTATATGCTTAGCCTTAGAATGTAACACAGGATTCTTAGACAAGTTAATTGCACTCATACTATCACAATATATAGGAATTTTATTTACGGTAATTCCAAAGTCCGAAAGTTGTTGTTTTATCCACAACAACTGTGTGCAACAAAGGCTATGAGCCATGTACTCAGCCTCAGTAGTGGACAAAGCAACACTTGCTTGCTTTTTGGAAAACCATGAAATAAGTGAATTTCCTATAAATTGGCAAGTTCCCGTGCTTTTTCTATCTATTTTGCAGCCACCATAATCTGCATCAGTGTAAGCATGTAAGTCAAATGTAGAATCCTTATCGTACCAAATTCCTAAGGTGGGCGTGTGCTTAATATAACGGAATATTCTTTTTACTGCATTGAAGTGTGACACCTTAGGTTGACTTTGAAAACGTGCACACATGCATACGCTAAACATGATATCAGGCCTACTAGCAGTTAAATATAGCAAAGAGCCTATCATAAATCGATATAATCCATTATCAACGCCTTTATCATGTTCGACTTTGTCTAATTTAGTAGTGACACTCATAGGGGTGGGGGATGGTTTCAAATTTTCAAAATTAAACTTTTTAATCATGTCATTAACATATTTTGCTTGACTTATATGAATCCCTTGACTCGTTTGCTTAATCTGCAAGCCAAGAAAATAATTAAGTTCACCAACCATAGACATTTCAAATTCAGATTTCATGCAATTTTCAAAATCTTTAACAAGTCTATGTGAGGTAGAGCCGAAAATATTGTCATCTACGTAGATTTGAATAATAAGTAAATCTGATTTTTCTTGTTTCAAAAATAGTGTACTATCTATAGTACCACGTTTAAAATTATTTTCTAAAAGAAAAGTAGCAAAACGATCATACCATGCTCTCGGTGCTTGCTTTAGGCCGTATAGTGCCTTCTTTAGTTTGTACACGTGATCTGGATATTTCAAATCTTCAAAACCGGGTGGTTGCTTCACGTATACTTCTTCTTGTATGAATCCGTTTAGGAAAGCACTTTTTACGTCCATTTGATACAATTTAAAATCTTTCATGCAAGCAATGGCAAGTAAGAGTCGTATAGCTTCTAATCGTGCTACGGGTGCAAATGTTTCATCGTAGTCAATTCCTTCCTCTTGATTATAGCCTTGTGCTACAAGTCTCGCTTTATTCCTAATGACCTTTCCTTCTTCATTCATTTTATTCCTAAACACCCACTTTGTGCCTATTATAGTTTTATCTTGTGGTCGTGGCACTAAATCCCATACATTGTTTCTAACGAATTGATTAAGTTCGTCATGCATAGCATCAATCCAAGAAGAATCACTCAAAGCATCATGCACATTTTTGGGCTCAATTTCAGAAATCATAGCATGAAATTCATTTATTTCATCCGAAGTAATTCTTCTACGTGGTCGCACACCGTGAGTGAGGTCGCCTATGATGAGATCATGTGGGTGATCTCTATACCATCTTGGTTGATTATTTTCTATGTTATCATGCATTTCTATGTGATCATGCATTTCTAGTGTGTCATTCATATCATGCATATCAAAAGAATCATCATCTTCATTCAACACGGGTTTCAATTCAAAGTCATCTTCATATTCCTTATCTTTATCAATCTCACCAAATTCATTGAATTTCACATGAATAGATTCCATGATTTGTCTAGTGAGAGGATCATAACATCTATATGCCTTCGAATTTATAGAATATCCAACAAAAATGCACTCAATTGATTTGGATTCAAATTTGTCTAAATTATATTTTGTATTTAAAACAAAACATTTGCATCCAAACACACGAAAATAGTCAATCTTAGGCATGCGATCATTCAAAATCTCATAAGGCGTCTTGTTTATTTTCTTTCTTATAGATAGGCGATTTACAATATAGCATGCACAATTTACAGCTTCCGCCCACAGAAATCTACGTAATTTATTTTCGCGTAACATAGGTCTAGCGATTTCTTGTAATGTGCGATTCTTTCTTTCTACTACTCCATTTAATTGTGGAGTTCTAGGTGGAGAAAACTCATGCTTAATTCCTTTTTCTTCGCAAAATGAAATCATCTCTTTGTTTTTAAACTCACCGCCTCTATCGCTTCTTACATTTACACCGTATTGATTTTCAAGTTGTTTAATTAATTTTGCAATCTCAACGGCGCTATCATCCTTATGTGCAAGAAATAAAGTCCAAGTATAGCGAGAAAAGTCATCAACAATCACGCATGCATAGTGGCGCCCACCAAGGCTTGTAGTGCGACTAGGACCAAACAAATCAATATGCAATAGTTCTAAGATTCTAGTTGTGCTTATTTCGTTTTTAGGCTTAAGTGACTCACGTGTTTGTTTGCCTTTTATGCAAGATTCACACAACTGAAAGTTGTCTAAATCAAGCTTAGGCAATCCTCGTACTAGGTTCTTTCGTTGAAGCTTTTCTAGTGTGGAAATGCCTATGTGTCCTAAACGTCTATGCCATAAATTCACATTGGGTTCATTTGACATAAAACACTTAACTTTAGCGTCTACTACATCATCCATAGAAAGCGTAAAAATATTACCTTCTCGTTTTCCTTTTAAAACGGTTTCTCCATTTTTATTTATTATGTTGCAATAAGGGTGAGTAAAACACACATTAAAACCATTGTCAACAAATTGAGAAATGCTAAGAAGATTGTAAGATAAGTTGCTTACCAAAAAGACGTTGGAGATTTGGAGAGTATTTGGATCTCCAATCGTACCGTTTCCGATGATCTTGCCTTCCTTGTTGTCTCCAAAGGTCACGGATCCGCCTTTTGTGACCTTCTTTAGTTTGGTGAACAGGCTCGGGTCACCCGTCATGTGTCTCGAGCATCCACTGTCAAGGAACCACTTAATAGATGTATCTTTCGATGTGTGGGCTCCCTGCAATGTGCAAAGATGATTTAGGTACCCTTTTAACTTTGGGTCCTTTCGAGTTAGTTAATCACCTCTTGGTAAAAGTACCTTTCGGTACCCATACTTGGGTGATTCTTCTCGGTCTATCAAATGGCAAGAATGAAGGTCCGACATAATTGACATGTGGTGCATGCACTTTGGGCCTTTGTCCAAGGACTCCTCTATACTCACTAAATGAAGGACGTTTTTGATATGTCCTTGTGTATGTGTGCGTAGTGCATGGATGATATGAGTTTCGTGTATGCATTGTTCTTTTCTTTTCATATCTATATGGTACAAAGTTATATTTTACATGATATGAAGAAGAGGTGGGGCGTGATGAGGAAAGGGGCGCCTTATGCGTCATCTTAGACGCCACTTGAGGCTTTGGGGTGTCTACTTTCTTAGACACCACAAACTTGGTTGGTTTGGTTGATACTTCATTTGTATCAACGTATCCCAAACCCGTTTTGTCGCTGTCATGCTTTTGTGATAATATAATGCGATGCAGCATGTTGGACCCCGTATCAAACTGTTTCATCATTTTCTCTAAATCGGTATTCCTTGATTTCAAACTTGAAATCTCGGATTTCATTTCATTATTTTTAGTGGTCAATGATGAAATCTCTGTCTTTAATGCAGTAATGACACATGATGACTCTTTCTTTGAATCGCTTAATTGAGCGACAAGATTCTCGTTAGAGGATTCTAACAGTTTCTTGTCTTCAATTAATCGCTTCTTTTCCTTAGCGAGAGTCTTAGTAAATTTATGCAGTTCCAAATACTGACTAAAAAGATCTTCATAAGAGGGTTCAGAGTCAGAGTCAGATGATACCTCATTAGATGCTTTGGATGCAAAGCATACTTGTGCAGTCTCCTATTCGGTCTCAGTTTCAGAATCAAATGAATCACTCCAGGTGGAGAGGCCTTTAGAGCACGTTTCCTTTGTTTGGGTTCTGAGACGAGTCTATTTTTGTTCCGCTCCTTGTCAGGGTATTTATTTGTTTGCTTTTCTTTATTGGGGCAGTCATATGATAAGTGTCCGAGTTTGCCACATTCATAACATTTAACGTCTTTATCATTTGACTTGTTTTTATTTCTCTTGGTTGTAGTACCCTTATTTTTGTTTCTAAATGACCTTATCATAAATTTCCTTAAGCCTTTAGCCAATAGAATTAAGTCATCGTTATCCGTTTCAGAATCACTATCATCTACGTGATCGGAGGGAGGGGAGACGTATTCATTTGATTTAAAAGCAATAGCTTTACCTTATGGTGAGTTTATTCTCATAAACTTTAAGTGATCCGATTAGTTCTTCCATCTTTATTGATTTAGTTTCCTTGCTTTCTTCTATTGTGGTCACTTTAGGGTCCCATTCAGAAGGAAGGCTTCGTAGGACTTTTTGTACCTTTTCCTGCATAGTAAAAGCCTTACCAAGAGACTCAAGAGAGTTGTAGATGTTAGTCAAACGAAGATCCATATCTATAATAGACTCATTGGGCAATAATTTAAATGACTCAAGTGTGGACATAAGCATGTTAATTTTTGACTCTTTCACTTGACTCGTGCCTTCGTATTTCATTTCTAGTATCCTCCACATTTCTTGTGCACTTGAACAGTTTGACACATAACTAGACTCACTTTTACTTAATCTGTTTAAAAGCAATTGCATAGCCCTAGCATTCATACTAAGTTTCTTTTTATCATCACTCGTATATTCTTGTCTAGTTTTAACAACTTCGAAAGTGACTCCGTCTACGGTGGATACCTTAGATGGGACATAAGGACCATCTTCAATGATTGACCAAAGATCTATATCTATAGCCATAAGAAAAAGCTTCATCCTAAGTTTCCACTAAATAAACGACTCACCGTCAAAAAGTGGAGGCCTTTCGCTCGACATACCTTCTTGCTCGGTTTTGAGATTTGTGGTTGCCATCTCACTGAATCGTTGGATTCCTTGAAGTGAGTGTTCCTGCGCTCTGATACCACTTGTAGGATCTGCAAGGCACCACTAGAAGGGGGGTTGAATAGGTGGTACGGAAAGTGTGGTTTTTAAAATTTCTTTAAACTTGAACAATTCAACTTCTGAAAATAGATTCTGTTTTCAGGACCAGTTTTAAAACGTTTTTAAAACTAGGTTAGATGTCTCCAAAAATTATGAAATTTTGAGAGAACTTAGCCTCAGATGTTATGAGGGTCCCCTAAAAATTTCAAATTAAAATTCAACCTTTAACCCCTTCAAAAACCGTTGGTACTCAGATTGCTCGAATCTGCCAGAAACAGTAGATGGTTTTGAAAAATTTATTCCTATTTGTGTGAACGTCCAAATGCTCTGAAATTTGACAAATAACTCCTTATACACTATATTTAAATGGGTTGAAACAGTTTTGCAAAATTCGTTTGGGAAGTAGGTCAACTATAATCAAAGTCTCAACCTTTGCAAGTCTGAAAATCAGACTGCACTAGTCTCAGAACTTTTGATGTTTGATTGACTTATACTTATCCAAAAGGGTTGAAACTTATGTCAAATTAACCCTAGAACGTGTGAGTATATTTCTGAAAATTTTTGTGATTTTTGAAATTCGTTAACTATTTTTACGAATGTGAACAAGAAGGGTAATCAGTGCAGTAACTGAAAAGTAAATGCAGAAAGTAAATGGCACCAAGAATTTTATACTGGATCGGTTATAAACAACCTACTCCAGTCTTCAAGGAACACCTTCCTTGGTTCACATTAATCATACACACGCAATACATCTTGCCACAGGGTTGATAGAGTTACACCTAACTCCAACCCTTTACAAACCTTGTATGACGAGTACAATTCACACGAACACCACCACCTTGCAAGATTGAAGATTGATCACACCTTGATCAATCTTTTACAAAGATATATAATGAGTGGTGGTCTATATCAAGCCTATTCAAGATTGAAAGATATGAATACAATAGGCTTACAAGAAGAGAGAAAGAAAGAGGATGTAGAAGAAGAAGAGCTAGGCTTTTTGATCACTTTGATTTGCAATGCTTGTGCTTGTTTTGTTTGCTCTCTTCTCTTTCCTTTTAACATGGTCCAGCCGCCCCCCTTGGTGTGTCTCCCCCTCTTGAAAATTATCTTTTAAGTCCTTGAGAGAGTGTAAGACATCATTGTGACAATGTCTTGCTTACTTGGCATCTTCTTATTGGATGATCATTTAGTCTTCGCTTACTTGGCACCTTCTCATTGGATGAATGTTGCCATCATTGATGACTTGGAAAAAATCTGAGAATTACACTTAAACATGTGCCAAAATCATCACAAAATAACTTCCATAAATCATAAGATATATCACATAAATTGCAAGACATCAAATCCTTCCTTGCTAGAGAAAAAAATCGGCCATAATGTCTTATTGCCATGCTGAAAATTCAGCATGTGACACATGGGAATAAAGTTCAAATCATTAACATTTTTCTTTGATTTTTCTCATTAAAATGAATCACCAATTAATGGTAAATATTACTATCACATGAGAAATGAATATGGACATCTTTATGCTCTCAAATTCGGCCACCATGTCTTCACACATGCTGAAAAATTTTCAGCATGTGTGATATGTAAAATATCACACTTTATTAATTTAAATAATATTCAAATCCTTTCTATTTCTTCTTCCAATCAATCACACAATAAAAGATGATGGAATATATCACTTTGAAGACAAAATTTCGGCCACCTAAGGTTACCATGCTGAAATTTTCAGCATGTGATATAAGAGAGATAAATTTTGAATTCTTACCATTTGTAGCTTCTCTCTTCAATTCACCAACATTGTATGATTGATCCTTGACCAATCAATATGCCAACAAGGCTCCAAATAAGCTCCATCTCAGCTGTAGGTGGCGTTGGAAATGATTGTGTATGTGCTGAAATTTATTTTTGCTAACTTTGTAAAATAATGCACATTTAATAGTACACACATGTTATATTCCAATCAGCCCTTAATTTAATTTTCTAGAACACTTTAAGATGTATATCATATGTAAAAAGTGTCTAGATACGTGTCACATGATGTACCAAAAACGTTTCATGTGTTGTGTGCGTAGGAAACCGAATTTTCGATATTTATCGATTACCCGATTTTTCTCTAATTTAAATTCCAACTTTTGCACATGTTATATATATTATGTTATACATAATATATATAATATATACTTTAAATCTCAGCACTTGACTGGTCTAAAGTGGTACCATTTACATGTGACAAAAATTAAACTTGGAATCTTCACATTTTGGCCTTAATGTGGAGTAATTTGTGTGTGCCAACATGGAAAGTATTTTTGGCTGAATATTAAGTGATGTGCACGAAATTTTCATCAAATTTTGATGTATAGGGGCTGGCCATTTATTTATGGCAAGTACGTGACACGTTGGCGAAGTTTCGGTATTCGCCCGATACGACAATTTTCGGTTTAGAACCTTTTATCGTGTCGTATTTAATTTGTCATCACCATATCTTATATCATATGATATAAGACCTGAATATACTCATAAATATGAGTTAAGTATAGTGGTGTGACGTTAACGTACGTAAAATATATAACGTGTCGGTAGTACGTTGGAATACATGTGTATGTGCATTTATTCAAAAAATCTGAAAATATGTGTAATATATATGCATATAGGCGTGTGTATTTAAGAAGGGGAGGAGGAGAAAACTTTCCTTCCTTATCTTTGTTGCCTTTGTGCCTTTTCCAAATGTGGCTTCCTTTAATGAACTACTTAGTTTAATAAACTAAGTACTTCACTTAATGAACTAGTTTAGTTCATTAATGGTGGCACCTGAAAATAGTATAAACACAACAAATGTTTGCCACATGATGTAAGCTTTAACACTTCATGGCTTGTTAGTACGGCAACATAATATATAAGCTAAATAAGTCAAGTAATGGCAAAGTATCATGCATACATGTACACGTTTATATATATCATGCATTTAAATCACTTATTTTGAAATCACTCAAACCCCCTTATCTCTACACAATATCCTTCACTAAACTCTAATGATTATAATACTCATAACTCGCTACTTAGTTTATATCATTCTACTATAAATCTTTCCTTAGTAGCTACGATCTTAGCTTAGACCTAAGCCTGCTCTAATGCTATCGTCCAAGAAGAGATATGGTCCTGTTTTACTTTATCCTAAAGGTATCGGGTCCCATGGTGCTGTTTCGGTGAAGCAGCCCGAGTTACTGCCTGACCTATTAATATGTCAACTAACGTCCGTAGTACGGCATTCTAATTAACACTGTAATTTATCCAAATCAACTGTATGGTATTCAACTAGGGTTACTAAGATCACGGCTTAGAGAGTTATGATCAAACTTAGATAAGGGAGAATTGTATGGGATATCTTAGGTATGTGTGTTTCGAAACGATCGACCTCTTAGGTTTAGGATCATAACTTATTTCTAGGATCGTTCTTAGTATCGTTATTTCTTAAGTATAAGATCACATATTATTTCTAAATCATAAATGGTACATAATTGACACATATTACTAAATTAGTATGACAATTATCACAAAACAACATTTACAACAAAGATAACACTTTAAGGGCATGTTTATCAACAATTAAGCACAACATAGATATTCTCAAACTTTGGCCCAAGGAACATGACTTTACACAACCAACAACAACAAATACATATAGTAGAGCATTTAACATAAACAAATCAAGGTTACAAATGTGTGATGTGAATTTTCTCTTTATAAGAACATAGGGCCTGTTGGAACCAAAATTTGCGTAAAGCGTATAGAAAGATTACTTGCCTTCGTTTCTAGTTAGTCTTACGAGTGTACTGCAGGATTTCGGGAAAAGTTGAACCTAGATTGGCCGATCTTTCTTCCTTTTCTTCTTCTCTTCTTCTTCTTTCTCCTTTCTCCTTCTCTTTTCTCTCTAGGCGTTTACTCCCTCTTTCTCTGTTTGTAACCGACCCCTTTAGGCTAATGGGGAGTTATACTAATTGTTGTGTAACTCTCCTACCATTTGGTTGGGGGTAATTGTGGTAATTCTGCCTAGTTCTCTTAATTCCCATTTTTAACCCCTTTCTTTTCTTCTTCTACATTTTATTTAACTAGGCTTCATAAACTCATGCAATTAATTAAATTGTATTTAAGTTGTTTCTAATTATTACTATTGGATGCGGAACTTACGGGGTATGACATTCCACCCCCTTACAAAAAGTTTCGTCCTCAAAACTTACGTACCTTAGTTGAAGAGTTGAAGATACTTCTCCCGCATCTGTTCTTCGAGTTCCAAGTGGCCTCGCGTTCTGTGTGGTTACTCCACTGAACCTTCACATAAGGGATCATCCGTTTCCTCAATACTTAGTTGTTTCGATCTACGATCCTCACGGGTATCTCTTTGTATGTAACATCGCCTTTGAGTTCCAAAGATTGGGCTTCAAGCACATGGCTTGGATCCGTCACGTAGTTTCTTAATTGTGATACGTGAAATACATTGTGAACTTGTGTCAATACCGGAGGTAATGCCAACCTATATGCCAAATCTCTCACCTTCTCAAGTATCTCGTAGGGACCAACAAAACGGGAGCTTAGCTTGTCTTTTACTCCAAACCTCATGATGCCCTTCGTAGGTGATACTCTCAAATAAACTTTTTCATCCACATTAAATTCCAACGGTCGTCGCTTGGAATCCGCCCAACTTTTGTTGCGATCCTGAGCCGCCTTGAGTCTTTCCCGAATGATTTTCACCTTTTCTAGCGTCTTCTCCAATAGCTCTGGTCCGGTGATGGTCCTCCCACCGACTTCATCCCAGTAAACCGTGGACCTACACTTTCTTCCATATAACGCTTCGAAAGGAGCCATATCAATTGCACTATGGTGACTATTATTATATGAGAATTCCATTAGCTTCACCATTCTATCCCAACTCCCTTTGAATTCCAAGATGCAAGCCCTTAGCATATCTTCCAAGGTCTGAATAGTCCCTTCAGACTGCCCATCGGATTTGGGATGTTACGCCGTACTCAACCTTAATTCTGTACCCATGGTTTCTGTAATGCTGTCAAGAACTTAGATGTAAACCGTGGATCTCGGACGGACACTATACTTACTGGAACACTGTGCAAGCTAACAATATTCTCCATGTATAGATTCACTAACTTGACAAGAGACGATTCACTTGAGATGGGTAGGAAATGTGCAGACTTGGTTAAACGATCCACAATGACCCAAATCATGTCATATCCACTTCTTGTCTTTGGTAAACCCGCTATAAAATCCATCATGACATGTTCCCATTTCCATTCCAGAATTTCCAATGGCATCAATAATCCACCAGGCTGTTGGTGTTCCGCCTTGACTTGTTGACAAACTAAACACCTCTCTATAAACTCTGCAATATGTCTTTTCATCCCGGACCACCAATAATATTGTTTAAGATCTCTGTACATTTTGGTACTACCCAGATGTATTGATAGCCTTGAGCTGTGAGCTTCTTGCAAAATTTCCCTTCTAAGTTCATCAATATCAGGTACACACAATCTTCCTCTGAACCATAGGCTCCCATCCTCTTTGATCTGAAATCCTTCAACCTGATCATGTTTCATCCTTTCTGTTATCTCACTTAGGGTCTTATCATTCTTCTGAGCCTCTTTTACCCGATCAATCAAACCCAGTGTGATGGTCAATGTAGCGCTCCGTTCCCGAGCCCTAACATCGGGAACAGTGCACCCGCCGTATCTCACTAAGGAGAATACAAAGCGTCGAATCAATCTCTTACTTGTTAAAAATGACGTAGAAATTTTTCGCGGAAACGTAAAACATAACATATATTAAACTCCAATAGTCGTCATTACATTGCTAAATAAAAATTCTGGGAATAAAAGTAGTAAAATAGTATGTGGAAAATCCTCAAAGTATAAATAAGAACAAAACAGTTGCCGAGTCCCCTCATATCCTAGCTGCAGCTCTCAACCATCCCACTCCGCTATGTCCATCCCGTCCTTAACAAAGATGTGCTCATAGTCCTCATCCGGCTCACCTGGGAAGTAGGGGTGAGTGACAAAAAATCACCCAGTAGATGCCCGCCTCAAACCAATACAAAATGTGCATACCGAAATGATATAGCCACATAGCACATAGATATGATATAACCACATAGCACATAAATATAAGATAACATGCATAAGATAAAGTAAATGCGGTAAGTAAAGCAGTCCACATAAAAATGCGCAAGTATGTGATGCATGCTCAATCAACGTGTCACACGCAACGAGAATCATGTCATGCAATATGCCCCTAGATCTATATGCAATGCATGATCCCGGGATTGACTGGATGCCTGTAGCCCGTACACTAAAATCCACCCTTACAGATGCCCGTGGCCCGTATACCACGATCCACCCCAACCGATGTCTGTGGCCCATACACCACGATCCACCATAACCGAGTATCCATGGTCCGTACACCATGATCCACTCCACTCGAGCGTCTGAGACCCGTACATCTCAACCCACTCCAAATGCAAATGCACGTGCCATGAATGCAACAACAAAGTCGTCTGGGGCCCGTACGCCCATCTTCACCAACTCCGGCACTCAATAACAAGGTCGCCTGGGGCCCGTACGCCCATCCTCACCATCTCCGGCACTCAATATTTGGTTTAGTAAATTTTACGAATATTGAAAAGTTGTTATTTAGCATCCCCTTATTTTTCCTTAACTTGCATATATTTTCTAGAATTTTCTACTAATTTTCTCTATTTTTTCCTTATTTAATTCTATTTATTACTAATTATTTTTAATTCTTTACATTTACCAAAATTTAGAAATTAAGTGGAAATAATTTAATTTTAACCTTTTATATTTTCTAGAATTTATTTAGAATTTTCTAATCATTAAATATATTTTTCTGGAATTTTAAACTAATTTTAATTAATTATTTACTGTTTAATCATTTCAGAAATTAATTTCAGATTTATATGTTTTTATTTTTCAGTTTGGGCCGGCCTGCTGTCCCAGTCTGGTCCGCTGGCCATCCGGTCCGGTCCGGCAGCCTGGCCAGTCCAATAGATTTTCCTCTTTTTTTATTTTTTTCTTTTTTATTATTAAATTATATTTCCTTCTAACCTCAATAGAATCTTCGTTTTAACTCCGATTGATCTCAAACCAGTTGCATTAGACTCGTTATAACGAGACACATGTTTTGAAAGTGGACATGTCATCACATGTCCGGACGCGCCGTCAGGGGCCGCGTGTGGGCCCCACGCGCCACCCTCTAAAACGCGTCCGTAAGACCCATTTTTTCGACTTTCAATCTAATTCCAACATATTCTGGGCTAGATGAACCTATTCTAAGACCAAAACACACTTTTAAGGAGTCTAATCTTGAGGAAGTTGTAAAATTTTGATTCCAATCCTAACCCTTTTTATCAATTCAAGAACACATATATAGAAAACAACTTCCATGTAAGCAAAAAAATCATGCCTTTTCAACAAATTCAATCATACCTTCATATAAACAATTTAAATCACACTAAACACATGCAAAATCAATTAACATGCTCTCATTTAGCAATTAAAGGCAGCAAAACACATAGTATATGCATTAGGGCATGCTTGAATCATATTCCTTTGAGGGGGAAGAGGCACCTACCTGATTGACGCTAAAACGAACAATTTAGACGGATTGGAACTCAGATTTAGAGACCGCGTTAGCCTTCTTCTTCTCTACCCTTTTTTTTTCTTTCTTTTTCCTTTCTTTTCCTCCCTCTCCCTCACAGCCGTTCTCCTCTTTTTTTTTTTAAAGTATGCGTTGCTTTTAAGGTATGGGGGTTGGGGAATTTTATTTTGATTAGGGGAGAGATTTTAGGTATTTTGATGGAATAATTTATGGAGATAAGAGAGTGTAGTTATCTTGAATATTTTAGATTAGGTAATTTCCCTTTCTTTTCTTTTATCTTTATCCTCCTATTATTATTATTATTATGTTTATTTATTTTTTTCACTGCTGTAACCGTCAATGTTGTCAAAATGTTCACCGTGGATTCCACCAAATCCAAACCAAATTCCTCTATTTCTCTTTCCAGTGGTGATTGCCGTGCATGGCTGGATTTCCTGCTTAAAGCGTCTGCTACTTTGTTAGCCTTTTCCAGGTGGTAATGAATGGTTAAATCGTAATCTTTCAGCAATTCCAACCATCTCCGCTGTCTCATGTTAAATTCATTCTGAAAGAATAAATACTTTAAACTCTTATGATCCGTGAATACCGTGCATTTTTCTCCATATAAATAATGCCGCCAGATCTTCAAGACGAACACAACTGCAGCGAGTTCAAGATCGTGTGTTGGATAGTTTTGCTCATAAGGCTTTAGCTGTCTTGAGGCATATGTGATGACTCATTCGTTTTGCATCAAAACACAACCTAAAAACAAGGTATTATACTAAACTTAATTGGTATATAAAATCATAACCTTATGCTACAGTTTACGTACCTAAACCATTTTTTGATGCATCGCTATAAATCACAAACCCATCAGTTCCGGAGGGTTGAGCCAATACTGGAGTTGTGGTTAATCTCTTCTTAAGCTCCGTGAAGCTTTGCTCGCATTCCGCCATCCACTCAAACTTAGACTTCTTTTGAGTAAGATGACTGAGAGGCATTGTTATCCTTGAGAATCCCTCGACAAACTTCCTATAATACCCCGCTAGACCCAAGAAACTTCGCACTTCGGTGACATTGGTTGGTCTAGGCCATTCAGTGATAGCTTCCACCTTCTTTGGATCCACAGCAATCCCCTTCTCTGATATTACGTGACCCAGAAAAGCCACACCTCTTAGCCAAAACTCGCACTTGCTAAACTTAGCGTATAGTTGTTCCTGCCTCAAAATGCCTAGAACGGTTCTCAGCTGCTCAGCGTGAGTTTGCTCGTCAGGAGAGTATACCAGAATGTCATCTATGAATACCACTACAAATTTGTCCAACTGTTCCCGAAAGACAGTATTCATAAGATCCATAAAGGCTGCAGGTGTATTAGGCAAACCAAATGGCATCACTAAGAACTCATAGTGGTCATATCTCGTGCGAAAGGTTGTCTTTGCGATGTCCTCAGCCTTCACTCGTAGCTGATGGTATTCTGATCTGAGATCAATTTTATAGAAGATCTTGGCGCCCTTGAGCTGGTCAAACAAATTCTCAATTCGTGCAAGGGGTACTTATTCTTGATGGTAATTTTATTCAACTCTCGATAGTCGATACAAAGTCTCATGCTACCATCTTTCTTCTTCACAAACAAAACAGGTGCTCCCCAAGGTGATACACTAGGGCGAATAAACTTCTTGTCTAATAATTCCTGAAGTTGTTCTTTCAGCTCTCTCAATTCTACCGGAGCCATTCTATAAGGGGTTTTAGAGATGGGTTCGACTCCCGGAATCAAATTTATCTCGAACTCGACTTCTCTTGGAGGATGCACTCCTAGAAATTCCTCCGGAAACACATCAAGAAACTCATTAACCACTGGAATTTGTTCAATAGATGGTACTTCCTGAGTAACATCCATCGCATACACTAGGAATCCCTCGTCACCTTTCCTTAAGGCTTTGCAAGCTTGAGCAACCGACATATACACCTTCTTGGGAACTTTCTTTCATTCCGCATCTCCTTGAAACATTACCTCTTCCATCTTAGCACTCTTGACGGTCACTTGCTTCAGTCGACAATCAATGTTGGCGTGATACTTGGTCAACCAGTCCATTTCTAATATAATGTCAAAGTCATACATCTGAATAGGGATCAGTGTGGCGGAGAATGTTTGTCCTTCAAACTCTAACTCGCAATCCGGGTACTGCTGATACGAAACCATAATTTGATCTCCAGCCACTTGAACATGGTACGGAGTTTCTAACCACTCAGGCAGATTACCAAGGTGCTTAGTGAATCTCTTTGCTACAAAGGAGTGGCTTGCGCCGCTATCGAAAAGCACGTTGGCAAGTATCTTATTCACTAAAACCGCACCTAAGACCATATCAAGTTTTACAAAGAGAGTTAAACATGTAGAGACTTAATTCACTCAAAGTTCAAACTTAATTTAAATTGTACCTGCTACCACATCAGTGGCTTCCTGTATGTCGGTATCGGTCATGACATGAACACAGACATTTGTTCTTGGCTTTGCCCTAGGCTGCTGGGCCGCTTCTCTTGGAGCGTTTTTCTTTATTTCGGGACAGTCTCTAACCATATGGCCCATTTTTCACATCTGTAACACGCTCCAGCCAACTTTCTGCATTCTCCAATATGGCTCCTGTTGCAGTGTGGGCAAATTCCCACTGCTGGTAGGGCTACTAGATTCTGCACTAGAGGTCTTGGAAAATTCCCAACTGGGCCCCTCTTTGGAATCTTGACCCAACGTCCGGGTCTACCACCAACTCTAACCTCCTCTCTTGGTCTCTTGCCTCTATCAGACAACCCCTCACTAGCTGCTCTTGCCGCCACCCTGCAAAAGTCACTCTCAACGCGGAAATACGCATCCAACATGTCCTCGTAAGTTTTCTTTCCCGCGTTCACTATTGCCGACTGTATCCTTGAGTCCAAACCCCTCTCGAACTTCATCATCTTAAGGCGGTTATCAGACATAATCTCAGGGGCAAACTTACCTAAAGCATGGAAACGATCTGCATACTCCGACACCGTCATCCTTCATTGCTCCGAATTGTCAAACGCTCTTATCTTGTCCAATATTGCAGTCTCTAGCACGTAGTACTTCAGGAAAACATCACAGAACTGTGCCCATGAGATAGGTGGGGTCATTCTCAACACCATTCCAACCCATCATTCACCAGCTTTGCCACATAGAAGGGGTGTGGCCACATCTACCTTTATTTCTTCAGGCACTTACACTAACCGGAAACATTTGTCCACCTCAGCCAACCAGAGCTGAGCCTCCTCAGGATTAGTACATCCTCCAAACTCCGGAACTCTCATCTTCCTCATCTCTTCGTAGAAGAATCGGATATTATGTTGCGGTGGTGGAGAAGGCGGAGGCTGTTGCTGCTGAGCAAATCCTTGTGCGATCACCGTTAGTGCATCAGTCAGCACCTAGGGTAAAACCACTTGTGGTGGCTGGTTCTCCTGCCCGTTGTCAGAGTTTCATGTGTTATCTCTTCTTGGAGGCATTTTCTCTGAAAGGTCAGTGTTCCATTAGCAATCAGTTGATACAAGATGTTACTGAAAGCTTGAATGCGTAAGAGTAGGTGGGGTATGAAATAAAAATATTAATACGAAGTTAGATGATAAACGCGCTCGCACACACCCAACCCTGATCATACTTAAACTCTAGAGAAATCAGCACTTATAACTAAGGATCAAACTTAAGGGAAAATCATATCTTAAATTGCTATAAGATCATGAAACTAAGTTTTCGAGATAGATCTGAAGCCTAGGCTCTGATACCACCTGTAGCGCCCCGACCCGATACTCGACATCGGTACTAGTGCACCCGCTATAGTCTACTACGAGGACTACAAAGCGTCAAAGCGGATCAAGCGCACATCATCCATGACGTAAGAAAATCGGCGGAAACGTCGCTAAATTTAAAACTTCACTAACATCAATATAACCAAAGGAAATACAGCTGAAATAAAAGGTGTTCGACTAACTGTCTAACATATCCTCCAATACAACATAACAAACATCAAGTCTTCCAACTTCAAAGAGAATGAACAAGAATCTATATATTTCAATGACCATCATCCCAGTGAGCACACTCGCCACCGTCTTCTACAAATATCATTTCGTACTCTGGCTCACCTGAAAAGAAGATGAAGTATTTGTTCTTAATGAAAACATCGCCAGCAAGTAACCCGTCTATACACCTTACGGGATCACACACGACGAGTCACCAGTGTATAAGTCATTGCCCAAAATAAGGTGCTCGGGTTAGCAAATAGCAACTTTATAACAATTCATCAATACAAATAAATCACATAAATGGCATGCGAATACGAAAACAACATGTAACTAAAATAACATACTACATAAGCAGATCATTCGTGGATGTTAATCTTTGCATGTGAAGTCTTATGCTTCGTGAGGCATGATGCATGTGCACTTTTAAAACCTCATACAGAACCCATGCATATGACTTCTTTCGTAAATATGTTATACGTGTCATTTCACAAAACTTTTCATATTTTTCACATAGCAAAACTTTATACCCTGTGGGTGATCAGTCCACAGCAAACATAACTTTATACCCCGTGCTGAAAGGTCCACGGCCCCATCACATATAACTTTATACCCCATGTTGAAAGGTCCACGGCCCCATTACGTATATCTTATATCCAT
This sequence comes from Eustoma russellianum, assembly GCA_036186865.1. NCBI lineage: Eukaryota > Viridiplantae > Streptophyta > Magnoliopsida > Gentianales > Gentianaceae > Eustoma > Eustoma russellianum. Next base: position 20,787,755 of record AP025062.1, on the reverse strand, counting down.
GCTGATAGGTCCACGGCCCCATAAAATACTTTTTGCCCTGTTGTTGATTCACATGTCACGCTTTTATACCCTGCTTTTGCAGGCATGACTTTTATACCTTGCGATCAACCAGCAGCCATAGTTTGCTTTTCGAAAACTTTAATCATCTCTTGTAAACACATGTTCTTTCGCAAAGCAATTCTCATGTCAAAATACAAAGTGTTCATGTCGTGATGCAGGATGCTCATGCAACTTCAGATCGAACATGTAAACATACACACACATCTTACATATCAAGTATATGGTCTTGCACCTCAGACACACCACGCTCGTACCTTTCTAAGTCCGTTCGTATCACCTACTCTCTTCGGATCAAATCTTATCCTTACTTAATCACACTTGACATTTATTCCTCAAGTACACCTCAAATACCGTTGTATTTTATGACCAAAGGAAGAGAATAAAGTTATCACACATACATGGGGCGCCTAATGGATCAAAAAGACTTCCAGTACACTTAGATTGCCTATTTGAGGTGCCTAAAGTGACATAAGGCGCCTATACTAGGTGTTCGAAGTGTTCTGGAATGTGCTGGTATACATCAAACGCCTACATGAAGCGCCTTATGTGACATCGAACACCTTTGGAGGTGTTCGAAGTATTCTGGAATGTGCTGTGACACATCGAACGCCTACATGAAGCGCCTTATGTGACATGAAGCGCCTAATTTAGGTGTTCGAAGTGTTCTGGAATGCACTGGGACACATTGAACGCCTACTTTAGGCGCCTAATGTGACATGAAGCGCCTAAAGTAGGTGTTCGAAGTGTTCTGACGGTTCCAAAACTGCAATTTTCTGCAGTAACTTCTCCCCATCATCTTCCTCCTTCACTCCTTTCATCTTAACACCTAGAATTCAACCTTATTACTTGAATCCATCATTCACAACACCCAACAACACAATTTGATCCTTACATCTATCAGTTTGCATCAACCTTAAGCCTTCTAATATTCATATCTCCGGGTGTATCATCAATCTTCTATCCCATGCCCAACTTGCTTCACACATCATCTAGACCTTTAAATCTTCCTCAACTCACCACAAATCATCTAAGGCAACCTTTAGAGAGCATGACAATTATCACAAAACAACATTTACAACAAAGATAACACTTTAAGGGCATGTTTATCAACAATTAAGCACAACATAGATATTCTCAGAATTTGGCCCAAGGAAAATGACTTTACACAACCAGCAACAACAAATACATATAGTAGAGCATTTAACATAAACAAATCAAGGTTACAAATGTGTGATCTGAATTTTCTCTTTATAAGAACATAGGGCCTGTTGGAACCAAAATTTGCGTAAAGCGTATAAAAAGATTACTTGCCTTCGTTTCCAGTTAGTCTTACGAGTGTACTGCAGGATTTCAGAAAAAGTTGAACCTAGATTGGCCGCTCTTTCTTCCTTTCCTTCTTCTCTTCTTCTTCTTCTTTCTCCTTTCTCCTTCTCTTTTCTCTCCAGGCGTTTTCTCCCTCTTTCTCTGTTTGTAACCGACCCCTTTAGGCTAATGGGGAGTTATACTAAGTGTTGTGTAACTCCCCTACCATTTAGCTGGGGGTAATTGTGGTAATTCTGCCTAGTTCTCTTAATTTTCACTTTTAACCCCTTCTTTTCTTCTTCTACATTTTATTTAACTAGGCTTCATAAACTCATGCAATTGATTAAATTGTATTTAAGTTGTTTCTAATTATTTACTATTGGATGCAGAACTTACGGGGTATGACACCTTTCGCACACATACATATACTCAATCGTACAACATCAAAAGCATGCACTTATGTATAAAAACAAAATGAAAATAAAACAAAAATAAAATATAAAAAAATCAACGCGAGTATGATTCACACACGAAGTTGGGACAATCCAAGAAGAGGAGAAGGTAACCTACCTCATTCGGCGAATTATTTCCTACGCGCACTCTTTCTTCTCTTTCTTCTCTCTCACCCTCGGCTGCCCTAGGCTTTGCAAGGGAGTAGGAATTCTTTTTTTTTTATTCTTATAAGGTGGCCGAAAGTTTTATTGGGGTTATATATAATTTTTTCCCCCTTTTGGGTGCTGCTGGTGGCAGCAATTGGAGTTGAATAAAGGGGAGGGGGTCGGCTGGCTGAAAACAAAAAAGGAAGAAGATATGAGGTTTGGTGTGTATTGTGTGTGTGTTTATAGAAAATAATAGGTGGTAGGATAGGTTTAAGTTGGAATCCTAGATAGGTTAGAATTTAATTTCCTAATCTATCCATAATTCAATTTGATTAGTATTTATCCTTATTTCTTTTTTTTCAATTATTAATTATTAAAAAAAAGGGCGTTACGAAGGTTGTTACAAGGGCCAAGTTCAAGCATTGTTTAGACTTGGTTAATATTTTGCACATTTGAATTGGCACCTCACAGTGCAACATTTGGAAGCACCGCGAAGACTATTTTTTATTTTTTTGTTTGATAAGTTTTGCATTTAGTAGGATTTGAAATTAAGCCAAGGTGGAGATTTGTTGACTTTTTTGGCTTAATGCTTATCCCACACTGGGGTTTGTAAAATTGGAGGGGAGGTTGAGAGTTATAAATAAATCCTCCTCCTCTTATGTTAATCATCCTAAAAACTTGTATTTTTCTCCAACGTATTAATAGAAGCAAGCGATTTAGCAGTCCTCGGAGATTAAGCTATTTTGGATGAACTCCATTACCAAAGTTTTCGGATGTGTTTCTCTCTTTATCTCTTTTATTTTGTTCTATTTATTGTTGTTACACTGTTTTTCTTTTCCATTGTAGTATAGTATTCAATATTATTTGTCGGGTAATTTTGCTAGTGTTATGTCCAGTTCATTAGTTCTGAACTGGTTCATTTTATTAGTTGTGTTGTCCTAGTGGAAAAATTACACGATTTTCCCAAGAGTATTGCCGTTTGATGGGAAGATTGTTGTACCTTACGTCAATTTTTTTGTAATCCAAAGAAGTCTCATATGGATTGGTGCGTTATGCATCAAGCTGAAGCCAAGGATGTCGAGCTGCTGTGTTTTTCTAGTGCTCATCAAGTCACGGATATAATCATGCAGGTATTAAGCACTGAACGGTTTCGAGCTTTGGTTGACAAGTTGGGCAGTTGTGAACTTTCGTTCGCCAACATGAGATGGCGTTGGATAATATGGAAATTACTACGTGCACATGTCTCTCTATATATCTCGTGTAAATCATATTTATTGTTTGATTGAGACTGCATTTCCACATAGTAGTTGTTGCTTTCACTGTGTTACACCAGAATTGACATATCTTATATTAGAAGTGTACTTTAGGTACAATTGATCAGAAAGATGCATGAAAAATCGCACTTTGTGCATCAACCAACTTACACAGGAGATATTTGCTTTAAACTTGCATAACAAAAATAGAGGGCGATTAATGGACATCCCATGGCTTTTCCCATGGAATTTGTCATCCTTTTGTAACATGAAAAACCTGTTTCGTCAGACAAAACCAGAAGCTTGGCTTTTAAATTCTGATGAGAGTGAAGCAGTGGCCTCACTAACCGTCAAGAAAAGGCTGCCTTGTCTTACCAATTCTTTGGCATCATCGGCGCACTGCAATTTTTCCATCACTTCTCCAAGAGGATTTACAAGCACAATCTGGGAAACAAGGATACCACAGGATCATCAATCCCTGGAAACTCTGTTACAAGGAAGATTAAGTAAAAGGAAAGATTACATATAATCATTTTAACTTGCCTGAATATCCATCTTGTCCAAGACCATCTTCAAGTCCTTGAAAAATGAGACACCATTTGTATCAATGGCACTCACCGCTGAAAGACAATTGAAAATAACTCATTAGTGTGCGCATGTCAAAATGTAGGATCTTAGAATACTGTTTCACCAATTGTTTGCTACATCTCATGAAAGTGACATCAACCATCCTTTTTTTTTTATAGGAATCCATAAGACAAGAAAGCTGAGAGTTAACCGGATGGCTCACTCGACACGAACTCATAAGACAAGAAAGCTGTGATTTTAATCCAACCATGAAACTGAATTCCAGCTTGTTGGACTTGACATAATCCATTTATATGTAGACATATGTTTCATGACAATCTGATAATGTTGTAGGTATCTCCCACTATTAGCCTACCATGGCATTAATGAATAACATGAAGCACTACCACTAACACATCATATTCCTATTATTGTGTCATTTATACAAGTACATATGGAGCCGAGGGTCTCGCTGGAAGCAAACTCTCTATCCTTTGAAATAGAGGTATTGTTTGTCTGCCTCTCATCCCTCCCAGATCCTAACGAGAGTTTTTGTTGTCGTTGGGATATACTGGGCATGCGTTGTTGTTGTTGTAAAAAATAACATGAAGCCTTAGTTTTAGAAATAATAAGCATAAACTTTTGGATTAAGTGGGTTTCCGGTGCACTGAGTTTATGTGTTTTAACAGAATCTAGGGAGAGGCTGGATCGGTTCGCGATCTGATGTACACACAAAATCTTGGATTAAGAGTTTGTCATAATCGATAACAGGCAATGTCACTAATTTACCACAATGATGGTGTGATTATAGTCTCTTACCAGACAAATCAAGAACCAAAAATCTGAGTCCATACTTCTTTTCATTTTCCACTCCTTTGGCCTGGTAATCATCTATCCATCTTAAAATCCTTCAAGAGGAGAAGTGTTGAATGATTAAACAGAGAGCAAATTGATCAATGCCCAGAAAGAAGTAAAAGTGTAAGTAATCATAGAGCTAATCGAGACTAACCGTTCCTTGAGATAAGTGCTATTAGTGAAATTAATTGTTGACTCAATACTTAAGATGAGAAATCCAGGAATGCTAACAGCATTTTTGTAATGATGAATATTATGGTAAATATCTGTTCCAGGTATTCTCCCCAGCATCACTGTCTTTGGCCTTGTAACTTGTAGAAGTACCTTAAACACAGATATCCCAACCTGGACCAGATCAAGAACACTTCATCATATGCTAATCGAAAACCAAAAGAATCCAATACTATAACGATTTACAAATTAACCATAATAATTGAAGCTACTTAGAAAGATAAATACTTAATGATCCACTAATGAACATCAGACTTACTGCAATAGCAAGACCGATCTGAACAGAGATAAACAGAACTCCCAAGAAAGCACAAATCAGCACAAGGAAATCAAACTTGTCGATTTTCCAAATTTGGTAGGCAGCAGGGATATCGATCAGGCCAACAACCGCGGTAACAATGATGGCTCCTAACACCACATTTGGTGTGTATTTGAAGAGTGGCATAAGAAAAAGAAGTGTGACCATTACTGTCACTGACATTATTATGTTGGATACAGCACTTTTGCATCCAGCATTATTGTTCACTGCTGATCTGGAAAAAGCACCTGACAATACAGCATCCATCAATTATATTGCTTACTTACCAAAACTCGAACTCAAAACGGACCACTACGACGTTACCCCTTGACTGAGAGGCTCCCGCCTATGGCAGGGTATGGGGGTCGGATGTACGCAACCATACCCATGTGTTATAAACACACAGAGGTTGTTTTCCGATGACTCATAATGAAAAACACCACTTAAGTTTGTGGTATTGCGCGTCTCATTTGATATATGAACTTGTGCTAGTTTAATGTACCTGTTGTGACATAGCAGGAGGTGGTGGATCCAGCTATGTTCATCAATCCGATAGCGATCATTTCCTTGTTTCCGTCCACCTTATAGTTCTTTAAAGCAGCAAAAGTTCTTCCTACTGCAATTCCTTCCTGTTAAAGATAAAATTACCTGAACGAGATCAGGCAAGCCTTTAGTGGCATTCACTGTTGGAGAATTTAAGGTTGGGCTTTGGCACATCGTTGGAGATTGAAGATTTGGGCTTCGGCCCGTTAATGAAAGTTGCAAAACTTGGTTGTGCAACGTACTATGAGCTTAATGAATCCTTAACGAGTTGTTAATGTTAGGATGTGAACTCACTCAATTATGTATTGTGTGAATGTGAAATTAATGCTCAAAGCAGATGGAAATGTTGTTGATGGGTGAGGTGTCACCCGTATGGAGGAATGCCACGTTGGAAGTGTCCATGTGGCGGAAAAAGGCGTCTGACGGACATCGATCGATGACATCGATCGATCGATGTCACTTCGATCGATCGATGTCATCGATCGAAGTGGATCAGGAAGCTTAGATCGATGGATAGATCGATCAAAGACGATCAGAGGACATCGATCGATCACATCGATCGATCGATGTCACTAAGATCGATCAAAGTGATCGATTGAAGTGCTCTGTCAGACATCGATCGATCACATCGATCGATCGATGTGATCGATCGAAGTCTGACAGCAGGCAGATTTGGTCTGTTGAGCAGTTTTGATTCAAATGTGAATCAAAACTCTATCCTCCTCCATTCAAGATAAGATCATCTGTTGTGATCTAACGGTGATAAGTAAAGCAGCTTTAATCTAACGGCCGAGATTTAAACTGTCTTAACCGCTTAACCGAATATGGTTTCCATCCAACGTTCCAGGTTTAAACCTGTTAATCTATCTTCGATCTAAAGGCTGAGATTAAACCATCCTAATCTGGATAGGAGGTTTTAATCCAACGGCTTAAATTAAACTTCGGTTTTGATCCAACGGTTACGGTACCTCCGACTCCCCTATATAAAGAGGGTTAAGGGCTCATTCATTAACACCACTTACAACACAATCAAGCATTAAAGCATTTTGCATTCGTAGCACGTGAGTCTTGCATATTGTCCGGGAGAAGTCAGGACACTCTAGAGTTCGAAGGAGTTCAAGTTCAGCAGTGCCGCTCAACTGAACAGGTACCCGTTGTATCCTGGGAGACGATTGCTCGTACCGGTTGGGCACAGTATACCGGAGCAATACGTCTTAAGGACAGAGTCCTTGACTCGCCCCGGGTTTGATTTATTTTGTTGTTTCATATGCACACAGTGAACGACTGCGTCTTGGTACAGGATTGATTGTGCCAACAATCTTAAGACGTATTCTATTCAATTACATTCTGTACCTTTTTGTTTATTTACGCAAAGGCAGTTTCGTACTGTTTTGCAGTCTCTTTCTACTCATTCTTGAACCTGTGACTGTTCTGATCGTTACGTTTTGATCAAATTGAACAGGAATGGAGAACGAGAGCTCAAACTCTGTTCACGGCTTCAATGGTGCTCACTCCGTGTCCGCACCAGAAGGGGCAAACAATGCTGCTACCGGACCACAGTTCAATGCGGTTCCGTTGGCACCGACTGGAGGGCCTCAAATGAATCCGGCTGCCACTGCTGCTCAGGTGGAGAAGCCGGAGAAATTTGCTGGAAGCTTCTTCAAGAGGTGGCAGCAAAAGATGTTGTTCTACCTCACTGCGTTGGGGTTGGCCAGAATGCTCAGCGAGGATCCACCTGTGGTTGAGCCTGTGGAGGATCAACAGCAGAATATGCAGAATGCCTTGGGTGCTGAGGCCTGGGCATACACAAACTTCTGTTGTTTAAATTTGATTCTTGGTTGCCTAGATAATTCTCTCTATGGCATATTTTGTACTTTTAAAACTGCGAAAGCATTGTGGTTGGCTTTAGACAAAAAGTACCGCACAGAAGATGCGGGTACTAAAAAGTTGATAGTTGGGAAATTTCTCGACTATAAAATGTTAGATTCCAAAACTGTAATTTCGCAGGTGGAAGAAATACAGATGTTGGTTTCTGAAATGGAAGAGGAGGGCATGACGCTCAGTGAATCTTTCCTAGTTGCGGCTGTGATTGAGAAGCTGCCTCCTTCGTGGAGGGAATTCAGGAGCTATCTCAAACACAAGCGAAAGGAGATGAAGATGGAGGATTTGATAGTCCGTCTTCGTATTGAGGAGGACAACCGTCGCTCCGAAAGAAAGCCATCCATGTCTTCTGGTCAAGGCAAAGCTCATGTTGCTGAGGCAAAGAACAAGAAGAAGCATAACACTTTGAGTGTGAACTCCAAGGGCAAGGAAATTGCAAAGAAGTTCACAGGTAAGTGTTATAACTGTGGTAAACCAGGGCATCGAAGCAGTGAATGCAGGAAGCCCAAAAAGAATCAGAATCAGAATAAAGCGAAAGCAAATCTGGTCGACGCAATGGATGATTTGAACCTTTGCGCGGTGGTGACCGAGTGCAACGCAGTGGGAAACCCACGAGAATGGTGGGTGGACACAGGAGCCACTCGACATGTTTGTGCGAACAGGGCAATGTTCAGAGAGTACGTGCCCACGACAAACAATGAGCAATTGTTCATGGGAAACTCCAACAGCTCGAAAATTGAAGGATCGGGCAAGGTAATCCTGAAGCTGACCTCAGGAAGGGAGTTGACTCTGCAGAATGTGCTGCATGTTCCCGATATAAGGAAGAATCTGGTGACTGGCGCGCTGCTAGTCACGCATGGGTTCAAGCTTGTGTTTGAGGCAAACAAATTTACACTTTCTAAGAATGGGGTGTATCTGGGGAAAGGGTATCTTTCGGATAACATGTTTAAGTTAAATGTTATGACCATTGTACCCAAAAATGTTGCGCCCATTGAGGCTAATAAAATTGTTTCCTCTTCTGCTTACATGCTTGAGTCTTCCTGTTTATGGCATTTTCGTTTGGGACATGTAAATTATAAGTCAATACAACGTATGATTAATCTTGACTTATTGCCCAAACTGGACTTTAGTAATAAAGAAAAATGCCAAATATGTGTTGAAGCGAAATTAACAAAAGCGCCTTTTCCTTCAACAGAACGAAACACTGAATCGTTGGATTTAATTCACACAGATTTGTGTGACTTAAAGTTTGTGCAAACAAGAGGTGGTAAAAAGTATTTTGTAACTTTTATCGACGATTGCACACGATACTGTTATGTATATTTGCTAAGCAGCAAGGATGAGGCCCTTGATGCTTTCAAGGATTATAAAAATGAAGTTGAGAATCAACTTAGCAAACGAATTAAAGCAATTCGTAGTGATAGAGGTGGCGAATATGATACACCGTTTAATGAATTCTGTTCAGAACATGGCATTATTCATCAAACGACTGCGCCATATTCACCTCAATCAAATGGTATTGCTGAACGCAAAAACCGTACTCTAAAGGAGATGATGAATGCTATGTTGATAAGTTCGGGTTTACCTCAGAACTTGTGGGGGGAAGCAATCCTCTCAGCCAACGTCATTTTAAATAGAATTCCGTCCAAGAAGACGGATAAGACCCCATATGAATTATGGAAAGGCTATAAGCCTAACTACAAATACTTGAAAGTGTGGGGGTGTCTGGCGAAGGTTGCTGTACCTAAACCAAGACTAGTTAAAATTGGGCCTAAAACAATTGATTGCATATTCATTGGTTATGCAACAAACAGTAGTGCATATCGTTTCTTAGTGCACAAATCGGACATTCCTGAGATACATGATAACGTTGTCATGGAATCAAGGAATGCAGTGTTTTTTGAGAATGTCTTTCCAAAGAAAGACAAAAACAGTGAAGAAGCTAGCTCAAGAAAGCGAGTGCGTGAGACGACTCCTCAAGATACTGAGGAAATACGTCAAAGCAAACGAGCCAAAATACCGACGTCTTTTGGACCAGATTTTCTAACCTATATGGTAGAAAATGAGCCAAGGAATTTTTCCGAGGCTATGTCAACTCCAGAAGCTCCATTCTGGAAAGAGGCAATTAATAGTGAAATAGACTCAATACTTCAAAATCACACTTGGGAGTTGGTTGACCTTCCACCTGGAAGTAAACCACTTGGTTGTAAGTGGGTTTTTAAGAAGAAACTTAAAGAGGATGGGTCTATTGGGAAGTATAAAGCCAGGTTAGTAGCCAAGGGCTATAGACAGAAAGAAGGCTTTGACTTCTTTGACACCTACTCGCCAGTGACTAGGATCACTTCTATAAGGATGCTAGTAGCCATTGCTGCGGTCTATGATATGGAAATCCATCAAATGGATGTAAAGACTGCCTTTCTTAATGGTGAGTTAGAGGAAGAAATTTACATGGAACAGCCCGAGGGGTTTGTCGTTCCAGGACAAGAAAGGAAAGTATGTAGGCTTGTTAAGTCTTTGTACGGACTTAAACAAGCACCCAAGCAATGGCATTTAAAGTTTGATCAGGTAATGATGTCAAATGACTTCAAGATCAATGAATGCGACAAGTGCGTGTACATTAAGAGCACACAAAACGCATTTGTGATAGTGTGTCTTTATGTAGACGACATGCTTATCATGGGTAGTACTCGTGACATCATCTTAAGTACAAAGAAGATGTTAACACGAAACTTCGATATGAAGGACATGGGAGTTGCCAATGTTATTCTAGGAATTAAGATTTCTAGGGTGACTGAGGGACTCATACTCTCACAAACTCACTATATTGAATCAGTTCTGAAACGGTTCAATATGGATGATGTGAAACCGGTGAAAACCCCGCTCGACTTAAGTATGCACTTAAGAAAGAATCGAGGCGAACCTGTTGCCCAGTTGAAATACTCTCAGGTAATCGGGAGTCTGATGTACATAACGAATTGTACAAGACCAGACTTAGCTTGTTCAGTAAACAAGTTGAGCAGATTTACGAGTAATCCAAGTGATGATCATTGGAAAGCTCTTAACAGAGTGATGAGGTATTTAAAATACACAATGAATCATGGATTACATTACACGAGATATCCAGCGGTGTTGGAAGGATACTGCGATGCAAATTGGATATCAGATAGTAAGGACTCGAAGTCCACTAGTGGGTACGTGTTCACTATTGGTGGTGCTGCTGTGTCGTGGAAATCCACGAAACAAACATGCATAGCTAGGTCCACTATGGAAGCTGAGTTCATAGCGTTGGACAAAGCTGGGGAAGAGGCTGAGTGGCTTCGGAATTTTCTGGAAGATATTCCGTGCTGGCCTAAGCCAATTGCTCCTATTAGCATACACTGTGATAGTCAGTCAGCTATAGGACGTGCTCAAAGCAGCATTTACAATGGTAAGTCACGACACATACGTCGAAGGCATAACACCATTAAGCAGTTGATCTCTAATGGTGTGATTTCCATAGATTATATAAAATCAATGGAGAATCTTGCGGATCCGCTTACAAAAGGCTTGCCTAGAGATCAGATATCAAGATTGACAAACGGAATGGGACTAAAGCCCATTATGCATGAATCTTTGTAATGGTAACCCAACCTTGTTGACTGGAGATCCCAGAATCTTGGTTCAATGGGACAACTAAGTTATGAAGATTCAGTTAGCACTTACTCATTCCGTCTGACAAAAGTGCTGTCTGCAGAGATTTCAGGGTAAGCTAAGGCTTTTAATGATGTCCTATATCTTGATGCGTCAAGTGGAGTATGGCAGAATACTCTTGATAGGAATCACCTATGTAAGTGTGAAGTGGGGCCGCTTCTATGAGAAAGTCTGGGTGGCAAGATTTCTCTAAAACACTTTCTGAAACCAGGTTGTTCATGGCCAAAACGAACACAACCATGAGAACCAAAAGGGTGTTAAAGAAAATATTGTGTGAGTGTCATTGTCTTGGTTCACAACAAAGGCTGACTAGTTCAAGACATCAAGTCACTACTTAGCCGAGTGGATCCGATGATACATCACTAAGAAAGGTTCAAAGCCAGAAGCTACCTCTTCTGATGCAATATTTTCTTGTCTGACTTCTCCTCAGAGTCTGCATATGCGTCTGCATTAATTTCCATTCATGTGGGGGATTGTTGGAGAATTTAAGGTTGGGCTTTGGCCCATCGTTGGAGATTGAAGATTTGGGCTTCGGCCTGTTAATGAAAGTTGCAAAACTTGGTTGTGCAACGTACTATGAGCTTAATGAATCCTTAACGAGTAGTTAATGTTAGGATGTGAACTCACTCAATTATGTATTGTGTGAATGTGAAATTAATGCTCAAAGCAGATGGAAATGTTGTTGATGGGTGAGGTGTCACCCGTATGGAGGAATGCCACGTTGGAAGTGTCCATGTGGCGGAAAAAGGCGTCTGACGGACATCGATCGATGACATCGATCGATCGATGTCACTTCGATCGATCGATGTCATCGATCGAAGTGGATCAGGAAGCTTAGATCGATGGATAGATCGATCAAAGACAATCAGAGGACATCGATCGATCACATCGATCGATCGATGTCACTAAGATCGATCAAAGTGATCGATTGAAGTGCTCTGTCAGACATCGATCGATCACATCGATCGATCGATGTGATCGATCGAAGTCTGACAGCAGGCAGATTTGGTCTGTTGAGCAGTTTTGATTCAAATGTGAATCAAAACTCTATCCTCCTCCATTCAAGATAAGATCATCTGTTGTGATCTAACGGTGATAAGTAAAGCAGCTTTAATCTAACGGCCGAGATTTAAACTGTCTTAACCGCTTAACCGAATATGGTTTCCATCCAACGTTCCAGGTTTAAACCTGTTAATCTATCTTCGATCTAAAGGCTGAGATTAAACCATCCTAATCTGGATAGGAGGTTTTAATCCAACGGCTTAAATTAAACTTCGGTTTTGATCCAACGGTTACGGTACCTCCGACTCCCCTATATAAAGAGGGTTAAGGGCTCATTCATTAACACCACTTACAACACAATCAAGCATTAAAGCATTTTGCATTCGTAGCACGTGAGTCTTGCATATTGTCCGGGAGAAGCCAGGACACTCTAGAGTTCGAAGGAGTTCAAGTTCAGCAGTGCCGCTCAACTGAACAGGTACCCGTTGTATCCTGGGAGACGATTGCTCGTACCGGTTGGGCACAGTATACCGGAGCAATACGTCTTAAGGACAGAGTCCTTGACTCGCCCCGGGTTTGATTTATTTTGTTGTTTCATATGCACACAGTGAACGACTGCGTCTTGGTACAGGATTGATTGTGCCAACAATCTTAAGACGTATTCTATTCAATTACATTCTGTACCTTTTTGTTTATTTACGCAAAGGCAGTTTCGTACTGTTTTGCAGTCTCTTTCTACTCATTCTTGAACCTGTGACTGTTCTGATCGTTACGTTTTGATCAAACTGAACAGGAATGGAGAACGAGAGCTCAAACTCTGTTCACGGCTTCAATGGTGCTCACTCCGTGTCCGCACCAGAAGGGGCAAACAATGCTGCTACCGGACCACAGTTCAATGCGGTTCCGTTGGCACCGACTGGAGGGCCTCAAATGAATCCGGCTGCCACTGCTGCTCAGGTGGAGAAGCCGGAGAAATTTGCTGGAAGCTTCTTCAAGAGGTGGCAGCAAAAGATGTTGTTCTACCTCACTGCGTTGGGGTTGGCCAGAATGCTCAGCGAGGATCCACCTGTGGTTGAGCCTGTGGAGGATCAACAGCAGAATATGCAGAATGCCTTGGGTGCTGAGGCCTGGGCATACACAAACTTCTGTTGTTTAAATTTGATTCTTGGTTGCCTAGATAATTCTCTCTATGGCATATTTTGTACTTTTAAAACTGCGAAAGCATTGTGGTTGGCTTTAGACAAAAAGTACCGCACAGAAGATGCGGGTACTAAAAAGTTGATAGTTGGGAAATTTCTCGACTATAAAATGTTAGATTCCAAAACTGTAATTTCGCAGGTGGAAGAAATACAGATGTTGGTTTCTGAAATGGAAGAGGAGGGCATGACGCTCAGTGAATCTTTCCTAGTTGCGGCTGTGATTGAGAAGCTGCCTCCTTCGTGGAGGGAATTCAGGAGCTATCTCAAACACAAGCGAAAGGAGATGAAGATGGAGGATTTGATAGTCCGTCTTCGTATTGAGGAGGACAACCGTCGCTCCGAAAGAAAGCCATCCATGTCTTCTGGTCAAGCCAAAGCTCATGTTGCTGAGGCAAAGAACAAGAAGAAGCATAACACTTTGAGTGTGAACTCCAAGGGCAAGGAAATTGCAAAGAAGTTCACAGGTAAGTGTTATAACTGTGGTAAACCAGGGCATCGAAGCAGTGAATGCAGGAAGCCCAAAAAGAATCAGAATCAGAATAAAGCGAAAGCAAATCTGGTCGACGCAATGGATGATTTGAACCTTTGCGCGGTGGTGACCGAGTGCAACGCAGTGGGAAACCCACGAGAATGGTGGGTGGACACAGGAGCCACTCGACATGTTTGTGCGAACAGGGCAATGTTCAGAGAGTACGTGCCCACGACAAACAATGAGCAATTGTTCATGGGAAACTCCAACAGCTCGAAAATTGAAGGATCGGGCAAGGTAATCCTGAAGCTGACCTCAGGAAGGGAGTTGACTCTGCAGAATGTGCTGCATGTTCCCGATATAAGGAAGAATCTGGTGTCTGGCGCGCTGCTAGTCACGCACGGGTTCAAGCTTGTGTTTGAGGCAAACAAATTTACACTTTCTAAGAATGGGGTGTATCTGGGGAAAGGGTATCTTTCGGATAACATGTTTAAGTTAAATGTTATGACCATTGTACCCAAAAATGTTGCGCCCATTGAGGCTAATAAAATTGTTTCCTCTTCTGCTTACATGCTTGAGTCTTCCTGTTTATGGCATTTTCGTTTGGGACATGTAAATTATAAGTCAATACAACGTATGATTAATCTTGACTTATTGCCCAAACTGGACTTTAGTAATAAAGAAAAATGCCAAATATGTGTTGAAGCGAAATTAACAAAAGCGCCTTTTCCTTCAACAGAACGAAACACTGAATCGTTGGATTTAATTCACACGGATTTGTGTGACTTAAAGTTTGTGCAAACAAGAGGTGGTAAAAAGTATTTTGTAACTTTTATCGACGATTGCACACGATACTGTTATGTATATTTGCTAAGCAGCAAGGATGAGGCCCTTGATGCTTTCAAGGATTATAAAAATGAAGTTGAGAATCAACTTAGCAAACGAATTAAAGCAATTCGTAGTGATAGAGGTGGCGAATATGATACACCGTTTAATGAATTCTGTTCAGAACATGGCATTATTCATCAAACGACTGCGCCATATTCACCTCAATCAAATGGTATTGCTGAACGCAAAAACCGTACTCTAAAGGAGATGATGAATGCTATGTTGATAAGTTCGGGTTTACCTCAGAACTTGTGGGGGGAAGCAATCCTCTCAGCCAACGTCATTTTAAATAGAATTCCGTCCAAGAAGACGGATAAGACCCCATATGAATTATGGAAAGGCTATAAGCCTAACTACAAATACTTGAAAGTGTGGGGGTGTCTGGCGAAGGTTGCTGTACCTAAACCAAGACTAGTTAAAATTGGGCCTAAAACAATTGATTGCATATTCATTGGTTATGCAACAAACAGTAGTGCATATCGTTTCTTAGTGCACAAATCGGACATTCCTGAGATACATGATAACGTTGTCATGGAATCAAGGAATGCAGTGTTTTTTGAGAATGTCTTTCCAAAGAAAGACAAAAACAGTGAAGAAGCTAGCTCAAGAAAGCGAGTGCGTGAGACGACTCCTCAAGATACTGAGGAAATACGTCAAAGCAAACGAGCCAAAATACCGACGTCTTTTGGACCAGATTTTCTAACCTATATGGTAGAAAATGAGCCAAGGAATTTTTCCGAGGCTATGTCAACTCCAGAAGCTCCATTCTGGAAAGAGGCAATTAATAGTGAAATAGACTCAATACTTCAAAATCACACTTGGGAGTTGGTTGACCTTCCACCTGGAAGTAAACCACTTGGTTGTAAGTGGGTTTTTAAGAAGAAACTTAAAGAGGATGGGTCTATTGGGAAGTATAAAGCCAGGTTAGTAGCCAAGGGCTATAGACAGAAAGAAGGCTTTGACTTCTTTGACACCTACTCGCCAGTGACTAGGATCACTTCTATAAGGATGCTAGTAGCCATTGCTGCGGTCTATGATATGGAAATCCATCAAATGGATGTAAAGACTGCCTTTCTTAATGGTGAGTTAGAGGAAGAAATTTACATGGAACAGCCCGAGGGGTTTGTCGTTCCAGGACAAGAAAGGAAAGTATGTAGGCTTGTTAAGTCTTTGTACGGACTTAAACAAGCACCCAAGCAATGGCATTTAAAGTTTGATCAGGTAATGATGTCAAATGACTTCAAGATCAATGAATGCGACAAGTGCGTGTACATTAAGAGCACACAAAACGCATTTGTGATAGTGTGTCTTTATGTAGACGACATGCTTATCATGGGTAGTACTCGTGACATCATCTTAAGTACAAAGAAGATGTTAACACGAAACTTCGATATGAAGGACATGGGAGTTGCCAATGTTATTCTAGGAATTAAGATTTCTAGGGTGACTGAGGGACTCATACTCTCACAAACTCACTATATTGAATCAGTTCTGAAACGGTTCAATATGGATGATGTGAAACCGGTGAAAACCCCGCTCGACTTAAGTATGCACTTAAGAAAGAATCGAGGCGAACCTGTTGCCCAGTTGAAATACTCTCAGGTAATCGGGAGTCTGATGTACATAACGAATTGTACAAGACCAGACTTAGCTTGTTCAGTAAACAAGTTGAGCAGATTTACGAGTAATCCAAGTGATGATCATTGGAAAGCTCTTAACAGAGTGATGAGGTATTTAAAATACACAATGAATCATGGATTACATTACACGAGATATCCAGCGGTGTTGGAAGGATACTGCGATGCAAATTGGATATCAGATAGTAAGGACTCGAAGTCCACTAGTGGGTACGTGTTCACTATTGGTGGTGCTGCTGTGTCGTGGAAATCCACGAAACAAACATGCATAGCTAGGTCCACTATGGAAGCTGAGTTCATAGCGTTGGACAAAGCTGGGGAAGAGGCTGAGTGGCTTCGGAATTTTCTGGAAGATATTCCGTGCTGGCCTAAGCCAATTGCTCCTATTAGCATACACTGTGATAGTCAGTCAGCTATAGGACGTGCTCAAAGCAGCATTTACAATGGTAAGTCACGACACATACGTCGAAGGCATAACACCATTAAGCAGTTGATCTCTAATGGCGTGATTTCCATAGATTATATAAAATCAATGGAGAATCTTGCGGATCCGCTTACAAAAGGCTTGCCTAGAGATCAGATATCAAGATTGACAAACGGAATGGGACTAAAGCCCATTATGCATGAATCTTTGTAATGGTAACCCAACCTTGTTGACTGGAGATCCCAGAATCTTGGTTCAATGGGACAACTAAGTTATGAAGATTCAGTTAGCACTTACTCATTCCGTCTGACAAAAGTGCTGTCTGCAGAGATTTCAGGGTAAGCTAAGGCTTTTAATGATGTCCTATATCTTGATGCGTCAAGTGGAGTATGGCAGAATACTCTTGATAGGAATCACCTATGTAAGTGTGAAGTGGGGCCGCTTCTATGAGAAAGTCTGGGTGGCAAGATTTCTCTAAAACACTTTCTGAAACCAGGTTGTTCATGGCCAAAACGAACACAACCATGAGAACCAAAAGGGTGTTAAAGAAAATATTGTGTGAGTGTCATTGTCTTGGTTCACAACAAAGGCTGACTAGTTCAAGACATCAAGTCACTACTTAGCCGAGTGGATCCGATGATACATCACTAAGAAAGGTTCAAAGCCAGAAGCTACCTCTTCTGATGCAATATTTTCTTGTCTGACTTCTCCTCAGAGTCTGCATATGCGTCTGCATTAATTTCCATTCATGTGGGGGATTGTTGGAGAATTTAAGGTTGGGCTTTGGCCCATCGTTGGAGATTGAAGATTTGGGCTTCGGCCTGTTAATGAAAGTTGCAAAACTTGGTTGTGCAACGTACTATGAGCTTAATGAATCCTTAACGAGTAGTTAATGTTAGGATGTGAACTCACTCAATTATGTATTGTGTGAATGTGAAATTAATGCTCAAAGCAGATGGAAATGTTGTTGATGGGTGAGGTGTCACCCGTATGGAGGAATGCCACGTTGGAAGTGTCCATGTGGCGGAAAAAGGCGTCTGACGGACATCGATCGATGACATCGATCGATCGATGTCACTTCGATCGATCGATGTCATCGATCGAAGTGGATCAGGAAGCTTAGATCGATGGATAGATCGATCAAAGACGATCAGAGGACATCGATCGATCACATCGATCGATCGATGTCACTAAGATCGATCAAAGTGATCGATTGAAGTGCTCTGTCAGACATCGATCGATCACATCGATCGATCGATGTGATCGGTCGAAGTCTGACAGCAGGCAGATTTGGTCTGTTGAGCAGTTTTGATTCAAATGTGAATCAAAACTCTATCCTCCTCCATTCAAGATAAGATCATCTGTTGTGATCTAACGGTGATAAGTAAAGCAGCTTTAATCTAACGGCCGAGATTTAAACTGTCTTAACCGCTTAACCGAATATGGTTTCCATCCAACGTTCCAGGTTTAAACCTGTTAATCTATCTTCGATCTAAAGGCTGAGATTAAACCATCCTAATCTGGATAGGAGGTTTTAATCCAACGGCTTAAATTAAACTTCGGTTTTGATCCAACGGTTACGGTACCTCCGACTCCCCTATATAAAGAGGGTTAAGGGCTCATTCATTAACACCACTTACAACACAATCAAGCATTAAAGCATTTTGCATTCGTAGCACGTGAGTCTTGCATATTGTCCGGGAGAAGTCAGGACACTCTAGAGTTCGAAGGAGTTCAAGTTCAGCAGTGCCGCTCAACTGAACAGGTACCCGTTGTATCCTGGGAGACGATTGCTCGTACCGGTTGGGCACAGTATACCGGAGCAATACGTCTTAAGGACAGAGTCCTTGACTCGCCCCGGGTTTGATTTTTTTTGTTGTTTCATATGCACACAGTGAACGACTGCGTCTTGGTACAGGATTGATTGTGCCAACATTCACCACTCAGCCTAAGTAGATAGCTCTTGTTTTTTTTCTTTCCATTCTTCTTATAACATCCCAGAATTTAGACTTAAAACGATGTTATTATGAGACTAAGCAGATGATTCTTTGCCCTCTCAAAGTTCTACGGTTCAAGGACCAAGCAAACAGTTGCACGTGTGGGACTGAAGTAGTTTCCTTGGCGAAGTATCTCATGTGGCAAAGTCAAGGAGAAAATAGGAGACTAGACTAATTGCTTCCACATACTAGTAAAAGTCTGAGTATCTGACCAGGTTGAAAGTAACTTCTGAATTATATATAGCTTTTAGAATTCGTTGTGGGTCCTACTCAAATTTGATAATGTTAATTTGGCAACTCAAATAATAAATCCTTTGATGAACCTAAGGCACTACAATTATTATTGTAACTAATTTGCGAGGACCTTCATAAAATTCTACTAATGTAAGTCACATATTCAGTGATGGAAACAACCAAGGATTCCAAGCATTAATCAGTCACAGCCGTTGTATTTATTTTCAATCACAATCATTATATTAATTTTCACGTATTCATTTCTTATCCTAGTTAGTGGTAGCGTAATAGTCTCGTATAGTGGTAGCGTAATACTATAAATAGGATAGTCATCATCGTCCAAATTCAAGCAGGAAAACACAACCACA
>AP025062.1:20711659-20768248 GCA_036186865.1 Eustoma russellianum | reverse complement strand
TGCAACCACGGCCGTCAACTTCTCGGGCCAAGCACAGCCGTGAACCAACCCCACCAGAAGCCACAAAGAGACCTAATCGAGCCATAATCCAACCAAAATCCAACGAAAAATCAAAAAAAGTCCAGAAAAGTGAAGCCACCAACACAATTTAATCAAAACAATCTTTGAACTTAGAACTAAATCATCATCGTTCCGTTTTCAAGAAACCCCAAACGGCACCAAGAACCTAGCCAAACAGAAGTCCAGAAGACCGAATGTCACCACACGACCACCGGACAAGTCAGATATTCAGAAGAGGATGCAACCACCACTCAGCCCCTTCACATCGGATTGGGAGAAGGAACATGAGAATGGAGCCGCCGTCGTGGGCAACCTGCGAGCTACCAGCAGTGGTGGTAGCATCTCGGTGGCGGAAATAGAAGCGGAGATGGAACCAAGGAAGAAGGAAGCAGAGGCAGTGGGATAGATCAGAGGAGAAAGGAGGATCCAAAAATAGGAGGAGATATCTGCGTTGGAAACTTAAATCCCAACCCTTTAGTTTTTTGTTCTTGAATTTTTATCCCGTGATATTTCAAGTTTTGCAAATTTACCTCCAAACCTTTTGGAATCTTTACAATTGTCCAATCTGTCAATTCTGCAATTTGGTCACTAAAATTTTTTTTTTTTTGAATATGCACAGTTATCCAGTTCTGTCAACAACAACGCAAATGCTCCAAGTTATACAAAACTCTATTCCAAAGTACATCGCACCAGCTCCACATCCACTAAAAATCCACTAAAAATCCAGTCCAATCTAATGAATTAATTTTTGATTGCGGTACCATAGACACGATGATTTATGATCCAAAAGATTTTCTACACCTACCCACGCCCTTTAAATCCCATACTAAAATAGCTAGTGATGAGTTAATAGGTGTTCAGAGAGAGGGCCCTTATACTTTTTCTTCGAAAATAAAGTTAAATAACTGTCTTTGTGTTCCAAAGTTGCCTTCCAAGTTACTCTCAATTAGTGACCTCATCAACGTAGAAGAGCCTCCACATTTGTCTCTTGCAGGACATTCTCATAAAGGAGATCGTTACTCACCAGGGTCATGCCATGCTTTTTCTCAGAAAAATCCAATGGAAACTTTGGTTATAACATGGATGTTTGAGTCATCATCTTTTAGGCATCTCAAACACCTATTTCCGAGTCCTTTTGCAAATAATTTCACTCCCATGGCATGTGAAACATGCATCCATTATAAAAGTCATAGAACTACATTCTGATCAAATAACACATGAGTTGACTCTATTTTCCTTTTGGTGCACTCCGATTTATCTTTAATCATAGTCGGTTCTAGTATTTCGTATCATTTGTAGATGATTTCTCTTGCACGACCTGAATATATTTTCTTAAACATAAATCTGAAGTGCCTTGAGAAATTTTTCTATTTCTTCCAAATGAGTCATACTCAGTTCAACACAAAAATACAAATTCTCCGCTCTGATAATGGCAGAGAGTTTGTCAATTAGTCTATGCATGTTTTCTTTGAAAAACACGACATGATCCACCAAACCACATGCTCAAATATACCACAACAAAATGGAGTTGCAGATTGGAAAAATCGCATCAAACTTGAAATGACCTAGGCCATGATGCTTGAGTCTCAAGTCCCACAAAGTTTTTAGTCTGAGGCTATTGCTACGTCTGCCTACCTTCTCAATTGTCTACCTACCAAAGTTCATCACCAAACCCCACTACAAGTCATGTCTACTCAAACTACCATCCCATCAATTTTGACATTACCACCCTGGGTCTTTGGGTGCTCAGCATTTATCCATATTACCAAAACTGAATGGTTCAAACTTGACCCTTGTGCAGTAAAATGTACTTTTGTTGGCTATGACATAAATCAGAAAGGGTATCGGTTTTAAAACTTACCACTCGTCGTATTCATGTTAATATGGACAACACGTTTCTTGAGACGTATTATTTTTTTAATCACCCACCTAAGGTTCAGGGGGATCAAATCAATGAGTCACTAGATTGGTTAACTAACGTAAATTATCCAGCGACTGTTCCAACCAACCAGGTAGATGGAGCTGCTTAGTCTCCCACACTCAACATAGAAAAGAGCTTATGATTCTGGTGAGACTGCTTTTTCAGATGTCCAACAAGAGGTAAATGAATCGTACTCGAATGATGACTCATGTGATTTGAATATTTTGGCTACCATTATTGAGCTTAATTCAGTGAAAGACGGGGACTTATCTTACATTCGACAAAGAATAGAAGTGTACTACTTGAACGATACTCACCCCGAGTGTGTGCCTCGCACTCCCAAGCACCCAATAAATATCTATAGCGGGAGAACAAAAGATGTTTCACATGTAGTTTTGGTTACTCTTTGTTTAAAATCTTTTCCGAGGCCGGTACAGGAAACGAGTAAGAAAGCAGAATTGCGAGAAGCCATGAATACAGAGATGAGATCCTTAAAAAAGAGTGTAACATAGGAGAAATGCCAACCACCAGAAGAAAAAAAGATCATTAGATGCAGGTGGGTCTTCACCGTTAACTATAAAGCAGATGTCATCATTGATGCTACAAAGCATGATTGGTGGCTAAGGGGAACACAAAAACATATGGTATCGATTACTTAGAAACTTTGTCTCTAGTTGCAAAGATCGATACCATCACGATACTATTCTTGGTAGCAGCAAATAAAGACTGGCTACTTCATTAGTTCTATGTACAAAAAATTCTCATGGAGACTTGGAAGAAGAATTATATGTAGAAGCTTCACTAGGCTTCTCTAATGAGCTCCTAAAAGCTGAAGTATGTCGACTCCAGAAGCCCCTCTATAGACTGAAGCAGTCCCCTATGCATGGTTTGGAAGATTTACTATAGCGATAAAGCGGTATGGATATAAACAGAGTAACTACGATCATACTCTGCTCTGAAAAAATGAGGTAACTTGGTCACTTGCTCAATGATATATGTAGATAACATGATCATAACTGGAAGTGATACTGAAGAAATCACAAGACTGAAGGAGAATCCGTTCATGGAATTTGAATGAAGGATCTAGGAAGCCTAGAATACTTCTTGGGAATTGAGGTTCTGAAATCCAGCACATGGATCTTTATATCTTAGCAAAAACATATTCTAGATCTACTTCCAGAGATCGGTATATATGATTGTAAACTGACAGAGACTCTAATATAGGTTAACCATGGGCTCAGAATGCATAAACGAGCTAGTCTAGCAGCCAAAGAAATACATCAGTGATTGGTTGGAAAACTAGTTTACCTTACATATACTCGGCCACATATAGCATATGCAGTTGGAGTTGCAAGCTATTTTTGCACTAACCTCATGTGGTTCATACGGAAGCAACCGTAATAAGATTAGTACGATATTTGAAAGGCACAGTGGGGAATGGAATTATATTTAGAAAAACTGGCATTTAGATATCGAAGCATATACTGATGCAGATTGGGGCAGCAACCCAAATGATCAAAGGTCTACATCGGGGTACTTTATGATAGTCGAAGAAAAATTAGTGACCTGAAGAAGCAAAAAGCAGAAGGTAGTAGCACTATCGAGTGCCGAGGCAGAATTCTGAAACATAGCCGAAAGCGTAACAAAAATCTTATGGATAAAGAAGTTAATGACCGAGATTAGTTTTCTACCGTGTTTTTTAAGTCAACTAAGGTGTGATAATAAAACAGGGACAAGTAAGTCAGAAAACATGGTACATCAGGATAAAACAAAACATGTGGAATTCAATCGATACTTTATAATGGGGGAAATTGGAGAAGGAACCATTGAACTTCCATTTATGAAATCTGAAGATAAGTTAGCTGACATACTGACAAAAACAGTAACTGGATGGTTGTTTGACTCAACGATGTACAAGTTAGGTATTGGAGATCACACTAATCAACTTGAGAGGGAGTGATGGAAAGCACCAGCGATGGCAAGTATCAATCAGGATATAATTATGCAAATATGACTACATAAAATCAATGAATCACAATCATAGTATTTATTTTCAATCACAATCATTTTATTAATTTTCCTATACACATTTCTTACCTTAGTTAGTGGTTACGCAAGACTATAAATAGAAGAAACTTGTACACCAACAAAACCAATAAAAAAACTTTTTCATTTACAAACATCAAGTCTTGAGGGACATTTTTAGTTTCACAAGCAAGCTAGAGAATCGACTTGTTCTTCATTTTAGAGCATAAGCACCCTATGGATTATGAGAAAAAAGAAAGAAAGGAAGAAAAAAAACCGACGCAAAAGAAAGAAAAGAAAAGCTTACAGTCAGAGAGAGAAGGCCTGTTACAAGGCCAGTTTTGACAATAAGTCCTATGTAGGTTCCATGAAAATGCAACATATTCCATGATGGTGGATTCAATCCTTTTTGCAACTCTCCAATCTGATAAATATTATTTTCAGAAAATTAAAGAAGATAATATATGAATAAAATGAAAATTGGGGGCTGTAAGAGAGTTTACCAAACTAATGCCATGATGTTGAGCTTTGAATGCAAAAGCCAGCAATGTGGAAAGAATAACTGAGACCAGTGGAGCTCCTGCTGACACCCAAAAGAGCTTTGGCTTTCTTATGCTCTGCACATAATTGTTAATAGCATACAAAATTACTTCAGAATTTCCATAAGAAGAGGCATCTTAATGTCTCCCATATGAACAACAACAACATTATCCTACTGTCTTAGAACCTCCTGTCTATAGTGGGCTATGGACTCAGATGTACACAATTATATTCATACATTAGAAACATATAGATATTGTTTCTCGATGACCCGTACATTTTATCTTAAGTGGAACAAACACTTGACTTTGGGCTTTTAGTGTCACAAGCCAACTTTTCAAGTGTAAGATGAGGCCTTTTCAGGCTTACCATACTGACACCGTACCGATCGGCATATTGATGTTTTTTAGGTTTTCAATCGTTTCATATATGTTTATGTTTCCGTGTAGCTTTTGCTCACAATTCGTCTTCATATGCATAAAATAATTGGAGAATAAAATTAAAACAAGGAATAAGATGAACAGGAAAGATCAAAAAAATATATAAAAGAAAGCATACAAATCATATGCATAACATATTATCATTTAATCATCTTCGGAATGCCAGAAAACAATTAGAGCACAGTTGCATAATTACATCCAAGGAAGGCCAAAGAAGAAGGAAAAAAAACAAATAAATAAACTCATAAAGTAACATACTTCTTTTAAAAAAAGAATGAACAAAGAAGCCAATCAAACATAATCATGGGGCGATGATGTATATATATACATATTCATCACCCTATACTTCCCATCTTGCTAATCATACCGACCACATAAGGGAGCCTTTTTTGCCACAAAATATAAACTAAAATTCCAAACATATTCTTGTACGTGATTATCCATAGTTAGTTTTGTGGCCAATGTTTTTATTGTTTCAAAAATATATCAAAGCATTGGGTTATGACATTTGAATAGAATACATGCTTTTTCTTGTAATGAGAAACTAAGAACGTGATGATGTGAAAATGAGGAAAAAGATATATACATATAGTGCACTTTTATACATCTCTTTTCCTTTATTAGCTTACATCATTGACATTGGCACTTTCAAAATATAACTTCGCATAAAATTAGTAAACTTTCATTACCATGATGAAGAATTTGCCATCCAATTAGGAAATGAAAACTAAAGAAAAGATATTAAAAAAAATAGAAAAGAGAAGTACGAGGAAGCCCATTCCAGTAGAGTTAAGGGGAAAAAAATAAATGGAAGGCCAAGGAATACTGGAAACTGCGAGATAAGGACCAAGCCAAATCTTCTCCATTTTTTATGTTTTCAATTACTTCTCCAATTTCATGAGTAAAAGGCAAAATTCATTGCTCCGGAACTTCTATTACCTCAGTTTTATAGAATTGAATGAATGATATAAATTAAGAATCTAGCAACTTTCTAGATTTGTAACACGTTACTAGGCTACCCACGCAAAAAGACCATTACAAATTGGGTCGTAGTCTAACACCCAATTAAACCGGATTCAGAACTTCGGCTTCATGTCTAGATAGCAATATTGGTCTTAATGCATGTGTTCCGGTTCCAATATGCATATTTCTGGAGTAATGATTTAACTCAATAACCATATGAGCTATATCTGAATAACTACTTCTCCAATTTGCTTTTGCACTCGTGTCTGCGTGAGACATAAATTTGTCGTATACATAACACACTAAAATAATGTAAAAACGTGTTTAAAAAAAGGGTATTTGACCCCAAAAAAAAAGGAAGAAGATATCTTTTCGTATGTACCATAGTGTTCATGTAATAATTGGATGTTAAGATCAATTGTCATTTTCAGTTTTGAACTAATCCCATACACACGAAATCTACATGTGATCAACTATGGCCCAGCCCTCTTCTAACCAGAACAGCAAAAATAAAAGGTCACAATCACATGACTCGGACCAAATAATGCGGGTGGGCCCACTCCACCTAGTCTAGAAGTTATCACTCAGAGTACAAAATGAATAGCAAATAAGGTTTGTCTAGTGGTAAGAACAAATGAGGGTGGCTGATTTCTAAGTTTCTGTACATGTAGACAGTAATTTAAACGACATGTTTTGATTTACTACCTCTATTGTTATATTGTTATTGAGAATCTCACGTTGGCTAATTTGAGAAAAAATACATGGCTCATATGAAGATGAGGTACCACCACCCAATGTCTTAAGGTTTTGAGTGGATAAGAGCCTCACTTCATGTAAGCCCAAGTTTCAACATTGTATCAGAGCAGGTTTAAAATGTAGACTCACCCCTTGCCTGACCCATGGTTGACCACTTAATGTTTCCTCTCACCTAAGTCCAGATGTTCATGTCTGACTTGTGGTTTATGATTGAGGACGGGTTGTAAAGTCCAAATGTTCATGTCTGACTTGTGGTTTGTGATTGAGGATGGGTTGTAAGGCGCGTGTGTATGTCAAGCGTGATTGAGGGCGGATTGTAAAGTCCAGATGTTCATGCCTGGCTTGTGGTTTGTGATTGAGGGCGGGTTGTAAGGTGCGTGTGTATGTCAAGCCACGTTGACACGTGATGGTGGTCCCACATTGGCTAATTTGAGAAAAAATGCATGGCTTATATGAGGATGAGGTACCACCACCTATTGCCTTAAGATTTTAAATGGATATGAGCCTCACCTCATGTAAGCCCAAGTTTCAACAATTGTCGCATTTTAAATGGTTAATCATTCAAAAAAAAAAAAAAAACAGTTACGAATCCCCAATGAATATTTTTGCATTTCTACTGTTTAAATTTGGCAAACAAGAAACCATCCCCCCACCCCCCACACCTTTTCTTCTTTTTCTCTTTGGAGCCAACAAATCACCGTCTGATAAGTTCAATCATGGCTGAAACTTGATTTGATACAAGTAAACTGGTGCTAATAAAAAACTAAACTAAACCACGTACTAAAATAATATTATTTTTGGGTACAATGATAACTAGTACCGGTGCCGACACAAATCTTATTATGCCCAGCGAAATATACAATAATTTCCATATTTAGACAAATACTTCAATTTTTCAATAAAAGATACAATTACTATCTATCTTACATCAATAAAGTGGTGCATGAAAACCGAACCCGAGTGTACTATATAAACATAAGTTTCAGTAGAAATAAATACTCTTCTAACAACTAATGTACAAGCTATCAACAGTGCTACACACCAACTTTAAATGGAATAATCCTCGTCCATGTCTAGTGGAAATTTTGCAATGATTCAACGCATTCACTCTTTCGGATGTTAATTAGTTAGCATAATGACCTTATAAAGTGGCAAAGATTTATATAACGTTTTCAATCTTGAGTTTGCGTAAGATTTATGAAGAGGTCAGATCGTTTTGCGATTTGATGCATGCAGCTTTACTATACACTTTGCGTAAGAGGTTTTTTTCGTGCCTCTATCCCGTGACCACAAGCATAATCTAGTTCGGTTGTGTTTTTTTTTTTCTCTCGATAAATTCGATCATATAAGTAGATAGCACCAATATATTTTCCTATTTCTGAAAAAACTTAAGACTGAATTAATTGAGGCTTTTCTCTTCGCATAAAACAATGGTCAATGTCTTAAAAGAATTCGTCCAAATTATCTCGTAATTTTACAATGATGCTACACAAATCGTTTGGAATGATATATTCACAAAAAGTGCTTTTTTCTCGAAATGTATAATGATATAAAATTCATTTTTAGGAATCAATTAGTTGTTATTTAGCTGCTTCTTACTAAATTTGTTACCAAGAAATATTTTGATGGAAAATTTGTCACTGTCTAATTAAATTATTGAAATATCATCGCTGAACGTAGAGTTGAGGGGGCAAAAAAAATCAATAAAAACGCTGAAAACGTGAAATCGTATCATTTTGAGTTTGTAAATAGAAAGGGAAGGGGGATTACAGTTTTTTTTTTTTTTTGGGGGGGGGGGGGGGGGTGGGGTACTTGATCCAAAACCTTGTTAGAATGTCACCATTTTTACTCATTGAAGGTTTAGTGGATGTAATTTGTTAAAACTTAAGCTTAGGTGAAGTAAGAATCATATCCACTCAATACCTTATGACAATATGTGGTGATATCTCATCTTTATAACCTACGTATTGTATCTTAGTTTCCGATTGTCAACAAAATTTCTGCCTTAGAAATGTTTTCCACTTAATTCATGCAAATTGGTCAGTATGCCACAAAAACAGCAATGCACTTGACATATGCTTCTACAAGACTATCAATGCCTTAAGACACCAACACATTCGTGGACAAATTAATACGATATGCACTATTATTTCCTCCTTTGAAATATTAGAATCCTAAGGTTTAAGTTCAAAGGTATGTGAAAGAAAAGGGAATTGGAAAGGGGGGGGGGGGGGGGGAGGATCAATTTCACATAACAAAAATAGAAGAAAGATAAATGAAAGAAATATAACTTTTCGGCAGAAGAAAAGAGTCACTTACGATATGCCTTGCTATAAGAAGGAGAACCATGAAGCAGAAACCCATAAGTATTGTTTGCCATGACCACTGCATTTTTCACATAAACAACAAAACTTTACAACTAAAAATTACTAATGTCAAAAAAATAAAATTAAAAAAAGCCAAAAAGATAGGTTTTAAACTCAGTTACGAAGCGATAATGGTGTTAGCACTTTATTTAGAATCCGCACTTACAACGTTTTACTTTTGACTTTTTAATATAGAGTATGCCCAAAAATAACACCAGTTCAAAGAAATTACAACTTTACTTTAAAAAAAGAAAAAAAAAAATTACAAATTTAATCCAAACAAAAATACCATGAATTTGAACCTGATTATCGAAGCTTAATTGAAAAAAGGAAAAAAGAGAAAACCTTAACACAATAAGGACTCGTATTTGACTTGCTTACCCCTTAATCCTAATTACGTGGGACAACTTCAGTTTAACATTCTTTGAGACTTTTAATGTATTAAAACATATGTCTCAATCAAGTTGAAGTGGAAAAACGGCAGGACATCATTCTGATCCAAATTTTGTGAGTCACCACATGTGGATTACAAATTCTATCACGGTGTTACAATTGGTTCCATTTTCAATAAAGTCGTTCCTTGACTTTCAAATATGATAAAATAAAAACAAAATGTCGCTACACCTTTATATTGTGAAGTAACAGTTGATCGACACATTTTGACAAAATTTTTATTATAGATCATCACGAAACAACTTCTGTGTATTTCTAACACATAGGTATGGTTGCATACATTGACTACACATATCTTGATATAGGCGAAAGCCTCTAAATCAATAGATTAATGTTGTTGTTGTTGTATTAACTAGTTACAATATACCCTGCCGAATAAATTAACAACATATCTCATTATTTATTATTATTATTATATTATTATTATTATTATTATTATTTTTATTATTATTATTATTATTTTTTATTATTATTATTCTTATTATTATTATTATTCTTGTTATTCTTGTTTTATTTTCTTTTTTATTCTTGTTATTTTTGTTATTCTTGTTCTTCTTGTTCTTCTTGTTCTTCTTGTCTTCTTCTTCTTTCTTCTTCTTCTTCTCTTCTTATTTCTTCTTCTTCTTCTTCTTCTTCTTCTTCTTCTTCTTCTTCTTCTTCTCTGCTGCTTTTCGCCTCTGCCTCCCTCTCCCGCCCCGCCCCTCCTGCCCTTTTTCTTTGGCCCCATTTCCTTTCTTTTTTTTTCTTTCTGCTATTTCCCCGCCCCTCCTCCTCCTCTCCCCTGGTTATATATTCCCCTAAGAGCAAGAGAGAAAAGACGGTGGCCCACAAAATGTGGTTAAGAGAATGTTTTAGGTAAAAGGAAACAAACATCACTAACCTCTTTGGTCTCGTGAAAACCGAACTCAAAACAGGAATAATACCCATTTGTTTTGTGAAATGTTTGATCCCAAGAAGGCTCTGTAGTTGCTGAAGGGAAACTATTATGGCAGCACCAGCCATGAATCCAATAAGTGTAGCTTTTGATAGGAAATCTATTATAAAACCAAGGTCTACACAAAAACCCATTTTACAAGTCAATATACACACATATATATATATATATATGGAAATGGAATTAAATCTTATAGTATACAATATATTAATCAAATGCATGATCTTTTTCTGTTGCAATGTCTATCAATTAAACACTCAAACTGATGCATGGTCTTTTTCAATAACAGGAAGGTGGGTTTATGGGCCCACATGAGACCCATCAGACCTGTAGTCTTAATGGCTCGATCTGTTCTTTCAATAATAAAATAATATAATTAGTTAGTAAAATCAGTCAAACACAGTCAACTGCTTGAACATGTATGTAACTTCTTTAGTAGGGAGTCAAACTGGTTTAGAAAAGATCCAACATTCTAAAAAAAATTGATGGACAAAATAGACATAGTCTTTATATCTATATAATAGAGTCAACCGTCCGCCCCAGCTGGATTTAAATACAATTTACGGAAAAAACAAAACATACACCAAACACAGAGATTCATTTTTTATTTTTTATATATATTTTTTGCTTGCAGATAACAGGAAAGAATGCAATAACAAAGTTACAAAACCAAGCTTTCTAAGAGGATTTCTGAGACTAGCCAACAGAAACAAACCATGAATATATTAAATTGATTATGTTAAATATATTATTAATGGCATAACCAGTACGCCAAATTACCAGCACATAATATTATATACTAATAAATTAACATAATTATTCAAGAAAATTTGACAAACGTATATGTTAAAATGCTCTAGGAGGAAGGTCACTAAGTCAACCCGGATGAAAAAGCTACGGTTTACGAAAAAACAAAACAAACACAGCAAAGATGCACTTTTGCTTTGCAGATAACAGGAAGGATATAAAAACAAAACCAAGGCTGCAGGTAAATGCTCCTTCATAAAAACGCACATATAACATGCCAAACATAAATATATCAATTGATTATATTAAAGAAAAAAGGGTTTGCACTTTTTGTTGCAAAGCTAATAAGGGCGTTCTCAATGCACCAGGCTTCCCTGTTTGCGTAAGGTCGGAAAGAAACCGGATCACTTCGTGATCTGATGTACGGAACCTTACCTACGTTTGCACTTTTTTGTTGCAAGCGAATAAGGGCGTTCCCAGGCTCACGTGTTTTCGCAGGGTCCAGGGAGGAGCCTGGATTCGCGATCTGACTTATTCTACACTTTGTGTAAGATGCTGTTTTTATGGTTCGAACTCGCGACCTCAATGTCACAAAACAGCAACCTTACCAGTTGCTACAAGGCTCGCCCAGATGCAACACACGGGAAGGAAGGAAATTGTTTTTACTTCCTTATGGGTTGATATGTTCAAAAATTAAATAACTGCATAAAAGTACCTTAGAAATCCCAAAGAGGCTTGAAAAAGGCCAGCAAAAAAGGTTGAGGAGAAAGCAAGTTGGAGAAACAACATGGGATCATTTACAGGAGAAACTTCTTGTCTCAGCATTGATCCCATTACAAGGGATGCAATTGAAACAGGTCCAACTGCAAGGTCTCTTGAGCTCCCAAGAACAGCGTATACTAATGGTGGAACAAAACTTGAATCTACATAACAAAACAAAAAGGCAAAAAATCAAAAATCAAAAGTACTTTAAATTTCTTGGACAGTAATCTCAATCTTATCAAATATGAATATGCCTTGTGGTTAAAAACCAGTCTTAGTGGGAATCGGAATTTATTTGATACATCAAATAGACCAAAAGGAAAAAAGAGAAGGTAAGTGTGAAAGTTTTGTCATGAATACTCACATAGACCAACAATAGGTGGCAAGTTGGCAAGTTTGGCATAGCTGATTCCCTGTTAAAAAAAAAAAATCAAACCAATAACTCAAGCAATGATCACACAAACACCTTAAAAATGGCCAATTGATTATCATCACTAAAAAGTATCTGTCTATATGTATCTCCACACAAACAGAGACATGGGGTGAACAAACTCAAAGAACTGTTAAAAAGATAAATCTTTAAATAAAAAAAAAGGCTGACCTGAGGAATGGCAAGGCTAGCAATAGTAAGGCCAGAAACGATATCAGACTTAAAGAATTTAAAGCTATAATTAGGACCCCAATGAAGTATGGGAAAGATATACTGAGCTGCAAGTATCCATTTCTGCTTGAAGGATTGTCCCTTGAATTGGCGAAGAGGTCATCTGGGAAGAAGGTTCTTTGAGTCGGTTCTTGAGTTTCTGGAGGGTAGTCTTATGGGGTGGGGGTACCACCTCATGTACCCCCATGGGGGTAGATATCTCAAGGCTTAAATCAGGATCTTTTTCAACTGCCATTGGTGAGGTTCTGAGGTAATAATTGTTTGGGAAAGCAGCAGAATGCAAGTATTTATTGGGGCCAAAGGATGCCAACCCCACAGGCAATCATCTCTCTAAAGGAACGCTAGTGAACAAAACATCAGCTCTGTGCGCACCGCCTCTCATGTGGGTGCTTGACTACCCTCTTTCTCGAGAAGTCTTATACTTGGAGTTTCTTTTCTTTATATTTATTAATCAACACACAGTACTGTTCAAGGATAAATGAAACCCTTTTCCACAAATTTTAAAACAGCGTTCAAATTGCATGTTCAATTCTTCTGTCTTATATGTAAAAATAAAAAGTCCGTTTAATATATATGTGTGTGTCTATATATATATATATATATATATATATATATATATATATATATATATATATATATATATATATATATATATAGATACACAATTGTCAACTTTTATAGATAGAAAAATGTATAATTAATCTATAACAACGGGAAAGATAACATCTTATCGGAAAGGCAGGAAGCAGACATAACAAGCAGGATGTTGGCTG
Source organism: Eustoma russellianum (assembly GCA_036186865.1). Lineage (NCBI taxonomy): Eukaryota > Viridiplantae > Streptophyta > Magnoliopsida > Gentianales > Gentianaceae > Eustoma > Eustoma russellianum. The sequence continues at coordinate 20,754,847 of AP025062.1, read as the reverse complement.
AGTCGGAGCCGACCCTCATGTAATCATGCTTACCTTAGTTAACATACTTTTAACCGTTCTAAGTATATTGTTATAGTTTACTTTTCATTATATGTAAAGTATAATATTTTGAAAAGTTAACGTGATAATATTTTGAAAATGAAGGAAATATAATTCACCTTAGACGTTTATGCAATTCCAATATCATGTTTTAACTTCTTACACCATTTTTATGTCACATGTATTAAAACAAGAGATCCATACAAAAAAAAAATCAAAAACACCAATTTTTACATATGACAAAACTGTTGGAGGAAAAGGAAGTATATTGTAATTGGGTAAGTTGCAAACTGTGGTTAACAACGCGTTTTGAGCTAATATTACGATTAGGTCCACTAGTGCTAAGTGGAAACTAATGAGTCCTTGATTATGTACACGATGAGTATATAATTGTAGGCTTTTGAATCACTCGATTCCGATATCGGGTGAATGAGAAATTAATGCTCAAAGTAAAGAGAAAGTCAGCTCAGCTCGACCCGGACCTGGGCGTAGGCCTAGGTAGCGGCTGAGCTGCAGATCTGAAAGGCTCAGGTTATGGACTGGGCTACAGGCCGGACTGCAGGCTGCAGACTGCATGCCGAGTCCCGTAGCATCATATCGGATCTCGGCAGCTGGGTGGAGGTTGTTATTTTCAAACTCGCCAGGTTATTGAGATATGATGGCGGTTAAATTTGAAAAGGTTGTTCAGATTTAGTCGGCCGAGCTGACCTGAAGTCGTTATGATCTAACGGCTCAGATTGAACAGTTAGTTGATCTGATAGCTGGGAGGCAGACCTGGTGCGGTTCTGATCCAACTGTTCAGGCAGAGCCGGTATCTTAATATACGGCCGAGATTGAAGCGACTATAACATCTGACTTCAGAATTTCCCTATGAATAGTAGCCGAGGATGTGTTCTGTGAACACACTCAGAATTCACGAGTTCTTCTATTCTCTGCAATCTCTCTCTGCATCTTTATTCTTCCCAAACATTCTGCATTCCAGTATACCGAGAAGGTGAGAACACTCTTAAAGGTTCGTGGAGTTCAGCGCTGCAGTGCCGCATGTCTGAACTGGTCTCCGTTGTATCCTAGGAGACGGCTGCTCCTCTGGTTGGGCACAGTGTACCGGGGCAATAATGTCTTAAGGACATAGTCCTGGACTCACCTCAGATCTCTGCTCTGCTGAGCCGAGAAGGTTAGTGCCGAGCCGAGCTCTGCTGTGTGCCGAGCTCAGCTGTCTGTGGGAGGAACGCAGCACTGGTATAGTGTTGCCGAGATCTGCATTTATGCTGAGAACATTCGTTGTTCTGGAGCATCGGTTGCTGAGCTCTGCTGTTTGGCTGAGGACATCCGTTGTTCTGCAGCTTTGCCGTGCTGAGCTCTGCTCGGCTAAGAGGCTGAAGCGGCTGAAAGCACAACTCTCTATTGTTATGCTGAGGTGCCGATATCGGCAGGTCATTGATCATCCCAGAATGCAAATACAATTGCGTTATCTGAACTGTCTTGACTTAGTAGAACCATCCAGTCTACCTAGATCTCGATTCAGGTAGGTCCTGACCTCGGCAGATCGGCCATTACTGTACGAAAGTCAATTTGTTTGAATTATTTCCAACAAGAACGAGATGAGATAAAGAGTAGGGACGGAAAAATCTGAATCCATGTTTGAGCATACTTGATTAATGAAGAACAATAACAACACATATTAGTCACTTATTAGTCGTCATAAAATTTTAATAAAATTTTGTCGTCTTAAATATAACGATATATCCATCGTCTTTCTCACAAATCCATAGATACTATATGTGGGTCTCATATTCAAGATTATGTGTATTGCGTGAGAGGTTATACACGTGTCATGATTTTTATGGTCTTTGTAAAGAATCACGACCTGTTACAAGACAGGCACGTTACTGACCATGACTCTTACCTTACAGAAATAAAGAGTCACGAAGCCTTTATATTGTATCATAAAATGACAGAAACTAGCAATCACCAATGAATAATAATAAAAAATATCCTCGTACATAAATCCTCGAAGCATCATCTAATAACTTGCCTTTAACCCATACTTCAAATCATATGTTCATCAAAAACAATTTAACTAGTATAAGGAAAGATTCTTCAGTAGCCAATGATTATGTATCATAAACCAAAGCAATAAAATTCCACCATGGCAAGTCAACATCTGGTCAATCATCCAAAAAGAAAATAAACAAAAAGGAACGAGCTCTCTGAGTAGGGATAATCAACATATATCAAATAAATTTCATTCCTATCTTCCTTCTAGTAGCCTGGGACAAGATACTGCGAAGGGACATATAATTACATACTTAGACCAATATCATAAACATCCTAAGAAAAACAGACTTCTTTGCTTGATATATAATTGTCCTTCTTTAACCATAACAAAATATTATACCTAACACATCTATCTTATCATGATGACGCACATACATTTCTATTAACCATGACAAATTATTTTCTTTATTACCATCAGTGTGTATCGGTGGCCTTACTGTTGTCAGACTTGCTTTATCATATAACCATTATATGACAGAGGTCTTGTAGCGCCCCGTCCGAAACTAAAGTCTCGACCCGATGCACTCGTCGTACTCTACTACGAGGAGTACAAGGCGTCGATACATGCATGTGCATGTCGACATGAATCATGAATCCATATAGCGAAGCAACATAAAGCTAAACATATGACATGCATAAACATACAAATCGTCATAATCGGTACAAATCATAAAGTCCGAAGTCCTAAAATAGTAAAGGTACATTAAGATCCGAATCATCTAACATATCCCAAAAAGGTAAGTCCTGGCATACTTCTCACTCACGGGTAGTCTACTTCAGGTTTGCCCTCTATGAACTCGGTATCACGAACCTTGTCCTCTGCAAGTGATTAAAGGCAAGTATGAACGATAAAACAAATCGTCCAGCAAGTAGTCCTACTAGATACGTCATACACATCATACATGGGGAGACGAGGTGATAAAAATAAATAAGTGTAAATAAAGAACATAATATATGACACGTTTCCGTTGTCAACAAGGAAGGTGACATAATGTAAGTGTAAGTATTCAACATGTAATACATATGAAATTTAACATCATAACATGGTCAACATTTTATATCTACCAAGTCCATGAAACGTCACATATCCATAATTAATTTCTAAACCATATCTTATGCTAAGGTCTCAAATCTTCTATCAGTTACACTTTCATGCATAAATTCTACCTTGGTCTGCATAACAATATCATAAGCTTAAGGATGCTCTAACAATAACTTAATGATATCATGAATTTTTGGTTGGACATGGTCGTAACATGATTCATTTTTTTCATGACAATTTAGAACATGGCTTTTCATAAAATCATAACATGACTTTTTCGTAAACATGCATAACAGGGTATTTCATAAGTCATAAACATGCATAACATGACATTTCATAAACATAAAGACATAACATTTTCATAAATGCCTATAGCACTTTTCATAAAAATAATAACGCACGGCATATCGAATGATTCCCCATATAGTAACATGTACAACATAAATCATACGTACAGGTACTAACGGTGACGCATTATGACGTAGACCCCACGTCCCGGACAAGATGTTACACTCGGCCATAACGATAACATATGCCCATGACATCTACCACTCTGGTCCCGATGTCGTGCTGGCGCTCCATAGCATAATATAACGTAAACATAACATAACATGTGCCGTTGGAATCAACCGTCTTGTGTTTATTATTCGTTAGGTGTAGAACTTTTTAAAACATGTGATGCAATAAAAATAATTTTTTTCAAACTTTTGTTTCATGGTTCATGAGTCTCGGCCTTAGGGACAATTTGTTCATTCTAAAATTAGTCATCTACATTCATTATTTATCTACATCCTACATGTCATAACTTAAAGAAAATACCACTTTTACCCCTCCAAGGGTACCTCTCGGCCAAAAACTCCAAACAACCCCTTTTGTGCAATTCACCCAAAACCACTTTCTTAAATTATATATATTCCACATACAACTCATGATTCAACACTTGAGTATTTAGGACACTTATTTCCTAATTACTTTGACATGTCACAAGAAAATACATAACTTAGTCATAATTTATATCTTGCTGCATATCATACATACATGCATACATAAACATGTAATAAAGTTAAATATACCATAAAAAAGGCCTTGGGGCCGTGTACCCTATATACATATATATTTATATATTTTCATAACATGTAACAAATTTGTTTATTTTCTTTTTGGGCCTTATGGCCGAATGCATAATTGTATTTATATCCATATGATGTCTTCATAATATGTCACAACTTGTTTATCTTCATCTAAGGCCTTATGGCCGAAACTTTTCTCACGTACTCACACCCACATAAATCTCCATTTTTCCACATCTTATGCATATGACTTGAGTCAACATTTATTCTATTCTCATGCATAGTTGTAGCGCCCTGGCCCGATAACGGATATCGGTACCAATGCACCCACCGCAGTCTGCTATGAGAACTACAAAGCGTCAAAGCGGATCAAGTACACGTCATCCATAACATAAGATGAATCAGCGAAAACGTCGTAAAATTTAAAACTTTAATAACAACAATATACCCAAATGAAATACAACGGAATTAAAACGTGTTCGGGGAAAGACTAATATATCCTCCAATACAAAAGGTTAAACAATAAGTCTTTCAACTAAAAGAGAATGGACATAAATCTATCCACTTCAGTGACCTTCATCCCAAGAGCCCACTCGCCGTCGTCCTCTACAAAGATCGTTTCGTATCCTGGCTCATCCGAAAAGAAGATGGAGTATTTATTCTTAGCGAAAACATCGCTAGCAAGTAACCCGTCACACACCTTATGGGACCACACACGACGAGTCACTACTATATAAATCAATGCCCAAATTAAGGTGCTCGGATTAGCAAATAACATCTTTATAACAATTCATCAAAGCCAAACAAGTCACATAAATGATACACAAATACGGAACCAACACAACATGTCAAATCTTATGCTTCGTGTTACATGATGCATGTATTTCTTTAAAACCATGCACTGAACTATACAAAGACCCATACATATGCCTTCTTCCGTAAACATGTCATGCGTGTCATTTCGACAAACTTTTCACAATTCTTCTTATCTTATTCTTCGCGTAGCAGAACTTTATACCCTGTGGGTGATCAATCCACAGCAAACAGAACTTTATACCCCGTGCTGAAAGGTCCATGACCCCATAACATATAAACTTTATACCCTGCAGTTGATTCACAGGTCACGCTTTTATACCCTGCCACAACAGACGTGTCTTTTATACCATGCGATCAACCAACAACCATAATCTTGTCTTCTTTTTAGTACATGTGTCTTTTCGCAAAGCAAAACTCATGTCGGAATGCAAAATGCGTATGTCGTGATGCAAATGCTCATGTCACATCATATCAAACTTCTAAACACGTACACATACTCTACATATTGAGAAAAGGGTCACCAACCTCAAACGTACCTCAAACACATCTCACTCGTATCATTTCACGCTCTCTCGTATCACAAATTCACCGCTAGCTTCCACCTAACCTTACTCATTGACACTTAATGTTTACAACTCACTCACACCTCAAAAGCACTTGTACTTTATGAGAAATGGAAGAGAATCAAGGTATCTCACATGCATGGAGCGCTTAATATGTCAAAAGGGACTTCCAGAACACTTGGAACGCCTTCAGGAGGCGCCTAATGTGACCTAAAGCACCTATGCTAGGCGTTCGAAGTATTCTATAATACACTGGTACACATTGATCGCCTATATAAGGCACTTCAAGTGACATGGAGCGCCTTATGAGGTGTTCTAAGTGTTCTTGAATGTGCTATGACACATCAAACGCTTACATAAGGCGCCTTATGTGACATGAAGCTCCTTATGAGGTGTTCGAATTGTTCTGGAATGCACTGGGACATATCGAACGCCTACTTAAGGTGCCTAATGTGACATTGAGCGCCTAAAGTGGGTGTTTGAAGTGTTTTGACGATTTCCAAAAACTGAAATTCTGCAGCAACTTCTTCTCTTCATCTTCTTCCTTCACCCCTTTCATCTTGAACACCCCAAATTCAACTTATCATCTAAATCCATCAGGCATAAACATGGTTTGATTCTTAAACATATCAAATCGCATCAATTCTAAGCCTTCTATCACCCACTTCTTCCAATATATCCTCAAACTTTTCAACACAACAAATCTGCAACAACCCATCATTCACCCTTCAAACCCTCTGCAAATCCTCTCAAATCATCTAAGGTACAATTAATAAACATAATAACTTATAACAAGACAATAAACATATCACGGATGACATTTTTATAGGCACATTTAACAACAACAAAGCACAACATAACTATTCTCAGAAATTGGCCCAAAGAATATGACTTTACTCAATCAACAACAACAAATACATATAGTAGAGCATTCAGCATAAACGCATCAAGATTACCAATGTGTGATCCAATTTTCTCATTATAAGAACATAGGGCCTGTTGAATCAAAATTTGCATAAAGCGTATAGAAAGATTACTTGCCTTTGTTTCTAGGTAGTCTTACGAGTGTATGGCAGAATTTCGTGATGGATTGGACTTAGGTTGGCCGCTGTTTCTTCTTCTTCTTCTTTCTTTCTCTCTTTCTTTTCTCTCCTTTTCTCTCTCCCTTTTCTCCAGCCGTTTCCCCCGTGTTCTTTCTCCTCTTAACTGCTGACCACTCCTGGGAGTTATACTAATTAGTGTAACTCCCTCAACACTTAATTGAGGGAGGGCAATTTTGGTAATTGAGTCTAATTTTCTTAATTTTAGTTTTTTGACTATTTTTCCACCTAAATTTTATTTAAATAAGCCTCATAAACCTATATAATTAATAAAATTGTATTTTAAGTTGTTTTTAATTTTTAAATATCGGACTTGAAAGTTACGGGGTATGACAATAGTAGTGTCCACGAAAATGATGACTTTCAAGATTGAGAACGCATGAAAAATACACATAACATAAAGGTGATGAAAACCATGAAAAGTTACCTTCTTGAGCCATGAACAACACTAATATACAACATCATGAAGATGGATGATCAAGCTCAAGTGAGGAACCAAAAATGGCCGCTTGATTGTGGGGTTTGTATATGTGAATAGGTATGATGATCATCAAGAACAACATTTGTGATCTAGGCTTCGTTGCTTATGATGCATACATAACCATGCTAACACAAGATCACCAAAACATATGAAAATCGAAATACTATAGAAAATACATATATGATGACCATCATGGAAAAATACATGAACAAGTGTATCTAAGTTACATTCTTAGTGCACTTTTCTTAACATATCATATGACTTCATTTTATTGCTTTAGTTTCTACATACATCACCTAAGAATGTTCATTTCATTTCATTTATACATAAAGGTCCAAAACTATTAGTGTTGGCCGATTTTTAGATGAACATACATGACAATATGTACATCAGATGGAAACATATATTTTACATATTCTTGCTACTAAAATTTTGAACATACTTCATGAATGATCCAACTTTTATGTGAACATGTATATACTTAACCTTTGGAAATCCATGAAGGATCCAGGAAGACTACTTGCCTTTTTCACTTATTTGTTACTTAAAGTGAAGATTCCTTCACTAGTTTGGAAGAAAAATCCGTCACCTTCCTTATTGGTAGCCACGGTTTTGGTGTCAAAAATGAGAGAGTTAGTGAGCAACTTATGGAAGTAGATAGATGGAAGAACTTAACTTATTCTACATAAAGTTCTTACTTTGTCCCTCCTTGGTTCTTGGCTCTACAACTTTCTTTGGTCAATACTTCGATGAAGGAAGATGTTTGACCCTTGCCTTGGATGTGTTTATATAAGATGAAATGAAGAAATTTTTTTCCCTTTGCTCTCCTTGGTGCTCTCGGCCAAGAATGGGAAGGAGAGAGTGTTGGAAGAATTTGCTGTCTTGGAGAGGAAAGAGAGAGTATTTGGTTAAAGGTTTGATTATGTTGAAATGTGAAAATGAGAGGAGAGAAGGGTTTCTTCCTTTTTCAAGACAAAGGGGCGATTGGAGTTTGGTTGGGGAGGGAAATGATTTTTCATGATAATTTCTTGGTGGTATTAGGGTTCAGGCATGATGGTTGTGGGGAGAAGAGTGTAAGAAAAGAAAATTTGTCTTCCTTGTGAGTTGGTTGGCCGACCTACATGAGGATTGGGAGGGAGAGGGTGGCTTGTCTTGTTGAGTGGGTAAGAAAGTGGGAGGAAACGTTATCATTTGTATAAAAAGTGTGTAAGGTTTTGTTGTGTAGTTGAAGACAAAAGAGAAGAAAAATTTTCTTCCTACTTGTGTGAAGGGGGCGGCCATGGAAGTTTTGGGCGGGTTAAAATAGGACAAAATACCATCATTCGGTTTCTACACAATTTTCTACACTTGGTATTTTGTTGGGGTGTTATTCTAACCACGATTTCTTTTTCTTTTTTCCTACCTAAAACCACCTTATACATGTGTATATGTATATAATTATTTTTTCTTTTCTTCTTTTGAAAATACATTGAAATGTCCTACTTTCTTTTTTCCTTTATCTAAGTGGTTCTGATTTCTTGTGTCATGTCTTTTAGTTTTGATTTAATTTAGTATAATAACTTAAGTTGTTACCGATTGTTCTTATTTAAATTTTATGGCATGTTCTAACAGGTTCGCTATCGTATTCACTAGTTTGTTGGTATACCAAAGAACTTAGAAGCCATATATCGACGTTACAAATTTACGATATTTAATACATTTCGGTGTAACGAAAACTTTGGGGCGTAACATTCTCCCCCTTATAAAAAGTTTCGTCCTTGAAACTTACGTACCTTCACCCGAAAAGCTGAGGATACTGCTTCATCATCTGCTGCTCTGGCTCCCATGTCGCTTCCCGCTCGGAAATTACTCCACTACACCTTTACAAACGGAATCGACCTCTTCCTCAATGTTTGCTCCTTACAGTCTACAATACGTGTCGGTACCTCCTCGTATGTAGCATCATCTCGAATCGTCAATGGCTGCTACTCTAGGATGTGGCTTGGATCATGTGCATAACGTCGCAACTGTAATACATGGAATATGTCACGTATCTATGACAATATAGGGGGTAGTGCCAATCGATACGTAACTGCTCCGACTCTCTTCAATATCTCATAGGGACCAATAAATCGAGGGCTTAGCTTCCTCTTAATACCGAATTTTATCACACCCTTCGTAGGAGAAACCCTCAAGTAGACCTACTCTCCAACTTTGAACTCTATCGGCCGCCTCTTGAAATTTACCCATCTCTTACTGCGGTTTCAGGCTGCCTTCAATCGATTACGGGAGTTAATTGCACCTGGTATCCATTCTTTTCCACCAAGTTTTAAGTAGCATCCAATGTTTCATGAAACACACTTGCCATCCAGACTTATAGGGTTAATAGACACCTGGCATCCATGCTGACGTCATAAAGGCAATTTTCATTTATTTTTTAAAAGTTTATAGAAAAAATAATTCAAAAATAAAAAAAACCCCACCCCACCGCCACCCTCCACAATCGACCTCCCTCCCCCATCCTCCCCATCTTCATCTTCTTCCTCTATCTTCCTCCATCTTCATCTTCATTTTTTTCCACTGCTATTTTCTTCTCTCAGTCAAGCATCACGTCTTCTTGAAGAAGTTTCCGGAGGAGGAAGAAGAAATATTTTAAAATATAAGCTTCATAGACGAAGATACCAGGTGGGTTTTTTTCTATCTTTGCTTATGATTTTTTTGATGCCTTCGATTAGGAATATCTGAACCCATTGCATAAATGAACCCTCTTAGTTTTTTAATGTTAAAGTTGCATTCTTGGCATTCATGAGGCTTAAGCAGGACCTGTGATTCTTTTTTTTTTTCCCGGGTTTTCTGCCATTAATTAGTTTTTCTTGCTTGGTTTTAGATTCTTTTTGGTCGGTGGGCAGTCGATTTCTAGCGTGGCTTTTTGATTCAGGAACTGATGGAATTTGGGATTTTGGGATCTTTTTGCAATGAAGATGAAGGAAGATAGAGGAAGAAGATGAAGATGGGGAGGATGGGGGAGGGAGGTCGATTGTGGGGGGTGGGATGGGGGTGGGGGTGGGGTTTTTTTTATTTTTGAATTATTTTTTCTATAAACTTTTAAAAAATAAATGAAAATTGCCTTTATGACGTCAGCATGGATGCCAGGTGTCTATTAACCCTATAAGTCTGGATGGCAAGTGTGTTTCATGAAACATTGGATGCTACTTAAAACTTGGTGGAAAAGAATGGATACCAGGTGCAATTAACTCTCGATTACGGATCAACTTTACCTTGTCCAAAGTCTTCTATACCAATTCTGGACTGATGATGGCTCTCTCTCCACACGATCGATGCTTACGACCATACAATGCCTCAAATGGTGCCATACCAATAATATTGTGGTAAATGTTATTGTATGAGAACTCTATCAGCTTCACGGACTTATCCCAGTTACCCTTGAAGTCTAAAGCGCAAGCACGCAACATGTCCTCCAAAGTCGGTATGGTTCTATCTGACTACCCATCCATCTATGAATGAAAAGCTGTACTCATCCTGATTTCGGTACCCATAGCCCGCTGATATAACTTCTAGAATTGCGATGTGAAGCGTAGACCTCTATCACAAACAATACTGACTGGCGTCCTGTGTAAGCTCACAATATCATCATATGCATGTCCACCATCTTCTCCATTGACGCCTGGATCGACATAGGTAGAAATGTGCTGACTTAGTGAGCCGATCAATGATTACCAAAATAGTGTAATTTCCATTGTGTGTCTTAGGAAGTCTAGTAACAAAATCCATTGTGATATGTTCCCACTTCCACTTGTGAATCTATATAGGCTGCAATAAACTGGTAGGTCACTGATGCTCTGCTTTTAATTGCTAACAGACAAGGCAACGCTCAACAAACTCCGCAATCTGTCTTTTCATCCCATTCCACCAATAATTTCTCTTCAAATCATAATACGTCTTAGTAGCTCCAGGATGAATCGATAATCGCAAACTGTGTGCCTATGTCATAATCTCCTTCTTAAGCTAATCAACATCGGGTACGCACAATCTGCCATAGAACCATAGAGTGCCCTCATAGTGAATCTGAAAGTCCTTAACCGACTCCTTTTTTAAATCCTCTGCTATCTTCATCAACTCAGTATCACTTTTCTAGGCCTCCATAATCCGATCAATTAGTGTAGGTGAGGTCTTCAGTGTAACCAGGACATTCGCGGTTGAATCAATCATTTCTAACTCAAACTCAGTTATCTCCCTCTCAAATGGCGTCTGCCGGGTGTGGCTCAATTTTCTGCTTAGTGCATCCACTACCTTATTCGCCTTACCTGGATGATAATGGATCACAACATCATAGTCTTTTATCAGCTCAAGCCATCTCTGTTGTCTCATGTTCATCTGAGGAGGGGTGAAAAGATACTTCAAGCTCTTATGATTTGTATAAACCTCACATCTTTCACCATACAAATAATACCTTTAGATTTTTAGTGCAAACATTACTGCCGCCAACTCCATGTGAGTAGGGTAATTTTGCTCATAAGGTTTCAACTGCCTCAACGGGTAAGTAATTACCCGATCTTTCTACATCAACACGCAACCTATAGGAAAAGGATTAACACACGTATATTTCATAAGGAATTCACAATAGTACAAGTTATTTATTTCTTTACCTAATCCATTCTTGGATGCGTCACTGTATACCACGAATCCTTCTCGGAAGATTGGTTACGCTAAAACTGGCACAGAAGTCAATCTTTTCTTTAGTTTAGTGAAGCTTTGCTCGCAATCCGAACTCCAATCAAACCTCGTATTCTTTTGCATCAACAGGGTCAGTGGAACTGCAATTTGGGAGAATCCCTCGACAAAATTCTGGTAATAACCTGCAAATCCCAAGAAACTTCTGACCTCCATCACATTCGTCGGCCTTGGCCACTCTGTGATAGCCTCGATCTTCTTAGGGTCAACTGATATACCTTATTTGGAAACAGCATGACCAAAGAATGTAACATTGTGTACCCAAAACTCATACTTACTGAACTTAGCATATAACTGCTTCTCCCACAACACATTCAGTGCAATCCTCAAGTGCTCCGCATGGGTCTCTTCATCCGATGAATATATAAGAATGTCGTCTATGAACATACCACGAATTTGTCCAGCTGCTCTCGAAAGACAGAGTTCATTAGATCCATAAACGCTGCAGGGGCGTTAGTTAACCCAAATGGCATCACCAAGAACTCGTAATGGCCATATCGAGTACGAAATACAGTCTTAGCAACATCTTTTGTCTTGAATTTTAGTTGGTGATATCCGGAGCAAAGATCAATCTTCCTGAACACTTTAGCATCTTGTATGTAACAATTATAGTTCATATTCATAAACGCAATTATATTTTCATGATTTAAGTGTTTAAATTACTTACTCTCAGTCGGCCGAACAAAACGTCGATTCTGGGTAGTGGGTATCTATTTTTGATAGTAATTTCGTTCAGCTCCCGATAGTCGATGCACAGTCTCATACTGCCATCCTTCTTCTTCACGAATAAAACTGGGGCTCCCAAGGTGACGCGCTAGACCGTATGAACTTTTTCTCAATCAGCTCTTGTAACTGTGTCTTCAACTCTTTCAACTCCGCTGGGGCCATCTGATACGGTGTTTTTGAGATTAGCTCTGCTTATGGAATGGCATTTATCTGAAACTTGATCTGCCTATCCGGAGGTAAGCCTGGCAAATCATCTGCAAATTCATCTGAAAATTCTCTGACTACTGGAATACTGTCAATCGAAGGCGTTTCTGACTCTTCACAGAGGGCATATACAAGAAAGCCTTCATCTCCCTTCTGTAATACTCGACATGCTAAGGTTGCGGTCAAATAAACATTTCTACATATATCATTGAAGAATGTTCATTTCATTTCATTTATACATAAAGGTCCAAAACTATTAGTGTTGGCCGATTTTTACATGAACATACATGACAATATATACATCACGGAGAAACATATATTTTACATATTCTTGCTCCTAAAACTTTGAACATACTTCATGAATGATCCAACTTTTATATGAACATATATATACTTAACCTTTGGAAATCCATGAAGGATCTATGAAGAGTACTTGCCTCTCTCACTTATTTGTTACTTAAAGTGAAGGTTTCTTCACATAGCTTGGAAGAACAATACATGTCGGTACCTCCTCATACGTAGCATAATCTCAAATCGTCAATGGCTACTGCCCTAGGATGTGGCGAAGATCATGTACAGAACGTCGCAACTGTGATACATGAAATACGTCATGTACCTGCGACAATGTAGGGGGTAGTTGTAGGACTTGTAAGGTACCACTAGAAGGGGGAGGGGTTGAATAGTAGGTGCGGAAAATTTGGGTTTTAAAATAATTTTGACCCAAAAACCTAACTTCTGTAAACAGTTTCTGTTTTCAGATCCTGATTTGAAACATTTGAAAGACCTGGTTACAGACCTTCAAAAAATTCTGAAATTTGGAGAGATTCTACTATTAGATGTTCTGAGTATCTCCTAAAAATTTCAGATTAAAATTCAACCTCTAACCCTTTTAAAATACGTTTGTGGTCAGCTTATGCGAATCTGCCAGAAATAGTACTCTTATTGCAAATTTTATTCCGATTAATTCGTAACTCCAAATGGTTTGAAAAGTTAATGACAAACCCCTTAAGGTATGTATTGTAATGGGTTGAAACAGTTTTGAAAAATTCGTTCAGGAAGTATGTCAAATACGTTGATGTTCTCAACCTTTGCAAGTCTGAAAATCAGATTGCACTATTCTCAGAACTATTATTTGATTACTTTATAATTGTTCAAATGGGTTGAGACTTGTGCCAAATGAAACTTAAGAGGTGTGGCTATGTTTCTGCAAACCTTTGTAATTTTTGAAAGTCGTTTACTATTTTTACGATTGTAATGAAGTCAACACAGAAACTGAAAAACTGAAAGTAAAGTGCTGAAAGTAACGACACCAAGTATTTTATACTGGTTCGGTTAAATCAACCTACTCCAGTCTTCGAGGACACCTTCCTTGGTTATCACTAAACACAAAATAACACCTTACCACAAGGTTTGCTGGAGTTATACACCAACTCCACCCTTAAACAAACGTTACAAATAATCACACAATCACGAACACCACCACCGAACAGATGAAGGTTTGATCACACCTTGATCAACTTTTTACAATTTAAAACGTGTATGGTGGTCTAATCAAAGCCTATTCAATATATTGAGTATAAGAACAATAGGCTTGAGAGAAGAAGAAGAAGAAGAAAGAAATGTAGAAGAAGAGAGTAGAGAGTCTTTTGCACTTGAGAGATTATGAGAGTTGTCTTGCTTTTGTTTGGTCTCTTCTCTTCTTTTAATCCAAGTTGGCCGCTCCCCTAGGGTCTTCCATCGCCTTGAGAATTCTCTTTAATGCCCTTGGAAGATTACCTTGTGTAGAGATGACACCATCTTGCTTACTTGGCACAACTTGATTGGATGAATGTCTTGGCTTTGCTTACATGGCACTCTATGATTGGATATATCTTGTCACCAATTAGCAGCCGTAAAATCTGAGATTAAAGTGTAAAAACATGTGACAAATCAAGTTCAAAATATTGCAAAATAATCAACAATTAATCCCTTCAATTTGGGATGTCAATTAGTCACCTATTCTAGGCAAAAACCGGCCAGCTCAAGGTTGTCACATGCTGAATTTTCAGCATGTGTTATATTCTCAAAGTTTTGAAATGTTACCTTGTGTAGCTCCATCCTTTATGTCACTAACCTTGTGTGGCTTATTCTCCACCAATTGAGATGCCAACTATCTCCATTTAATGAACTACTTAGTTCATTTAACTAAGTACTTCACTTAATGAACTAGTTTAGTTCATTAATGGTGGCACCTGAAAATAGTTCAAACAGAACAAATGTTTTCCATTTGATGTAAGCTTTAAAGCTTCATGGCTTGTTAGTACGACAACATTATATATAAATTATATAAGGCAAGTTTGTCACAAACACGTGTCAAGTACCAGATTTTGTCATGCATTTCTTAAACACGTTTTATTTAAATCATGTATTCGTAAATCACTCAAACTATTTTTCTCAACAATCTCCCCCTTCTGATGATTTACAAAATAACATTATTTCATGATTTAAATTTAACCTCTCCCCCTCTAATTGTGCACAAATTTGAATTTTGAATTGTCTCCCCCTTGAATTGTGTAATCATGCTCTCTTTCCTCCTTAAATCACTCCCACTCCCCCTCAAATCATGCACTCTTTCTCTCCCTCTTTATTTTAGAAATAAAATCAAAAGTGCATGTAAAGATGGAAAGAAATATCAATCTATAGCAAATCAACAGAAATCATGCCTAATTTTGAGCGTAGATTTTCATACGTGGCTTGATTTAGTGCTTTGGTGAGTATGTCGGCTACTTGTGCTTCAGCGCATACATGTTCTATAACAATATCTCCATTATTCACGTGATCAAGAAGAAAGTGATATCGTACTTCTATGTGCTTTGCCTTAGAGTGTAGTACTGGAGTTTTAGACAAATTAATAGCACTCATTCTATCACAATAGACGGGAATGTGATTTATCGTGATTCCAAATTCAGATAATTGTTGTTTTAACCATAAGAGTTGTGTGCAGCAAAGACTAAGTGCCATATATTACTAAATAATGCCACACTTGCTTGCTTTTTCGAAAACCAAGAAATTAATGAATTTCCTATAAATTAACAAGTGTCACTTGTGCTTTTTCTATCTATTTTGCATCCGCCATAATCCGCATCAGTACATGCATACAAATTAAATTCACAATTCTTATCATACCAAATTCCTAAAGTGGGAGTTTGCTTAATGTATTGAAAAATCCGTTTTACAGCATTATAATGAGACACTTTAGGTTGGCTTTGAAAACGTGCGCACATACAAACACTTAACATGATATCGGGTCTACTTGCGGTAAAATAAAGCAAATAACCAATCATAGACCTATATAAAGCATTATCAAAGTCTTTTCCATTTTCATTTTTATCTAGTTTAGTGGTGACACTCATAAGAGTAGGGGATGGTTTCAAGTTCTCAAAATTGAACTTTTTAATCATGTCATTCACATATTTAACTTGACTTATGTGAATACCTTTACTAGTTTGTTTAATTTGCAAACCAAGAAAATCATTCAATTTACCAACCATAGACATTTCAAATTCGGATTTCATGCAAATTTCAAATTCTTCAACAAGTTTATGAGATGTAGATCCAAAAATAATGTCATCATCATAAATTTGAATGATAAGTAAATCCGATTGATTTTGTTTCAAGAATAAGGTGCTACCTATGGTGCCTCTTTTAAATCCATTTTCTAAAAGAAACGTAGCAAAACGATCATACCAAGCCCTAGGTGCTTGTTTTAAACCATATAGTGCTTTCTTTAATTTGTACACGTGATTAGGATATTTCAAATCTTCAAAACCGGGTGGTTGCTTCATGTATACTTCTTCTTGTATAAAGCCATTTAAAAATGCACGTTTTACGTCCATTTGGTAGAGTTTAAAACCTTTCATGCAAGCAATAGCAAGTAATAGTCGCATGGCTTCTAAACGTGCTACGGGTGCAAATGTTTCGTCGTAGTCTATTCCTTCTTCTTGATTATATCCTTGTGCTACAAGTCTCGCTTTGTTTCTAACAACTTTACCTTCTTCATTCATTTTATTTCTAAAGACCCACTTTGTGCCTATTATTGTCTTATCTTGTGGTCGTGGCACTAAATCCCATACATCATTTCTTATGAATTGATTTAATTCAGCATGCATATCATCAATCCAAGAAGAGTCATTCAATGCATCAAAAACGTTCTTAGGTTCAATTTCGGATATCATAGCATGAAATTGGTTTATTTCATCTGGATTTATTCTTCTACATGGTCGGACACCTTGAGTTATGTCACCTATGATGAGATCGTGTGGGTGATTCCTATGCCATCTTGGTTGATTATTCTCTAAGTTTTCATGCATTTCTAAGTGATCATGCATTTCTAGCGTGTTAGATTCATCATGTACAATATTCTCTTCTATATCATCTAGCACAGGCTTTAGTTCAGAATCATCGTCATATTCTTTATCTTTTTCAAACTCGCTAAATTCATTAAACTTCACATGAATAGATTCTAAAATTTTCCTAGTGATAGGATCATAACATCTATATGCTTTAGAATTCACAGAATATCCAACAAAGATGCATTGATTTAGATTCAAATTTATCTAGATTATCTTTTGTGTTCAAAACAAAGCATTTACAACCAAACACACGAAAGTAATCAATTTTTCGCATGCGATCATTTACTATTTCATAAGGAGTTTTATTTATTTTCTTTCTAATCGACAAACGATTAACTATATAGAATGTACAATTTATGGCTTCCGCCCACAAAAATCTAGGCAACTTATTTTCACACGACATGGTTCTTATGATTTCTTGTAGTGTCCTATTCTTTCTTTCTACTACTCCATTTAATTATGGTGTCCTATGTGGCAAAAACTCGTGTTTAATACCTTTTTCTTCGCAAAAAGCAATCATGTCCTTATTTTTAAATTCGCCGCCTTTATCGCTCCTAATCTTTTTCATATTCAAACCGTATTCATTTTCAAGTTGTTTTATTAATTTAGCAATCTCAACGGCACTATCATCTTTATTCGCAAGAAATAAAGTCCATGTATAGAGAGAAAAACGTCAACGATTACACAAGCATAGTGGCGTCCACCAAGACTCCTAGTACGACTAGGACCAAACAAATCAATGTGTAATAATTCTAAGACTCTAGACGTGCTAATTTCATTTTTAGATTTAAGTGACTCGCGTGTTTGTTTGCCTTTAATACAAGATTCGCACAAATGAAAGTTGTCTAAATCAAGTTTAGGCAATCCTCGTACTATATTCTTTCGTTGAAGTATTTCAAGCGTTGAGATGCCAATGTGTCCTAATCGCCTATGCCACAAATTTACGTTAGGCGTCTAACATGTCATCCATAGAGAGTGTAAAAATATTTCCTTCTCTTTTTCCTTTTAATACCGTTTCTCCGTTTTTGTTTACTATGTTGCGATATGGGTGAGTGAAACACACATCAAAGCCATTATCAAGAAACTGTGAGATTCTAAGAAAGTTATATGAAAGATTACTTACGAAGAAAACGTTGGAGATTTGAAGGGTACTTGGGCTTCCAATTGTACCTTTTCCGATAATTTTCCTTCATTGTTATCTCTAAAAGTCATTGATCCACCTTTTGTGATCCTTTTCAACTTTAAAAATAGGTTCGGGTTACCCGTCATGTGCCTTGAGCATCCACTCTTGAGGAACCACTTGATTGATGTATATGTACCCTGCAAAGTGTAACAACGATTTAGGTACCCTTTTATTTTAGGTCCTTACAAGTTAGTTCTTCACCTCTTTGTATCTTTCAGTAACCATACTTAGGTGACCTTTTTCGGTCTAACAAATGGTGAGAATGTAGATGAAGAAGCATTATAGTAGACATGAGGTGAGAATACATTTGGCCTTTGGCCGAGAATTCCCTTATGAATATTGTATGGTTGTCGTTTTTGATATGTTCTTGTGTTGGTGTGCATAGAGTGTGATCTAGATGTAAATAAATGCCATGTATGCATTAATGGTTTCTTTTCATATTTGTACGGTACATAATTATATCTCATATGATATGAAGATGAAGCACGATGAGATGTCATAGGGGTGGATCTAGGCGTCTTCTTAGGCAGCACATATGTCCTAATTGCATCTATTTTCTTAGATGGAATGAATTTGGTTGATTTATTTAATGTCTATCCTAATCCGGTTTTGTCACTATCATGCTTTTGTGAAGAAATGATGCGATCTAGCATGTTTGTACCTGTGTCAAACTGTTTCATCATTTTTTCTAGATCTATATTCCTGGTTTTCAAGTTTGAAATCTCGGATTTCAATTCATGGTTTTGTGTTGTTAATGCTGTGACCTCTGATTTTAATGTGTTAATTATTCTGGACGACTTTTCTTTTGGATTGTTTAATTGAGCAACAAGGCTTGTGTCAGATGATTCTAACAACTTCTTGTCTTCAATTAACCGTTTCGTTTCTTTTGTGAGAGTCTTTGTGAATTTATGAAATTTTAAATATTGACTAAATAGTCATCATATGAAGGTTCAGAATCAGAGTCAGAATCAGAAAATACCTCGTTTGATTCTTTGGATACACAGCATACTTGTGCCATCTCTTCTTCGGTATCAGTCTCAGAGTCAGATGTGTCACTCCAAGTGAAGGCCTTGAGAGCTCTTCTCCTTTGCTTAGGTTCTGAGACGAGTCTAGTTTTGGTTCGATCCTTGTCAAGGTGTTTGTTCGTTTGTTTGTCCTTGTTAGGACAGTTATATGACAAATGTCCAAGTTTCCCGCATTCATAGCACTTTACGTCCTTGTCATTTATTTTATTTTTATTTCTTTTAGTCGAAATAGCCTTAGGTTTGTTTTTAAATGACTTTCTCATAAATGTTCTCAAACCTTTAGCCAATAATATTAGATCATCATTGTCTGATTCGGTATCACTATCATCTACGTGATCGGAAGAAGTAGAGACGTACTCATTTGATTTAAAAGCAATAGTCTTACCTTGTTTTGACGTTGATTCCGATTTCCTTAATATAAGTTTGTTTTCGTATACCTTTAGCGATCCGATTAGTTCCACCATTTTTATTGATTTTGTTTCTTTACTCTTCTAAATTGCCGTGACTTTAGGGTCCCATTCGGATGGAAGACTTCTTAATACCTTTTGGACCTTTTCTTGCGTAGAGAAAGCTTTGCCAAGAGATTCAAGAGAATTATAGATGTTAGTTAACCATAAATCCATATCAACAATAGATTCATTTGGCAATAATTTAAAATATTCAAGAGTGGGCATAAGCATGTTTATTTTTGACTTCTTAACTTGGCTAGTCCCTTCATGTTTCATCTCAAAAATTCTCCACATCTCTTGAGCACTAGAGCAATTAGACACGTAACTTGATTCACTTTTACTTAGCCCGTTTAAAAGTAGTTGCATGGCTCTAGAATTCATACTTAGTCTCTTTTTGTCATCACTAGTGTATTTTGTTTTGGTTTTATAATTTCTAGTGTGACTCCATCAACAGTAGATAACTTAGATGGAACGAATGGACCGTCTTCTATAATAGACCACAAATCAATATCTATAGCCATAAGAAAGAGTTTCATTCTAAGTTTCCATTGGATAAAGGACTCGCCTCAAAAAGAGGAGGCCTTTGACTCGACATACCTTCTTGCTCGGTTTTGAAGCTAGTGGTTGCAATCTCACTAAGATCGTAGGGTATCCTTGTTGTGAGTGTGCCTGTGCTCTGATACCACTTGTAGGACCTGTAAGGCACCACTAGAAGGGGGGTTGAATAGTGGTGCGAAAAATTTGGTTTTTAAAATATTTTGACCCAAAAACCTAACTTCTAAAAAAGTTTCTGTTTTCAGATCCTAATTTGAAATGTTTGAAAGACCCGATTATAGACCTTCAAAAATTTTGAAATTTGGAGAGACTCTAATCTCAGATGTTCTGAGTATCTCCTAAAAATTGCAGATTAAAATTCAACCTCTAACCCTTTGAAAATACATTTGTGGTCAGATTGTGCGAATCTGCCAGAAACAGTGCTCTGATTTGAAAATTTTATTCCGATTGATTCGTAACTCCAAATGGTCTGAAATAATGAAAAACCCCTTAAGATATTTATTTTAATGTATTGAAACAGTTTTGAAAAATTAGTTTGGGAAGTATGTCAAATACGTTGATGTTCTCAACCTTTGCAAGTTTAAAATCAGATTGCACTAGTCTCACAGCTATTAACGTTTGATTGACTTATACTTGTCCAAATGGGTTGAGACTTGTGTCAAATAAAACTTAAGAGGTGTGGCTATGTTTCTGCAAAGTTTTGTAATTTTTGAAAGTCTTTTACTATTTTTACGATTGTAATGAAATCAACGCAGAAACTGAAAAACTGAAAGTAAAGTGCTGAAAGTAACGACACCAAGGATTTTATACTGGTTCAGTTAAATCAACCTACTCCAGTCTTCGAAGACACCTTCCTCGATTATAACTAAACACAAAATGACACCTTACCACAAGGATTGCTTGAGTTACACACCAACTCCACCCTTAAACAAACGTTACAAATAATCACACAATCACGAACACCACCACCGAACGGATGAAGGTTTGATCACACCTTGATCAACCTTTTAAAATTTAAAATGTGTTTGGTGGTCTAATCAAAGCCTATTCAATATATTGAATATAAGAACAATATGCTTGAGAGAAGAAGAAGTAGAAAGAAATGTAGAAGAAGAGAGTAGAGAGTCTTTTTGCACTTGAGAGACTATGAGAATCGTCTTGCTTTTGTTTGGTCTCTTCTCTTCTTTTTAATCCAAGTTTGCCGCCCCCTAGGGTCTTCCATCACCTTGAGAATTCTCTTTAATGCCCTTGGAAGATTACCTTGTGTAGAGATGACACAATCTTTCTTACTTGGAACAACTTGATTGGATGAATGTCGTGGCTTTGCTTATTTGGCACTCTATGATTGGATGAATCTTGTCACCAATTAGTAGCTGTGAAATCTGAGATTAAAGTGTAAAAACATGTGCCAAATCAAGTTCAAAATATTTCCAAATAATCAACAATTAATCCCTTCAATTTGGGATGTCAATTAGTCACCTATTCTAGGCAAAAATCGGCCAGCTCAAGGTTGTCACATGCTGAATTTTCAGCATGTGTTATATTCTCAAAGTTTTGAAATGTTACATTGTGTAGCTCCCTCCTTTATGTCACTAATCTTGTGTGACTTATTCTCCACCAATTGAGATATCAACAAAGCTCCACATAAGCTCCATCAATGCTGAGATACGCGTGTAACATGTCTTGAACAAGTGCTGAATTTCACTTTTGTAAACTTTGTCAAATATTGCACAATAATTATACATATATGGTAGATTCCAATCATCCCTAATTTGAATATTCTAGAACACTTTAACATGTCTTGAATGTGTAAAAAGTGTCTAGATACATGTTACATGTCATGCCGAAAACATTCCATGTGTCATGTTCTTAGAAAACCGAATTTTCGACTTTCGTTGATTATGCGATTTTTCTCTGATTAAATTCAAACTTTTTGCACATGTCATATATATTATGTCACACATAAAACAAATAAAATCTAGTAGATATTCAGCACTAATGGCTTTAGTAATGTGACGCCCCATGTGACAAAAAATTAAATTTGAAATCTCCACAATTTGGCCTTAATTGGGGGTGATTTGTGTATGCCAACATGGAATGAGTTTATGGCTGAATATACTGTTGGAGAAATTGGAAGTTTGGGCCTTGGCCCATTAAGGAAAGTTTCAAAACTTGGTTTAACAACATACTTTGAGCTTAATTATGATTAGTTTTTGTTAATGAAAATAAAAAACTAATGAGTCCTTAATTATCTACGTAACGAGTAGTTAACTTTAGGCCTTGGAATCACTCAATTACGATACCAGGTGAATGAGAAATTAATGCTCAAAGTAGATGGAAAACATGAGTTAGAGGGTGATGTGTCCTATTCTTAGGAGACGACATCACCCTTATGGAGGAATACCACATTGGACATTTGAACTTATTTAGCCACCTTATAAATGGCTAGAATGGACACTTTAGAAGTGTCCTTGGGGTATGAGAAGTTTTTGACCAGAGGGAAGACATAGAAAGTGCCACACGCATGCACACGCGCGTGTGCGCGTGTGACGCCGCCGCCCGCTTGTCCGGCCAGCGGGCTCGGCACGGCTTGGGCTCGTGGGCACGTGGGCCTGGCCGGTTCCTATCTTTTTGGAAAAAATTTATTTGGGCTTTTGGATTAATTATTTTTTGTAAATAGTTAAAGGCTCAGGCCTAGCTGCGTAGCGGCCCAAACATCTCCAGGACCAGTCCATTATCGTAAACAGTTTTTCAAACGAAACGTTATCGTAAATGCGCTTTTAAACGAAACGTCTCCAGCTCCCGATTTAGGATCAAATGGTTTTTCATACTGGTTGATCTAATAGCTTCCTATATGCGATAAGACCAAACGGTTTTGATCTAACGGTGGCGGAAAAGGAAGCTTTGATCCAACGGCTGAAGTTCAAACTGACCTAACCGCCAACCGAATGTGGTTTTCATCCGGCGCTCCAAGACAAATCGTCTAGTTCTGTTTTCCATCTAAATACTGAGATTTGAACGGTTCAAACCGTCCAACAGATGACGCGTCGGTTTTCATCCGATGGCTCTAGCTCATCTGCGGTTTTGATCCGATGGTCACAAATCCATCTGCATAACCGATTCTCCAACCGACTCCCCTATATAAACAGAGGCAGGGTGTGCGATCAGAACATACTCCTCCTCTGAATTTGTTGCTTTCTGCATTCGTAGCTTTATACTTTCTGCATCACGTCCATTAGAAGTCAGGACACTCAAAGGTTCGCTGCAGTTCAAGTTAAGTAGTGCCGCTCAATTGAACAGGTACCCGTTGTATCCTGGGAGTCGGTTGCTAACGCCAGTTAGGCACAGTATATCGGAGCAATACGTTTTAAGGATAGAGTCCTCGACTCGCCCCGGGTTTGTTTTACTGTTTACTGTTTTCATACGCACACACCGAACGATTGTGTCTTGGTACATGATTGATTGTTTCCAACAACTTAAGATGTATTTGATTCAATAAATTGTTGTACTGTTTTTCAAATTCTGTACGCAAGCAATATTCATACTGATTTGCAGTCTCTTTCTACCCATTTCTTATATCCGACTCTGTTCTGATCTATACGTTTTGATCAAACTGAACAGGAATGGAAAACAAAAGCTCAAACTCTGTTCAAGGCTTTAACGGTGCACACTCCTTGTCTGCACTTGACGCGACCAACATTGTTGCTGCTGGTGTGCCGTATAACACAGTTCCCTTGGCCCCAAGCGGAGGGTCTCAGATGAATCCGGCGGCTACAGCTGCACATGTAGAGAAGCCGGAAAAATTTGCTGGCAGTTTCTTCAAGAGATGGTAGCAAAAGATGCTGTTCTATCTCACAACACTGGGCTTGGCCAAAATGCTGAGCGAAGATCCACCAGTGATAGAACCTGTGGAGGATCAAAATCAGAACATGCAGAATGCCTTGGGTGCTGAAGCATGGGCGTACACAAATTTCTGTTGTTTGAATCTCATCTTGAGTTGCCTAGATAGCACTATCTATGGCGTGTTTTGTACTTATAAAACTGCAAAAGCGTTGTGGTTGGCTTTAGATAAAAAGTTTCGCACAGAAGATGCTGGCACGAAAAAGTTAATAGTTGGAAAATTTCTCGACTATAAAATGCTAGATTCCAAAACTGTCATTTCGCAGGTTGAAGAAATACATATGTTGGTATCTGAAATGGAAGAGGAGGGCATGACGCTCAGTGAATCTTTCCAAGTTGTGCCTGTGATTGAGAAGCTACCTCCTTCGTGGAGGGAATTTAAGAGCTATCTCAAGCACAAATGAAAGGAAATGAAGATGGAAGATCTGATTGTCTGGCTTAAGATAGAGGAGGACAATCGTCGTGTTGATAGAAAGCCAACCACTCTGTCTGGTCAAGCCAAGACTCATGTTGCTGAGGCAAGAAACAAGAAGAAGAATAACACTTTGGGCGTGAATGTCAAGGGCAAGGAGATTGCAAAGAAGTTCACGGGTAAGTGTTATAACTGTGGGAAACCGGGCATCGTAGCAGTGACTGCCGAAAGCCCAAAAAGAATCAAGGCCAAACCAAAGCAAAGGAAAATCTGGTCGGCGCAATAGAAGATCTGAATCTCTGTGCAGTGGTGACTGAGTGCAACACAGTGGGGAATCCGCGTGAATGGTTTCAGACTAGTTTTTGAGGCAAACAAATTTACTATTTTAAGAATGGCTTGTATTTGGGAAAGGGGTACCTTACTGATAACATGTTTAAATTAAATGTTATGACGATTGTACCCAAGAAAGTTGCGCCCAATGAGGCTAATAAAATTCTTTCCTCTTCTACTTACATGATTGAGTCTTCTTGTTTATGGCATTTTCGTTTGGGACATGTTAATTATAAGTCAATATAACGAATGATTAATCTTGACTTATTACCCAAACTGGACTTTACTAATAATGAAAAATGCCAAATATGTGTTCAAGCAAAAATGGCAAAAGCACCATTTCCTTCAACGGAACGAAACACTGAACCCTTGGATTTAATTCATACAGTATGTCAAGAGGAGACAGACAACGACATTGGTCAGAGCAATTGAAAGCCTCATTGTAGAGGGGAACAGGAGTAAAGGCAGACCCCAAACTGACTTGGGATGAGCAGATAAGGCACGACCTAATAGATTTGCACCTCTCTGAGGACATGGTCCAGGATAGGAGTTCATGGAGACATAAGATTAAGGTTAACGAGGTATAGGTCATATATAGGGACACTTTAGAGTATATTAGGGACATAGATAGGCGTAGACACTATCTACGCTCTAGGTTGACTTTCCACTTGGTTGCGTATGTTATACCGTTGTTTTACATTACATGTACATATACACGTGATGTGTATTTTAATATCGAAAGTACTTTTTTTGTATTTTTTTGAATTTCCTCACTAACACACTAGCATAAACATATCTCTATTATCATGTCATTTATGCAGGTACTTATAGAGCCGGGTGTCTCACTGGAAGCAGACTCTCCTATCCCTTGGATAGAGGTATTGTCTGCCTACCACTTACCCTTCAAGACCCTAACGATATCTTTTGCTGTCGGTGGGATATACTGGGTCCAGATGATGATGATGATGATGATGATGATGATGAAGACTGTGTGATTTAAAGATTGTGCAAACAAGAGGAGGGTAAAAAGTATTTTGTAAATTTTATCGACGATTGCACTAGATACTGTTATGTTTATTTGTTAAGTAGAAAAGATGAGGCTAATGATACTTTTAAAGATTATAAGATGAAGTTGATAATCACTTAGCAAACGAATAAAACAATTCGAAGTGATAGAGGCGGGGAATATGACACATCTATTAATGAATTCTGCTCAGAACATGGCATTATTCATCAAACGACTGCACCATATTCACCTTAATCGAATGGTATTGCAGAACGCAAGAACCATACTCTATAGGAATGATGAATGTTATGTTGATAAGTTCGGGTTTACCTCAGAACTTGTGGGGGGAAGCAATTCTCTCTGCCAACGTCATTTTAATAGGATTCCATCTAAGACGGTGGAGAAAACCCCATATGAACTTTGGAAAGGCTATAAGCCTAGCTACAAATACTTGAAATGTGGGGGTGTTTGGCGAGGGCCGCTATACCTAACCAAGACAAGTGAGAATCGGACCTAAAACATTGATTGCACATTCATTGATTATGCAACAAACAGTAGTGCATATCGTTTCTTAGTGCACAAATCGACATTCCTGAGATACATGAAATGTTGTGATATAGTCGAGGAATGCAGTGTTCTTTGAAAATGTCCTTTCCGAAGAAAGACAAAAACAGTGAAGAAGCTAGTACTAGTAAGCGAGTGCGTGAGACGACCCCTCAAGAGACTGATGAACCTCGTCAAAGCAAACGAGCCAAAATACCGACATCTTTTGGACCAGATTTTCTAACCTACATGATAGAAAATGAGCCAAGATCTTTCTCTGAGGCAATGACAACTCCAGAAGCTCCTTTCTGGAAAAAAGCAGTGAATAGTGAGATAGATTCCATTCTTCAAAATCACACTTGGGAGCTGGTAGATCTTCCACCAGGAAGTAAACCACTCGAATGCAAGTGGATTTTTAGGAAAAAACTGAAAGAAGATGGATCTATTGACAAGTACAAGGCAGGTTGGTGGCCAAGGGCTACAGGCAGAAAGAAGGATTTGACTTCTTTGACACCTACTCATCAGTGACTAGGATCACTTCCATAAGGATGCTAGTGGCTATTGCTGCAGTCTATGATTAGAAATCCATCAAATGGATGTGAAGATTGCCTTTCCGAATGGTGAGTTTAGAGGAAGAAATTTATATGGAACAACCCGAAGGGTTCGTCATCCCAGGACAAGAAAGGAAAGTGTGTAGGCTTGTTAAGTCTCTGTACGGACTTAAACAAACACCCAAGCAATGGCAATTTAAAGTTTGATCAGGTAATGATGTCAAATGGCTTCAGGATGACAAGTGTGTATACATCAAGAGCACACCAAATGCCTATGTGATAGTGTGTCTCTATGTAGACGACATGCTAATCATGGGCAGTACTCATGACATCATCTTGAATACAAAGAAGATGTTAACACGGAATTTCGATATGAAGGACATGGGGGGTTGCCAATGTTATTCTAGGAATTAAAATTTCTCGGATAGCTGATGGTCTTTTTATGTCGCAAACTCATTATATTTAATCTATTCTCAAACGATTCAATATGTTTGAAACAAAACCAATAAAAACCCCAATTGACTTAAGTATACACTTAAGGGAAAACCGAGAACGAACCTGTAGCTCAATTGAAGTACTCGCAGGTAATCGGGAGTCTGATGTACATAACTAATTGTACAAGACCAGACTTAGCTTGTTCAGTAACAAATTGAGCAGGTTTACCAGTAATCTGAGTGATGATCATTGGAAAGCTCTAAATAGAGTGATGAGGTACCTGAAAATACACAATGAACCTTGGATTACATTATACAAGATATCCAGCGGTATTAGAAGGATATTGCGATGCAAATTTGATATCAGACAGTAAGGACTCGAAGTCCACCAGTGGATACTTATTCACTGTTGGTGGTGCTGCTGTGTCGGAAATCACAAAACAACGTGCATAGCTTGGTCCACTATGGAAGCTGAGTTTATAGCACTGGATAAAGCTGGGGAAGAGGCTGAATGGCTTCGAAATTTCCTAGAAGATGTTCCATGCTGCCCTAAGCCAATCGCTCCTATTAGCATACACTGTGATAGTCATTTAGCTATAGGACGTTCTCAAAGCAGCATCTACAATGGTAAGTCATGACACATACGTCGGAGACATAACACCATTAAACAGTTGATCTCTAATGGCGTGATTTCCATTGATTACATAAATCAATGGAGAATCTTGCGGATCCGCTTACAAAAGGCTTACCTAGAGATCAGATGTCATAATTGACAAACAGAATGGGACTAAAGCCCATAGTACAAGAATCTTTGTAATGGTAACCCAACCTTGTTGACTGGAGATCCTAGAATCTTGGTTCAATGGGACAACTAAGTTATGAAGTTTCAGTTTAGCACTTACTCATTCCGTTACATAAGAGTGTTGTCTGTAGAGAATATTTAGGGTAAGCTAAAGCTTTCAATGATGTCCTATATCTTGATACATCAAGTGGGGTATGGTAGAATGCTCCTGATAGGAATCACCTATGTAAGTGTGAAGTGGGGCTGCTTCTATGAGAACTCTGTGAGGCAAGATTTCTCCAAAACACTTTTTGAAACAAGGTTGTTCATGGCCAAAAGGAACAAAACCATGAGAATCGAAAGGGTGTTAAAGGAAATGTTGTTTGAGTATCGTTGTCTAGGTTCACAGCAAAGGCTGACTGGTTCAGGACATCAGTCACTAATTAGCCGAGTGAATCCGATGGTACATTCCTATGAATGGTTCAAAGCCAGAAGCTATCTCTTCTGATGCAACATTTTCTTGACTGACTTCTCCTTAGAGTCTGCATCTGCATTTGCATTAATTTCCATTCATGTGGGGGATTGTTGGAGAAAATGGAAGTTTGGGCCTGTGCCCATTAAGGAAAGTTGCAAAACTTGGTTTAGCAACATACTTTGATCTTAATTATGATTAGTTTCTGTTAATGAAAATCGAAAACTAATGAGTCTTTAATCTACGTAACGAGTAGTTAATTTTAGGCCTTGGAATCACTCAATTACGATACCGGGTGAATGAGAAATTAATGCTCAAAGTAGATGGAAAACATGAGTTAGAGGGTGATGTGTCCTATTCTTAGGAGGCCACATCACCCTTATGGAGGAATACCACATTGGACATTTGAACTTATTTAGCCACCTTATAAATGGCTAGAATGGACACTTTAGAAATGCCATTGGGGCATGGGAAGTTTTTGACCGGACGGAAGACCTAGAAAGTGCCACACTCGCGCACACGTGCGCACGCCGCTGCTCGCCCGCCCGTCGAGCTCGTGGCTCATGGCTCGGGCTCGTGGGCCGGGCCGGTTCCTATCTTTTTTGAGAAAATTTATTTGGGCTTCTGGATTAATTATTTTTTGTAAATAGTTAAAGGCTTAAGGCCTAGCTGCGCAGCGGCCTAAACGTCTCCAGGACCAGTCCATTATCGTAAACGGTTTTTCAAACGAAACGTTATCGTAAACGCGCTTTCAAATGAAACGTCTCCAGGTGCCGGTTTAGGTTCAAACGGTTTTTCAAATGGGTTGATCTAACAGCTTCTTATATGGAATAAGATCAAAAGGTTTTGATCTAATGGTGGCGGAAAAGGAAGCTTTGATCCAATGGCTGAAGTTCAAACTGACCTAATCGTCAACCGAATGTGGTTTTCATCCGACGCTCCAAGATGAATCGCGTGGTTCTGTTTTCCATCTAAAGGCTGAGATTTGAACGGTTCAAACCGTCCAACAGATGACGCGTCGGTTTTCATCGGACGGCTAGCTCTTCTACGGTTTTGATCCGACGGTCACAAATCCATCTACATAACTGATTCTCCAACCGACTCCCTTATATAAACAGAGGCAGGTGTGCGATCAAACACACTCCTCCTTTGCATTCGTCGCTTTCTGCATTCGTAGCTTTATACTTTCTGCATCACGTCCAAAAGAAGTCAGGACACTCGAAGGTTCGCTGCAGTTCAAGTTAAGTAGTGCCGCTCAACTAAACAGGTACTCGTTGTATCCTGGGAGACGGTCGCTAACGCCGGTTAGGCACAGTATACCCGAGCAACGTCTTAAGGACAGAGTCCTCGACTCGCCCCGGATTTGGTTTACTGTTTACTGTTTTCATACGCACACAACGAACGATTGCGTATTGGTACAGGATTGATTGTTTCCAACATATACCATATAAGCCACAAAATTTCTGGCTATTTTTGAAGTGTAGGGCTGGCCATCTATATATGGAAAGTACGTGACATGCTGTCGAAGTTTCTGTAGTCACCCGATACGACAATTTTCGGTTTACAACCTTGTAACGTGTTGTAATAACTTTGTCATCACTATGACTTATATCATATGATATAAGACCTGAATATACTCATAAAAACTAGGTAAATATAGTGGTTGACGTTGACGTACGTTCGTAATATATGTAACGTGTCGGTAGTACGTCGAAATATATGTGTATTGTGCCTTTTTATGAAAATCCGAATGTATACATATATAATATATTATATATATATATATATATATATATATATATATATATATATATATATATATATATACGTGTATGCCAAATAGAGAGAGGACTTTCCATGTTTCAATTTGTTGCCATCATGCCTTCTCCAAATACATCTCCATTTAATGAACTACTTAGTTCATTTGACTAAGTACTTCACTTAATGAACTAGTTTAGTTCATTAATGGTGGCACCTGAAAATAGTTCAAACACAACAAATGTTTGCCATTTGATGTATGCTTTAAAGCTTCATGGCTTGTTAGTATGGCAACATTATATATAAAGTATATAAGGCAAGTTTGTCACAAACACGTGTCAAGTACCGAATTTTCTCATGCATTTCTTAAACACGTATTTAAATCATGTATTCGTAAATCACTCAAACTCTTTTTCTCAACAGTAGTGCCTATCGATACGCAACTGGTCTGACTCTCTCTAATATCTCATATGGACAAATAAATCGAGGGCTCAGCTTCCCTTTAATACCGAATCTCATCACACACCCCTTCATAGGAGAAACCCTCAAGTAGACCTTCTCTCCAACTTCAAACTCCATCGGCCGCCTCTTGGATAAGATCAAGCGGTTTGTCCATTTTGACTAACAATGTCGGTTAGGTGTTAGTTTTGATCCAACGGCTGTAGTTCAAACCGACCTAATCGCCAATAATATGTGGTTTTCATCTGATGCCTCAAAATTGATCCTGCAATACGGTTTTCATCCAACGACTGTGGATTAACCGTCCAGAAACCACCCAAAAAACTCTGGTACGGTTTTGACCCGATGGCTCTGGTTGATCTATGGTTTTGATCCGATAGTCACAAATGAACCTGCTCAACCTATTCTCCAACCAACTCCTTTATATAAATAGGGCCTCGGGTGCTCTCAGAAGCATACAATCATCTTTTCTGCACTCTCTCCTTTCTTCATTCTGCATCAAGTCCGTGAGAAGTCGAGACGCTCTGAAGTTCGCTGAGGTTCAAGTTGTAGCAGTGCCGCTCGACTGAATAGGTACCTTTTGTATCCTGTGAGACGATTGCTTATGCCGGTTGGGCACAATATACTGGAACAATAAGTCTTAAGGACAGAGTCCTCGACTCGATTGGGTTTGATTTACTGTATGCTGTCTATTCATACACACACACCACTACTGCGTCTTGGTACAGTATTGTTGCTAATAAAAATCTTAAGAATTATTGTCTTTCAAACAGTGATAGGGAACGAAAGTGGAAGCTCAGTTCATGGCATGAATGATGCACAATTTTGTGCTACACCCGAAGTGAGTGATGTTCCCTTGGCGCCCATGCTGCTGTGCCAATGAATGCTAGACCAAATGCTGCTATTGTTGCAGTGGTCACGTGAAAAAACCCGAGAAGTTCGGAAGAAGTTTCTCCAAGAGGTGGCAGTAGAGGATACTGTTTTTCCTAACAACGTTAGGATTAGACAAACTGTTGAACGAGGACCCTCCTGTTTTGGTTCCTGTTGATGATCAGAACATGAACATGCAGAACAACTTGGCGGCTGAAGCTTGGTCTTACATTAATTATGTCAGTTTGAACCAAATTTTGAGTTGCTTAGATAATATTCTGTATGGCGTGTATTGTACTTACAAAACTGCAAAATTGTTGTGGCTAGCTTTATATAAGAAGTATCGATATGAAGATGCCAAAAAAAAAGTCTATAGTTGGTAGTACATGGACTTTAAAATGTCAGATTCAAAACTGTAGTTTCCCAGGTTTAGGAACTACAATTGTTGGTGACCGAACTGGAAGAGGAGGGCATGACGTTCAATGAATATTTCCAGGTTGCGGCCATTATTGAGAAGCTAGCTCCTTCTTCGAGGGATTTTAAGAGCTATCTCAAGCACAAACAAAAGGAAATGACGATGGAAGATCTGATTGTCTGACTTTGCATAGAGGAGGATAATCAAAGATTTTAGAGAAAGCCATACTTGAGTTCTGGTCATGCCAAAGCCCATGTCGCAGAGGCAAAGAAGAAAAATGCCAACCCTCTCGGAGTGAACTCCAAAAGCAAAGAGAGTGCTAAAAAGCTCACTGGGAATGCTATAATTCTGGAATCCAAGGGCACCGCAGTAGTGACGGTCATAAGCCAAAAAAAGCAAAACAAAGTAAAAGCAAATCTCATTGATGCCATGGATGATCTGAATCTGTGTGTTGTGGTCTCGGAGTGCAATGCCTTAAGGAACATGCGCAATGGTGGCTGGATACTGGAGCCACACATGTCTACGCCAATAGGGCAATGCTCTCAGAGTACAAGCCCGGGAACAACGAACAACTCTACATAGGGAGCGCTACCTCATCAAAGATATAAGAAGAAGGCAATTTGTTCTGACGTTGACCTCAGGAAAGCATATGACTCTGTGGAATGTGTTGCATGATACGTGCAAGAATGGACCTTTCTTAACTCTAAAGCTCCTCCTCCAAATATGGTTTAGGCACAATGAAGATAGCTTCACCTTGCTTCCAAATAAGTTGAAGAAAACCTTTTGAACATAAGTCCTCCAATGAGTTTCACATAACCCAAGCAAGATACCTCCCTCTTGGATGTTTCCCTCCCCGGAATTGGACAACTCTCACAAGGATGTTCAAGCCTTGAAAGATTCTAGCCTTGATTTTGAATATGAACCAAGAAACACACAAGAATTGCTCTTGAAGAAGAAGAAATTTTCATTAAAGGTGTGAGATTACAAAGCTTCTCTTATGTGCCTTTTATAGGCAAAAAATATCACAAGACAACAAACTATCTTACAAATTGAAATAATGATTGAAAAGACTACACACTTCTAAAAACTATTCATGTAGGCTCCATAAAGACTAGTCTTGCAAGTCTTGAATGATGATTTTCAAAGTAGGTCCCTCAAGTACTATTCATGGAAGACTTTAAGCATTTGTCTTCATCTTGAAATCATTTCTGGTTGTGACTGATTTTTGAACATCTTCCAATCCGAATTAGGCCTTGCTCTTTCTTAGAGAATTGTAGCCAATTGAGTGTAGAAAATAAGCATATAAAGTTCTTTGCATTTGGCCCAACCATTGAGGAGATACATCCAAATTACTGAAGGTATGTCACAGAATTCGGTAGAAACAGTACTTCCATTTGCATTGTCTTTTTGAATGCCAAGACGACCGATTTTGGAAAAGTACAAAACATGAAAGTTGTAGATCTTTGTCTTAGCTTTCGAATGCATCCTGAAACTCTTAATTTGGCCTTGTGGTTGGAGAGATACGTCAATTCTACCAAAACGGGTCCTGCAGAAACTCACAATCCGAGATGGGCCTAAACTAATACAACATAAACATTTAAAAAAAAAAAATAAAGAACACATTCTATACTAATGATATTTTACAATGGTTCTAAAATTTCTTACAAATCATGTTGTAGGTTCAATAAGGTGAACCCAATGTATAAGTTCCCTTGGTTCATCTTGCACATGTTTAAATAGGAAGGCCCCCACTTCATGCATTAGTTTCTTAGTTTTACTTCTTGTTAAGGGTCCTTGATCTTGCATTTTTGTAAAATTATGTGCATTCTCATTATCTTGGCATGTATCAGGGTTATGGACCTCATCATTCCCCCCTTCTTCAAAAGGATTCGACCTCGAATCTAAATCATCACCAAAAGGAGTAAGATCAGCAACGTTAAAAGTATGAGAAATTGAACCATACTTACTCTCAGGAAGGTCAAGAATGTAAGCATTATCTCCAACCTTTTGAAGTACTTTGAAAGGGCCATCTCCTCTTGGCATGAGTTTAGATTTC
Source organism: Eustoma russellianum (assembly GCA_036186865.1). Taxonomy (NCBI): domain Eukaryota; kingdom Viridiplantae; phylum Streptophyta; class Magnoliopsida; order Gentianales; family Gentianaceae; genus Eustoma; species Eustoma russellianum. The sequence goes on along the minus strand of AP025062.1, from coordinate 20,720,427 downwards.
CTTTCTCTGGGAAACCTTTCTTTCCTTAACAGCCAAACAAGATCACCTGGTTCAAATAAAACTTCCTTGCGTCCTTTGTTAGCTTGTTTTGCATACTGTTTATTTTTCTTCTCAAGTTGTAGCTTAACCTTAGCATGCAATTTCTTAATCAGTTCAGCCTTATTCTTACCATCAATACTTGCACGTTCATGAACAGGAATAGGCACAAGATCAAGTGGAGACAAAGGATTGAAACCATATACAACTTCAAATGGTGAATGAGTGGTGCCACTGTGAACACTTCTATTATAAGCAAATTCAATATATGGCAAGCAATCTTCCCAATTCTTAAGGTTCTCCTGAATTATAGCACGCAATAATTGAGACAAAGTTCTATTCACAACTTCAGTTTGACCATCTGTTTGGGGTGAGCAGTAGTAGAAAATAAGAGTTTTGTTCCAAGTTTACCCCACAACACACGCCAAAAGTGACTTAAGAACTTAGCATCTCTATCACTAACAATGGTTCTAGGCATGCCATGTAGACGTACAACTTCCTGAAAGAACAAGTTTGCAACGTGAGATGCATCATCAACCTTTTTACAAGCTATGAAGTGTGCCATTTTAGAAAATCTGTCAACGACGACAAACACACTATCACTTCCATTTTTTGATCTAGGTAATCCCAAAACAAAGTCCATAGATATATCAATCCAAGGTGACATAGGGACAGGTAATGGGGTGTACAAACCATGTTGATGTGATGTAGATTTAGCTTTCTTGCAAGTTATACAACTTCCACAAATCTTCTCTACATCAACTCTCATATGAGGCCAAAAGAAACGTTCCTTTAACATCTCTAATGTCTTAAAGATGCCAAAATGGCCCATTAAACCTCCACCATGTGCTTCTTTGACAAGTATCTCTCTGACAGAACACTTAGGTATGCACAATTTTCTTTCTTTAAACAAATATCCATCATGTAAATAATACTTACCAAATGGAGAATCGGCACATGCATCAAATATTGACTGAAAGTCAGGATCAGATGTATACAATTCCTTGATGTACTCAAATCCAAGCAAATGAGATGACAATGTAGTAATCAAAGAATATCTCCTAGATAATGCATCAGCTACAATGTTATCTTTTCCTTGCTTATATTTTATCACATAAGGAAATTGTTCAATGAATTCAACCCATTTTGCATGCCTCTTATTTAACTTTCCTTGGCTTTTAAGGAACTTAAGACTTTCGTGATCAGTATGAACCACAAACTCCTTATGTTGCAAATAATGTTGCCAAGTCTGCAATGATCTAACAAGTGCATACAACTCTTTGTCATAGGTTGAATAATTCAATTGCGCTCCTTAAGCTTTTCACTAAAATAAGCAATCGGTTGTTTAGATGAGATAGTACAGCTCCTATACCAACACCACTAGCATCACATTCAATTTCAAATGTTTCATCAAAGCTAGGTAGTCTTAGAATAGGTGCAGAAGTTAACCTTGCTTTAAGTTCATCAAAGGCTTTCTGTTGTGACTCTCCCCACTGAAATCCTACGTCTTTTTAACAATTTCATTCAAAGGTGCAGCAATAGTGGAAAAGTCCTTAACAAATCTTCTATAGAAACTAGCCAACCTGAAAGCTTCTCACCTCTCCAACAGTTGTGGGAATTGGCCATTCTAAAATTGAGTTCACTTTATCTTGGTCCATTTCAATTCCATTTGCACTAACCACAAATCCTAGAAACACAACTTTTTCCATACAAAAAGAACATTTCTTGAAATTTGCATATAATTGTTCTTTCTTCAATGCTTCAAAAACGCTTCTTAGATGGCCTAGTGTTCATGCAAAGTCTTAGAGTAAATCAAGATATCGTCAAAGTACACAACAACAAATTTTCCAATGAATGCACGTAAGACTTCATTCATTAATCTCATGAAAGTACTAGGTGCATTAGTTAAGCCAAATGGCATGACTAACCACTCATACAATCCAAACTTAGTCTTAAATGCAGTTTTCCATTCATCACCTTCTTTAATGCGTACTTGAAAGTAACCACTTTTAAGATCAATCTTGGTAAAATACTTAGCACCGTACAATTCATCAAGCATATCATCAAGTCTCGGAATGGGTACCTGTATTTTACAGTTATCTTGTTGATGGCTCTACAATCAGTACACATCCTCCATGTACCATCTTTCTTTGGTACAACGATCACAGGAACAGCACAAGGACTCATGCTTTCCCTCACCTTTCCTTTGGCCAAGAGTTCTTCTACTTGGCGTTGAATTTCCTTCGTTTCAGCAGGGTTTGCTCTGTAGGCTGGCCTATTAGGCAGGATAGCACCAGGTATGAAGTCTATTTGGTGCTCAATTCCTCTTAAAGGCGGCAAACCAGAAGGTTCTTCTTCAGGAAACAACCCTGAAAACTCATCAAGCAAAGATACAACTCCACTAGGCAAAGTGGAGGGTAAGTCACTCATAGAAAACAGAGACTCCTTAAACATCAAAACGTAGACAGTTTTCTTTGAGTTTAAGGCATGTGACACTTCACTTGGTTTGGCAAAGAAAGCAAATTTCTTTTGAGATTTGTCTTCATCAATGTTTACTATCTCTTTGCCTTTAGACTCATTTTTTTTCTTTCACTCTTAATACACTCCAGAAATTTCTTTTCTGCCTCTTTCTCCTTAGGGTCATTCTATTCTTACACATTCTCTTTTGATCTTCAAATACCTTGTGTGGGGGTAATGCATGTAGCTTAAACAACTTATTGTTAAACCTGAACGAATACCTATTCAAGTATCCATCATAAGTAACTTTCTTATCAAACTGCCATGGTCTACCTAGGATATGACTTGCATGCATAGGAGCTACATCACATAAGATATCATCTTTATACCCACCAATAGACAATGAGATCAAAACTTGTTTGCTAACACTCACTTCTCCACAATCATTCAACCAAGATAGTTTATAAGGGTGTGGATGGTTAAGTAATGGCAAATCAAGTTTTCTAACGAGTTCAACACTTGCCACATTAGTACAGGATCCAGAGTCAATAATCAAAGTACAAACTTTCCCTTTAACCATGCAATGGATATGAAAAATGTTGTCTCTATGTTGATCTTGCTCATCAATCTTAACATGTGCATTAAGAGCTCTTCTAACAACCAAGAATTCTTTTGATGCAAGTTCTTCATCCTCACTCACACTTTCTTCATTTTCATCTGATTTTCCTCAACATTAACATGTTCCACTTCCTCATCCTCAGAATAATATTCATTAGATTCTTCAATGAACATGATACGTTTAGGGTTAGGACATTGATTTGCAAAATGACCTTTACCTAAGCATTTATAGCATTGAATGTCTCTAAATCTAGTAGTGGAATTAGAAATGTTACCTTCAACCTTGTTTTTCCCTTTATCCAAGTTTTGTTGAGGTGTTGAGGTGGTCTTTGATTTGGTTGAGTCTTGCCTTGGAATCCACGGCCTTGAGGTGCAGTTGGCCTGAAACTTGTGCCTTGATTTGTCCTAGGCGGCATTCTTGGATAGGATGAAGAATTAGCTCGAAAAGATAAACTAGATGCAAAGGGTTTTACCTTGAGTTGTCTCTCAATCTTTTCAGCTTTATGAACCATGGAAGTCATATCAATATATGTGGTAAGTTCAACTCTGTTTGCAATTTCCTTGTTCAATCCAGCTAGAAATCTAGCCATGGTAGCTTCTTCTGGTTCTTCAATGTTAGCTCTTATCAATAAGATCTCTAACTCTTTGAAATACTCATCTACACTACGGCTTCCTTGAGTGAGTTTTTGCAAGTTTTGGTAGATGGTTCTTTCATAGTCTGAAGGAATGAATTTTTTTCTCATCTCAATTTTCATTTCTTCCCAAGTAGAGATTGGTGCTTGTCTAGTTCTTCTCCTTACGTTGTGTAGTTGATCCCACCAAATTAAGGCATAATCTGCAAACTCTATAGCTGCATACGCACTTTAGTCAAATCAGTATAATTTGTACAAGAGTATATGAGATCTACCTTTTTCTCCCATTCAAAATATGCCTCAGCATCTCTTTCCATGGAATGTGGGGATGTTCACTTTTGTTTTGATGAATTCATCTTCTTGTGGGTTATTCTTTTGATTCCCACGGTTTCGAAATTGGTTGTACTCTTCCTCAATGTTATAGTCATCAAACATTTGGTGTGGTTCTTCTTCTCTTTCATCAAAGGTCCTCATAGGTATGAAATCCCTATTAAGCCCTCTTCCTCTGTTTCTGCCTCTACCTCTTCCTCTTTCCGGAGCAAAAGACCCATGGCTTTCAAGCCTATGTTCCGGTATGTGATGTTTGTCCTTCATGTAAAGGATTTTGTAGATGAGATTGTGACTGTTTTTCTAGGCCCTCTACACGGCTACTCATCAATTTCATTTCCCATAACATCTTTTGCATTAGTTGTGCTATATCGTCTGCGTTTGTGGAAAATCTTTCTCCTTCTTTGTTAAGACCCACGGTACTCTCAGGTGTCTTATCCATGGTACAATTACCTGAAATTGAAAAAATAACAAAGAAAAAAAGGAAAACTAACACAAAGACAAAAGAAACTTGATTATGTTAGTGGAAAACAAAAAAAACAAGTGTTTGTCTCTCTCTCTCTCTTTTTGTAGTTCACACAATCTTGTGTCTTCTTGAAGAATCTGAGGCTAGAACAATTCAAAACAAACTTGCCAAATGAGTATCATTCCGATAACTTCAATCATGTAAAGTAAACCTTCTTCACAAGTCTCCCACCAATTCACTCACAATTCTAATGTTATAAACAACAAACTTGGACTGTACTAAGATTCAAAGAGAATTGAAACCAAATTTGATGTAATAAGCTGAGCCAAAGAAATGCTAAGGGGTTGCCCTGGGCAATCCTTAACTTAATCTTAGGCTTTATGCAAGCTAGATGCAAGTATGAATGAACTAGAAGCACTCAAGTGTTCAAAAGTGAAAACAAATGGGTACTTCGGGTTTATGAAGGAAACAAGACCAGCTCTTTTGCTCTTTGCACTCTTAATTGTTTTGTGCAAACTTCTTGAAATAAGCTTCTCTTTCTTTTTTTTTTCTTGTTCAAAGCTAAACAAGGTGTATATATCTCAGTAAAATTGATTGGTAAGACTTTGTGTATTTGTTTTGGATGGATATCTTGATTTTTTTGTAGTAGGCTGTCAAGTTGTTCAAGAAGAACAAATTGATTTTCTTTCTTGACGAGGCTGTCAAATCAAATATTGAACACAAAAAATGCAACTAAGCTCACCACACAATACAACTAAACAAACACAAAGTCTAAAAGAAGTTAAGAGCTTCGATAACAACAAGAATATAGGATAGACCAAGGTAGATATATAAGCAATGGACTGAATATAAGTAATGCAGAAAAGCTTCTAAACAAAGAACTTAAAGTCCAAGAAAGTGTCTAAACATAAAGAAATTGAAATCCAACCAAATGAAATAAACAAACCATAAATCATCACAAAGAAATAATCTTTAAGTGTTTTATATGTTTGTCCTTAGTCCTTTCCAATTTCATATAGGTCCAGCGTCACGGTAAGTTCTCAGAGTCCAATCCAACCTTATATCACCAATGTCATGTAGGTCCAGCGTTACGGTAATTGTCCAGAGTCCAATCCAACCTTATATCACCAATTTCATGTAGGTCCAGTGTTACGGTAATTGTCCAGAGTCCAATCCAACCTTATATCACCAATTGATACGGTAAGCTTGTATATCGGTTTTTTTTTGAGTTTTTTTTTGCTTGTTGAACAGGAAGAACAAAGAAACTTGATAAAAAAAAGATGACACTTTTTTTTGTTGAGCAACAAGATGTAACAGAAAAAGAAGTGAATTTAATAGACAAAACTAGAAAACACACGGATAAACTGTTTTGGTTTTGGTTTCTTTTTGTTTCTGAATTGTACAATTCAAAACAAGAAAGACACTAAACCAAATAGAATTCAACCTTCTAAGAAGATGGTTGAATGGTGGATGAAGAGAAGAACGAAAGAAAAGAAAAATTGACACAAAGAAATGATAAGTTGAGTTAAAGAAAAACCTTCGCTCTGATACCACTTTGATACGTGCAAGAATGGACCTTTCTTTAACTCTAAAGCTCCTCCTCCAAATATGGTTTAGGCACAATGAAGATAGCTTCACCTTGCTTCCAAATAAGTTGAAGAAAACCTTTTGAACATAAGTCCTCCAATGAGTTTCATAACCCAAGCAAGATACCTCCCTCTTGGATGTTTCCCTCCCCGGAATTGGACAACTCTCACAAGGATGTTCAAGCCTTGAAAGATTCTAGCCTTGATTTTGAATATGAACCAAGAAAACACAAGAATTGCTCTTGAAGAAGAAGAAATTTTCATTAAAGGTGTGAGATTACAAAGCTTCTCTTATGTGCCTTTTATAGGCAAAAAATATCACAAGACAACAAACTATCTTACAAATTGAAATAATGATTGAAAAGACTACACACTTCTAAAAACTATTCATGTAGGCTCCATAAAGACTAGTCTTGCAAGTCTTGAATGATGATTTTCAAAGTAGGTCCCTCAAGTACTATTCATGGAAGACTTTAAGCATTTGTCTTCATCTTGAAATCATTTCTGGTTGTGACTGATTTTTGAACATCTTCCAATCCGAATTAGGCCTTGCTCTTTCTTAGAGAATTGTAGCCAATTGAGTGTAGAAAATAAGCATATAAAGTTCTTTGCATTTGGCCCAACCATTGAGGAGATACATCCAAATTACTGAAGGTATGTCACAGAATTCGGTAGAAAAGTACTTCCATTTGCATTGTCTTTTTGAATGCCAAGACGACCGATTTTGGAAAAGTACAAAACATGAAAGTTGTAGATCTTTGTCTTAGCTTTCGAATGCATCCTGAAACTCTTAATTTGGCCTTGTGGTTGGAGAGACGTCAATTCTACCAAAACGGGTCCTGCAGAAACTCACAATCCGAGATGGGCCTAAACTAATACAACATAAACATTTAAAAAAAACAAAATAAAGAACACATTCTATACTAATGATATTTTACAATGGTTCTAAAATTTCTTACAAATCATGTTGTAGGTTCAATAAGGTGAACCCAATGTATAAGTTCCCTTGGTTCATCTTGCACATGTTTAAATAGGAAGGCCCCCTTCATGCATTAGTTTCTTAGTTTTACTTCTTGTTAAGGGTCCTTGATCTTGCATTTTTATAAAATTATGTGCATTCTCATTATCTTGGCATGTATCAGGGTTATGGACCTCATCATTGCATGTTCCCGACATTCGGAAGAATTTGGTTTCTGGGGCTCTACTTGTCATGCATGGGTTTACACTAGGGTCAGAGTCAGATAAAGTAATTCTTTTAAAGAATGGTATGTATTTGGGGAAAGGGTACTTGACTGATATGATGTTCAAGTTAAATGTCATTACGATTGTACCCAAGAAAGAATTGACCGCAGTGGAGAATAATAATGCTTCCTCTTCTGCTTACATGCTTGAGTCTTCTTGTTTATGGCATTTTCGTTTGGGACAAGTAAATTACAAGTCAATAAAAATGATTAATCTTGACTTATTGCCCAAACTAAAATTTAACAAGGAAAAATGCAAATTTTGTGTTGAAGCAAAAATGGCAAAAGCGGGATTTCCTTCAATAGGAAGGAACACTAAGCCTTTAGACTTAATTCACACAGATGTGTGTTTAAAGTTTGAGAAAAACGAGAGGTGGTAAAAATATTTTGTAACTTTTATCGACGATTGCACTAGATACTGTTATGTTTATTTGCTAAGTAGGAAAATTGAGGTCATTGATGCTTTTAAAGATTATAAAAATGAAGTTGAGAATCAACTTAGCAAAGAATTAAAATAATTCAGAGTGATAGAGGTGGAGAATATGACGCACGTTTAATGAATTTTGTTCAGAATATGTCGTTATTCATTAAATGACTGCACCATATTTACATCAATCTAATAGTATTACATGACGCAAAAATCGTACCTTAAAGGAGATCATGAATGCTATGTTGATAAATTCGGATTTACCTTAGAACTTGTGGGGGAAGCAATTCTCTCCGCCAACATCATTTTAAATAGAATAACGTCTAAAAAGATGGATAAAACCCCATACAGACTTTTAAGAGGCCATAGGCCTAGTTACAAATACTTGAAAGTGTAGGAATGTCTGGCAAAGATTGCGGTACCTAAACAAAGGCAAGTAAGGATTGGGCCTAAAAAGATTGATTGCATATTCAAAGGATATGCGACTAACACTAATGCACCCAATTCAAGGTGAAAAATAGAGCTGCTCCCTTAGCAAAATTGGGATAAAGTTGAGCACACAAATCGGACATTCCTGACATACATGAAAATGTTGTCATGGAGTCAAGGAATGCAGTGTTCTTTGAAGACATCTTTGTTGAGAAAAAGAGTTTGAGTGATTAACAAATGCAAGATTTAAATAGTATGAGTCTACAAAATGCATGACCAAATTATTATTTGACACGTTTATCTGATATACATGCTTCATATGTTATTGTTGCCGTACTAGCAAACCATGAAACGTTAAAGCTTACAACATATGGCAAACATCTGTTGTCTTTGAACTATTTTCAGGTGCCACAATTAATGAACTAAACTAATTCATTAAGTGAAGTACTTAAGTTAATGAACTAACAAGTTCATTAAATAGAGACATATTTGGACAAAGCTTGATGGTAACAAATTGAAAAATGGAAAGTCTCCTCATTCATTCCATTT